>CM033352.1:13893779-15093779 GCA_019395295.1 Osmanthus fragrans
TAATATAAGAATTATGCTTTTATTGTTAGATGGATTTAACCTCTTTGTTGACAGTAAAAGATGTGTAAAAAAATTATTGAATGACAATGTTGACTTTTTTTAAACAATTCAATAAAATTTTACGATGTGGCATCTCTATAATTTAGGACATCGTTCAAGATGTTACTATAACATAGATTGATAATATAACCTACAAGTCTAAAATAAATGAATAAGAGCCGTGCTACCTGTCCGGGCCTTGGGACATGTTTTAAGAAAGTGGCACCCTCTGTCCCAAAATATGTCTCAAACTCGGGACAGGCAACTTTTTCAAATGAATAAAGAAATGAAAAGTCATAAATAAAAGGTTTTTTTCCCCAAGTTCAGACCCCACTAGACACCATTTCATCCACCTCTGATGGTACATAAACTTGACTTTTATTCCTAACACAGTAACGCATGAACTTTAAATTTTACTTGTGAAGCGTTAGAACAGTCCTTACAAAATGGAATATGACCTAATTTGTGAGTCAAAATTTGTGATAAGGGAATTCTCTATTAAATTTCAAAATATAGTCAATATATAAAGGATTCGATTACTCATTTAAAGAATGTTTTGAAATGAAGTCCATAATTTTAATATGATAAGAGAGTTCATTAAACTCAGACGAATAATTCAATTCTATTAAAACTAAAATGAACAAACAAATTTTAAGACTGATCTTCTCGAATGGGTAATCATTTTATGAGATATGTTAAATTCAATTAAATATCGAAATATGGATCAATACATGAAGGGTTGTGCTTCTTGCATTACAAAAATGGACATTTTAAGAAGAAATCTTAAGTCTTTATCGGATTCATTAAATTAAATTTGAACAAGTATTCAATTTTCTTATATTAATATTGTCTCAACAACTGAATGAATACAAGTTTCATAACTCTCCTAAAAAGATTTCGGAAATCTAAAGAAAAAAATTGACTTAATAAACCAAAAATTAAAGATTTGTTTGATTTGTGTTTCAATTTTTAGTTTTGAATTTTGAGTTCACTTGCAGTTTTCTGTTTCAAGGGGGCATGTTTTGATATTGTTAAAAAAATTCTCTTATTTTGTTAATTTAAAAAAAAAAAAAAAAATTCTCAAAATAGAAAACTAGAAAAAAAAAATATTTGGTTTGAAAATTTGAAAATTGTTTTATAACATTTCATTCCATGAAATATGAGTATTCAATAAAAATAGACCAATTTTATGTTAATATATTATCAAATAATATATACATTTTAAAGTTGGTGAATCTTAGAGGTGAGCCTTTTTTTTGGAATTGGACTAGAACCAGATAAAGTTGATCGACTCAATTCCAATTCCTCTACTAAATAGGTCAATTTTAGAACAATGCATCAAGAACCGGTCGATTTTGGTTCAATTCTAGATATTACCTTGAGAACTAGTAGTAAATTCGATTATCCCGAATTTCCCTTTTTGCTTATACCAAGATGCACTAAATCTTTTAATATTAGACCTCAAAATTATTTCATGTCAAAATTCCATTTTTATTCCCTTCTTCTTTACTTTTCAATAAAACATAATGGGTAATCAAAATTAAAGATTCAATAATTTTATAAATACTTTAGAATTTCGTAGATTTAACGTAATCGAATAAAAAAAAATATATATATACTTTTAGTTCGAGATTTTCTTAGCTTTAATACACTTCAAATTTTTCGTTGTTCCAAAAGTGACTGAGTGTCAAGTATCAAGATTTTTAAGGATTATTAAAGACTACAATTATATGGATTTTATCAAGAATTAATTTTCGATTGAGATTTTACCATTTATGACGCGTTTAATAGTTTATCCTTTTTTGTCTTTATGAGTTGATCTTGAGTTTTGGAATGAATTTTTGTTTGTTACATTGATTTAAATTATAAGAATGGCAAATGGATTCATACTCTATTTTTATCTATTTCAATCAACAACTAATTTTATACTTTATTTTTTATAATTTTTTAAAATAAAGGATCGGACTGGACCAAATCAAATCATTTGGTTTGATTTCGATTTGATTCTATAGTTGGCTATGTAACTAATGACTCAATTTCTAAGATTCTCATTAATATTCGGATCGATTCCTAGATTCCTTTCAGAATCAAATCGAATCAGACCGCATTCACTAATAGTGAATCATACCATATATTTTTTTTCTCATTACAATAACAAACTAAAAATAAAAAATAAATTGTGTTTAAAATATGGAATATAAAAATAAGAATTAATGATGTGGAACGATAACATTTTTACATGTGTTTATTTAAATTTGTTATTAAAAATTTTATGTAAATAATCATTAAGATTTGAACTACTTTATTTTTTAAAATTTTTATTTTTCTAGGAATTTTTTTTATAATTTTTTTTTTTAAATTTTTAGAGACGAATTTTAGATTTTTTTTTAATATTTTTAAATTTTTTTTGTTAGAATTTTTTTTTTTTATTTTCAAAAAGTTTTAATTTTAAAATCTTATTTTCATGTTTTGAATGTTTTCAAAATTTTCACTTAAAAACTTTAACAACGTAAAATCTGTTTTGAGTTTAACTTTATTTTTAGAAATGCATATTCTGAAATATCAGACAAAACACCTATTTCATGTTTTATAAAAATGAAATTGAAAATAGCAAATCAAATGCACCCTAAGCCGTTATTTGATAACCATTATTTGAAAACTATTTAATTCACATACTCATTTTCAATCATATATCACACGTTTACATAATAAAATATTTTGCACGTAAATCATTGTTTTCTCAAAATAATCGCTATCAAACGTAAACAGTGAAAATTAAATTTAAATTATTGTTTTTTGGGTTTAGATATGCTTCCCCACTTTTGAGGGTGCATGGACCATGCTACTTTACCACTTTGGTTGACCTCTTGAATGACCTCGGTCCCACCACTCCCCTCACATGGAGGGCAAAAATATTAAATTTAATGAGGTGGGACTCGACCCGTATGTGAGGGGAGTGGTGGGGCCGAGATCATTCTAAGGGGTCAATCAAAGTGGCCAAGTAGAATAATCCGAGGGTGCATCACCTGTATAAGTTGTGGCTCTGCCCCACCTCCTTATAAATAACCAACTCCGCCATTTCTTTGGACGAGTAGAGGCCATGGCTATAGGTTTTTTTCTGTGATTTTCACTAAACATTTCTCAGCATATTTTGTTCAGTCCATCTTTCAGCCTTTGCGAGTAAATCGTTTCTATTTCTGTGTTTCAGGTTTGAGCCATTCATACTCATCACCTTCTGCAGACAAAAATAATAAAGATGAGCTAATGAAGAAGGCATGCTTTTCGCCATTGGAAAATGGAAATGAGGTTGTAAATAGCGATGAAATTGGCTTTGACCCGAGTGAACCTCCACCGTTTAAGATTGGCGATATTAGAGCAGCAATTCCTGAGCATTGTTGGGTTAAAGATCCATGGCGGTCTTGCTCTTATGTCGTTAGGGATATTACTGTGGCTCTTGGTTTAGTGGCAATGGCTTTACATTTCAATAGTTGGATTCATTGGCCAGTGTATTGGTTTGCCCAGGGAACAATTTTCTGGGCAATTTTTGTTCTTGGCCATGATTGGTAATCCCTTTTTCCTCTGTATTTACCAGTTTTATATATCTGATACTACAAAACGTGCATTAAGAAAGGTGAGATTTGATGAATTTTCACACTGACCCTCTACCATTTCACCACCAAGGCATTTTGAATGAATCCTATTCCATGTATTTCTATTGATCAGCCCAAGTTGGACATCCAATTGCTTCTATTTGAATTATCTGGAGAATGCCTTATGTAAATATAAAAAAAGATGGCCAATCAAAATTTTAAGCTAGCTGTCAACCTACAATGTCCCTCCTCCCATAGCCCGGCTCAAGAGCAGCTAAGAAAAGCACATAGTATTCGGTGTAGTTTTACTTTCACTGTCAACATAAGTAGCCTTTCTCTTTTAGCGGAGTTTGGGACAATATGAAGTTGTCGATTAGACTGATGCAATGATTTATGTCTTTGTTTTTTTTTTATTGTTGATTACAGTGGCCATGGGAGCTTCTCTGACAATCCCAATCTCAATAATTTTGTGGGACATATCTTGCATTCTTCCATTCTCGTACCCTACCATGGATGGTTAGTCTTGAAAATCTCGACTCAGACCCATGATGCGACAGTCGTGGAAAATTGATGTTCTTATTTATGTTAACATTACAGGAGAATCAGCCACAGGACTCACCATCAAAATCATGGACATGTTGAAAATGATGAATCATGGGTACCGGTAATGTTCTCCGCAGATTCTTGAGCTTTTTCTTGAATCATATAAGATTATTCCCGGGTTATTTATTAAATTTTGTGCAATTTTGTTGGTCTTTCTTCAAGTTTAAAGAATACGTGGGTAATTTGGGATATGGTTTATCAACGGGATGGTCTAATTTGTGCCCCTGTAATTTTCTTTCTCATCCCAGTTGCCTGAGAAGATCTACAAGAAACTGGATTTGTCAACCAAATTCCTGAGATACAAAGTCCCTTTTCCTCTGTTTGCATATCCCCTGTATCTGGTAAGATTGGATTTGAGATTATGAAAGTTGAAAGAGAAATTTACCGTACTTTTTTGATACCGTTCTTTAGATTAGATTGGACAACACAAGACAGGATTACGATTTGTTCTATCCTATACTAACATGGACGACATTGGATGATACCAGACACGATAAAGGGTTGTGTCTAGTTCACTACTAATGTAAAATGGATTGGATAACACTATGCAAGATTAAGAGTCGTGTCAAGTGCTGCTTACTAAACACGCCTTTATTTGGGTTTGTATTGCAGTGGTCTAGGAGTCCAGGGAAAAAGGGTTCACACTTCAATCCTTACAGTGATTTGTTCAAAAGCAATGAGAGGAAACTTGTGCTCACATCAACAATCTGCTGGGCTGCAATGGTTTCTTTTCTACTTTGCCTATCCATCAGATTTGGACCTCTCCTTTTGCTAAAGCTCTACGGGGTTCCCTATGTGGTCAGTATAATTACAGGTTCCCAGTAATTACCAGATTTCTAATAGTCAATTCAGTAACTATACTTCCATTTACTTACAGATATTCGTCATGTGGTTGGACTTAGTCACTTACTTGCACCATCATGGTCATGAGAAAAAGCTTCCTTGGTACCGTGGCAAGGTTTAGCAATCTTAACTTTAGTATTCATTCATTGTACGTTTGGTTGGTGGGATATATGGTATAAGATTGGACAGTATTAATAATCAAGGAAGAAAACAAAAAGATGTTTGAATATTGTTTATTATATACTGTTTAGTACTGCGAACAAAACATACACTTATGGTACAAAATTAGTGAATTGAAGTGGTCATGTTCATTCCAACGTACAAAATATGCTTTCGATATTTGTGAAAGTGCCAAGAGATTCTTGATCTAAGCGGAGCCCGGGGGGGGGGGGGGGGGGCCAAATTTCTACTGAAATGATACATTTTTTACCTTAAAAAATGAATGGGCTTGGGAGCACGTCTGGGCTTCCCTCCGCCCTTGTTTGAATAAGGACATTTTCATTATTTTTTCCTGTCTTATCATTGAACAGGAATGGAGTTACTTAAGGGGTGGCCTAACCACCGTGGATCGTGATTATGGATGGTTTAACAAAATCCACCATGATATCGGCACTCATGTTATACACCATCTCTTTCCTCAGATCCCACATTATCACTTAGAAGAGGCGGTAATACCTCGATTACTCAAACTACATATACAATTTGTTAAGTTAGATTGTGGACAGTGTTAAAGATGGACTACACTCAGTCTTGTTCACTTTTCCGTGCTCGCACTTTAAGTCTGTAATATCAATTTTATAATAGTGATGGTCAGAGTTGGTAATACCATATTGTCATGTTTGTCAAGATCGATCTCACAACACTACTATTCGGATAAACTATTAGTAACTTTTTACGAGAGATAGTATTGGGTCCCACAAAATTTGTATTTGAAGTCATGGTGATAGTGTGTTGAAACTAATCTTTGACAGAATAGGAAAAAGTGATCTTCGAGTAACTTTTACTTTTACGGGGCAATATTAAAGACGAAAAGAAGCTAAATTATTGTATATAACAAAGTCGAGTCTTGTCCACTGGATAACATAATCTTGTATATCTGTTGTTGTATTCAATCGGATAACAGTTTGTTCCGCATGCAGACAGGTGCAGCCAAACCAGTCATGGGTATGTATTACAGAGAGCCCATAAAGTCAGGATCAGTTCCTTATCATTTGTTACAAAATTTGGTAAGAAGCATTAAAGAAGATCACTTTGTTAGTGACAGTGGAGATATAGTGTATTATCAGAAGGATGCACAACTCTCTTAGGATTTTCTTCCACCAAGATGAGTCACCACAGACTCCTCCATAGGCTCTTAAGAATATTCTGAAATAATTTCTAGTCTGTTATCTGTTATGTTATTCCTTTTGTAACCGGATCTTGAAATAATATAAATAACCTGTCATTGTTTTTCACGTCTCATGGAAATTCCATGTTCTGAAACAGCAGCAGTTTGGAAACTGTACTGTCCTGTATGGCTTTATTGGAAAAAAGGAGAACCAATTTGGAAGTGAATTTTCTTATAGCTCAAACCGTATAAACTTTGAGATACTTGATAAGAATTGGCCTGGAAATCGATTTGGTTATAACTTGAAAATTTTGAGATGAAATCCCACCAACATATCGAAAAATTGATTTGGTTGAACTTTTATAGAATAATGTTGTTTTGTCAGATAACATCTTGAATGATAAATTACGTTGTGACAAAAAATGATTGGATGATAGTATTGACTGTTTTTTTAAACAATCCAATAATAATATGTCACGTGACATTCTATCATTCAAGATGTCAAAAATTTCTTGCAGCTAAGAATGATTCACTTTTTAATCCTCGATGTTTCCATCTTCATTGATACCATTTATTTGGTCTGAGGGAGGTGCTATGGAAACATGGGGGCTGTCCGAAACTACACAATAGCCCTCATGTTTCTTTACCTTATTCCTTTGTCTGAAGGCGGTTGTCATGTGGGCTCGTAGAATGTGTCAAGATTCGGAATAAAGTGATAAAGAGTCCAAATGACAGTTTAAAACAAATCCTACCAAACAATCGGCTAAATTCTGACCAGTGATTAATTAAAAAAGCTGCAAATCTGCAATAGTTTAATTTAAAAAAAAAAAAGCTGAAATTTTGTCCGGTTCTAAAAAATATCTCTTTGTAAAATAATAATCACGACATGTAAATATAGGATCAAAACTAGTTATTAGGATTGGATATAGTTCGGTCCGATCGATTCTAAAAAGAATTGAATCGAATTTGAATTTTCAAGTATTTAATAAATTGAATCATGGGGTCGAAATTTAATAATGGAACCTGTTCGGTTCGATTCCTGAGTTTCATAGAATAATTAAAAATTTTAATATTTACAACTACCATTCATTAATTCAACTAATGATATGTATAATCTTAACTTTTACAAAATAATGTAGTTTAGTCTTATGTATTTTTTACGCCTATCTTTGTTGAGTTATTATTAAAATCACATGAAGAAGAAGACAACGAACTCACAATAATAAAGTGAAGCGTAGTTGAGTTTCCAATTCAATTTCTTCTGAATTGTAGAAACGAAAATACGATAGAATAATAAATTTGAGTAAAATTTAGGTCAATTTGATTAAGTTGTGCTTAGGCTGAAAAATTAGAAATATGAAAATCATTTTTTGGGTTTGTGCTAAATTAATTAATTAGCAAATTTATTTAGAAAAAATAAAATAATTTGATTTATTTAAGATAAATAAATTTAAAAAATTAAAAAGATTCAGTTCTTGGTTTAGATTCAAGAACCAAACTAAACCTGTCGATTCTCAATTTAGATACCCGCTCAAGTATTTAGTTTAAAAAGAACCGCTCGATTCAATTTAGTTTGAGTCGGGTCCGATTTGGTTCGAGAGTTTTGTCAAACCCTACAAGTGACCTTTGTCCGTCTTGGGAAGAGAGAATAAAAGTCAATAGATTTGTGCATGTTATAACGAGAATCAAAACCCCATATTTATAAGAAATGATTAGAGATACAATGGTAATAATTTTTAGACTGCAAAAGTACAATTGTCATTTACTAATAAACTTATCATTTACAACATAAAGTGAACTATAAAGACACTTTGTGTATGTTATAAACTAATAGATTTGTGTATGTTATAACGAGAATTAAAGTCCCATATTTATAAGGAATGATTAGATATACAATGGTAATAACTGTTAAACTGCAAAAGTACAATTGTCATTTATTAATAAATTTATTATTTACAACATAAAGTGAATTATAAAGACACTATAATTTATTTGACTACTAGGATACCTTGTATCTTCTTAATAATAACACTAATTACCTTAAATTTTGTTTTCTACAACACATTCAATCCTATCACTCAAAAAGAAATACTCACTCTGTCTCAATTATATAAGATGAGTTTCCTTTTTCTCTTGTCCCAAATATATAGGCCTATTTCCTAATGTATGATATTTTGTTGTGTTCATTTACCAATATACTCTTATTAAATTTTCCACATTTAATATGCTAACTTCTTGAAATCATCCAAATACACACAGCGGCGAATCCAATATAAATGTTCAACTAGAGCAGAAGTTGACTTTAACCATTGACCGTCAACAATTGACGATCGTAATAGCCCGATCCGACCGATCGTTTATTAAAATTTAATTAAATAATATAAAAAATTATTGAATATATATATATATATATATATATATATATATATGTATGTATGTATGTATGTATGTATATGTATGTATGTAAATGCACTACGTCACCACCAACGACCACCGTGATGAATTTATCCAAAACGTATATATTTATCAAAAAATATTCGATGAGTATAATCATTTTTCTTGTATTGGGAGTATCCTCTCAAAAATCAATTACCCCACAAATGAACACCAAATCACCATTCACCAATAGACTATAGACACCATCTATCCAATAATCCAAAAACACAAGCACAAGAACAATTCAC
Source organism: Osmanthus fragrans (assembly GCA_019395295.1). Classification (NCBI taxonomy): domain Eukaryota; kingdom Viridiplantae; phylum Streptophyta; class Magnoliopsida; order Lamiales; family Oleaceae; genus Osmanthus; species Osmanthus fragrans. Next base: position 13,902,866 of record CM033352.1, read on the forward strand.
AAATCACAACTTACAACTTACAAGTCACAGACAGTCAAGACTAAAAAGAAGCACAAGCACAAGCACAGCTGCACGCCACAAGCACAAATGCACAAACCGCACAAGCAACTGAACCAAGACTAAAAAGAAACTGAAATGACCAAAAACCAAGTCGAAGTGGCATCGGGAAACGGAGGTAGTCACAGGATCACTGGTCAGGCGGAGGCGGAGCAATCGCTCGCTGCAAGCGTGAAGCGTCGAACTATCCAACACGCGATCACCACCACCAATTTTTGCTTCTACAGTTCTACCTTAGAGCTCGAGGCTTCGACAATCGAATCGACAGTACTTCCTCTTCCTGGTCTTGGAAATTTCGAATGGAAGATTGGAAGTTCAAATTTGGAACTTGAAGTTGGGAGTTAGGGACTTATGGTTTGCCTCATTGCGAAGAATGCTCTCTCAGTCTCTTGCCTCTCGGTCTCTCCTCCCTCAAATCAGCCACCGAAAATTGGGTAAGGATTTTAATGAAAATGGATTTGGCCATTTGGGTTGGGTCACTTACGAGTTGGACTTTGGACCTAAATAATTTGGGCCTAATTTTTTTTTTTTTTTTTTTTTTTTAAACTCGCCCCAGCCCAGCCCAGCCCAGCCCAGCCCAGCCCAGCCAAGTCAAGCCAAGCCTGCCTCTGCTCCTCTCCAGACGATCTCCATGGCCGCCGGTGCTCCAGTCCAGCCTCTCCACCCCTAAAACTGAAACTTCCGGCGAATCCAGCTAGAGCGGCCGTTCTAGCTCGCCGCTAGCTGGATCCGCCCCTGAATACACATATTTCCCACTTCTTGAAAACATGGAACAACTCTCGTTTCTTCTTCTTGGAAATATGTAACAACTCTCAATAATTCTCATCAAATTAAATCATTCAAATTCTTTATTAATTCCAACAATAATTTACTACTACTTACTGAAAATTAAATAGGGGTAAACTAGAAAATATTTTGGCAAAATTAATTTTCCAATGACATTAAAGAATATTTCTTAATCCGTATGAAAAACGAAACAAGCATATATAATCGAAACGGATGAAGTATATATTTTCCATTTAACATCCAGGAAACTTGAACCTCCACCTCTTCAAAGGGGATGACTTCTCTATCCTTCGTATTACTTTGAGGACATTTTTGCAGCGTTACATGCCTCACATTAGTACTTTTGCCTGCTACATCTTAGATAAGGCGTGAGACAACACTTCTTGTTCTTTAGTAATGTGGGCGTTGGAGTTGGGCATCTCCCTATTGCTACTACACTTCCAGAAGCTTCTATTGCCGGATTAATCTCTTGTTCACTTCCACACATTTATTTAGATCAAACTATCCCTCCTCTTCAAAAAGATATTCCTTATCTTCAAAAGGTTAGCTTCCATTTAAAGAATAACCCATTTTCAAGGGAGAGCAAGTCAACTTTTTACTCACAAGAATCACTCATGGTTAAAGTATAGTTTTCTCCATACGGCGCCAATCTATTGACATCCAAATTTGATAAGATCTAGCTGCTAAAAAATCCTAGCTCCTCTCCCATACACACGTATATTATTTTTACACTTAGAAATCGATATTAGACTGCATCTGATCGTAGCTTTGAATAGGCGGTGCAACTATTGGTGCTAGGTGTTTCTACAGTTACTTGAAATGAAGTTTGAGATTTGAAATTCCGATAACTTTTGAATTACACTAAGGGTGCGTTTGATTGCAAGGGTAGAATTTGAGTGGAAAGAAAACGAATTGTAAGAAATTGAATTGCTTAAAATTTGTTTTAGAGAGAATTGTAATTAATGGTATTTGATTGGTATAATTTTTCACATAATCCGTGGCTTTGTTTTTATGCAAATTGTTACTTTTTGGGATAAATTTTTTTATAATCTGTATTAAAATTTGTTTGGATTGTCAAAAAGTAAAAAAATAAATTTAAAAAAATAAATTTTGAAATTTTTTTACATTCGTTTGGCTTTATTTTTCATGCAAATTTTCAATTAAATGGATAAATTTTTTTACCATTGGATTTAGAATATGTTTCCATTGTCAAAAAGTTAAAAAAAAAAAAAAAAAAAAGGATGAAAAACACTTTCCTACCAAAACCGTGGGAAAATAAAAGGTGAAAATATTCTTTAAATGGTTGTACTTAGAAAATGGGTGAAAATAAATTTCATGGAAAAGTTATGCAATTAAACACTAAAATTAAGTATGGAAAAGGAAAACTTTTTCTTTTTCCACCCTTTTCAAACGGACTCTAAGGGTGAGTAATTATAGAAAGAAAAGGATTGTAGTATACTTGACACATGACATCATCCCAATGGCTCACTTTTCAAGGTCGATTGTGTCAATCCATAGTAGTGTTATAGACCCGTGGTCATCCTAGCTTGAATATATGATAAAAAGTTATTTGATTGAATGGAGCTGCTGCAAAGCTATCACATAATAATCAATCAAGTGGAATGTGCAACTTGATCAATGTGAGCTTTGTGGCACAAGCCAATTGTGAAAGCAATTAAGCTCCCTGTACAGGCTCAAGAACAAGAAGAAAACAGGGGGCGCCAAATATTGGAGGGAGGCTGACACAACAGCTCCCCCTCCAATAGGGGGCGCCACGGTTTGCTCTCTGTCATTGAACCTGGACAGGGAGCAAAGTCCTTATGAAAGATGCCCCACACCTCAAAAAGATATTGGAGCAAAGTGAATCTTGTCTCGAATAACAATAATTTGAGTGAGGTGTCCAAATGCATGGCTTAATCATCTTGAAAGGTACACGTGAAAGAGGGATATGAAGTGAAGTGCTCATCTTAACTTTTTGCTTAGCTGACTCTCATGTAACCAACCTTCTACAATGCGAAATTTTAAGGACCTCATGTGTAATTAAAATGTAACGTAACAAATAAAAATTTTGCTTTGAATTATAACTACCCATATATAATTTATAATTTCAATGTTTGGGAAAAAAGAAAACGCGGGAATAAAAGCATTCGAGTGATTTATATAATTTAAAAGATCTGAATAATTTTGATATGGAGGGACTAATATGTAGCATCAATTTTTCGGCTCACGTAATTTCTATCTTAATTATGTCCAACATACCAAATTTTTATAAATCTTCTCCGTGAATTTACTTTTTGTGGCATATACATTATCCACAATAAGGAATTATAGGAAATGATTGGAATTCTTCCCCACAAGTTTCCTTTATAACCAAGATTATTTAAATTCAAGCTACATTTTGATTGAATCAAAGTATAAGTGTCTATTTTGTTTGTGTTTTGGTTTTCACTTTTCAATTATGAGTTCATTTTCAATTTTTAATTTTGAGAGTCTATTTTAAGATTGCTCAAAAGTTTTTGATTTGTAGAATAGAAAACTAGAAAACACTTTTGATTTGTAATTTGGATCAGTCTACAAGTACAAAATCAATTACAAAAAGTTTTACAAACTTGCCAAGTGACTGCCCCCTATTGGAGGGGTGGCTGTACAAAATTTTGTTCAAGTAGAATAATCCTTGTAATTTTTAGAAATTATTTTTTGATATTTTATTTGATTAATTTGATTATTCAATAAAATAGAATAATTTATGATTATATATTATCAACTAATATATAAATTTTAAAGTTAGTAAATCTTTTAATATATTTTTTTCGATACAAAAATAAATAAATAATAAATTGAGTTGGAAAAATATAGAAAATAAAAACCGAATTAATTAAGTAGATTTAGAATTTTATCTTTTTTATTAAAACAAATATTTTTAAAATTTTTAATAAGAGCTTGAACTATTTTTCCTTTTTTTTTTTTTTTTTTTTATAATTTTACTTTTATTTCTAAAAAAAATATATCTTTATTTTAGAATTTTATTTTAAAAAATTCTATTAATTTTTTTTAGACATTAATTCTTGTGCTTTGAGTATTTTTATTAAACGTCAAAAATATATTTTGAGTGTTATGTTATCAATTTAACTTTGTTTTCAAAAATTCTTTTTGAAAGATACCCGACCAAACAAGTTTTGAATATTTTACGAAATTGAAAACATGAAACTTCTTGAAAACAACTAATCAAACGTCCTTTAAGTTTCACAATGAATCAAATTCCCCCCCCCCCCCCCTTTTGAAGTCAAAATTCTTGGAATGTAATGTATAAGGCTGACAAGAAAACACGAATTCTTAAACATTTATGAGGACGCAATTTGTAACGCCCCGAGTTCCGTAAACTCGGAGTGCCACGTTATCATCTTTTGCCCTAAATTAACTAAAAGTTTGACGAAAATAACTAACTTTTAAACATCACATTTATAATTGTGAACTTTAACGACAATAAAACTCATTTGAATTAACTTAAAAAAATTGATTAAACCTTAAATCTCAAGTTTTTGAAATAATTGAAATGACAAAGTATGTTAATAATGTTCAAATAAATAAAAATTCAAAAGTAAATTAAATCGTTGCCACCACCGCCCATCAATAACGACTCTCTCCGAAATCTGCAAAATCGTTAAAATAACAGAATGAGTATTTTAGATGAATACTCAGTAGACTCATTGCCAATAATTAATTTACACAATAATTGAGCACATAATTATGCAATATATATACAGTGATATCATCATCATCATCATCATCATTGGCTCATTTTCTTGAAAAATCATAGGCTTTTTAAAATCATAGGGTATGTGTAATCTCGTCTCATGCATTTAAGCACATAAGTTATGCATAACATTCTCGTCTTATCTCATAAGAGATACTCGTCTCTTCTCATGCATTAAAGCATATAATTTATGACAAGCATAACAACATTATATATCTCATATAACATTTTCTCATCTCATGCATTAAAGCATATAAATCACGTAAATCCACATAATACATGTAATTATAATTTAAACTAATTAATGGGGTCTAGTCTACCTCAATCTATCTCAAGTCACGTAAAAAGTGGAGCGGAGAGTAACATCAAGCTCTTAATCGTCCGTACGTTTCGTCTAAACCAAAATAGAAAATAAGTTTTGAATTAGTATTTCGAAATTTTAAAAGTTTTAAAATGATAAAATAAAGTTTAGGGACTTAATTGGAATAAAGTGAAACTGAAAATAAGAATTAAAGGACTGAAATAAACTTTTGCAGCAACTAGGGACTAACTGTGAGAAAACAGAAACTTTAGGGACTGTTTTCTTTAAAACAGAAACTTTGGGACTGAAATAAACAACTTTTAAAACTTTGGGGACTAAAGGGTAAATTTTCTAAAATTAAAATACATACAAAATATATATCTCACTCTCTCTCACTCTCTTTCTCTCTCGCTCTCACATTCGTACAAGCGAGAGAGAGAGAGAGAGCAGCGACGGGAAGGAGTCGATGCCAGTGCCACCGTCGCGTGGTGGCGCCGGTGTGTGGGTGGAGGTGATGTGGTGGTTTTGGCGTACGGGTCGAAGGCTAATGACTTCGGGTTCGATTTTCCTGAGGTAAGTGTATGGGTTTGGCTTTTCTTGGTTCTTTGAGGTTGTTTGATATGAATTTTGGGTGAAGTAGTGGTGTTGGTTGCTCGATTTCTTGTAGCAGTTGACTGGTTGTAGTTTTCACAGTTTGGTGGTGGTGGTGTTCGAAATCGGGGTGACTGGAAAGTGGGCTGTGTGTTCTTGTGGTGGCATTTTGGGGCTAAAGTGGTGTTGGTGAGTTGGTGTCTTGACTATGGTGTTGGGCAGAGGCGGTTTTGGTGCAGTGAAGTCTGTGGGTTGGAGGTGGTGAGGCGTTGGTGGTGTTGAGTTAAGGAGATGGTGGTGATGATGCTAGAAATTGGTTTTCTAGCATCATACGTGAATCTCCAATGTTGTTGATGATAGAAATTGATGTTCTAGCATCAATTGTGAGTTTCCAAAATTGAGGAAGATGATGGATTTTCTTACCAATTTGGGTTGGCTGCATAAGGTTGTGAGGGGTGGAAATGAGGGGTGAATAAAAAAGTAAAATTTTAGGGCACAAATCCTTAGGAGCTTTCAAATTGGGTTCAAGTGAAATTGGACCTAAACATCCAAGATTTGGACTAATAAGTAATTGGACCTTAAATTTTTTGCTTAAATTATTAAAATGATAAGAATTTCGACACTTTAAAATATTCGGGATTGAACTTGATTTGAATGAATTTAAATTGGTTTTATAATGGCTAGACGACCACACTTTCATTTTAAAATTCGCGGTTAAAACTTAGCGACACGTTTTTCAAGATAATAATTTAAAATTCTCGATCGCTACACAATTGACATGCAGCTACTTTGTTGGAAAATCAAATATTCTTTTTTTTTTCCCTTCAAAATGCAGCTTCTTAAAAGCGGGTTGAACATGTTCCAAGCTAAAATAAGACACTTCTGAATATATATATATATATATATATATATATATATATATATATATATATATATAACCGAGAAATCGCATTATATAATAGACATGAAATGTGTTCTAATTACCAGACCAAGTGATTACAATTATTAAGCAGACAAACAAAAATTCTTTCACTTCAATATGCCAATGAAATTGAAGACTATCAGACAATATTTTCATACTGAACAACGTAAAAAGAAATCCTGTATTTGATTTGAAATATATCCACAAAAAGACAAGCCGAAAGCTTTAATATCTTAGAGGAAAGTGTAAAGGGGAAGTAAAGAGGATTCTCTCTTTCTATAAAGATATTTGCACGGGTGTGTATTATGGACCAATAAATTGTACATGGATACCTTGATCATGAAAGTGAATAGGAAAATCTCTCAAATTAAGAGGACAACATTGAGATTTCTTAGGTTTAATGTTTCAACTTTCAATGATAGAAACATGTTCTGTTTTTAACTCAAACATGTTCTGTTTTTTAACTCTTTTTTGTCCGAGTGAAAAAGACCGATCATTCACGTAAATATTAAGTGACAAGATCTTCGTCACATTGCTATTAGAGGAGTAAAGAATGGATTATTAACTTCAACATTTACTTTCTCCAACGAGAATTCATTTTGGCTATTAAACTTCACTTTATTTTCAAATTAATCAATAAACTAAGTTTGCGCTTAACTTAAATAAGAGTTACAATTTGATCATCTCGTCAATGTCTACTAGTTTGATTAACGTAAAAGTTTGTGTGACACTTTAGTTGGGAAAAAAATAGAATACCATGCTACTATTTCCGTTACTTAAACTAAGTACTTGGACGTAGTGACCAAGTTGTAATAAAATTTAAATTTAATAACCAATTTGAAATAAAATAAAGGTTGATAACTAATATGAACTTTCTGTGAAAGTTATTTGATCACTATTGTATTTACCTCTCATGTAAACGAGCTATAGCCCCTATTTGATATAGATTCTTTAAAAAGTTTGTCAGTTGTGCTACATGTATATCGCGATTTACATATTAGTTTATCAACAGATGATGTGACGAGATTTGATTGTGTCAAAATCTTATCAACCAAATAATTTTAAAAAAAAAAACCTAATCTACTTTCTTTTTGACACTTTGAACAATTTGTAAAAAATGATGTAAATGGTGATGCATAATAAGCATTTTCCAAAATTTATTGTTTTTCAAATTCATTTTCAATCATATATTCTCTCAATAAAATAATTTTGTATGTAGACTCATAATTTTTCCTAATTTTTATTGCACATTCTCCAAAAATATCATTTTTATAAAATCTATTCTTAAAATATCTACCAAAACATGCTGATATATTTCTCTTAAAAAAAAAAAAAAAAATTCAATTTTGAAAATGAGGAATTTAAATTACTTATTTGGCATACCGAGTCTTTCAAACGATATAGTGTTGAAATTTTACGAAACTTTAAATTGTAATAACATGATAACCTAATTACTTTATTGCCTAGATCTTCCATTTCAAATCACTAAGAAAATTAATAATGCAGAACATACATTGATTTGTATCTTGAACGAAAAAACTTGAATTATAATTTTTGAATCTTTCCTTCCGGATCTTTAATCTTGATTATGGATTCTTGAATTCTCATTCTGGATTCTTGAATTCCTTTTGCGGATTTTGGATCTTCCTCTTCATTATGCTTTCTCTCTAGATTAATGTGTTGATGTGATGACATAAAAAATGAGAATTGGGGACCATAACCCTATATATAATTTTCATATTATTTCGGCCACACGAAATACAATTTTGAAGGAATCCGGTCTCTAAAAATATAATCAAGCACACACTTTATTTAGATGTCTAGAGCCCAATAACTTAAATTATTTATTAGACCACTTTAAATTTGGACTTAACTTTAAAATAATATTTATACACAATTAATTATACATGTCAGCCTACATGGAAACTTAATAATTTTCCAACAATCTCTCACTTGGGCCACATATGTTACCTTATAAATGTGTATAATCTTAAGAGCTCAATACTTTTGCTATCATAATCAAAAGACATCTCCGAACAATCTCGTCCATTAATTATGCTAATATAGGATCAAAGCGGTCTTCGTTACAAATATCATAATTAAACCCTCAATGGTCACATATATCAATATAATCAGATGACATAAATTAAGTGTTGATGTACATGGAAATTACATGTAATGTGATCCAAATATATCTATTTTCAACTGGTCCTATCTTATGAAATCAAACCAAAACTTTAATAAGAGTGAAACTGAACTAAATACTTTATTTTGAATTAAATCAAATATCCATAGAAAAAATTATGTGTCTAAAACAGATAATATCCGAACACAAACTCACACTAAATTGACATATCATCAAAAGATGCAACACCCATGTGAGCAGTATGTTCATGAAAAACCTTGGGTGATAGCCCATTAGTAAGCGGATCCGCAATTATAGAGTTTGTCTTAATTATTCCATAGATACCTGAACACTTTAAATTCTTTCCTTGACAATCAGGAACTTAATGTTTATAAATTTTGACATCATCAAGTTCCTGTTGGAATACAAGACTGATATTGTCTCAGAATAACTAAAGTGGTATTTCAATTCCATCAAAAGCGTGTAGCCTAATGACAAAATTTTGTAGTTATATTCCATGATCCAAATCAGAATATCCAATTATCTCTAATTGGTCTAATTTTCCTGAATGTGATAATGTAATCTTTAGTTCTCAATAAATACCGAATATCCTAATTGGCTGCTTTCCAAATATCTATCACAAATTTATTTAAATATTTAACTAACATTCAAACAATGAATACTATATCCAGACGTATGCAAACAATAGCATACATTAAACTCCCAACTGCTGAAGCATGGGAAATTTTTCATATTTTTCTTTCTTTAAGTTTATCCTTGGGGTATTAATTGAGACAAAAATATTCTCATTTAGTAATATGAGTATCACCTAGTTTACATACCTACATCCCTAATCCTTTAAAAACTATATCGATATAGTTCTTTTGTGATAATTCAAATATACCTAGAGAACGATCCCAATATGTATCTCTGACACAAAAGAGGCATAATCAAGATCTTTCATTTCAAAATTTCATGACATAAATCTCTTGATTTTCGTGCAATAAGCCTATATTATTGCAAGCAAATAGTTTGTCATTGACATGTATACTTACTCCCATGACTTTGTGATATACACAATCATCAATTGAATTCATCTAAAAACCAAACGAGACAATTATTTCTTGAAATTTGTGATACCATTGGCGGAAACATGCTTAAGCTCATAAATTGATTTATTTAATTTGTAAACCATCTGAAATAGTTTAAGATCAAAATGTATCACAAATGTCATAGTAGTCCTAAAAGAACATTTCTTAAAACCCGGAAAGAATGTCTCTTTAATTTCAGTGTCTTCCTTTTGAGTAAAGTCATTTGCAATAAGACGAACCTTACATCTATTCACATTATCCTTCAAATCCCTATTGGTTTTAAATATTCATTCACAACCAATGAGTTTCGCACTTTCAAGCAATGAGATGAATTCCCAAAAGTCATTGTTACTCATGAACTTTATCTCTTTATTCATGACATCAATTCACTCTTAAGAATTATTCATTTGCATTGCATGATGAAAGTTGATTCATCATGTCTTCTTCTACCAATACATTATCAACCTTATTTTCTTGGTGAAAGAATATAAAATTATTCGAATTGCCTCTTTTTTTCTTTTTTTTTAATGGATTTCCTTTATGACATTTGTTCTTGAGGTTGTTGAGTTTGTTCTTCTGAAACAATCTATTGATTGTGTATGGGAGATTTTACAATATTGTCTTGATACGAAATTGCTTTTTGAACAATATTCGGAGCAAGAATTTGTCTGTGGTCCTGATCATTGTCAATTGCAATAGAAGAGATATGACCTAATAACTTGTGTCATAACGAAGCGGGATTCTCAATGGTTAATTTATATTTAATACCATTTGAATTCGTATACAATGTTTTTTTATTAGAGGCAACCATATTAAGCAGATATAGGTTATCATAACCGGATAAAGACTTTGTACCCACAATATTTGAACTATGAAAAAGAATAAACTTATTATTTTCAATTGAACAAAAGTAATCGAATTTGTCCAATGTGGATATAGAAACCAAATCTCATCCAAAAGGATGGTACCACGAATGTCCTTTCAAATCCAAATAATAACCATTCTTTAATATTAACCTAAAAGTCCTTACAGCCTCAACTTTAATTGATTTGTCATCACCCCATATAGATGAATCTTTTAGTATCAATTGACTTTTGTCAGTTTAGGCAACCTCGCATAGACACACTTATATAAGTAGTGGATTGTATAGTCCTTTATGCTAGTTCTAGATCCATGCCATCAAGAACGATACAAACGTTCTTTTTCCAGCCCTTAAACTTTGGTTTAAGCACAAGAATTGGATTAATGTTGGCAGATATTGCAAAAGTGGATGGATTAATCAAATAGAGATCTAAACCTAAAAAACATGTTCATATGAGAATCTATATTGGACAATTAACAATTTCAAATAATGGTGAGCCCCATCACAAGAGACCGAGCGTAACATTGATATTTAGTTTTTGAACAGAAATATCAACTTGTAAGTGATACTCTTGGTGTAGAAATCAAATATTTACAATAAATCCGGTCAAACACCAAGTCTATTTTTGAATCGACTTAATATTCACATAATGGAGAACTTTACAATTGTTACATATTTATTACCACACGTGTGCAAATAATTTTGTCAAATATTGACTTTTTCTCTAGGCCAACGAATATCCACATGAATTACGTACACACAACCATAGGCGTCTCTAGAGGGTCCCGCAGGGTCCTGGCACCCTCCATTTTTTCAGAATTTTTTAAAGGTGAAATTACAAATAATTGTCTTAGGAGCACCCCCTAATTCTTAAGTTGCAGGTCCATGAACTTGGCGCGGACCCTCTAGCTCAAGATTTTTTTAAAAAAAATTAGAAACCCAACCCATTTAACCCAAGTACCCAACCCAAAACCGTAAAAACCCAAGTACCCCACCAAAAATCGTAGAAGGGAAGCCTACGTCTCTCTTATATCTCTCTCGCGACTCGCATCTTCAACTTCGAGTGTCTCCCTCTCCCACTACCAACGACAGCCAGCAACCATAGAACTGTAGAAGCCCAGTATTTGCTATCCTGTCCCTACATCTGCAATCGGCAGCCAACAATCACCGCCACTGTCTACGGTCCACAGTCCCTGTCATCCCGATTCCCGTCCCCACGACTCCCGTCTTCTCTGCTTGCAGGTATGTCACATTCGACATTTTCATTTGATTTTAACTATTTACTACTTATTGTTAGTGTCTGCAATGGAATTGGAGATCAATGGTTGAATGAGAGATCAATGGTTGAATCATAGTTTGATTGCATATATTGAGAAAGATGTTTTTGTCAAGATCGAAAATGATGTAATTCTGAAATGTTATCAGAGTATGAGAACACGTAGAGAACGATTGTAATAAAATATCTTTTACTTTAATTTTTTTTGGCAAGTTTGAGACATTCATATATTGAGTTCTTTTACTGTTTCCATTCTTATCTTTGAGTTGCACCGAGTTTATTTATGCTGCATTACATCATCAAAATTAAGGCTTATAGATTGTGCCAGATTGATTTTGTAAAAATCTTTTCTTGCATCTATTTGTTTAATTTTTTGAATGTTTTGTAATGCTTACGAAATGCACAAATTGTACAGGTTCTTTAACCATTATAAACGTTTAATTCTATTGCCCTCTTCTTGTTAATTAGTTGTGAAGCTGCACATGTTTCCTTTACGTCCACAATGATGTCTTGTCTTCAGACTTATCCTAATAATGGCATTGAAAAGTGGGAATCAGTAGAATTTTCTGATGCTATTGTATTAATAGTTTGATGCCCTTTTTCTAATTTTCGGTTTGTTCTTCTATTTACTTGAACTTGGCAGTGTCAATCATTTTAGGCTTATTGGAGTCAGTTTGTCAGTCTGGACCTTTGTCATTGCTAATTAGTGGGTGTTGGTGAGGCTTCTTTCATAGACCTTGCAGCTCCATTCATCAATGATAATGCTCCAGTTGCTCAAGTTTATTGCTGGTTCAGACTTCTTTAGTTCATAAAATTTTATGTGTACCCTTTTTTTTGTGTTATACCCTCAACTAAAAAAAATAAATTCGGGGGCAGAACCCTCGTGCTCCTTCCCCCCTCCCCCCCCCCCCTTCACCTCAATATCTTTCATTTTAGGACCCCAACTCTAATATTCTGATTCCGCCACTGCACTCAACATTTCTAATATTCCAAATAAATTAATTTAGGTAAGAGATGTTACTTTGGTAACATGTTGATTCAACTAATCTATTTTAAAAAATTAATCATCCGAACAAAACATTAAATACCAAGATTTGAAATTGATTGCTCCTTAATCCTTATCTTTTCTTTTTGTTTTGTTTTAAAAAAAGAAAAAAGAATCGATAGAACTTGTCGGATCAGGCAACACCAACGCTGCCTTTACTACCCAAACTGTTCGGCCCCAAAACCTTAATAATTCACGCCTCAAACTTGATTTTTATTTCCCCCCAACCAATTAAACCTTCCAACATTCTTAATTCAAGGATGAATACATTTGTAAACTGTGACCATCAATCAGAATTTGCAAAAAGTGGCCACAGCCAATCAATGGATAAACGCGTTTCTTAGCCCCCCCCCCCCCCCCCCCCCCCCCTTTTTGAAAATAAAAATGGGCAAAATAGTACTTTTTTTGAAAAATGAGTGGTTGGAAAAAAAAAAAATTCGATTACATGTAATATTATTTTATGAAATATTGTGTGGTTAAAATAGAAAAGAAAAAAAAAATGAAATGTGATTTAATGAAATTCAAACAAAGGTTTAATTTTCTTCTCATGAGGTATCAATTGGAGAAAAATCCAAAACTTGATCTTCTATTAATCATTACATAATTGAAGTTAATACATGCAACCTTTTAACATCTGATTGTTTTTTTATTTTTTTTAAAACTAAAATTGCAATTCATTCCTTATATATTATACCTTTGACTTTATCCAAAATAATCCACACAAATCCAAAAATTTTGAAATTTAGGGCTTGAAATTCACATCTTAAAATTTAGAAACTAAATTGCAAATTTCAACCATAATTTTTTTTTCTTTAATCTCAATAATTTAACATGTATTGGCTCTAATACCACTTGTTGAATTTTTATGAAACTTTAAATTGTAATAACATGAAAATCTACTTACTTTATTGTCAAGACCTTCTATGTCAAATCACTAAGAAAATTAATAATGCGGAATATACTTTGATCTATTGATTTGTATGTTGAATAAAAAAACTTGAATTATAATTTTTGAATCTTTCCTTCCGGATCTTTAATCTTGAATCTTGATTATGGATTCTTGAATTCTCCTTCTAGATTCTTGAATTCCTTTTGCGGGTTTTGGATCTTCCTCTTCAATATGCTTTTTCTTTAGATTCTTGTGTTGATGGGATGAAACAAAGAATCAAAAGTTACATATGAATTAGAGACCATAATCTTATATAGTTTCCATATGTATTTCGTCCATCATGAAATACAATTATGAAGAAATCTAGTCAATACACATATAATCTGGCCCACTTTATTTAGATGCCCAAAACCCAATAACTTAAATTCTTTATTATATCACTTTAATTTTGAACTTAACTTTAAAATAATATTTATACACGATTAATTATATATGTCAGCCTACATGACAAATAATTATTTCCCAACATATCAACATTATCCATTAGTCAAGAATTAAATTCCTATATAAAATGTGCCAACATAAGATATTTACCACTATTATATAAATTTAAATTGAAAAGAATTTTTGCCATTGATGAAAAGATATCAATGAATATCGGCTTATTTATATAAATTTTGAATGATGCAGAGCAGTGACGAACAAAATAATAAATAACTTGTTGATTTACTTGAATACCAAAATTTGATAGCTTCTATTCATCATTCGTCTGACACTAAATCAAGGAGCTTCGTTGTTTTTGAACCATAAGCCTACACAAAAAAGGCAATCAATTGACAACTCAGTCTAATTATTTGTGTGTTCGTCTGTCAGCTCTATGCTAAATTTTATTAAGAAAATTTGGAGTTAATTGCTGGCATTTTCGAAAGCCCAAGCATTTGGCCCAAGAATTGATTTATTACAACCCAAAACCCAGCCCAGTCGATCCATTTAATTGAAAGTTCCAGAATGGTGGAAAACGTGTGTTGTTGTAACACAACTTTGATATTAAAATGCAACTCTTCTGGATGGTTGACACGTGGATTTGTTTGCACCGTTGGATGAGCACTATTGCCTTATTTCATATAAGGCAATAGTGCCTTGTATGAATGTGAGATGTTATTTGAATTGTGGACCCACCTTTTGAATGTGAGAGGAATGTCAAATTCCATGTCAAGTACAATGTACTTGAAGTAAGATTCTTCATATAAATATGCATGACAGTGCCTCTAGCGTTTCAGATCAATTCAATCTCTTCTCTCCTTGTGTTCTGCTCTCTGGTTGTATTTTGGTCATCCTTTGGATGATTCTTGAGGATTTCAGAGAGTAAATGCAAAATTTTCTTTATCAGTAGTTATTATTATTAAAGAGATAGAGATTGAGATATTAAGGTTTGAGAACCCTAGTATTTGTACTATAATCAAACCTTTGCCTATAATCAAATCTTAGTGGATTCAAGTTCAATCTTAACAAATGCTCAATGAAGGAATAAGCGTTAAAAGCTATTACTGAACCTCTGAGGCCTTTGACCACAAAATCCTTTGTGTTCTTGTGGTTCTTGATATTTTCTTTGTTGTTTTTACTTTGAATCTTTGAGTTACAAACGTTGAGTCACAAAACTAGGACTAACTGTGGTATCAGAGCTTTGAAATCTTTATTTTTGACTCAAATTTCCTTTTTGAAAAATGATGTAATTATGTGACTCTTGATTCTTTTATAAAAACATCTGTAAATGTCCTGGTCAAGAAACCTCCCAATTTGAACTTAAGTTGATCTCTAGTACTTCTTGAGTACCTATTTCACACATGCACATATTTTCCTAACCCCCTTATTTTTGTTTTCAAGTATACATTGCCACCGTCTTTAGAAGATTCCTGAAAGCTCCCTATATTTACCCTTGTCTAGGGATACCTAAGAGAACCCAAGAATCTGATAGAAGTAGGATTCGGTCTAAGGAAATCCATAAGTGGCCCTTCGCCTATTTTTCTTGAAAAATTATAATTTGCTGTTGTGTGATAGCTATTATTGATCAAAGTTGGGCTAAAATTTTACATATGTATAAAGTGCAATATTATGTTTAAACTGAGTGTTTACACTCATATTCTGCTTCATTCCCTTAGCACATATGCATCTTAATAAATTGTGGGCTGCATGCTTTAAATCCTTATTATCTATTGAGTGAAAGCATATCTGATTGTTGTACATTGATTGTACAGTCTTTGCTCATTCTCTTACTTTAAAATCTTAGGGCATATGTTCTTTGGTTTTGTGATTTATTTACTTAACTTTCATAAGCGTGATATATTCCTACTCATTGTCTGAAATTTCTTGAACACTGTAACTACACTACACTACTGCACAGCAAGACCACTAGGATAGATGTTCAGATGGGGGATGACAAATGAGACTTTAGTCTTTAGCACCTGAAAATGAAAACCCTCAAGTTGCAATCAAAGTGTGCTAAATGCCATTAATGAATATTGGCAAGAAGAACCTTGCAGCCGAAAGGAAAACTAAACAAGATGTGTTGGCTTGGAGCACTATGTTTCTCCACCTATCTGATTCTGTAATCAAAAAAGTAGGAGAAACTGAGACTGTTGTTAAATTATAGAATGTCTTAGATAAAGTCTATCTTATGAAAACCCTACCAAATAAGTGCTTCTTATGGAAACAATTCTTTAGTCACATAAGTGCAAACTTAGAAGAAAATAAAGATAAAATTCGATAAGATCACATAAGATCTTATGAACTGTGGTGAAAAGATCTCTCACGAATCAAAAGGTAGTTGGCCTACTTAATGCTCTTGGTGACAAATACAAAGACTTAAGGAATGCATTAGAATATGGTTGGCATGACTTGACAGTTGATATTATTCAAAGTTCATTAAAGAGCAAAGAATTGGAATTAAAATCAAGACATAGGGAAGCCCTTCATGTTGAGAATCCCTCATCTCATTCAAATTTTCAACCTAAGGGGTTGAGTAATTCCAGTCAAGCTAATTATAATAGAAATAAGGGTCCGCTTGATTGCAAAGATGGAATTTGAGTGGAAAGAAAATGAATTACAGAGAATTGAATTACCTAAAATTTATTTTACCGAGAATTATAGATTAATTGTGTTTGATTGGTATAATTTTCCACCTAGAAAGTTTTTGAATTTTTGAATCTTTTGGTATTCGTTTGACTTTGATTTTTATAGGAATTGTTCATTAAAGTGATAAATTTTTCAGCCATTGAATTTAGAAATTGTTCCAATTGTCAAAAAAAAAATTTTTAACATACCGAATATCATTCGTTTGACTTTATTTTTATGCAAATTGTCAAGTAAAGGGATAATTTTTTTTACCATTAGACCTAGAATTTGTTCCAATTGCCAAAAAAAAAAAAATGAATAAAAAATTACCATACTGAATATCATTAGTTTGGTTTTGTTTTTCATGCAAATTGTGAATTAAATAGATAAATTTTTCTACCACTGGGTCTAGAATATTTTTTGATTGCCAAAAAAAAAAATAAAAAAAAATAAAACCTGGAAAACATTTTCCCACCAAAGTGGTGTGAAAATGTTTTCATTAATTGCAAGAAAAATGGGCACGTTGGGGGGGGGGGGGGGGGTTGGGAGGAATTCATTTTGCCATACAAATTGTGCAATCAAACAATACAATTTTGGGAGAAATGGAAAAGGAGGGTTATCAAACAGAGCATAAGAGTTTCACTAAGAAGAAATTGGGAAATAGTAAAGAAAAAGACAAAAAGGTCTATGAGGGAAATACAAAGAATACAAATGCTATTATCGTATAAAAAAAATGAGTCATTTTATAAAGTATTGTTTTAAAAAAGACAAATGATCAAAGAAATGAATTTAATCGTTAAAATGGCTCTTCTGCCATTGCTTCTTCCTACAAAGAAGCATTGCATATATTAGGGCAGCTTATGTGTCCTCTGTTGAAAAGGTTGGTCAAGATCGGGTTCTTGATTCAGGTTGCTCTTATATGAGTCCCAGTATTAGTTGGTTTTCTAATTGTTCTAGACTCGATGGAGCTTTCGTAAAGTTAGGAAACAATGAATCTTGTCAAGTAAAAAGGTATTGGCAAATTGCTTTGAAACTGAAAAATGTTCAGTTGATGTTTCTAAAACATACCAGGTATGTTTCAGTGCTAAGATGAAATTTCATTTCCTTAGGAGTTTTAGATGATTAAAATTATCAAATTGAGATTAAAAATGGCTTTACAAACATATCTAGAAATCAGAAACTCATTGACAATACACCTAAATCTAAGAGAATCTATGTAATAAGCTATAAACAATCAGGATAAATTAGATTTATGATATAAAAGACTTGGTCACCTTGGTGAAAAGGGGCTGAAATTTCTTTTTTTAAAAAGGAGTCTTTTGAAAAGACAATGTTCAAATGCTAACTTTCTATGAACATTTCATCTTGGGTGAACAAAATAGATTGCCATTCAGGACAACATTCACAAGTCACTAAATATACTTGATTACATATGTAGTGACCTTGGGTGACACGACTCGCCCAAATAACCCTAATGGACCAGGAACACGACATGCATCGATGGTAGATGCTAACTAGATGTCAGATTTACCATCAAGGTTGACTGTAAGTTACGACTAAATATGTGCCATATAAGATGCTTATGGGAAAAAAATACTACAATGGGCCCAAAATAATCATTTCATAACTTTATCAAAATAAATCACATCACTCAATATATCATGTTGCTGTGACTCTAAATCATCAAGCTCTTTAAGCCATTGAACCAATTGTTACATGGAAGGAAAATTGTGAAAAAATATATGAGTTGATAGCTCTGAGTGAAAAAGTTCGAAAATAATTAAACTTTCTCATTTATAAAATTTTTTCACAAAAATCGAGTTTACATCAATTTAACAGTTCACAGTATAACACAAATAAGATGGTTAAGATGTAAGACATTATCATAACAATGTAAAATATCATTTCATAGTCATGATATAATTGTGGATGCTTTTTTGGTTGATCTTCATATTACATGTCTCATATTCCAATTCACATATGTACCATATACAATCTTTGAACTTTCACATGTATCATAGTAAGAGAAATTTTCCATAATAATCACGTAATCGAACATATAATATCACATAATGTAATAGTATAATTAATTTATCAATACTTAAAAATATTTAAACTTTTCCACTCACTAATTTATAGACTGATCGCGGTTTCAATCTTCTCGTCACCTCGTCACCTTTAAATACCAAGTATGATATCAACACTCGCCCCAATATATCATATCCCTTCACAAAGGTGCCTCAAGCATTATTCCCACCATTAGAAATAAGGATTCACTAATAAAAACTTGGAGTCTTTTACTTTCAATGTCATAATTCCAATTAAGACCACTAACAACATTTACTCCTTGGCATAAATTATTGAAACACCTAATCCTTAATATTTACACTTAATTTGGTTTTCACACTAAAAAATCCAAGAAAATCAAAAGATTACCAAAACCAGCACAGTATTTCCAGACTATTGAAATGTGGCACCAATTTCTCTATATTAAAAAGTGTAAACAAAACCATTGACATAAATAGCACTTTCTCATAAGTATTTTAAAAATAGCATCTGTGTAGGAATTGGTCCGAAAACTGGAAGAAAATGAGGTAAATAAGTAAAATCTAATCTCAAATCCTCGTCCAACTCTAATACATCATAATCAAGTGTTTGGTATCATCTACACACTAGATTTGGAGATTGAGACTCTAATTTATAAATCCATTTCATGTCTCTTATATACTTCAATATAAATCTTTTCATAATCATATTTCTTTGTAATAGTATTCTTAAATTACTCGAATACACCTTAATAAATTTAATTCTTGCTAAACTTCGAAAATAAACAATTTTTCGTAAACCAGAAAAAAATAATTCAACATTCTTATAAAGCACCTCTCTAAATTATTGAAGAACCCCACCTCAATAAGTGTTTAGCCATCATTTCACATCTCTAAACCGGCCTCCAATTTCTTCTTCTTTTTCTTCTTTCTTCTTCTCTTTTTTCTCTCACCGTCTCTTTCTTTCCTTTTCTTCTCCTTTTTTTATTATTTTTATTATGCTTTTTCGGTTTCTCTCTCCCCTTCTAGTTTCTTCCTTTGTAAAATGAATCACTTGCCCTTTATCTTAATAGATTAATATAGTGTAATAGCAAGTCAAGTCAGTAATCTTCTTATAATAAAACTTTCAGTCATCTCATTTATCATATTAGAAATTAAAACCTAGATTCATTTTTTATATCATTTTTGGCCCTTCAAGTATTAGCAATTACAAATTAGACCCCATAAAAATCATTTATTCAACTTAAGTCCTTATTTGGCTTTGACTTTAACAAGTTGAATTACTTGACTTTAAATAAATCATTTCTTGACTTCGACAATAAATGAGTGGAGTGTAACATTGGGGGCTTGCACTTGTATCTATGGCATTTGGCTATAGATATTATCTTCTTATTGTAAATGATTATTCTAGAAAGGTGTGAATTTTTCTATTAAAAATTAAATCTGAAACCTTTATATCTTTCAATGGAAAACATTAATTGAGAATCATTCTTCCAGAACCCTTACTTGAAAATTTGAAGAGACCACGACTGACCACGTATGAAAGGGAATGAGATCCTCTTAGTCACTTAGATAAATGCACTTCATGGATGGAGCTGCAATGAGCAACTGATGCCATCATGTGTCGTGCTTTTCCTTTGACCTTGGGAGACAATGCTCAAAGATGGTTCAGAAGATTGTACCAAAGGTCTGTAAAAAATTGGAACGACCTAGCTATGACATTCTTGGTCCAATTCATGGGCTCCAATGTCAGAACCATACCCAAAGAGCGGCTGGTAAACATCAAGCAAGGGAGAAGTGAATTATTTAAAAGCAATCTCAACGGATTCAACAAACAGTCCATGTAGGTCCAAAAAATCTCCGATGACGCTGCCCTCATGGCAATCTTCTATGCATTAAGGCCTAGAACAAGATTCTAGTGGTTTGTATACAAAGATGGACCTCAAGCGTAACAAGAATTCCTTAATCAAGCAGAAAAACATGTAAGTACGGAGGAGATGACGTCGGATCAAGACAAGCCAAGATTGAACCTTATCCTACGAGCCAGGCTAAGGATAAGAAATTGGATAAAAGTTCTGTACCCAAAAGAATGAAGGAAATGAGGGATAGGGACCGCCTTAAACCTCACCTAAACAGGTTCTACTAGTACCACCTACTGAACACTACTTTGGAAGAATTCTTTCTGCAAATTCTGCAGATAGGAGGCAAGGAAATGTTTCGTACACATTCGTTCCAGAAAAAAGATCCAACGAGAAAAAACTATGGTAAATACTGTCAGTATCATAGGTCGACATGGCACAATACAGATGATTGCAAAGACCTAAATGAGGAAATTAGATCTTTAATTCGATAAGGTCATCTAAAACTTGGAGAGATGGACCAACCCCACCCCCAAAAACCTTACCAATAAGGACTAGGCCAACGAGCTCAGCCAACTATTCCAGATCGTAACCCTTCTCCCCGAGCTGAGATCAGAGTTCAATCCCGATACAGTACCAGACCTTGAATGTTTCTAGTCTTTCAAAGAAGATTCTTAAGGTGTTCTACAGAACTGAAGTGATGCTGTAGTAGTAACCATGTCTGTCGCAGAAGTACAAGTACACCAAACATTCATGGACAATGAAAGTTTGATCAATGTATTGTACTCTCGAAACTAGAACCTTATCTCCAGCCATATCCTGGGAAACTACAAGGGTTTTTCAGAGTACCTATGAAAGCTTGAGGTTAAATTGTTTGATTGTGGAACTAGGCGAGGCCCATTGCCAAAGAAGAATCCTAGCCAACTTTGTAGTAATCGATTTGCCCTCTAATTATAACGCTATACTTGGAAGGCTCATACTGCAAGAGCTCAAAGCGGCTATGTTAATCTACCATTACTATATAAAGTTTTCCACCTCCTATGGGGTCGAAATTGTACGCAGAGATCAATCAGAAGCCAGGTCATGTAACGTTGATTTAGCCAGGCCTCAAATCTGTATACTAGGAAGTGAACAGAACGTATGAGCCAGAGAAACAGGATTGAATAGACCCATCATGGCCAACCTATCTGGGATCGGCATATCTTAGAAACATCGCTGGAAGCCCATGGATGATCATGTATAGTTCGATGATAATGAGGCAAATCTGAATCCTTATCCCGGGGTCTTGTGATCTCGATATCTATAGCCGGAGTCACCAAACCCAAGGTCTTAGCTGACACCAAAAGTGCCCTCAGTATACTCTATACTAGCACGCTTAAATTGATGGTATTCACATTCACTTATTGAAATCTTATTTGAATACAGTTCTCGGACTAAACGAAGCTCCGACGAGGGCAAAATGATTGATCAAACTCACAGTTGAAGCTGGTAAAGCACCACAATAGACTAAATTAAAGGCCGAGTTTATGGTGTTCCTTGCGATGCTATCATGGGACAACCCTTACTGTTCAACCTCAGAGCTGCTGTGTCTCTGTATCCATTATTCCCTGAAATTTCCTACACCTTATGGTGTAGGCGAAATCAAGGGCGATAACGATCTTGTTGAAAAATGTCAAATAAAAATTCATCCTACCATCAAAATAAGCACACTCCCCCCCAGACGTGTATATGGTGTGCCTACTCGAATCCAACCTCGGCCTATTGGACCGACGCTCAAGAATTAAAGGTGGAAAACCTGTGAATGAACTGGATAAAATATCAGTTTGTGAAAATGACCCATCAAAGGAACTCAAAGTGGGACACGAGCTACAACTACCAATCCGAGATCAGATAATAGAGTTCCTTCCACAGAAGCTTGATGTCTTCGCCTACAGTCATGAAGACATGGAATGAATTGATCCTAGAATTGTTTCTCACAGATTAAATATTGATCCATCAGTTCGATCGAAGCAGCATAGATGATATGATCCAGGAGTCGATTCCGACGAAGCCAAGCCCAGGACGAGACCCATTGATTATCGAAGGAGAACAGATGATGCAATCAAGGATAAAATGGGTAAATCAAGCAATGAGACTACTTGTGCAAGCAACGATGAATGACATTGTGATCTACATACGAAAAGAGACAAGTTTCATGTTGGGGTCAAGGTCGGAAACCAATTGGATCAGTACGATACAAGCTACCGAAGAAGGAAGCAACCGGGATAACCAAGTGACCACTTAGTTATCCAGGCCATGCGGTCACTCAGTCACCTACCGAAAATTGAAGGCAGCAAAACTGGTCTTCTAAGCGACCACTTAGAAACATACCAAGTGGCCGCTTAGGACAAAACCGAAGTCGAATTTCCTATTTTTGGCAAGAATCCTAGTTTTCTTAAAATTCTAATTTTATTGATGTTTTCCTATGTTTTGGAGATTATGCACGAATTTTAAAAGTTTTCTAGTATTAGTATAAATAGTTTATTTTATCATTACTATAAGAACTTTTTGACATTGAATTAATTGAAAGACATATTGTTTTCTCTCTTGTTCTTCCATTGAACAACAAATCGAACTTCCAAAATCTAATGAAAGTGAAGTTGATAAGACCTTAGTGAGAATTAACAAATCCCTCCATAGTTTGTCTATCTCTGTCTTACACATTTTTGAAGACTTGGTCCATGAGAACAAGCCTATTGGGATACCACCCAATCCAGACATTGAGCATCAACTTGTGGATGAAACTAACTGACCCCACCCCAGTTTAGACATTCTTTTGTTACAGGAGGATGACTATGTGATCCCTAAGAAGACAACAGAGCTTCAAAGGCAATGGAAAGAGTTCATATGCAGGGGATTGAAAGATAGGGCATGGAGGATGCGCGATGACTCACCCATGGTAAGGTACCATCATTTCTTAAATAGGTTAGATAATGGTCTAGCATGTAGGAATCCTTCCTCATATGGAGCATGTAATTTAAACTCACAACCATATCTAGACCAAATGATGAATTTGAACACTTGCATGAGTCATATGTATTCTGTAAACTAGATTATAAGATTGACTGTGGAACATATAGATGGCGAGTTAGGTCGTTAGAGTTCACTAATCTACCTAGCATTTTCTTGAGATTGAATAAGCACTTATTGTATCTACCTATAGGAAATTTCTTACTAGTTTATGATAATCTAGTGTAGTGCAAGAGTCGATGTATGGATGTTAAAATGAGAAGTTTCATGTTATATGGTAATGGTAATGTTTTTGTATGCTACAAGAAATGGATCAAGCATGATAGACAATTTGGGTGCCTTGTTGGTGATTTAAAGCATGAGTGTCTTTATTTCGATTATGAAATCTTTGAATGTTTTGGTTCGAATTTAGATGTGCATGACAAATACTTGAGACACATTGATCTTAAGTTACAAAACTACTTGTGGAAGGTTATATGGGATATGTTAGGAACTAACTTAATATATTGTACTTTGTCTACTACTTGTTACTCATGTTATGATATAGTGATTGGTTTTAATCCGTTCACTTTGTTGGGTTTAACTCCTTTGACTATTGATTCTAGTGGTAGCTTAGATGAGAAACAGGATAATCTCTTTAGTACATCTCAAACTTGCAAGAAGGCGAGGTTAAGTTGTGTATTATTTGATCCATGCGATGGTGATTAGGTGTACATACAAAGGAGGTTGAAATGAACTCAAAGGAGGTCCAAACTATACCCTAGAGGAGATGGGTCATTTCATGTCATAGTCATGATTGGGAATAAGGGCCATAACATGGATCTTCTTCTCGGTAAGCATTTAATAATTTTTATCAACAATGAGTCTAATGTTGCTTCGTTTGGTGCAGGATCATATTCAAGGTCGATTCATTTTGAAGATGAAGGGGATGATATGATCTAGGAGTCGATTCCGACGAAGCCGAGCCCAGGACGAGACCCGTTGATTATCGAAGGAGGACCGATGACGCGATCAAGGAAAAAATGGGTAAATTAAGAAATAAGACTACTTGTACAAGTAATGATGGACAACGCCGTCATCTACACGCAAAAAGAGACAAGTTTCATGTTGGGGTCAAGGTCAAAAATCAATTGGATCAACACGATACAAGCAGCCAAAGAAAGAAGCAATCGGGATAACCAAGCGACCGCTTAGTTATCCAGGCCAGGCGATCGCTCAGTCACCTACCGAAAATTGAAGGCAACAAAACTGATCTTCTAAGCGACCACTTTGAAACATACCAAGCGGCTGCTTAGAACAAAACTGAAATCGAATTTTCTATTTTTGGCGAGAATCCTAGTTTCCTTAAAATTCTAATTTTATTGATGTTTTACTATGTTTTGGAGATTATGCATGAATTTTATAGGTTTTCTAGCATTAGTATAAATAGTTTATTTCATCATTACTGTAAGGACTTTTTTACATTGAATTAATTGAAAGGCATATTTCTTTCTCTATTGTTCTTCCATTGAACAACAAATCGAACTTTCAAGATCTAATTCTTGTAGTGTTCAAACATCGGATCGTGGGTTCTTCATTGTGTAATTAATGTGTTCAACGCATCTTTGTTATCGTTGAGTTTTTTGGTTCACTTCGTTGGGTTCAAATCTAAAATCGGGTTATTCATTGACATTCTTGGGTTCCGCATCAATGTAGTTGTGGGTTTCATAGTCACCGTTGATACGAGATTCGCATCGATAGACTTCGTCCTTTAAATCTAGAAAGGTATGATGCTCTAAATAGAGAGATGCAAAAGCTGCTCCACAATGGGTTCATCCGAGAAGCCAAATATCCTGAGTGGGTTGCTAACCCTGTCCTCAAGAAGAAAATAATGGAGACTAGAGAGTGTGCATAGACTTCACTGACCTCAACAAAGCATATCCGAGGAATAACTTTCCCCTACCAAGGATAGATCAGACGTATAATGCCATGGATGAATCAAATACCCATGTATGAACTGGATCAGGAAGACACATCGTTCATCACTGATCGAGGTCTCTATTGTTACAAGATGATGCATTTTGGGTTCAAGAATGTCGAAGCTACGTACCAAAGCCTTGTAAACTCCATGTTTGCCCATCAAATTGGTAAGACTATAGAAGTGTATGTCGACGACATGCTGGTTTAAAAGCATGTATGACAGGATCATCGGCAACACCTTGCTGAGATGTTTAAGATCTCAAGTAAATATAGGATGAAGCTGAACCCAAAGAAGTGAGCCTTTGGCGTTAGTGCGAGAAATGTTTTGGGGTACATAATAAATCATCAGGGGATCGATGCAAATCCTGAAAAGATATGAGCCATCATTGAAATGAAAGCACTAACAAGACCAAAGGAGGTTCAAAGCCTAACTGGAAGAATAGTTGCCCTCAACCGCTTTGTATCAAAATCCACAAACTGGTGTAAACCATTCTTTGATGTGTTACGAGAGGAGAAGAAGTTCGAGTGGACCCCCGAATGTCAAACCGCGTTTAACAAATTGAAGAAACAGTTAGCTTAGCCACCCGTCCATCCCAACCTAAAATAAAGGAAACCTTAGTTTTGTACCTTGTCGTGTGAGAACATGCGACCAGCACTGTCCTAGCTAGGGAGGAGAATGAATCCAACACTCCATCTACTATACCAGCAAGGCTCTCCATGATGCCGAGCTTCGATACTCATCACTGGATAAATGAGCTTACGCCTTAGTCATGTTTGCTAGGAAGTTAAGGCCTTACTTCCTGGAACATCCAATTGAGGTTTTGACTAATTGTCTATTAAAACAAATCTTACATAAACCTGACACCTCAGGTCAGATGGTGAAATGGGTAGTAGAGGTCAGACAGTTTGACATAAGGTACAAACCACGTACCTCCATAAAAGGTCAAGCCCTTACCGACTTTGTGACAAAATTTAGCATTGAACCTTTGGAAGAGTTGTTGCACAACAACACTCCTTGGGAACTCTACGTAGACGGCTCCTCTACTAAAAATTGATCTGGAGCTAAAGTGGTCTTGATCAGCCCCAATCGACACTTATTTTGCGAAGCCCTACCCTTCGACTTCAAGACTTCCAATAATGAAGTTAAATACGAAGCATTGAACGCCAGAGTAAGGATGGTCAAGGTGTTAAGAATTACCTAGTAGTGTATAACGACTCACAGTTGGTGGTCAACCAAATCAACAAAACCTATCGAGTTTAGGAAGATAGGATGAACACCTCCATCAAGTTATAGTCAGAAATTCAAAAACTTCCAAACCATTCAAGTCGGGAAAATCCCACAATCCCAGATTGACCGCACCGACATCTTAGCCCGGCTAACCACAAGTGAATGAGTAGAAGAGTTTGACAGTCTCCCTATGGAAAGGATCTCGCACCCTGCTGTCAAAAGGGTAGAAGCCATGTTAATAGTAATAGATCCGAAGCCTACTTAGCTAGACAAAATCACTTCTTATCTAAAAAAACAGAGGTCTATCATGAGGATCCCATCAAAGGAGAAAGACTCTGAAATAGGTAGGCTAGGTACCTTAATTGATGACGTTCTCTATAAATGAGGGTATTTGACCCATTTGCTAAGATGTTTGAATGAGAAAGAATCACTATACGCTCTATAAGAGGTACACGAAGGCATGTGTGGAAACCACTCTGTTGGACAATCTTTAGCCTTGAAGATCATACGGCAATCTTTAGACGAGATGCACTCGAATTTGTGAAAAAGTGCGACAAGTGTCAATGCCTCACTCCCATCATCAATGCACCACTGCACGAGCATAACTTTGTAATTACTCTCTAACCCTTTGCAAAGTGAAGGGTTTACCTAATTAGTTCCATGCCTACAGGGAGAGGAGGAGTGCAGTCTTCCATCGTCGAAGTTGATTACTTCACTAAGTGGGCCGAAACAGAACCACTTGTCAAGACAACCGAATAAAAAACCACTGATTTATATGAAAATTCATCATATGCATATTCAGGATACCTCATTCTGTTGTAACTAACAAAGGAAAAAAGTTCGAAAATGCCCGTCTCACACACTTTTGTGAAGAATTTGGTATCAAAAAACATTTTTCTACACCGAACCACCTGTAAGAAAATGGCCAGGTCGAGGCCATCAACAAGATCATCAAGCATACTTTGAAGGCAAAGCTTGATATTCTTAAAGAATGATAGGTTGAAGAGCTCCCCTGTGTGTTGTGGTCTTACTGTACTACAGTAAGAACCAAGACGAGAGAAACCTCATTTTCCTTAGCCTTCGGTGTAGAATTTGTGATCCCACTGGAGATTGGGATTTCATCATTCCGCACAGCAGCCTACAATGAAATTGAAAATTTAATAGCCATTCATGGAAACTGGATTTAGTGGAAGAAAGAAAAAAAATGGGGCCGAACTCAGAAACGATATGTATAAATAATGCAATGCCAAGTATTATAATCAGAAAGTATAAAGATGGGTGTTCGAAGTTGGATCCCTTATTCTATGATAAGTTTTTCTCGCCACCAAGGAGATTGGATAGGGATCCCTAGGTCCCAACTAGGAGGGACCCTATAGGGTAACCAAAATCCTACATATGAGGGCCTATAAACTGGAATATATGGAAGGAAGACCCATGTTCTATCCCTGGAATGCCGAGATTTTAGGCAATACTATCAGTAAAAAGAAGATCCACTGTACTCTGTAAACCATTATAAGTCAACCACAGTATTAATAACAATGGGTTCTTTATTTTTGAATATCCTGTGCAAACTGATCTAAGGTTGCATGTGCAACACTTAGATGAACTTTCTATCGAATGAATCACTAAAGCCTTGCGATGTGAGCACGGGATCAAGTTCACCAACGCCAAGCCCAGGGAAGGACCTTTAGTGGTTGAAGGTGGACCAATGACGCGTTCGGGGACAAAATGTATAAAGGAAGCAATGGGATTACTAGCTAAAGCTTCCATGGATGAAATGAGATTCTTAACATCCCAAGGAACAAGTTTGAAGAAGGATCCGATGGATGAAACAAAATGGAAGCAAGTGATATAAGCAACTCAAGTGGAGGAGGCTGGCCGCCAAGGATGCAAAAGCATAGCCTAAGTTACATGCGGCCACATGTACTCGACATAGGGCTCCTGGCCGTGACACAGGACTTCTATGCGGTCGCAAGGAGTCCTACATTGCGGCCGCATAGAACAAATGCGAGGCCGAGTTCGGGAAATTGTGAGACTTTCCTAATTTAATTAAGATTTTATTTCTTTTGATATTTTAAATTTCTTGGACTCTATTTGGACGAAAATTTATCTTAATTCTAGGTTAGTGTAAATACTTTGTATCTTCATTATTGAAGGGTTAGACACTATTATTATTTGAGAGAATTAAATTCAAGAGGCTTCAAATCCTTGTTCTTAATTGGGCAAACTATTGAACTTATCAAGAATCGATCTTGTGGTGTTCAATCCATTGGGTGAAGTTCTTAATATCGGATTAAAAAAGGGTTAACGTTTCGTTTCGAATTTTTGGTTGTTTTTTATTCGTATTTCGAATCAAATCTACAAACCAAGATTAATTGGGTTTCCTGCGTTCTTCATCAATCGACGTGGGTTTGATAGTTCTAAGTTATCTGGACTCTCATCATTTGGTATCAGAGCACAGGCTCCGACGAATCAAGGTTATATCCTTTCCATTCTTTGTTTAAGATTGTTTTAATTAATTTCAGCGTTCTTCGTTTATAGAGTCTTTAATCCGTTTTTCTTCTCTCAAAACTTCAAAGGATGTTTTTGGGCTCAATTTTCGTCCAAAACAGTTTTCGTTTGTTTTGCCGGATTCCTAGTTGAATTCTCGAGTCAAAAAAAAAAAAAACAGTTTACTGTTCATTACTGTTAACGTCAATATATTTTTAAAAAATTATTATTAACTCGAAAAAATTTCCGGCAACTTTCCTTGTTTCTTGTGTCAAAATTCAAGAACCACTTTCTTGAATTTAAAACACTTTCCACATATCCAATTCAATTCTTGTGTCTTGAGTCTTTAAAACTTCAAAAAAATATTCACTCAATTTTCGGTTGAATTCCACTGAAATAATTCCTCGATTGAGTTCTATTTTTCCCTTTGAAGCACTTGGGTGGAAGCTTTGAGTGGAAAAAGGCATAGTGGTGAGAATAATGGAGGGAAAAAGCCTAAATTGAGTAATACACGAGAGAGAGAGAGAGAAATTGTGAGGCAGAAAATTTTTTTTTAGGATGTCTGACAAGGAAACAGCAACACTGGCATGAAATAACAACAACAACAATCAAATCAACATGTCTGAGGAGATGATTCGTAAGTTTG
The DNA here is from genome assembly GCA_019395295.1 of Osmanthus fragrans. NCBI lineage: Eukaryota > Viridiplantae > Streptophyta > Magnoliopsida > Lamiales > Oleaceae > Osmanthus > Osmanthus fragrans. Next base: position 13,932,912 of record CM033352.1, read on the forward strand.
AACGTTTGTTTGAGGATGTACGGGATATATTGGATAGGCAGGATACAAAGTTTGCTAATTTGCATAGGGGAGTTCCAAATGCAAGGATGCAGGGTTGACAAGAACATAGGCAAGAGCTTAGGAAAGAATTAGAATATGAGAGTGAAGTGGATGAGGAGGCGATTATGCATGCTGAAATTGGTAGGTTGAGGAATAGAAGAGCTAGGCTTGAAAGAAGGGGTAGAAACTTGGTTAGAGACGAGTTAGATGGTGGCATGGGCAACATCAAAATGTCCATTCCACCATTTAAGGGAAGGAGTGATCCGGAGGCTTATTTTGAGTGGGAGAAAAATGTTGAGATGATCTTTGACTGTCACAATTATTCGGAGGCGAAGAAGGTGAAGATAACAATCCTTGAATTTACTGATTATGCCATCAATTGGTGGGATCAAGTGGTGACATCTAGGAGGAGAAACAGAGAGAGACCGATTGGGACGTGGGAAGACTTGAAGGCCATCATGAGGAAAATGTTTGTACCTAATCACTATTACCGAGAGCTTAATCAAAAACTACGAAGCCTCTACCAAGGGTCGAAGAGTGTGGAGGATTATCACAAGGAGATGGAATTGTTGATGATTAGGGCAGACATACATGAGGATAGGGAGGCCATTTTGGCTCGATTTTTGAATGGTTTAAACAAAGAGATAGCTAATGTGGTTGAGTTACAACATTATGTAGAGTTAGAGGACATGTTACACATGGCTATAATGGTAGAGAGGCAATTGAAGAGGAAGGGGACAACAAGATATTCATCTAGTACTTCGGGTTCTAACACTATTTTGAAATCGAGGTGGGACGATTACAAAGTAGATGGGGCTGCTCCTAAGGTTAAAACTGAGTTGCCACGGAAGAAGGAAGAAAGTTCTAGCAAGAAGGTGGAGTTACAGCCGTCGAGGAACCGAGACATCAAATGTTTTAGGTGTTTGGGATAGTGGAGTGAAGAGTGCAAGTGAAAGTGATTATGAAAGCATGCCAGAATTGGAAGACATTAGTGATGAAGATCGAGTGGAATATGTTATGGATGAGTTGTTAGCACAAGGCGAGTTCTCAACACTCAAATCAAGGCTGATGACTTCAAATTGCAAAGAGAAAATATTTTCCATATGCGGTGTCACATCAATAATAAGGTATGTAGCTTAATCATTAACGGTGGAAGTAGACACCCTAAACCCTATAAATTGCAATGGTTAAATGAATGTGGGGAAGTTAAGGTGAATAAGAGGGTGATGATAAATTTTTCAATTGAGAGTTATAGTGATGAAGTGATGTGTGATATAGTACCCATGCATGCAGGTCCTATTTTATTGGGAAGGTCATGGCAATATGATAGGAAGGCTATGGCAATATGATAGGAAGGTAGTACATGATGGGTATAAAAATAGGTACAACTTGATCAAGGGGGAAAAACCTATTACATTGGTATCATTGACACCTGCACAGGTGTATGAGGATCAACTTAAATTAAAAAATGAGGAAGAGAAAAGAAAGAGAGTGCTAGAAGAGAAGAGAGAAAAGATGAGACAAGAAAGCATGAGAGAAAATAGTGAGGTGGCTAAACGTGAGAAAAAAGAGGAGCCACATGAGAGAAAAGAAGATGGGTTTTCTGAGAGGAGAGAAAAGTCGAAAGCAAATTTCTTTGCGAGATGAAGTGAATTGAAAAAAGGCAATTGTGGAGAAGTAACAAATGATTCTCTTGGTTTACAAAGAATCATTCCTCAATTTTGAGGAAATTAACACATCCCTCCCTAGTTTGGCTATTTCTTTATTGCAGGAATTCGACGATGTCTTTCCCGAGGACGTGCCTTGTTGGGTTGCCGCCCATTCGAGGCATTAACCATCAAATTGACTTTGTACCCGACGCAGTCATTCCAAACCGACCGGCTTATCGGAGTAATCTCGAGGAAACGAAGGAGCTTCAGAGGCAAGTTGAGGAATTGTTGAGCAAGGGATACGTGAGAGAAAGCATGAGTCCATGTGCCGTGCCCGTACTAATTGTGCCAAAGAAGAATGGATCTTGACGGATGTGCGTGGATTGTAGGGCCATCAATAATATAACGGTAAAGTATCGTCATCCTATTCCTGGGTTAGATGATATGTTAGATGAACTATTTGGTGCATGCATATTTAGTAAGATAGATCTTAAGAGTGGTTATCATCAAATTCGCATAGGAAGGAGATGAGTGGAAAACTGCATTTAAAACTAAGTATGGCTTGTATGAATGGTTAGTCATGCCGTTTGGACTCACGAATGCACCAAGCACGTTTATGCGTTTAATAAATCATGTTTTATGTGCTTTTATTAGTAAGTTTGTTGTGGTACACTTTGATGATATCTTAATCTATAGTAAAGACGTCAATGAACATATGGAATAGTTGAGATGTGTGCTTGTGGTGTTAAGAAAAGAACAACTTTATGCTAATTTAAAGAAATGTACATTTTGCATGGATAGAGTTGTGTTCTTAGGATTTGTAGTTAGTGCTAACGAGGTGGAAGTAGATGAAGAAAATGTAAAAGCTATTAAAGAATGGCCTATACCCAAGACTATAACTGAAGTGAGAAATTTTCATGGATTGGCTAGCTTTTATAGGCGGTTTGTTAGGGATTTTAACACTATTACCACACCACTCATAGAAATTGTTAAGAAAAGTATTGGGTTTAAATGGGAACATGAGCAAGAGCATGCATTCAACATTATTAAAGATAGGTTATGTGAAACACTTGTTTTAGCATTACCTAACTTTGACAAAGCTTTCGAGATTGAGTGTGATGCATCAGGTATAGGCATTGGAGCAGTTTTGATGCAGGATAAAAGGCTGATTGCGTACTTCAGTGAAAAGCTTAGTGGAGTGACACTTAACTATCCTACATATGACAATGAGCTCTATTCATTGGTTCAAGCATTAGAAACATGGCAGCACTACCTATGGCCAAGGGAGTTCGTGATTCACACCGATCATGAGTCGTTGAAGCATTTGAGGGGTCAAGGTAAGTTGAACAAGAGGCATGCTCGATGGATGAAATTCATAGAGACATTTCCCTACGTCATCCAATACAAACAAAGTAAAAAAAATATAGTTGCGGATGCGTTGTCTCGAAGGTATGTAAGTACAAAGTTGCTTCGTTTTGAATTTATTAAGGGCATGTATGAGAATGATTTAGATTGTTCTATGCATGAATTGCTAGTTAAGGAAGCATATAGTGGGGGATTAATAGGGCACTTTGGGGTTGCTAAGACTTTAGAGATGTTAGGAGAACATTTTTATTGGCCTAAAATGAGAGTTGATGTCGGGAAAACTTGTGAAAGATGCTTAACTTGTAAACAGGCTAAATCTAAGGTCTTACCTTATGGGTTGTATACACAGACCCGTTCCTAGTGAACCTTGGGTCGACATATCTATGGATTTTTTGTTAGGTTTGCCTAGGACTAAAAAGGGTCGGGATTCTATCTTTGTAGTGGTAGATAGGTTTTCTAACATGCTGACTTGTTTTTCAAAGAGATAGTGCGTTTACACGGGATACCTAAGAGTATAGTGCCGGATAGAGACGTTAAGTTTCTTAGTCACTTTTGCTAAGTTTTGTGGGGAAAGTTAGGCACAAAATTGTTGTTTTCTACTACTTGTCACCCACAAATCGATGGTCAAATTGAAGTAGTTAATTGTACCATGATACAATTGTTGTGCATTGTTGTCAATAAAAACTTGAAAAAGTTGGGAGGAGTGTTTACCTTTCATCGAATTTGCATACAATACAGCTGTACACTCCACTACTTCACATTCACCATTTGAGATTGTTTATGGTTTTAATCCACTAATCCCATTGGATTTAATTCCTTTACCTGTGAATGAACGAGGTAGCCTAGATGGGAAAAAAAGGTTGACTTGGTAAAGACACTCCACGAGAAGGTAAGATTGCAAATAGAAAGCAAAAACAAGCATTACGCGGCACAGGTGAACAAAGGTAGGAAAAATGTTACGTTTGAGCCCAGTGATTGGGTTTGGGTACACTTGGAAAAGGAGTGATTCCCAAAGCTAAGGAAATTAAAGTTGCAACCGCGGGGTGATGGACCGTTTAAAGTGATTGAAAAGATCTATGACAATGCATATAAGCTCGATCTTCCTGGTGAGTATAAAGTTTCAGCAACATTTAATGTTTATGATCTCTCTCTATTTGATGCAGGTCCAGATTCGAGGACGAATCCTTTTGAAGAGGGAGGGGATGATGTGAGCACGGGATCAAGTTTACCAACGTCAAGCCCGGGGAAGGATCCTTTAGTGGTTGAAGGTGGACCAATGACGCGTTCGAGGACAAAATGCATAAAGGAAGCAATGAGATTACTAGCTCAAGCTTCCATGGATGAAATGGGGTTCTTAATATCCCAAGGAACAAGTTTGAAGAAGGAACCGATGGCTGAAACTAAGTGGAAGCAAGTGATACAAGCAGCTGAAGTGGAGGGAATTGGCCGCCAAGGATGCGGCTGCATAGCCTATGTCATATGCGGCCTCATGTACTCGACAGAGGGCTCCTGGCCGTGACATAGGACTTCTATGCGGCCGCATGGAGTCCTACATTGCGGCCGTATAGAACAAACGCGAGGCCGAGTTCGGGAAATTGCGAGACTTTCCTAATTTAATTAAGATTTTATTTCTTTTGATATTTTAACTTTCTTGGACTCTATTTGCACGAAAATTTACCTTAATTCTAGGTTAGTATAAATACTTTGTATCTTTATTATTGAAGGTTTAGACACTATTATTATTTGAGAGAATTAAATTCAAGAAGCAAACTTTTGCTTCAAATCCTAGTTCTTAATTGGGCAAACTATTGAACTTATCAAGAATCGATCTTGTAGCGTTCAATCCATTGGGTGAAGTTCTTAATATCGGATTAAAAAGGGTCAACTTTTCGTTTTGAATTGTTGGTTGTTTTTTATTCGTATTTTGAATCAAATCTACAAACCAAGATTAATTAGGTTTCTTGCGTTCTTCATCAATCGATGTGGGTTTGGTAGTTCTAAGTTATCCGAATTCTCATCACCTTGTTCTAACAGCAGGCCGAGCTAAGGTTGCATGTGGTGCAACACTTAGATGAATATTCTATCAAAGGAATCACTGAAGCCTTTCTCTAATAGCGGGCTGAGCTAAGGTTGCATGTGCTGCAACACTTAGATAAATTTTCTATCAAGGAAATCTTTGAAGCCTTTCTCCAACAGTAGGTCGGTCTAAAGTTGCATGTGCTGCAACACTTAGATAAATTTCCCTTCAAATCACTAAGGTCTTGCCCACTAGTAAGACAAAAATCTACCAAACAATTTGCATAAATACAAAATAATAATAATAATAATAATAATACCCAAAAAATGAATTCATTCAACAAAAAAAGTAGTTAACGAAGTTTGGAAATTGACAAAATGACAAAGCATGAAGTTAAAAACAATGTTCAAAAAGCATGAAAAAAGGAAAACTAAGAAGTTGGAGGGTCTTGGGAAGCTGGTGCGTTATCTTCAACGTCTTCATCAACTGGGGAGATATGAACTCTCGAAGCCTCTGACAGGTTTTGTAGCTCTTTCTTTTGCTCATACAGAGCTTCCTTCAGAAAGCCAGTGTTGAAATTTGGCCGCTCTTTGCCTATATGCTTGATTATCTCCTCCAAGGCCACTATATAGGCATCTTGAGCAAGAGCGTCGAACTCAAGATAGTCTCTGCAGATCTCCACAGCAATGACGACCTTAGCATCAGCCTCCTCAGCTCGCTTGGTTGCCGCTTCAGCCATTTTTTTAGTCTCATTAGCAAGGGCTACCTCGGCCTTCTTCTTTTTAGTAGTTGCCCTCTCATTGGCCTTCTCTACTCATATCCTTAGGACTTTGTTGTCGTCCATGAGGCTCAGCTCAAAGGCAGACTTCGCCTCCAACTCCACCCCATTTTATTGAAGCGATCTTCGTACTTCATCTCATTTTCAGGGAATTTCGCGCTCTCGACATCCATGCTCTCGTAAAGGCTTAAGGCTTGGTTCTTAGGCTCGAGCATCTTGTCGAACTCGGCCTTCACCTTGACAACAAAATACAAACCAAAGTTAAGCATTGAAATAAGCCTAAACCCTCAAGTCTACAAGTTAAAAAAAATACCTTATCAATGACAGACATCATATATAATACTAATCTATGGCTGTGGGCTGAGTAGAGATTATAGCCTCCCCCACTGGCATTGCAAAGTTGTGGCGGTAGTAGCTGGGAGGGAAGATGAAGATTGAGATAGTACAGTCTCAACGGCAGTAGGAGGAAAAGCTTGTTTTGGAGGCAAGGCCATAGGTATGGACCTTACTGGCCGTGGTCAGAGCGAGCCCGTTTAAAGGATGAACCTCGTCATCTATCTCAAACTCTTTTGGTTGGGTAACAACATAAGCTAGGGCTTCCCTCTTTTTTCTCTTCTTGGCAACTGCTGCCTTTGTTGCCTTGTAAACCAGCATATCTACGTCATGACCTAAAAAAAGAAGTTAGAGTTAAAACAAAACTCTAAGCAAAAACCTACCTTCCTCAGGAAAAACTATCCATACTGGAAGAGGCTAGGATGGAAGATGAAGTTCTGGCAATCGCGGAGGTTGGAGGCGCTAGCTGGGAATAACCCTGCCTGGAACAGATTGGAATCAGAGATCACAAATTTGCAAGATCTCCATCTCTTTGGCAAAGCTCTAATCCTTTCAGCTCGTCTCTGAATGGTCGAGATCAAGGTTGCCTTCTTGTAAATTGCAGAAACAAAAATGAAAAATTTAGAAACATGCTACCAGTCAGTCTAGTAAAGCATAAATGGACTTCCACTTACACAATGAGTCATAGAGAATGGGAACCACATCCTCTCTATTCACCTCGACAGTATTGAACTGCCAACCTCTCAACACGAAAAAGAATTATTCCTTCCACTTCTTGATTGAGAAAGGGGTATCTAACACCAAGGAGCCCCAGTCCTAGGCCTAATGTTAGCATACCACTAGTCGAAGTTCTTCCCATTTTCTTTAAAGGTGAAAATGGACTTAAACTATTCGACATTAAGCCTAGGGTCCCCTAACTAGTTGCACAAGATCAGAGTGGCTATTTATTTTCGCCATCGGTTAGGGCAAAACTGGGTAAGAGCTATTCCTAAGAAAGAAATGAATTTACAAATAATACTAAATAATGGAAGCCTAAGACCGACACTCAGAATGGTCAAATTTAAAGCTACGTAACCTACGGGGGAGTGTTAGCTTAGTCAGATGGTTCGGGAATTATTATCCCTACTGAACTGGTGATACCATATTTGGCCTTCCAGCTCGCTAACATATCCCCCGTCACCACCGATCTATAGGAGCTCATCCCTCACCCCTCACCCCTCACTCCTCAAAACTATTTTCCTCACTGCCCCGCGTGACCCAGTCTCCTCTCCTCTAAAGCCCTCAGGGTCTAACTCCATATTCAAAGAACGAGCTAAATCTATATGATTTACGATGGAGATAGGGATAGGAGTTAGGATTTCCAAACAACTTGAAGAAGAACTAGAAGTAGGAGGGATTGATTCTTTCTACTTGTTATCCCAGGAATGAACCTTAGATTTGTCCGAACTCATGTACTGAACCGAGGTGAAAGAACAAGAAAAGTGACAAAGACGCTTTCTGGAAAGAGGAATACCTTCGATTTGGGAGCGGAAGACCTCATTTAGAAAAGAAAGGGACACACGAAAGAGTTTTTTATTTCCTTGAGAGACAATAAAGCATGAAAGTAAAGAGAAAAATGAAAAGGGAAAAGGTGTTTAAAGAGATGGAAAGCCACGAGACTCTGCGTGGGCCGTTAGATGAAGAAATAGAGGAAAAATGGAAGGCCTAGATTCATCAAGATAAAACTACGTAGTTTTGACAAAAGAGGTAATTGTAAGTGTGAGACAACCCATCAATATGGAATCGTGACACTTGGCATTCCCGTCGAACACTGCAAATAGTAATGAGCGGAGAGATGAGCCATCTGAGTTCAAAGGTCAGTCCATCCCCTGGGAAAGCACTGACCAGGGAGAATCTGTTGACCGCCAATCTCGATCTCAATTAAAATATATTTAGCAACCACTTGGTCCCGATTCCTCATCCTAGATGTAACCACTTGGTCCCACCATGTTATGGCATAATCAAAAAAACTCAAGAATTGCTATTTTCACCTTCTTTTCCTCCGAATAATTGTGGCATTCAAATGTCAATTCTACCCTTTTTCTCCCACTCTAAATAAGCTTCCGTATCACTCCTTCCTTTAAACGGTGGAATTGACATCCTAATGCTACTCATGTTTCCATCGACATCATCTCTAAAGTTGTTCCTACCCCTTCGTTCAAACCTACCACCTTTGTTTCTCACTCTACCCATTTCACCTACTAATGATGCATCCTCATCCCAATCACTACCATATTCATAGTCATCATACCACTCCCTCCTAGACTCTCTCCTACCCGGTCTCCTTGCATTTGAGTGTCCCCTATGACTATTCGATCCCGACGCTTCTAACCTACCAGGCCTTTCAGTCACATCCCCAAGCACCCTCTCAAACTCCTTATTGCATCATCTCCCATATAGTTTTGATTCGGCTGCTTGATAGAATTTGAACATTCTCTATCTGACATCCTAATCTTTAAGAATTGTAGCCTCACAAAAAGTCACTCATGTTTCACTCAAATTTTGGCTTTTACCCTCTATTAATCTCATCACTCTTCCCTTTTACCACTCAATGCTTTCGCTCAAGTATCATCAAAGAACAAGGTAAACTCACAGATGTAATCCTGTGTATCCAACCGAGTGTGATCGCGAATTCGATAGAAGAAAAGAAAAAAAATGAAGAAAGACTCAACAAAGACCAAATATATGAATTTTGGAACTAAGGACTCAAGAAGTAACAAGTGTAGGATTCGAAGTGAAGTTTGTATATATTTTTATTGACTCAAAAAAATAGAAATTAATGATGCTGGAAATTCCCGTAACAATAATAAATATAATTTTTTTTTAATTTTTGGATTTTTTTTAACTCTTGGAATTTGAGTAGAAAATCAACAAAACAAACGAGACTTAATTCGGACCTGTAAATAGTCCAGAAACAACTTTTGAATTTTTTTGGATTTTTTTTGGGATCAAAGACTCAAAAAATTTTTACTGGACACAAGAATACGAATAACAAAGAAAGAAAAAAAAGAAACACAAGACTCAAAGCAACAAAAGATATAACCTTAATTATTTTGGAGTCTTGCTCTGATACCAACTGATAAGAACCACGTAGCAACGATCACTACGCAACTAGATTGAAACCCCAAGAAAGCCCAAAGATAATTCCGGTTTAAAGATTCAACCAAAAATGTTGAATCAAGCAACCCAACAAGAACGACGCTAGATAGACCTCTTGATTACAAAACCCGTGATCTGCACTCGATGTTGAACGTCACAAGAAGATCTTGATAAGTTCGCGGTGTTCTAAGAAGAACAAGATTGAAAGCAATAATCTCACTTAATTGATAAATTGTCAAAGGTCCTTACAATAATGATAAAATAAGTATTTATACAAATGCTAAAAACCCTATGAAATTCGTGCATAATCCCCAAACATGGTAAAACATTAATAAAAAATAGAATTTTAAGGAAACTAGGATTCTCGCCAAAAATAGAAAACTCGCTAAATTTTATAACCAAGCGGTCGCTTGGAAGGCTTCTTTGACGCCCTGTGCGTTTCGGTACGGGGTTCAGAGACCGCTTGACTTTTACTCTAAGCGGTCGTTTAGGCATTCCGGTTGGACTCCTTCTTCGGTCGCTTGTATCTTGTTGATCCAATTGGTTTCCGGCCTCGACCCCAACATGAAACTTGTCTCTTTTTGCGTGTAGATCATGACGTCGTCCATTGTTACTTGCACAAGTAATCTCAATGCTTGATTTACCTGTTTTGTCCTTGATCGCGTTATCGGACCTACTTCGATAAACAACGGGTCACGATCGGGGCTCGGCTTCCTTGGACCCGTTGCTTGGATCACATCATCCCCTCTCCCCCTTCAAAAGGATTCGACCTCGAATCTACACCTACAACGTAAAGAGAGAGAGAGATCAAACATATTAAAAGTTGTCGAAACATTATACTCACCTGGGAGATCCAATTTATATGCATTGTCGTTGACTTTCTCCAAGACCTGAAATGGACCATCCCCTCATGGCTGCAACTTTGATTTCCTCTGCTCTGGAAAACGTTCCTTTCTGAAATGTACCCAGACCTAATCACCAGGTTCAAATATTACGCTTCTTCGACCCTTGTTTGCTTAAGAAGCATAGTGTTTGTTTTTCTTCTCAATTTGCAATCTCACATTTTCATGAAATGACTTTACCAACTCAGCCTTTCTTGTACCATCTAAGCTACCACGTTCATTCACAGGTAAAGGTATTAAATCCAAAGGTGTTAGTGGGTTAAAACCATAAACAACTTCAAAGGGTGAAAATGAAGTAGTAGAATGCGTGACCCTATTATATGCAAATTCTATGAAAGGTAAACACTCCTCCCAACTGTTCAAATTCTTATAAACCACAGTGCGCAAAAGTTGTGTCATGGTCCTATTCACTACCTCAGTTTGACCATCGGTTTGTGGGTGACAAGTTGTGGAATACATAAGCTCAGTGCCTAACTTATCCCATAAAACCCGCCAAAAATGATTGAGAAACTTAACATCCCGATCTGACACTATAGTCTTAGGTACCCCATGTAAACACACAATTTCCTTAAAGAATAATTCCGCTATGTAAGTGGCATCATCGGTTTTATGACATGCAATGAAGTGTGTCATCTTACTAAACCTATCTACCACCACAAAAATGGAATCTCGACCATTCTTAGTCCTAGGTAAACCCAACACAAAATTCATTGAAATATTAACCCAAGGTTCACTAGGTGTAGGTAATGGTGTGTATAAACCTTGAGGTAAAACCTTAGATTTAGCCTGCTTACAAGTTATGCAACGGCTACATATCCTTTCAACATCACTTTTTCATCCTAGGCCAATAAAAATGTTCTCCTACCATATCTAAAGTCTTTTTCACACCAAAATGACCCATCAATCCACCACTATGTGCTTCTCTAACTAACACTTCACGCATCGAACAATTAGGGACACATAACCTATTTTTCCGAAATAAATATCCATCTTGCTTAAAAAATTTATCTATAGCTCCTTTAATACATGATGAATAAATGTTTGAAAAATCTAAATCACTAGCATACATGTCCTTCATATGTTCGAAACCAAGTAATTTAGAACCAAGAGAAGTTAATAGCGCATACCTTCGAGACAATGCATCCGCCACCACGTTTTCCTTACCTTGATTGTACCGGATGACATAAGGGAATGTCTCCACAAACTTCATCCATCTCGCGTGCCTTTTATTCAACTTACCTTGACCCCGCAAGTGCTTCAATAATTCATGGTCCGTGTGTATCACAAACTCCTTAGGCCACAAGTAGTGCTGCCAAGTCTCCAAGGCTCGAACAAGTGAGTATAGTTCCTTGTCATATGTGGGGTAATTGAGCGTTGCTCCACTCAGCTTTTCACTGAAGTAAGCTATAGGTCGCTTATCCTGCATTAAGACTGCTCCAATACCTATTCCTGATGCAGCACACTCAATCTCGAAAGCTATATCAAAATTAGGGAGTGCCAAAACTGGTGCATTACACAACCGATCCTTAATTGTGTTGAATGCATACTCTTGTTCATCACCCCAATGAAAACCTACACTCTTTTTAACAATCTCAGTGAGTGGTGTGGTGATTGTGCTAAAATCTTTCACAAAACGCCTATAAAAGCTAGCCAAACCATGAAAACTCCTAACTTCAGTTATGCTCTTAGGTGTTGGCCATTCTTTAATAGCCTTTATTTTCTCCTCATCTATTTCGACCCCATTAGCACCCACCACAAATCCTAGGAAAACAACATTTTTCATGCAAAATGTACACTTTTTAAAATTACCATAAAGTTGTTCCTTCTTCAGGACCACAAGTACACTCCTAAAATGTTCTACATGCTCATTTAGGTCCTTACTATAAATCAAGATGTCATCAAAATACACAACAATGAATTTACCTATAAAAGCGCGTAAAACATGATTCATCAATCGCATGAAAGTGCTCGGTGCAATAGTGAGTCCAAAGGGCATTACTAACCACTCATATCAGCCATACTTAGTTTTAAATGCATTTTTTTACTCATCACCTTCTCTCATTCGAATTTGGTGGTATCCACTTTTAAGATCAATTTTACTAAATATGCAAGCACCATATAATTCATCCAACATATCATCTAACCTAGGGATAGGATGAAGATACTTTACCGTTATGTTGTTGATGGCTCTGCAATCCACACACATTCTCCATGTTCCATCCTTCTTCGGCACAAGTAGCACTGGAACAGCACATGAGCTCATACTCTCCCACACATACCCTTGACTCATCAATTCCTCCACTTGCTTTTGCAACTCCTTTGTCTCCTCGGGATTACTTCGATAAGCTGGTCGATTAGGAATCACAGCTCCAGGAACAAAGTCAATCTGGTGCTCAATGCCTCGAAGGGGTGGTAACCCACTGGGCATGTCCTCCGTGAACACATCGTTAAATTCCTGCAATAAAGATGTAGCTAAACTGGGAAGGGGTGGGTTAGACTCCTCAAGATTGAGGTGGGACTCCTTATAGACTATCAAAATTACTTGTCTTTTGTCCTCTACCGCTCTTCTCAGCTCACCCCCATTTGCAAAGAAATTCGCTTTCGACTTTTCTCTCCTCTCAGACGCCTCCCTTTTTTTCTTTCATATGACTCCACTCTACTTTTCTCACTACTAGCCACCTCACTATCTTCTCTCACCTTCTCCAGCTTTTTCACTCTCTCGTCTTCTGCATTTTTCAATTTAATTTGGTCTTCATACACTTGGGCCGGTGTTAATGGCGCAAGGATAATGGACCTCCCGTCCTTGCTAAAACTATACTGATTCGTGTACCCATCATGACTAACTTTTCTATCATATTGCCATGGCCTAGCCAATAAAATATGCCCCGCATGCATAGGTACCACATCACACATAATTTCATCCCGATAGCTACCAATTGAAAAATTGATCTGTTCCAAGTCATCTGTTTTGATTTGAGTGTTGAGAGCTCGTCTTGTAATCAATAATTCTCCTTCAACTACATACTTCACCTTATCTTCATGATCACTAACATCCTTTAATTCAGGCATGTCTTCAAATTCATCCTCGCCTTTAGTCTCCACCTCTCCATTGCGCAATATCATCGTCCATTTGTTTGGGCACTAAGAAGAGATGTGCCCTTTTCCCAAGCACTTGAAGCACTGAATGTCCCGTTTTCTGGCTGGCTGTGAACCTAATTTTGGTATAGGCTTGCTAGCACTCTCATTTTCCCCCTTTGAAACAGCATCATCTCCTCTGTTATCCCACCTCGGTTTCCAATTTGGATTAGAACCCAAAGTACCCAACGGTTACCTAGTTGTCCCTTTCCTTTTCAACTGCTTTTCAACCTTCATGGCTACATTCAACATATCCTCAATCTCCATATAATGCTGCAATTCCACAGTGTTAGCAATTTTCCTATTCATCCCATTCAAGAAACGAGTCATGGTGGCTTCTCGATCCTACGCCACATTCGCCCTGATCATCAAAATTTCCATCTCCTTATGATAATCCTCAACACTTTTCGACCCCTGATACAATCTTTGCAATCGTTGATGCAACTCCCTATAATAGTGGCTACGCACGAATCTCTTCCGCATAATAAGTTTCAACTCATCCCAAGTGCTAACCGTTTGCTCCCAATTCCTCCGCCTAGATGTAACCACTTGATCCCACCATATTATGGCATAATCAAAAAACTCAAGAATTGCTATTTTCACCTTCTTTTGCTCCGAATAATTGTGGCATTCAAATATCAATTCTACCCTTTTTCTCCCACTCTAAATAAGCCTCCGGATCACTCATTCCCTTAAACGGTGGAATTGACATCCTAATGCTACTCATGTTTCCATCAACATCATCTCCAAAGTTGTTCCTACCCCTTCGTTCAAACCTACCACCTTTGTTTCTTACTCTACCCATTTCACCTACTAATGATGCATCCTCATCCCAATCACTACCATATTTATAGTCATCATGCCACTCCCTCCTAGACTCTCTCCTACCCGGTCTCCTTGCATTTGAGTATCCCCTATGACTATTCGATCCCGACGCTTCTAACCTACCAAGACCTTCAGTCACATCCCCAAGCACCCTCTCAAACTCCTTATTGCATCATCTCCCACGTAGTTCTGATTCGGTTGCTTGATGGAATTTGAACATTCTCTATCTGACATCCTAATCTTTAAGAATTGTAGCCTCACAAAAAGTCACTCATGTTTCACTCAAATTTTGGCTTTTACCCTCTATTAATCTCACCACTATTCCCTTTTACCACTCAATGCTTTCGCTCAAGTATCTTCAAAGAACAAGGTGAACTCACAGATGTAATCCCGTGTATCCAACCGAGTGTGATCGTGAATTCGATAGAAGAAAAGAAAAAAGATGAAGAAAGACTCAACAAAGACCAAGTATATGAATTTTGGAAAAAGGACTCAAAAAGCAACAAGTGTAGGATTCGAAGTGAAATTTGTATATATTTTTATTGACTCAAAAAAATAGAAATTATATATATATAATTTTTGGATTATTAATAATTTTTTTTTTTACTCTTGAAAATTTGAGTAGAAAATCAGCAAAACAAACGAGACTTAATTCGGACCTGTAAATAGTCCAGAAATAACTTTTGGATTTTTTTGAATTTTTTTTTTTATCAAAGACTCAAGAACTTTTACTGGACACAAGAACACGAAGAACAAAGAAAGAAAAAAAAAGAAAACACAAGACTCAAAGCAACAAAAGATATAACCTTAATTATTTTGGAGCCTTGCTCTGATACCAACTGATAAGAACCATGTAGCAACGATCACACGCAACCCCTCAACTAGATTGAAACCCCGAAAAAGCCCAAAGATAATTCCGGTTTAAAGATTCAACCAAAAATGTTGAATCAAGCAACCCAACAAGAACACAGCTTGATAGACCTCTTGATTACAAAACCAATGATCTGCACTCGATGTTGAACGTCACAAGAAGATCTTGATAAGTTCGCGGTAAGAAGATTGAAAGCAATAATCTTACTTAATTGATAAATTGTCAAAGGTCCTTACAATAATGATAAAATAACTATTTATACTAATGCTAAAAACCCTATGAAATTCGTGCATAATCCCCAAACATGGTAAAACATCAATAAAAAATAGAATTTTAAGGAAACAAGGATTCTTGCCAAAAATAGAAAATTCGCTAAATTTTATAACCAAGCGGTCGCTTGGTTATATTCCAAGCGGTCGTTTGGAAGGTTTCTTTGACGCCATGTGCGTTTCGGTGCGGGGTTGAGCGACCGCTTGGCTTTTACTCTAAGCGGTCGCTTAGGCATTCCGGTTGGATTCTTTCTTCGGTCGCTTGTATCTTGTTGATCCAATTGATTTCCGGCCTCGACCCCAACATGAAACTTGTCTCTTTTTGCGTGTAGATCATGACGTCGTCCATTGTTACTTGTACAAGTAATCACAATGCTTGATTTACCCGTTTCGCCCTTGATCGCATCAACGAACCTCCTTCGATAAACAACAGGTCACGGTCGAGGCTCGGCTTCCTTGGACTCGTTGCTTGGATCACATCAATAGAACTATCCTTGAAAGAACTAGACGCATGTTGATTAGTTCTTGTTTTCCAAAGATATTATGGAGAGAGATCATAAAGACAGCTTGCTAATAAATAGAAGTCCCTCTAGCTCCTTAGATTACAAAATACTTGAGAAGAATGGTCGAGAATTATGCCTAAATATTCTTACCTTAGAACTTTTGGCTGTGTAGCTCATGCACACCAAATTGATTCTAAACTTGATCCCAGATCTCAAAATGTATTTTTTTAATGGTCATAGGGAAGGAGTTAAAGGGTACAGACTATAGAGAAATGAATCTAAATGATATAAAGTGGTAATAAGAAGATTTGTTATTTTTAATAAAACTATCTTCCCTTGTCATATTGATGAAAATAGAGAAGAATTATTTGAAAAGGACTTTGTCATTAACGAAGTTGAATTTAATGTACAAAGTTATAATGATCAAACTCAGGTTGAGGTGGAGCAACCTCAAACAGAGAACCTCAAATTATCTTAGATGATGAAAACTTGGAAAATAATTAAGTTATGAATCCTGTAGATGTAGACTATCAACTGGTTAGGGACAAAGAAAGAAAGCAAATAAAACCTCCTTCTAGGTTTCAATATGTTGATTATGTAACCTCAAAACTTGAACATGACCACTTAGACATTGAACCTGCCTCGTATGAGGAGGTTATGTCTAGTAAGTAATCTGATAAGTGGATTGCTGCAATGAAAGATGAAATGAATTCTTTGTACAAGAATCAGACATGGCCATTAGTGGTTAAGCATGATGATTTTAAACTCATTGACTATAAATGGGTCTATAAGATTAAAGAATGTGAGATAGAAACCAAAAATAAGAGATACAAGGATAAACTTGTAGTACAAAGAGAAGGAATATATTATATTGAAATCTTCTAACGTGTTGTGAAATATATCTCTATCAGAATATTGCTTGCTCTTGTGACACAATTTGATTTAGAATTAAACAACTTGATGTGAAAACTAATTTTCTTTATGATTCTTTATAGAAACCATATATATAATCAACCAAAAGGTTTTGAAAATAAAATAAATAAAAAATTAGTTTGCCTTTAAAAAAAATCTTTATATGGGCTAAAACAAGCACCTAGGCAATGATATTATTTTATTTTATTTTGGATGTTTTTGTACAAAACCTTAATTTTCAAAAATCTGATTATGATCCCTGTTTTTACAATAGAAAATAGATAGTGAATTTGAGCTCTTACTTCCTTTTATATGTAGATGATATACTTTTAGCTGGACATAACTTTGTGACTCTTAATGTCATAAAAGAAAATTTTAAATTAGAATTTGAAATGAAAGATTTAGATCTTGCTAGAAAATTTTTGAAAATGGAAATAAAAAGGGGATAGAACAAATGAAAAATTATTTTTAACTCAAGAGTCTTACATTGGAAAAGTGGAAACCTCGGCCCACTTGATGATCCATTTAACTGAAAAATCGAGAATAGTGGAAAACGTGTTTTTATTGAAACACGACTTTGATATTAAAATGCAATTCTTCTAAATCATTGAGACGTGGATTTGTTTGCATCGTTGGATGAGTGGTCTTGCCTTATTTCATATAAATAGGCACGAGAGTGGCTCCAGATCAATTCAATCTCTTCATCTCCTTAGTGTATGCTCTCTAGTTGTATTTTGGTCAACCTCTAGATGATTCTTGGTGATTTCTGTGTGAGATACTGTATTGAGAGAGAGAGAGAGAGAGAGAGAGTAAAAGGCAATACTTTCTTTGTGAATAGTTATTGTGATTAAAGAGAGAGATTGAGGTATTAGGGTTTGAGACCCACATGTTCGTATTGTAATCAAACATTTGCCTATTTTTGGGGCTTTATAGAAGATTTGAGCTTAATCATAAGGGATGTTCAACGAGAAATTAGGCATTAGAAGCGGTCGCTGAACCTTTGGGACATTCGGCTGAAAAATCCTTTGTATTCTTGTGGTTCTTGATGTTTTCTTTACTATTTTTACTTTGAATCTTTGAGTAACAAATGTTCAGTCACAAAACTGGGACCAACCTGAATTGTAATTTTTGGATTCTCGATTTTTTTTACATAATAATAATCACTTATTTGGATCACTGCCATATAAATAGATAGCACCCCTAGTGTTGAGCACTCATATTTCCAAAAGACTAATGATATCTATAATCATGGGTTTTGAGCACCAATCTAGGTGTCGACATATTATAAGTTCTATTAACTAGCTCATAAATCATTGTCATTGAACCTAAAATTTAATGTTTTAAGTGTTGTCGCTTAAACTGATATTATACACTAATGATGTTAAATAGCATTACTCTTTTAAAAATCAAAACAAAATTTATTAGTGAAACATGACGCCTCAAATGGTTTAAAAAATAGGAAAAATTACACATTTTAATCTTCACCCTTTAGCATTTTTATAACTCGTCTCAACCGTCAAAATTGAACTTTTTAGTTCCTAACCTCAAGCGCGTTTTTCTATTTTGCGATATCTTTCATTAGTTTTGATGTTAAATCATAAAGTGACACCCAAATACCAAATTAACACATGAGCAAATGATTACCAAGTTAAGAGCAAATGATTAGAACATCGTGACTAGTGTGACTTATATCACATTAATTTGAAGGCCACTATGATTTTAGGTGAAAAGTCATATCATGGAGGATTATCAACCTATATTAGTGGATTATGTCGTAAGAATGTCGTGTAGAGGCGACTGAAGTTATTAGGCGATTGTCTAAAGTCCTTGATTCATGAAAGTCTTTCAATTTTTGTAAAATTACTTTAATGTTTTATTATACGTTGTATTTTTTCTTAAAAAATAATTGACCCTATAAAATCACAAACCATTTTATTAATTTTAAGTGTCAAAATGTGCATTCCTTTCCTTTTTATAGTTTATAATTCAACATTGAATATTGTCGCTTCCTTTTCCTCTTGCAATGAAATATATTTTTAAAAAAAAAAACCCAACTTATTTTTAGATTAAGCAAAGTTATCAAAGTAGAAACCATTTTTTGAAAATGTTTTTTACCCAATATGAACTTCCTTAATTTCTTTTCCTTTTAAATATGAATTCTTCTACTAATCCGTTGGGGGAGTTGCATGTTTTGCTCCTAGTTAGTTTTAGGGTCGTAGATGGTGTTCTTTGAAGCATCCATCAACTAGGAACAATGTACAATAATTACTGAAAGAACGAAAATACGTCTTCTTCTTCTTCTTCTTCTTCTTTTTTCAAGAATTTTCAAGAAAAGGAACTAAGGATTGTAGTTTGTAAAATCTTCTAAGAGCTAAACTATGAGTGTGGCATGATGAAGCCAAAAATCATAATTACAGGCACCAGAGAGTGATATGATAATTGAGATGTGGGTGTTAAAGTCGACAGTACAACTCTGGAAGCTAGATACGAAGGAAAGTTGATTATTGCTACATGTCAAGATGCTAATATCCAAATTTACACTCTTGCATTCGTTATAGTCGATAGCGAGAATGATCTTTCGATGCATTGATTTTTCACAAAGTTGAGGAAAGTAATCGGGAAAGTCGAGGACTTTGCATTTGTAACTGATCGGGGACAGTCTATAATAAATGGTATCGCTGAATTTTTTCCCGATGCACATCATGGTTATTGCATGTACCATATACAAGGAAACCTGAAGACCAAGTATTGGGACAAATGCATCGTTTCATTGTTCAGAAGAGTAGCCGAAACTTATAGTGTTGAAAAGTGTAACAAGTTCATGGCAGAAATAGAAAGTAAATCATTCCAAGTATGGGAGTATCTAAAAAAATAGGGATTGAACATTGGACTTGCTCACATTTTTCAAGCCGTCGATACAACATAATGACGCCAAATAATGCAGAGTCTCTCAATGCATTATTCAAGAAGGATCAAGAGTTACCCATCATTGCAATGATTGAGAACATTCGTAATAAGCTGCAGCAGTGGTTTCATGATCGACGTATAGAATCACATAATTGTTCGAGTGTGCTATCGTTGGCTCAAGAGGAGAAAATCTTCAAAGCTGTAGACGCTGCGAGAAAGTTGAATGTGGAACCACTGGATGAGTCGTGCTTCTCTGTGAAATGTGCACGTAATACGACATACATGGTTGACTTAACTGATAACACATGCACTTGTAGTCGATTTTAGTTGAAGAGTTTTCCATGTGAGCATGCAGTCGCGGTAGCAATGTATCAAGGCTTTGCAACGAGAACATTATGCTCCTTATTACACGGCTGATTCTTAGAGACTAGCGTATAGAGACTATATTTCTTCTACCGAATAAGGTTGAGTGGAAAGTTCTTGACCAAATTCTCCACCTTATTAGTTTGTTACCACCAGAAATTGAACTGCGTGGTCCTGGATATCCATGTATATCTAGAATACTATCTACGGGAGAGTTTTCTCAATTGTGTAGTTGCGACAGGTGCAGAACCATTGGGCATACTCGTCAAACTTGTACCAGTCAAATTCTCATAAATGACAATTAGACCGATGTATTAAATGAATAATATTTACATTTATTTTACTATTTTTTCATCTATTTATCTTACGTTTTTGTGCTTAATTTATTCTTTAATGTAATAAAGTGCTCAATTCCATTTAATTTCAATTTGTGAAATTTAGAAGAAACAAGTCGGGTTGACTCTGTAACAGTAAGCAGTTGGCCCACCTCAATTTTTTTTTTACATTTCAGTAATAATTTAATTTTTTCAATATAATTTAATATTTTTTTTTATTTAAATTTTCAAAAATAATTTCCTTTTGTTTAATTTATTTTTTTTGTTTATAATTATGTTATTATTTTTTTAATTTGAAATTCTTTAAATAAATATAAAATCGTAAAAAAAATCATTAATTATTCAATTTTAATTAAATAATATTATTTTCTTTCTTTAATTTTAATAATTTCTTTTTGTAAATGTTATATTGTATATAATTAAATAAAGAATTTTAAAGTTATAATTATTAAAATTAAATATTCATTTTAACCAAATTTTAATTTCAAATTCTTTAATTAAATATTCATTTATCTTATGTTTTTGTGCTTAATCGATTCTTTAATGTAATATAGTGCTTAATCCCATTTAATTGCAATTAATGGAATTTAGAATAAACAAGCTAAAAATGATTAAAGTGGAAGAAAATAATTAATGTTGACCTCAAATTTTACACTGGTGGTGTGGTCAATAGATCTTGACTTTTCTTATCCACATCCACATGGATAAATTCCTACACACTTGGACAAACATTTAGAAGCGTGTCGTCCTCTTCGGTGGTAAGAGAGGCAATTGCAAGCAATCCAACTATTAAGTCAATCGATGGAACAAATATATTTGAGCGTGGGATGGTCGGAATACATTAGCCATATTAGTGTATGACAATCGGGGGTTTAAAAGATAATAGAAAACGAGAGAGAGCAATCTTACTTTGAGTATGTAAAATTGCATTACATTCAAATGACATCAGGTGTGAGCTTTTAAAATTTAAAAAAAAAAAAGGGAGTTATAGTCACCATTGGATCAAGAGGCACGTGGTCTCATCCTGATGATAAGGATATCTCCTCCTAGGTATCACTTCATTAATCATAGGTTGATTAGCATTTAATATTTTTTGAAAAGTACCCATCCTAGAGTCTAGGTTTGACATCTGAAATATCGATTGAAATTTTGACCTTTCAAGCACCGCTGTAGAGATGTCACATCAATCAATCGTAGGAAGATCTTATACAAAAGATCACTTGTAAGAGGTGGGGTAGAAGGTGTTTTCCATCAATAAAAAGGCTAATTGGCTCGATTCCATTCTACAACAAGTGATACCACGTCGCCTAATCCATGGAGGGTGGGCATCTACATAGCATCTCAATGGAAGTAGTATATCACTTCGACAACCTTGTGTACGGCCTCACCTTGACCAGGTAGGATGGTGACATGGAGTGTGGACCTATTTGGGCTTGCTAACTGACTGTCACGTCGTCATAACTTGGAGCCTTATCATAAGAGGCGTAATAAACTCTAAAGTCAAGCCTTTCACTTCAGTATTCAAGCTCTTGAACACGCTACGGTTTTTCTCTTTAGATTCAAAAGAGCAAGTAGAGAGCCAGATTGAAGTTTGAGTCTTTTCACATTGGTCACATAACATGTAACCTGATAGCTTCGAAGTTGAAGGCTAAACGGCCCAAACCAACCATCTCGCTCAAATTAAGTTGATTTTGGTAAGTTATTTTGGGGGATTTTCGAATTTTTCTCTCACCCCTAATGGTGTTGAATGGGTAGGAGAAAGAAGATGATTGTATATTTTATTTATCTATTTGTTTGTTTTAAGTCAAACTAAGTAAAAGATTATCTAGTTGGGTCTAAATGTCGTTCTATTATTTCAATTGATATCAGAGCATAATATCGATCTGTGACCCAATTTTATCTAGATAAGTCAATCACTTTCGATTCTTCCCTTATTTTAAAGATAGTAATTATGCGAGTGAAATGTTAGAATGATAGCCTTTATAAAGTATATAAATGAGCGTGTTTAGGTTAGTATAGAAAAGGGATGGACTGCCCTATCTACAACTATTGCTAGTGTTTTTACACCTAATGATATCTCTAATTGGTCTAAAGATGATATAGCTTAGTGTAATTGGAGTAGTAAATGTGTCCATACCATCTTTATGGTTATTTTCTCTGAAGAGTTTAAGCGTGTGTCCATGTGTGAGTTAGCTAAGGATGTTTAGGATATTTGAAAAACCACACATGAGGGAACTAAGACCAAGAAAACTCTAGACTACAAATATTGACCACTAGGTTTGAAGAAATTAGGATGAAATATGATGAATCATTTTTCTATGATCATCTTATGTGAATTCTAGTTTCAACGTAGGTGAGCAAATCCTTGAGGCTAAGATTGTGATGAAAGTTATGAGATTCCTACCTGAGAGATTTAGACATAAGGTCAAAGCTATTGAGGAAAGCAAAGATCTAGATGTTATTAAAATAGAAGAACTTGTAGGATGTTTCCAAATATAAGAACTTAGCCTACCACAGTCTAAGAAAAACAAGTATTCAACCCTAAACACTATTAATGAAGAGACAATAATCAGACTGATGATAAAACCTTAAAGAATGAGGAGTTTGCCTATCTTGCTACGAAATTTAAGAAAGTCATTAAAAATCATAGGAGACTTCCTAATAATATAAAGGTGACTCTAGTAAAAAAAAAAACGATAAAAAGGTCTCAATCTATAAGGTGTTATAAGTGTTAGGGTTTCCGACATGTTAAATCCGAGTGCCCAATTTATAAGAAAATCCCAGGGATGGCTATGAATGCTACTCTCATTGATAACTAGTCTAACTCAGATGATGAAAGTGAGAACTACAATCCTGATGAGGGTGTGAATTATATGACGTTCACTTCTGTGGTTAAGAGTGAACCTGTAGAGGAGATTGAGATGCTTGAGGACCTAGAGCAATTTGACTCTTCAGAAGAAGATGATTAAGATATACAATAAGCCTTTGGCCAGTTGTATGTAGAGAGCCTTAAGTTGAAGAAGGTAAATAGCTTTGCCTTTAGGAAATTACATTAACTAGAGTTAGAAAATGAGAGCTTAGAAGTCAAACTTGAGGGGTCAATTAGACAGTTGAATGAGATAAGGGTTGAAAAAGAGTCCTTAAAAATTAAGGTTAAGACTCCTACGAGTGATCTTGAGAAATCTAAAGCCCAATTTCAATCTTTTCTAGTGGATCTAAGAAACTCGAGAACATGTTAGATTTGAATAAACTAGCAGAGAATAGGAGAGGTTTAGGCTTTAATGAAACAAATTCTCACACTTTTCTCTTCTAAACGCAAAATTGTACTTGTTTCTATCAAATCCTCTATATAGAAGCCCTAGGACAAAATCATCTATGCAACATAGGTTTTCTCAATTTAATGTTCAAAGTTTGAAACCTAGAGTAGCCCCTAAGTTCATTCCCACTTATCACAATTGTGGTAAGTTAGGTCACATTAGACCTAGATGTCTTAAATCTTAGTTATGAACAACAAACAAGATCTCACTACTCAGGTTAGATTATTGACTAATCAAGTGAGTCAACTGATTAATATGATGAGTTATTTGACTAAAATTATATCTTCTTTTAAGAAGATTTTGGTAAAAAAGGGTGAACTCTCTAGTCAAAGTGATGTTATAAATTGTGGCATTGTTTGTGTTGCTCTTAAAGGTAAGAGCACTTGTGTTCCTCACTGTGTTGGTATTTAAGTGCATATATATATATATATATATATATATATATTATGATTAATGTTCTGACTAGCATAATATGTTATTGTGCCTTATTGATATTAGTATTTTGTATAATATCAATATCATATTTTGTGTTGCTAGTTCAGTTATTGTGATATTATATCTCAACTTGTCATGTTTAGTTTAAGTTATTGAATGCGCGTAGTATTACATGCTTTGGTGTTACACAAAGGTTGCATGCATTGTTCATATGACTTAATTATGTGCTTAATTGTTAGTTTCATCTTACTTTTACATGTAGTATTGTTGATTTCATGTGTTTCAGGACACATGTATGACAAGCTGTTGAGTTGAAGTTTGGGAATTGAGTCTTTAGGTTTCTAGTGTTAGGTTGTGTTGATTTTAATTTTGAATAAATGATTTTGTAACGTAATATCAAAGGGGGAATTTGTCAGATCTAAATTGTAATTGGCTAGTTCCATGTTTAAAATCATAGTTTATTGAATTGTAATTAAAGTCAAAGAGTCGAGTATTGATAATATAGCTCTTAAGGAGTCAAAGATGGACCAATGAGAAAAAAATATATCTACGAACGTTTGCGACCGTGCAAGAGGCGCTTAAGTGAAAAAAGAAGAGCTTTGCTGCTCGCCAACCACGCCCTCGATCGACAGTTCATGTGATTGCTTGTTAGCAGCAAGGTCGCCAGGCAGAGTCATGTTCTCGATTTTGACAATATTTACAATTCCATTCAATCTTAAACACTTGATATTATAAATATTCACGCATAGTCTGTCTCAAAAGTGTGTTGAATCTATTTTTAGTCAAGAGAACATGTTAGTGAAGATCAATAACCCATTCCATAAATCTCTTGATTCAACCACAAGTCAAAACACAAAACATCAAACATAAAAAACCATTACCTTCACCAATAAGCTTTCAGAATTATGAAATCGGAAAGAGATGGCTGAAGTTTCAATTGTTCTAGAATGTGTTCGTTCTTGGTATCCACGTGGAGCTTAAAGAAGTTTAGAGTTGTTGGAAAGTGCAAGTTGCACAATCGAGATTTTACTAGGTTAAGTGGTCAGAATCTCCTAAGGTTTAGTTGTATTTAGATCAACTGTAAGTTATCTTCTTTAGTGAATTTTTTTGGCAAAGTTTGTCCGAATGTTTTTGATCCATTCAAATAGTTCTTCAATTCAAAGAGTTCTTCAAGACTTTTCGTTCGTTGCCAAATTCGTTGTCATTTACTTTTGTGCTTTTGATCCATATTGTATGATTGACACTTAGGGTTTAATATGACATTAAACTTAATCATCTAGAAACAATAAATAGGTAACTTGTTGCTTTTTTATTGGTTGATTATTTTAATTTTGCATTATATACCTAGGGTATAATGCATGATTGACACTTAGGGTATTAGTTGATCTATACTGCATGATTGATACTTAGGGTTTAATTAATATTAAATTTAATCATCTAGAAAAACTAAAGAAGCTTTTGTTGCTTTTTATTGGTTGATTGTTTTAATTTCTCATTATAAACCTCTAGGTATATTTGGATTTAAACATCATTTGATTATTTCACAGACAAATAAAGTAAAATTCAAAACTTACGAGGATGGCATATACAGTAAAACCTCTATAAAATAATAATGTTGGTGCCAAGAAAATTATTATTTTAGAGAGGTTATTAATCTATCAATAAATGAATAATTTTTAATTTATAAAGTATTTTATATTTTTATAACTTTATCATATTTTTCCATAATACATGTATGATTTTTTTTATTTAAAAAAAAAAAACAAATTATTGAATACGGTGAAATTCAAAACTTAATAAGTACACAAAAAGGCACACACATATACACATTAAAGAGAGAACATTAGTGTATATGCATTGGTTTCAAAGTTAAATATATTGAAAGATTAATTATTCAAGTTATTTCATATACACATGGAACATAATTTCTATAGTCAATAGTTTTAACTTTAGACCTCTATTATTCAAGGGATATTCAATACACTTATCAATGATGATCAAGATCTAGAAGATAGTTGTGTTTTACCAAATGTTTCTTCAAAAGAGACATTTCAAGCAGTAGTAAAATTAAATAATTATTTTGTACAAAATAAAAAAAAAAAATTTGTCAAATGTAGTATGTGCATAGCAAAAAATTAGGGATGAAATTGATTCGTTTGGATGCAAAGAAAATGCAAAAAACTTTAAATGCATGTTTTGAAAAAGAGACAAATGGAAAAAAAAATGTTGTTGACTTAAAAGTTTGTTAATTCGTATTAATATGAACTTTTATGAAATTAAACAATTATTATTTATATATTCATCGAGTCTTAAATGATCTCCAAAAAAAAAAAAAAAAATTTATTATTTTATACATTTAGTGGGATTATTAATTTAGTACACTTGCTCAAATCGGGACCAATGAATATTAATATTTAAGCAAGATTATTAATTTATCAAACAATCATTTATCGAAGTTTTACTGTAGCTTAACTTCAAGTATTTAAACTCTCTATGATATTAATTTCAAATGGAACTATGGAAGGATATATTTGTACTATGGCCCAATAAAAATAAACGCACCTTGTAAATACATTCCAAATTAAAAATAGAAAATTATCCCATTACCCATTTTTTTACGACAAAGTTAAAATATACCCTACTTTTAATCTTTAGAATATTTAACCTACAATTTTTATTGGTCTATAATAAAAATGTGGCCTTCCATTTGTATTGCTGGTCAATATACTCCAAATTAAAAGTGGAAAATTATCCCCATTACCAAATTTTTTGTGGAAAAAAAAGTTTAAATATTATACCATACTTTTTAATCTTTATAATATTTAACCTACTTAATTAAATACTTAATAATACAAATGGAAGGCTATATTTTTATTATGGACCAATAAAAGTTATATATAACTGGTCCATATACTCCAAAATTGAAGTGGAAAATTGTTCCCATTACCCAATTTTTTTATGAAACAAAGTTAAAATATACCCTGCGTTTAGTCTTTATAATATTTAACCTATATAATACTTGCCCTTTTTAATTTATTTAATTGAGAGTCACTATTTATATCCCAATTCATTCTTATCCCTACCATAGTAGTAGCACCTTTCTCACCTCTCTCTTTCAAAGACCTAGCACCACCCCCCACACAAATTTAATCTGGTACTATTTATATCCCCATTCATTCTTATCCCTACTTCTAGTACCTTCTTTCTCACCTCTCTCTTTCAAAGACTTAGTACCACCACCAAAAATTTAATCTCAGGATTACCAAAAAATATCATCTTTGACGAACGGATAATAAATGTGTCCGCTTGGAAAATGACTAAATTCAAGTAATTATAAGTTCTACAAAATGAATAAATAGTATTGTTGATTTTTTTTTTTTTTTTTTTTTATGATCGTGAGTGTCCGGATCAACTTACGCACAACTCGACTAATTTTACGGGATCTTAAAATTTATAGTCGGATACTCACCTCAATGATTCTGAGAAGACTCGAACTGGTGACTACTGAGGAGTAAACTCAAGGTTTGATCACTGAGCTATCCCTCATGATTTTGTGGATCATTTAAAATGTGTCAATAAAAAGTATATTTCACAAATAATTTAAACTCTTGTTTGACAACTATTAAAATGAGTTTTTTTTAGAGTGCGTTTTGAAATAATGATTTTTTTTTTTGAAAATGTAAGGTTAAAAATTGGAAAATTGCGAGTTTTTGTGTATAATATTTTATTATAAGAATGTGCGATTAAAAAAAAAAAATTTTTAAGAAAAAAAAGTCCTATTTTAATTATTGTGAAACAAGGGGTAGACAAATAGATTTTGTATTGAACCATGCTACAAATACAATATTGGCTGACAATATTTGTTGACAATCATTTACATGGAAGGGGGGTCCATGATAAATAAAAAAATCACGAGCCTTTCTTCATGTGAGATAATTGTCAACCAATGTTATCAAAAAATATTGTACAAGTAGCAAAATTCTTTTGTATTTTACATGCGTGGATTGCGTGTTTATCTCAATTTATAACATTTGGGCAGACGGTACAAGTGTGGGGTACAAGCGTGGACTTCCCCAAAGTATGATTAGCTATGCCATACAGTTACTCAAATTATGTTTTTAAAGGAAAATGCTTTCACACAAGTATTCTGGCTATAAAGAGATTTTTACTTTTTCAAGAAGTTAAATTTACTTATTTTCCAATTTTAACTGATAAATATGCGTAGTTCGAGAAACATGCTATGCTTCTCACGCTTAAAAAGTTTGCTTTTAAGTAAATTTTTTTAAAATAAAGTAAAGCTATTTATAAGTAAAAATAATGATTTCAATATAAAAATGAATTAGTTACTAATTTTAAGGTTAAGTTAGAAACCAAAAATTCTGGAAGTCCTTGTCTCAAACACAAACATGTGTCTGATATTGCATATTCAACAACATAGTACACACCTAATTAGGTGGCATTAGTAACGAACTGTCTACACAATTCTATCTCTTCTAATATATATACACACAAATAAAACTTTTATTTCTCACGTAAGAAGAAATATTCAGAGGCTGCCGCCAACGTGGAAACTAGTGGTTCATCGATGGACGGCGGTGTAGAACCACTTCTTGCTAGCCACCAGAATGAAGAGGAAAAGGGTTTTATGGACGGAAAAGGGAAACGCGGGACGACGCGATACGAGAAGCAAAGCAATTTTGTTAAGGACTTTGGTGTGGAATCGAAGAAACTATGGAAGATAGCTGGGCCTGCAATTTTCACGACTATATGTCAGTATTCGTTGGGTGCATTAACTCAAACTTTTGCCGGGTTCGTTGGGGAATTGGAACTTGCTGCTGTCTCTGTTGAGAATTCTGTAGTTGCTGGTCTTGCATTTGGAGTCATGGCATGTTTTTTCTCTTTTTTTCTTTTTCATTCATTTGGATTTTATTTGGAAATTTGGATAATTTTGAAATTAAAAGGTAATTTATTGTCTTAAGTTTTTGAAATGAAAATATTGAATAGTGCATACTATGTTTTTCTAAGCTTAAGAAGTTTTACAATTTTTTTTTTTTTTTTTTTTCTGAAAGTCGAAAGGTTTCTTATTTTGAATTGAATAGTAACTTTTTCCAGCTATAGTTATCTAAGCTTTTGAGGTTAAGGAATTATTTGGTGATGATGGTTGTCACGTTTGTCTAAGATTTCAAATTTACTTGTAAGTGTAAAAGCGTGTTTGTGCATAAAACCCTTTTTCTAACTAAGTATCTAAGTTAAAAATAAAAAATCATGCAGCTTGGAATGGGGAGTGCACTGGAGACTCTGTGTGGGCAAGCATATGGTGCAGGGCAGATAAGGATGTTGGGAATATATATGCAAAGATCATGGGTCATTCTGCTGACCACTGCCTGTATACTGCTTCCTATTTTCATCTTCTCTCCTTCAATTCTCGAATTCTTTGGAGAAACTACTCAAATTTCTAGAGCAGCGGGTTAGCATTCGTCTCTGTCTTTTGCTAAGCTCGGTTTATTCCATTGTGAATTATGTGTCGTTGTGTATCTATTTGTGTTCGTTATAGTCCATGTTGGTGTATGATAAAGTAAATACAATCATAGAAATAACAAGAGTTTAAGGAGATGATGGAAAGCTTGCCAAGATTCGAAAATTAAGGAATGAGTTGTAAAGCAATTTTGACTTTTCTTTGAAGGATGAGACCTTGTTTAGGGTTGCATGAAATTTGTTTGGATTGGGTAACAGCAGGGGACTGAACAGTTTCTGGGGTCCCTAAACTTATGGCCTCTTTAGCAAGTTGGTCTCTAATCTTTAAAACAGAGCATTTTGGTTCCCTACTTTTTAATGTTGCAGAAGTGGTCCCTACTCCCTTAAAAGAAATAACTTTTTTCTCATACAAGCCACAACAACAACTGCACTATTTCTCCCCAGGCAAACCAAGCTAGCATTACTTCAACAAATCCCATTTTTATAAACAATTGACTCTTTTGTGGAAATAGTCCTTCGTGTGTTTCAACCAACTTGTAAACTCATCTATCCCCTCTAGCTTAGAAACTTCTACATTTGATTTTGTGGCAAGAACCTAAATTTCAAGTTGACACTTCTGTGTAAGCTCATTTATACCCTTTAGCTTTGAAATTTCTCCATTATATTTCGTGTCAAGAATATACATATATATATCAATTTAATTGTCATGCATGCAAGAATCGTCCTTAAAAGGTCTAATTTATAAAATTGAGCACAAACTAATAAGCAACTCTATGTGAATTGTAAATCAAGTTAATTGTCAAGCACACCGGTGAATCATTTTCTTGCTAAATATGGAAAATGAGTGAGTAGGATTTAAGCACAAACAAATAAGCAACTCTATCTTTGCTTCATTAGAACTTGTTGCATCCATCAGGGTAGAATAATTCAACCTAGTAAATTTGTATGTTGTGTTAGTCATGAACGCATGGATGAAAGGGTCAAATTGACCAATGTGGACTGTGAGCTTGTCCAAAGAAAAGTTTAATTATTTCCCTTTGAAAGTTAAATCCAAAGCATGTTCTCAACTCAGCCTTGGCAAATAAAGTGAGTTTCAACGTGACAAAATTGTTGTCTAAGAACCACTAAACCCATACCTCACAAAGATCTAGTCTTATACTATTTCCTCTAGACTACCACTTCGTAACGAGCATCTTTTCTGTAGCTTTCCACCATAGGAAATAAAACTGAATAAAACATTGTAGATGCATGTGAAGTCTAGCGGCCCACCAATGAATAGTTGTGAAAAGACCCTGGTTTCTGACTTGCTGTGGATCTGACAAACGAGCCCAAACAACTGAACAAGCTCTGGTGGTTTCCGTTCCAGCCAACAAGAACTAAAAGTCGGACCAGGACACACAGTTCTAAAAGAACATAAGGATTTTCAATACTTAAACATCACTGATTCAAGATAATATCATTTTCTGTCAACAAACTCCCCCTGTTCATGCATAAACCATCTTAAACTTGTGTAATTTATGTATTCCAATTTCGGTTACCGTAAGAAAACTGACTTTGGTTTATGTTGCAAGTGGATTACTGTCCTTTTCTAGGTTTGACTTGTGGTAATGTGGTGCTGGAACACGGTTGTTTTGGGGTTTGAGGGAGGGGATGTTAGGTCTGGTTTCACGTATAGAAGAGTAATAGACACATAGAAAGAGTCCAAAGACGGTTGTAATTAGAAGAAGAGGGTAGAAAATGTGCAGAAATAATCTAATACCATAGTCTGCAGGGCATTTTATCAGCTTACTCATATTTCACACTTAACGGTTAATTTTGCTTCTTCATGAGCTAACTTAGAAGTCTCTGCAGGTAAATTTGCTTTGTGGATGATTCCACAATTGTTTGCATATGCATTAAACTTTCCAATTCAAAAATTCTTGCAAGCACAGAGGAAGCTCCTAGTAATGGCTGTGGTATCAGCAGTAGTACTTGTGCTACATGCAATTGTTAGCTGGTTGCTAATATTGAAACTCGAATGGGGCTTGGTTGGAGCAGCAGTCACTCTTAATACCTCATGGTGGCTAATTGTCATTTTGCAACTAATCTATATTTTCATCACCAAGTCGGACGGAGCTTGGAGCGGATTCTCAATGCTCGCATTTCAAGATTTGTTTGGCTTTGTCAAGCTCTCTGTAGCCTCTGCCATAATGTTATGGTATCACTTGTTCCGTATGTTTTCATTGCTTAGTTAATGTTTGTGACGCTCATGAATCTAATGCAATTATGACGATCCGATTGCAGTTTGGAGTTCTGGTACCTTATGGTAGTGGTGGTGATAGCAGGTCGTTTGGATAACCCTTTGATACCCGTGGATGCTATTTCTATCTGGTATACTTTGCAATTTCATCAATTCTATTGTTTTTTGTTGTCATGCATATGTAAAAACTGCTTTATTTATTTATTAACTTTTTTTAGCTAATCTTAAACCCAATTTATGGAGGAAGGTTGAGTAGGTAACCACATAAAACTATTGTCAAATCTTACCACACGAATCCCTGTGCACATTCTGTTGGGGGATCCCCTGCTAGGGACGTGCTGCAATTTACTAGGTACATGGCTTAGTTTTATTTTGTTATTTTGTTTATTGTTGTTATAGGGTGCATAAAGAAAGCACGGAGTCTTCATATCCCTGAAAAGAAGACGTAGAAGAAAAGAAAGATACCTTGTACTAAAAATTTGAAAATTATATGCGCAGCTTTCCAGGTTCATTCTTTAAAATTGATCTAGCGTAGTCAAACATAAATGCTGGTGCCTGGTATCCTAAGCAGCTTAGTTGAAAAAAATACTGAAAAGAGCATTTGTAATGGTTGAAGGAAAGAAAAAGCCTGCTAAATTCAGTGATTTCGAATTCTGGCTAGCAGCTGATTGATTTAATTCACTCATGTTGCCGTTGGTGAACCTTGATGTCAAAAAACGAAGTAATTCTTTTTCGCCGCTTCATCTATTTCCTCTGTTTTTACCCGAGCTTGGAAGCCATCTGAGTTATTTCATCTGGTATCGAGTGTCTCTGCATCCAGTATTCATTTTTTTCTTTTTCATCCAGTTTGGAACATCATCACATTCTCGAATTTTCTTTCTTTGTGTGAAGATCCACTTATTGCAATATGTAACAAGTGCTTGACATTGCTTTTGTCACAATACTTTGCAGCATGAACATTCAAGGATGGGAGACAATGATTCCTCTGGGATTCAATGCTGCCATAAGGTGATATTGTTATTACCATTTACCTTCCAAATATTTGTTATTTCATTACCAGCTGAGTGCATGCTGATGATCCATCAATACTTCAAATGAGTGTATGTGCTTTCAACTATGTCTACGTTCTTTCAGTTATCAAGTTGGCAGTCAGAGAAAGGAATATTAAGTATCTAATACATGAAGAATTATATAGTTATCTAATTCTATTTCCCTTTAATATCTCTTGCTGGAGTATTTGAAGCTTAATCATACTATATTTAGGTTTAAGGTATATTATGGATTCTGTAAATTTATTAGGTCCCCTATATATTTCTAAATATATATTAGGATTTTATAGAGAACTGTCTTTATGAGGGCGGGTGGGAATGTGTTTGTGTTCTAGATGCATTTCTGATTTTGATTGCTCTTGAAAGGAGGATTAGTGTTTTATTCAAAACATCTTACCCTATCCTATAAAAGATCAATGTAGAAGTATTATAAACGAGATACCTTGGTTGTGTCTTCAGTGTGAGAGTGTCGAATGAACTTGGAGCCGGCAATGCACGAGCAGCTAAATTTTCAGTCATCGTGGTTTCCGTCACATCTGTGTTGATCGGAGTAGTTTGCATGGCTGTGGTTTTTTCAACAAGAGATTATTTTCCGCATCTCTTTACCAACAGTGACGCAGTTGCTAAGGAGGCGACTAGACTTTCAATTCTGCTTGGACTTACAGTTTTATTAAACAGCCTTCAGCCAGTATTATCAGGTAATTATTAAGTACCTAGCAGCACACATTCTACTTCAATTTGTTATTGATTATCAATTCCGAGTTCAAAATATGAATTGTACAACAAGTCCTTTACTGACTACATATATACAAACAGACATAATTATCGAGTAAAAATGTTAGTTTCCTGTTTTATATAAATTTTAAGGCCATAACCAGTATGTTGGTGACGTCAATAACGAAAGTCCACAAATTTAACTTATAATTCATTACATAAATAATCCAGCAACCGAATGCGTATTCTTGCACAAGAGGTCATTGGACTAATTCTATGATGTGAATGCGTGACATATATTGTATGTTTGATATGGTGGACGGGATTAAGCAAAAAATAAATAAATAAAGGTTTAAATTATTTGAACAGTACCAAACAAAACGAACACAGGGTTTAGCTGCAGGAGATCCTGACACGAATCCACTCGTGGTTTCATTTTTGTCAGGGGTTGCTGTTGGAGCTGGATGGCAATCTCTTGTAGCTTGGATCAATATTGGGTGTTATTACCTTGTTGGACTGCCTGCTGGGATACTGCTAGGCTTCACATTTGATCTTGGAGCCATGGTAAATCTCTCTGAGTTGTTCTTGGTTGCTATATTCTAAATAAAGTTGATGAAGCTGGCCAATTCATATTCATATAGTGGAGCAGCATTGGCTTCTCAAATTCACTGTTTTCCCTTTTTTTTTTTTTTTTCATAGATTGTGTTTTCAATTTCGTTTTCTTTTCTGCCTTCTTATGTGGTTTATACGCGTTTTATCATATATTTGTTCCTCCTCTACAGGGAATCTGGGGTGGGATGATAGGAGGAATTTTTTTGCAAACCCTTATCCTGATAGTCATTACAGCAATCACAGACTGGGAAAAAGAAGTCAGTATTACTGTTTTTATTCTGCTCTTGGCCATCTATAACGAGATATATATCCAGTAACCGAATATCGGCTTATTTTTGCAGGCTGGGCAAGCTGAAAGCCGCGTTAAGAAGTGGGGTGGAGCAATTGCGAGCCAGTGAACATTTGATTGACAGTCTTTCTTAAATCTCTTGGCAAAACGTGGGAAATAGACGGATCAATAAGTTATTCGTTAAGAGGTTGGGTGGAGCAAGTTGTGAGCCAGTGAACGTTTGATGGACAGTCTCTCTTAATCTATTGGCAAGAAGTGGGAAATAAATGGATCAATAAGTTATTACTTATAAGTTGTAATGGACTCCCAAATTTGTTCGAGGCTTTACTCGTTTGTGGCTAGCGATCTCCATTGTCAAGTTTATAATATGTTTTGTTAGAAAATTATATATTGTCTAAAAATTGGAGATCAAGTTTATGATATGTTTTATTAGAAAACTATATATTGTCTAAAAATTTAAACTGGAGATGCATTTAAACCTTCTTCCAGACCTTTAGCCACTGTCCTTTTTCTCCCATAAACTGCGGGACTCTCCCTCCCGGATCCGATGTCACTGTAAAAATAACATTCAATTGGAGAATAGATAAATCTCATAATTCTTACTTCCATTAGCCACAGAGACGGATGTAGGGGGGGGGCTGGGCAGGGCTGTAGCCCAGTCCCCCCCACAGTCCAGTAAGGCAAAAAAAAAAAAATTTATGTAAAAATTTTTTTTTTTATGAGTAAAAATTTTTTTTTTCAAGTATTAGCCCGGTCAAAAATTTTGTAGCCCGGTCTCTGATTCAATCCTGGATCCGTCCCTGATTAGCCATGAAATCTTTTACAAACTATTGGAGAGCCATGGAAGTAAAACCAAAAATTGAACATGAAATCTGTTAAAAAAAAAAAAAGTTGAGATGGTTGGAGGGGATAGTTAATTGAGATTTGAGAGTGATTTATGGATGTAAAAATGGGGCTAGGACCGTGCTTATATTGACCATGGTGGAGATTGAAATTTGTGGTTCCCTTTTTCTCTATATGCTTAAAGAGAAAAAGAGTTAAGAGAGATTGAGAAAGAGGGAGGCAGCGCACATCCAATGGATTTGAGTTTAGGGTTTTGGAATGAAATGAAATCCGTGGATAAGTGAAAATCATTTGACCGTGAAATGAAATTTGAAAAGACTAAAGTGAATATTTAGGCGGGAAGCGAAATTTTAAGATGGGAAAATGAAATCACAGTTAACAACCTCAAAAGTAGTCGTTGAATATCGAATTTTCGTTTAATCTCAACAACGAGATAGAATTAGTTGTTATTTTAGTCTATTAACGACCAGACATTATGGTCGTTGAATGTTTACTATATTTTTTGTATTTTTAACAATCAATTACATTGTCGTTGATTATAAACAAACATTTTGGTGGGAATTTTTTATTTGGCGCCCACTCACAACGATCAATTTTAATTTGGTCGTAGAAAATATAAAATTAACAACTATTGTTTGGTCGTCATAACATATTTCCAACTAATTTAAAATTTGATTGTTCATCATCCATTTTCTACGACCAAACATAATATTTAGTCGTTGAAAATAATTTTTAACAACTAGATTGATTTGGTCGTTGAAACATTAATTGTTAATTATCATTTTTCTTGTAGTGATCGCTTATGTTCATGTTTTAAATGCTTTATTAGTAATTGAAGTTATATCTTTGTCACGGTTTATTTACTGAATTTTAAAATGTTGTTTAAAATGCTATCGAGTCATTATTGTTAGAAAGGAATAATGGAATAATTCATTCATATTTATAGAGAGAGGGGACATAATTCACATGGATATAGTAAGTCTCGCTTGAGCTGCTTTAATGACAGTCTTTACATTTTCCCTTTCATTCGGTTATTGTACTTTCGTCATCTAGGGTGTCGCATTCGTGCTGCTTCACCTAGTAGCACGACGTCATTGAATTTTAATACGAATCACTTACCATGTTACATAAGTCACTGAGCTTAAAATACTTTCAAGTAATCACTGAACTTTAAAATGTTATACTTCATCATTCAGATACCATATTTTATTAGTCACTAAACTTATGTCTTGTGTTAAGTTTTTCTCATTCAACTTTAAAATACTTTAGTGGCTATTGAATTTTATAATGTTTTTAGTAAAGTTGATTTTTTATGAAAGTCAACCACGTTAAAAAATATATATATCAATTAAATAATGACTATCAATTTAAGATGAAAATATTGATCAAGAAGATATAATTTTTCTAGTGTTCAAAAGCTATGTTCAAGAGTATAGAAGAATGGGAGCTTTAAATTGATATAAATCTAATTATAGATTATAATATTTCTTTACATCAAGAAAAAAATATATCTTTATATCGATTGAGATTGTAGATCGAAATCAAAAAATTAAAAATTATATCTCAGGGATTGATTTTTTTTTTTTTAATTAGAGTCAATAATACTAACTAAGATAAATAAAATATAATTTTTAATGTTGTCACAAGGTAATTTAAGATGAAAGAAGAGGTCATCTTCGTATATAGCATTTTATACTTCAAAAATTTTAAATTTTTGAACAGTAGGACTTACTGAATAAAGTTTAGTAACCAGTCAAAATATTTTAAAGTACAGTGAGTAAAGTGTAACGAATGTATAAATTCAATGACTAATAAAACATGGTAAGCGAATGATGAAGTACAATATGTTAAATTTCAATGACCACTAGAAAGTATTTTAAAGTTCGATAACTAATGAAACATAACAAATGAGTGATTGAGTAAAACGTATTAAAGTTCAGTGGTCACTCGAAAACATTTTAATGTTTAGTGAATAAACTGGACGGATGTTCAAATTCAATGACTAATGAAACATTTAACTCCATACATATTGGACTTTTTTGGTCGAATGTTTTATAGTATAATTTTCATGAAGGGTGACGATTAGACTTGAATATAGGAATATTTTTAGGTATGGCAACAGGACGGTTTTGGGTTGGGGCAACCTCCCCCTCCCCTCGCTCCGCTGGGTAATTTTCAGCCCCGTACCCACCCTATTACCGATTTAAGGTGCGGGCGAGGGTGAGGACGAGGATTTTGCCTCGTTTAGTACCTATTTAATTTTTTTTATAATTCATTTTATTGCTCCCATTCATTAAGGTGCAAAAATAATATAATTTTTAATTTTTAATTTATTTATTTATTTTTAGAAATTACATTTTTCAAATATATTTGGTAAATTAAGATTTTTATTGTTTATTATATTTTTTAGATAATCTTAATTGTCACATTCTATTAGAATTAATGAAATTACGTGGAGTTCTACATTTAAAGTATTGAATTTTTGAAAAAAAAAAAAAAAAAAAATTGTGGGGTGGGCCCTTGTTACCCGTATATGCCCCAAGTCGAAATCCTTTGCCTCGTCCCTAATTTGAATACCCGATTAAGTAGGTAATCCTCGCGTGTTCGGGGCGGGGCCTGAGGGTGTCGGGTTTGACTATTTTTTTGCCATCCTTAATTTATTTAAAAGTTTAAATTGTGAAATCCTACAAGTTTATATCATAGACTCAAATCTTCTTGTCATTTATTTATGAAAATTGAAGACATATTAGGCATTTGATAAGAAAATGAATTCAATTTTGCATTTGCAAGGCATTGTGATGACAATTAATAAAATAATTTATCCTTCTCTAAAACCTGTGTTAAGAAATGTTTATTGTAGTACTGTTGATTGGAGTATTAGATAACACTGGACATAATCAATAAAAAATAATAATAATAAGATTTTTTTATATATTATAAAAGAAGTCCAACCTAAGGTCTAGGCATGAAAAAAGACGTTTATTTTTTGGACCGATTACATTGACAATTCAACCTGTGGAACTACATTGTTTGAGCTCCATTCTTGCCCAAAAAAAAAAAAAAAAAAAAAAAAAAATTT
This sequence comes from Osmanthus fragrans, assembly GCA_019395295.1. Classification (NCBI taxonomy): domain Eukaryota; kingdom Viridiplantae; phylum Streptophyta; class Magnoliopsida; order Lamiales; family Oleaceae; genus Osmanthus; species Osmanthus fragrans. The sequence goes on from CM033352.1 coordinate 13,971,305, forward strand.
GAATTTTTGAATAGTGTATTGATGAAAAATGTGTAATTAAAAAATATAGAAAAAAAATTTGAATTTGCGTATAATATTATTTTATTGAAAAATGTGTGGTTAAAGTACATCAAATCACTGTTAAAGATTGTATTTTGATGGAAAAAATTGATTATAAATATGTTATCTGAAACACATCATCACCTTTTTGGTCATATAAGAGATACACCTTACGTTTCAAACACTTCACTAACCTCTCATACTTTTAGATTAGAGTATTACGCACACGTCAATCACTTATATATATATATAATTTCTGAAGAAAAATTATGATTTTTACTATAATTAGTTACGATTTATTTAGTTCTCTTTAATAATCAATTAATACTTGACTTTACGCAGACATAATTCTATGTAAGGACGCCATAGGTATATCAACACCAATTTAGATGATGCATTTACTAGAAGTGGTCAAGAGTTGTATTTGATACTCAAATCTAGAATATGAAAGTTAGATATATATTTAAAACGTGAAAAAGTTTATGATATTGTTAGAAAGGTGAACGAGCGTCTCTTATCTCTCTTTTATTTATTTAATTAATAATTTTAGAATAATTATTAAGAAAACTTTTTATGCCTAATAGATTCGCAAGTTTGAAACTTGATCTTGTCATCTAATCACGCTTTATATATTTTATAAACTGTTCACAAGTAGCTATACATTGCTATACTATAAAGCTTGACAACTATATACAGCAACTAGAGCTTCGAAAGCTATCAACTTTTTATTCTATCCTTATTTTCAAGTTTCTCAACTAAGTTATGTTATCGCTGATCGAGACAAAAAAAAAAAAAAAATGATGGAGAGCGGGTTATTATACTACCTTCTAATAAATAATTATAAATTTATTTTTATATCTTTGATATTTTGAAAATATTCTCAAATGTAATATGTATGCCTATTCAATCCTACCACAACCTTCATCCCCGACCATTAACGTTTGAGTAATCCAAGAAGTTGAGCATTGAAATATTAACTTATTAAATTCTACAATTATAAAGTACAAATATAGATTGAGTTTGACTTATTGAATTTGCAAAGCCAAATCTTTGAAAATAGAGAGATTAAAGCTAAATTTCAAGGATTGACTATCTAAAATAGAAAGCATCTTGGAGCATTTTTAATGTTTTTTTTTTTTTTTTTTTGAAAAATATCTTCTATCATATAAAAAGCATCTTAAAGTATTTTAAAAAACAAAGAGTCAAACTTTTAAAACAATTCGAATAACACTCGCTATATTGATTCATTATTTTGCTTTTTCTTTTTCCACTAGGAGTAAGCACGTGCGTTGCACGTCTTATATATCGAATAAATCATATGCATAATATTTTTGAAATATTAATGCTGTTTTTTTAAAGTAGGTGAGATAATTGATATTGTCAAAAAAAAAAAAAAAATAATTTGTATGTGTGTGCGTGTTTGTGTGTATATATGTATATAATGCATTTTGTTGTCTTGTAAAGATATAATCGCAATATTTGTTTGGTGACATCAATCCTATAAATATTTAAAAAAAAATTTAAAGATATAATAACAAACATATACATTAACAATTAACAAAACTAAAAAGTTAATATTCTTCAAATTAAATTGATGACTTGACTTATTTTGGTGATCAATTAATGAATCAGACCTCATTTCTATTAGTATTTTCGACGATAATATATTCATATGTGATGTTTCTTGCTTACAAAATAAAAAAAGTTATTGATATATCAGTTTAGTAATTTATTTGTCAGTATTGGAAAAAGTCGTATAACAAATATAGGGCATATCATACAAATATAATATCATACAACACATGACTTTATCGAGAATGTGATTATGCTCAGATACTAATATGATGCAACGGCATCTATTAATTATAATTAACACTTCAAAATTTGTTTAATATCGAAAATCGGATAAATCTGGAAAAAAAAAATCAAACGATTTTATTTAATATAAAAATCAATCAAAAGCCAATACAAAGTAGCTGTTGTTCACGTTTCAACAAAATCCTAATCGTCAAAGTTCAATATATTTTCACCTATGCTAATGTCACATCATCTCTCCTAAAAGTAATTATTAAATCATAGTTTAATAAATAATAAAATAGCTAAATAAAAACCATAAAAATTAGATATATTAAAAATATAAATAGTGAAGCCAAAATAGTCCCAGTGGTGGAAAGAGATTTGGCATAACGATGTCCAGTCAAGACGACTTCACAAATTCATAAATATGATTAAAAAAATACATATTTGCATGAAATGATGAGAAGTAATGCTGTCGACTACCACGTGCTTAGGATGCCCTAAACGGATGTATATGTGCAATTAAAATGATTCATGGTAATAGACAAATTTAAAATAGAAATCTCATACAATTAAATCCATGATATTAGAAATTAAATTAAAATACGAACTAAGCCTAGCAAATCACCAAAAAAAAATAATAATAATAATAATAAATTGCAAAGTAAGCTTACCTACTCGAAAATAAAAACTCAACAATTTATAAGTAACTTATATTTGACATGCCCAAAAGGGGGTCAAAATAAATTCTTTACTTTTCTAAAAATGTCGTTCAAGTAGTAAATGGTAAGTAATGGTCATTCCCGCAGAGGATTATTTTCAATTACGCCAATTGTAATAAGAAAGGAAAAATGCGCACAAAGTAAATGGGGGGTTGGTTGGTTAACTAATGAAGCGGAAAACTAAAAATATAAGAGAACTAAAATGATGAAAAACACAAAGAGACGAAAATGTGATCGGGGGATACTTCGTCGCCGCTAGAATGAATTTCTAATCGATATTCGCAAATGATTTTCGTTCAAGTGATTAACAACAATTTGAGAATAATCACAAACTCGATTACCTCAAACTCTCCTTAATTTTAGTTGAATAAGAAAAGTTTCGTTACCCAATCCTAATCATCAAATAACTTAGGACAAGATCGCTAGATTTAATTCAACAAAACCATTAACACGAGAGAGTCAAATTGAATTAAGCGCAAACTCGCAAGCTCGATTTACTAACTTAGGTGATAATCCACAAACATACAATCGAAAATTCCACATAATCAATTGAAATGTAGTTGCCACTAGGTTTTGGAAAAATTAGCGATTACGTACTAAAAATCCCAAAATAGCAAATATTATATCCATCCAGTCATTTAGTTGTCATCCCAAATAATCAAGAAGACGAACAATATCAACATTTAAAGCCATGGATTAAACACATCAATCTCAAAAACTATAAGGCATAAAAATAATGGAAATTCATTTTAGGGTTCCAAAATAACCCCCAATCACATTCAAGTTAACTATCCATACAAAGGTTTACAAATAGCCAACAAAATACAACAACAAATGATTAAAAACGATATTAAAGAGGAAAGAAAAAGCTTATTGAAAGAGATTAATGGATCAAATCTTCATGTCAATGCTTTATCTTCTTCTCCATCTTCCATTTCCACCATTGTTGAGGAGAGGAGCTTCCAAATTTTCTCTAGTCTTCTGGTCGGCTCCCCCTCTTATTTCTTGCCCTAAAAATGGTCCCAAGATATCCTATTTATAGTGTATTAAGGGTAGGAGGCAGGTTGGAATCGAAAACGAGTCGAAAAAGGGTCAAAAACACGTTTTTGCGCTACACGGGAGGCTGGGCGCCACACATTCTGCAATTTTCTGTTTTATGGCCATGGCGCCCATTTCCGGCGCCGTGACGCCCGGCTTGCTAAAATCTTCCGGTTGGCATCATTTTTCACCTCCATCAAGCCACAATTTCTTCCTCCCAAATGTGATGACATTGTTTGTCAATCTTGAGATTAATACATCTCCAATACTTCAAGTTCTTTTCACGCCTAAAAACCTTCCTAATCTTCAATCAACTTGGGATACCACCTATAGAACAAAAGGAACAAAATAAGGTATAAACTAACATATGAAAACTAACAGCTATATAAATTTAACGGCCTAAATGAGTGCGAAATTCGCACTTATCAATATTCATCATTTAGATAGACACTACTAAAAGAATTTAAAAATAAAAATAGAGAAGAAAAAAAAAGATTTATATGATCTTTTTTAGCATAATAAAAAATTTCAACAAAAAACCAAAACAACCATTTTTTCCTTTTTTTTTTTTTTTTTTTGGTAGAATTTGTCTCACGCAAATCGACTTCTCCAAAACTCCAATGCTCAACATAAATACATTTACATACACAAGGATCATCTAGACTTTTTCGAGTTTTGAGAAGCTCTAGTCCACAACAAAATCCTTTTATTAACAACAGTTCTAGAATAAGAAAAGTTGATTTTTAGGCTATAGTGATCTTAATTATGTTTATTATATAGTGTATGTACTAACACAAAGTAGCCCTGCATCTCCCCTCTTATTTATTTACATTAATTATTAATTATAAAAATAGTCATCTTTCAATTCTTTTCACATACTCTCTATTGGCAGGAAATTCAAAAATGTATCCTCAACAGACTTTATCCATATTCCTTTATCAGACGTTCTCTCTATATATTGAAAATTTTAATCTGTTAATGTTGTGTGTGGATGGTTTAAAATTTCAACACATATTATAATGTTATAATAATTTATTTAGTTTCATATAATGATAAGAATATAGCGAAAAATAATTGAGAATTTAAGTGTGAAAATGAGTAAAGATTATAAATGTTTATTATAGTTTTAATGTTGTGTGGTTAATCAAAATTTTAGTGGGAATATATTACCCTATCATTTGGTATTCCATTTTTATCTAAATTTGGGTATCATGGAAATTCATATGTAACTACCAATAAGACAACTTTTAAATAAGAGTAAATATAACATAAAATGAAATTTTATCAAATTATATAGTAATATTTTGTATGTATTAATTTTATTACATTAACTATATTATTTAGTTGTTAGGATATGTGTGAAACAACCAAATGAAATAGACATTTAAATAAGGGAATATGGTGTTATTTTTCTAAATGGACTAATTCAAATGTGGAAAGAAATTTAAGTTTTATTTATTTATAATAAATGTTGTTAATAAAAATTTATATAATATTAAAAAGATTAATTTAGGAAATTATTGACAAATGGAAAGGAAAATGATTTTTTTTTTTTTTTAAATTTCATGTTGAATAAATTGAATTAATGTTATTCATTAATTATTAACAAAACTAAAATTAAATAAGAATACATTGGGTATGTAGCTAAATATGTAAATGATTAATGTTATTAATTAATAATTAAAAAAATAAAAATAAAAAATGGTATATTAGATATATAACTAAATATTTAAATATAAATTGGGTATTCAAAAGTTTCTCCTCGATCCTCATTATTAATAAACTGTAGATAAGCAATTATTTTTCATCATTTTCCTTCTTTCATTTCAGAGTTTCCTGATTCTCCTATTTTATTTTATCATTTGCCTCTTTCTTATCTGGGGAAAAAAAAAAGACATGAATATAAAATTTTGTAATAATAAATGAAGCATTGTATAGAAATTGAATTTATTCCTGTACATTTAAAGAGTCAAACAGGGCCGGCCCTGAGAATTTGGAGGCTCTAAGCGATAAATTATTTTGAGACCCTATACTTTTTTTTACACTGTAACAATATGTAAATAAAAAAATATATCTATATTTAAATGAAAACTTTGTACACTCTAAAAATAGAATTGCAAAATAAAATATCACTTACAACCGTAGAGATTAAGCTAGCATCATATTTAATCTTCTCACATTTTGTGATGCAAAGTTAGTAATCAAACAACTCAAATCAAGTTTTTCCAATAGATTTTTTTAGTGGCAAACCTGTATGAGGTAAGAAGCTGCCGGAACTCTTCATCTAGTTTGAAGATTTCCTTTCCAAGTAAGTTAATGGCCTGGTTAATCGCCCCAATCCTACTTTTAAGGCTTTTATTGCCACTGAAAAAATGAACAACTCCTGATCAACTGCTTCTAGGTAACTCTTCAAATCTTCGTATGGCTCCCTAAGTATTTTAGCCTCAGCCTGAAAAGTTAAATTTTGATAAGCTAGGTAGTGATATTAACATTATCTACAATTCATTACAAGCATGGTTGCAATATCAATCGAAATAAGCTAGCAATCTTCACACTAATTCATAGAATCTTGAGGAGGAAGATAGTATTAGAAATTATAACATTCACAAATGCAAATTTGAAATCACATTCAAGTTTAAAACACGTTTATCCTTAACCTTACATGTTCACTTGAATGTGCACCTTCTAAGAATTGCCCACTTTGAGACCTAACTGGTAAAAGAAAGTGCCAGAACTTGTAAAACTGCAACAGTGAAAACTGCTAAAACTCAACTTGAAGCATACAAGAGCCAAACTGCTGGTGACATGGGAAAATTGTGCCAAACTAATTTCACTCAGAACTATTTGGAAGTGTTTCAAGAAATTATACTACCAGCAATCAATAATCCATCTAATAGCCCTTTTCCCAAGCAACCAAAGCCATCAATTTAGTACCAACAATACATAACAATCAACAGCAAAAATAGACCACAACACAAGTAACAAAAATACTAAATCAATTCTGCAATTCCATCACTTGAAACAAGTCTCCATTTTCTGCAATTCCATTTCTATAACTTGAGCAAATTCTTATAAACTTAGTGGTTTAATCATCAAACCCTCCAAAAAATTCAGTATAATTTCTTCCACGTCTTTCGATAATCATTATTCTAAAATCCAAAAATCCAAGGACAAAAAGACATCTGCTATTAATTATTATATGATAAACCGGTTATACTTAATAACTGAATAGAATAGATGAGTAGAGCCGGGAAAATGGAAAACTTTTGAGTTTTGGGAAAAGACCACATGCCGTCTGCGGTCTGCCGAGATGGGCGATAGAGAGCCAAGCGACTGAGGGGAGGAAGATATTGAAGAATTCCAACCTTTAAACAAGCGGTGGAAGTCCAACCTTTAACCCTTTTCTATTTGGAATCGGAGGTCGTATGAATTTTGGAGAGGAGATTTCGGATTTGGGAATTCTTAATTGAAGAAGAAGAAGTCGTTGGTCCCTTCTTTTTCCTTTATTTGGTGCTGGACTGCTAGCATGATTAGTATGAGTTTTGAGGCCCTGGGCCCAAGCCAAAATTTTGAGGCCCTAGGCCTTTGTCTAGGTGGCTTGGCCCCCGGGCCGGCCCTGGAGTCAAATTCACTTTTTATTTTTAACTTTTAAAGATAAAAAAAATGATGTACACCCCCCAAAAAAATTTAACTCTCTAAAATAGAGAAAATTAAAATACTAAATAGTACCCCCCCCCCCCCCCGGGGAAGATGCTTTTACATTTAGAGATTACTTGAAAGAACTATTTGATAAAAACTAAAATTTAGATTTTAACTTAAATAAAAGTCAATTATTAATTTTAACCTTTATGTCATTAGACTCACAACTTTTTTGATCATACATTTCATTTACTTTCATCAACATTTACTAAAACCTAATTTTAATCTCTACAAAATAGAGCTTAATAAGCCGTTACACGATTGTCTATAGTTCTGGTTACAATATAATTTCACAAAAAACGCGCTTGTTTCTTCCACAACGAGTAGCACATTAGAAGACACGTGCGACAATTGGCTTAATTTATTCATTCTACAAGATTGAATTGTCCAAATGGTCACTGAACTTATGTCTATGTCTTTGATTTAAGATGTCGAGTTTTGATCACTAAAATTATTTAAACATTGGACATTACTCACTAGCATAACATCAATTTTAAACATTTAACGAAATTAGTGACGTGGGTTAACGAAATGCATATATAGCGCATCATCACGTCGTTAACAAATTGTCACGAAGAAAATGTCTTTCATTGTTCACTCAACTTTAAAAAACGTTATTGATTTCTCAATGAACTTTAGTGTGGTCGAATTTTGGCAACCAGGAACTTGAAGTGTCTTTCATTGTTCACTAAGTTTTGAAAACATTTTCGATTGCTCACTAAATTTTGAAAAAAAAAATTTCAATTGTTTACTAAACTTTGAGGTGATCGATTTTTAGCCACTAAACTTATAAAAAAGGACATTGACTTGTTGTTCGTTAAAAAATGTGTACCGCGAGCTCATAAGCCGCTTAAAAATGATAAAGTGAACAAACGGATACTCGATGTCGATCTCATAAGAAATGATTACCCAATTATACAATAGTTAATTTTAATTTTAACATATTTTTGTAGAATTTTAAACTATTTTTATCATTTGAAAAATTCAAATTTATTGTGTATTTCGTTATTAAAATTAAATTAAATTAAAATTTGAATTTCGCAACGTAACAGGCAATAAATTTAATTAAATGAATTGTGTGTTTCGTTGCAAAATTCAAATTTTATTTTAATTTAATTTTAACAATAAACACACAATAAATATGAATATTTCAAATGATGAAAATAAATTAAAATTCTATAAAAATATGTTAAAATTAAATTTAACTATTATGTAATTGGGTAATAATTTCTTGGGGGATCGACAACCATGACTCATTTGTTCACTTTAATACTTTTACGCGGTCCGTGTATTTACGGTACACATTTTTAACGAATAACAAGTCGACATCATTTTATAAGTTTAATGGTTAAAATTCGACTACCTCAAAGGTCAGTAAGCAATCAAAGACGTTTGTTCAAAGTTTAGTTAGCAATCAAAAATGTTTCCAAAGTTCAATGAGTAATGAACGACGTTTGAATTTTTTAGTGACCAAAATTTGACTATATCGAAGTTTTTGAGCAAACGAAGATGTTTTTAAAAATTTAGTGAGCAATGATATATAATTTCTTACGTGGTATTTTTTAACGGTGTGACGAGAAGTCACATGTTCATTTTGTTAGCCATGTCATTAATTTCGTTACAGGTTTGAAATGAATGTTATGCTAGTGAATAACATCTAACATTTGGATAAATTTAATAGTCAAAACTTGACATTTTAATTTTTAATGAGCAATCAAAGACGCATAAGTTAGTTCATTTACCATTGTGACAATTAACTCCACTCTATGAGAAAAGCTTTGATGGGACGATCGCATCAATGTGAAGCCGCCACCTCAGGAGGTGGCCCACCCCACCAAAGATTTTCTCCCACTCTACACTCTTCAAAATCTCACTCGTAACCAAATCCTCCACTTGAATCACCCCTACCAATGGCGACCTCAATTTCTGTTCTACTTCATCCTTCTCCTCCTCCTCCTCCTCATTTTCCTACCAAATTTCTCAAAATCCTTTAACTCAATCCCTCTCCTTCACTCATAAAACCTTCTCTCTTTAAAATTTCCCACCGTCACCATTGCCACCACCGTAGCAATGGAAACAACGGATTTGAAGACACTAGTTAAGTCTTGGCTTCCGGGTGGTTTTGCGGCGCAGAATATCATCCGAACTGGCAGAAGGACAGCGTAATTGCATGAGTTGTTCTCCAAGAAGGCTCTGGGAAAATTATCATTAAATACCGGGATACCAATGTAAACCACCATTTACTGTAATTAGTGTTTTAACCTAATATTTGCTTAATGTTTTATTAGTTCAAATAGTGCATTTGAGTTTACATGTTATTGTTCTCTTAATATGGGTTTGGATTGAATTAGGGTCTGAATATAGTAAAATGGAAACAATGCTAGTAATATTGAATATATGTTTATTCATTAACCATAACCATAAAGAACATATTTGGTAATACTCGTCAGGATTCAAAGAGCAAAATTTGAACTTCTTCTTGTTCCTTAATGTTAGGTTTTATGTAATTGACAATTATGTGAACAAAAAGACTGAAATAAATATGTTGTAAAAAATTAAGGAGTTAGTTGCAATATTGTATAGTTGAGTTAGGTAGATTATTAGGGTTCGATTCGGAATAAGGAAAGAAGAGACGTCGCAATTTTTACTAACCTATCGCCTGGACGTTGCTCGAGCAAAAAAAGAAGAATGTTCATCGCTCGCCTATCGCGTCGTCTCTCATTTGAGCAACAAACCGTTGCTTGTCTGTCGCTAGCTCGAGCTAGCTAAAATCCTAACTTCTCTTTTTGAGAGTTTTTACAAGACAATTGTTTAATTAGGCCTAGCATGAAAATTGTGTCACCTCCCATACTAATCTCTTTTTTGGTGGGATCATTCAATGTTTTGACATAGTTTGGGAAAACCAATCCACCAAAATACCTACTTCCTAAACACCTTTAGGGAAGTACTTTCTCAATTGAACTTCAGATCACTACACCAAAAATCACCTTTTGCAACACTCAAAATGTAACATTCAATCAATGAATGTTGCTAAAAGAGTTGTATGGCAACATTGTGTCGAGTTTTAGCAACATTCTCCATATTGTCAATCCTTTTGAAGATTAAAGAACGTTGTGAAAAGTTTCACTTTTTGCAACGTACAGTGGACGTTGCAAAAAACTTCTATCATTCAAACGAGCATTGCTTTTTCGAATTCATACAATGGCACGTTTCGCAACGTTCAGTGAAAAAATCAAATTTTTCCATTGAATCATCAAAATAAATGAGCCCTAGTTTTTCTTTCTACTTCCTAAACACCTTTAGGGAGGTACTCTTCTTTTTTTCCTTCTCTCTCTCATTAAATTTCAGATGCTGCTGAAATTTGAGAGAGATTGGACTGGCTTGCAAGTGAGCCGCCAAGGACCGCAAGAAAATTTACAAGATTTGCGAGATTCTAGGCGTCAGTTCTCCGCTTTTTGTGCTTTTCCGGCCAGATGGCTCCCAGAAGTTTTCCGGCCTCAAATCGGGAAAACTACCACCGCCGAGTCATCACAGATCTTCGGGCCTCTGCCGTAGAGTACAAGACAGCACACTTCTATAAGTCGTCAACAAATCAGGTTCCTGGCCATCGAGTTGGCTAAGTAACACCTAATTGCAAATTCCACATTTGTATGTGAGATGAGGTAAACCCCAAGATTTGTTCAATCCCGATCTCTTTGTGCTTTTTTGGCCATGTTATGGTTTCTCCAGTCCCTCAATTCACCTCGGGCTATTACTCCATTAAGGTTACTTTTTGACTTATTAATTTTTTCAGTTTCTTCACATTCATTTGAAAAAAGCAATTGGACATCTAAATTTTTTGTACAGTTATGTCATGAAGTAATATGATTTTATTGATTTTGGGGTTTAATTGGAAATTACATACTATGATCTGTGGTACCAGGTTTTGGTATGAAACGTTGACTGGGTTTGAGGGGACAGGATGAAGAATGTTCACTTTTGAGCTAAATGGAGCTATTAAAAAGTTCGAGCATACTTGAGTACACTTAATTTGGTTTATCCTCTTTCTTTATTTTGTTGTAATATTAGGTTCTTTTAATAAAGTTTCCATGGTTGTTGTTTTGCCAATTGTGTACATAAATGTTCGTGCTAAAATTTACAAAGTCGTCTAGTAGTTCTTGTTAATTGATAATGTATCTTTCATTTTTTGATTAATTTCTGAATTAGGACAATTTGAACTCTTAAATATTTTTCACACAAATATTTCTACAAAAGGCTCCTCATTTCATGCTTTTGAACTTTTCACTTAATTTTCATATGTATGAGTACTATACTGCTGTAATAGAGTTCTGAAGTTCTAGATTCATATTTCCCAATACAGGCAATAAAGGGTATCATTGAGGATTTGAGTTCCTAGAGCCTAGTGTACTCCTTTTGTTGAATTTTGCTCTGAAGAAACTTAGAGATGAAAATGTGTGTCAAATGTGTTTGTCATATTTGCTTTTAGATGGGAGAAATGAAAAGAAAACCAGTTCATGTTTGGCTAAGCTTAACAAATTTACTTAATAATTGTTTTTTAATATTAATGTGGTCAAAGTTAGTTGGATATAAGGAAGTTACTTATTTCGAAACTAATCCCTATCTTTCTGTCAAAATAAGTAACCTATTTTAGTTATAAGGAAAAAGTATCATATCTAAACATGTTCAAAGTTGATCAAATACATCATTTCGTGTGTAGGAATTTAATCTTTCTAGTCAAAGAGCTAAGAAAGAGCATGCTTCTTTACTTGAGGATTTTAGGGAATTGATCGTACAAGATTAGACTTGTGAAGATGGACTATTTCATATGATCAAGCTCTCCTTAAGAATAGACCTAAAGTACATGAGGTTCTGAGATTGAGACTAAAACACTTCAAAATATATACACTAGAGGGTCTTAATGTTCAATGCATGGATAGAATTTTTGACAAGTTTAATGAGCTTAAAAAAATCTTGTTTGACAGGTTTAAATGGTTTCCTTCTTGGCATGTTTGTGGCAGTTGTGAAAATATTGAGACACTGAATTGGATCTCCACTGATGGAGCAGAATAAACTGATGTTTTTCATTACTTACTCAGGTAGTTTTCCTCGAGAACTTCCTAAATTGATTTATGTGATGCTTGTGGACCTACCCATTTTTCAATTCTTTTGCAAAGTGTAGTTGCTGAACTCACATTGTTTGTTGAGAATGTGGGGCCATGCCGATTACTAAAGATATAGTTTTAGACCTTTGAGTTGATGTAGCCATAAGCATTAAAAGTAAAGGAATGGCAAAACGGATTCATGATTTTTTCGAACTCTAAATAGTAGACTAGCAAACCATTGAGAGTAAAGCTTACAAGATGTTTGCTCTAAGCACTTATGCCATTTTAACTTGTTACTCATGCAGCTAGCCTCATAGAAGGGATTTATGCCTGTATTTTGGTGGTTTGAGGAGATGTGAAGGATGACAAGATTGGTGTAGTTTATTAATTGTTTTCAATTTTTTTAATGTTGTTGCAGATATATTCTATTTGTTTTGACCTCTATGATTGAGGAAGTTTATAATTCTCAATATGTATAAACGTTTTTTATGTACCTGGGGCTGCATTGTTTCCCCATTCTACTTACTTTTTAAGATCTTTGGCATGCATGACTTCAACAAGATGCAGTGTCAAAAGGTAGCTTAGATTAAAATCCAATTTCAATTTCAATATTACTTATTTTCCGAAATACGTCTGAGATTCATGATATTTTTAATTTGTTAATTCAAAGAAATTGGTGGTGGAAGTGGTGAGCAGAATATAGATGAACCTCGGTAGTACCTTACATGATGATAGTGTCTCACCGTCCTTCGATCTGCAGTGTTGAGGGACCTCAAAGCTATCGACTATTGCCATATCCGCAAGTGCTGTCAACTGAGGCTTGTTATGCTGCCATTAAAGCGCGTTCGACAATGGCCAGTACATGTTTTTTCTATCCTTGTGAAGGGTAAAAATATTGTATCCAATAGTTGAACATTTTGAGTCCGGATTGTCGATCCCTCAAGGAATGTACTTTAGATAACTATTTGTATTTTATCTTGATTTGAATTTTAAAAATTAAGGAAATAAATGGATATATTTTCAATTTTATGTACATTTTTAAAAAATTTGAATGTTAGCAATTTTTTTTTTTAATTAAACTTTAATATATTTAGTCCTCAAGAAAAAAAAAAATAATATAACAATTTATAATCTTGTAAAAAAAAAAAAAAAAAGACTTTTTGGGACTCTATGGCAACATCAAAATTCGCAACATACACTCGCAACTTTAATTGCAAAAGCTTAATTCTAATAATGCTGCTAAAAAAAACACGCACAAAATTACAAGATTTGAAGATTTGGAGGAGACATTTGGAGAAAATCGGGAAACTGGTGGAGTCAACAGATCTTGGAGAGTACAAGAAGTAGATCGAGAAATCTAGTGGAGTTGGCTAAGTAACATCTAACTGCAAATTCATAGTGTAGCGGATGTAACTGGTTTGATCCCAGAGTTTTTACCTAGTTAGGTTTCTCCGTCAACAATACTGGTAGTATTTATTACTTTGATAATTGATTGTGACATTCAAACATTGGACAAATTGGATTGTATGTTTAACCATTTAGAAACTATTAAAAAGTGACTTGTTGCTTTTAATAAAGTAATTTAGCACATAAGGTCAAACTAATTGATAATCTAGATCCTTCTAAGAAACTCTCAAGTGTTATCTAGAACTTTTCACTTAATATTATCCTATACTTAAGAGTATTCATATTTGTATCAATTTGAGTTCCGATTCCTTGGGCTTCCGAACCAGAGATGTCATCAATAATTTTGCTTTATTGATGAAATTGACTTTCAACTGCTGATAAATCTTTTTTGAATGTGAAAACTTCACGTTCAAAACAATTAATTCTTCTTTCTGAAACGTATTGCATAGTGATAACTATTTTGTTGAGACAACCATAGACCTAAAGAGATTCTTGATAACAAGAGAATGCAATTTGGATAGAACGTGTTAAAAAATCGAATGGTGGGTTGGCCAGAACTAACTAGGACTGATGCGAGGCTGGTCAGGTAGTTTCCTTCCAAATGTGATGCTCTGGACTCGAGCAAATCTGTGGGGCCATGCCGATTACTAAAGATATAGTTTTAGACCTTTGAGTTGATGTAGCAATAAGCATTAAAAGTAAAGGAATGGCAAAACGGATTCATGATGCGAACTCTAACTTCATTGAGAGTAAAGCTTACTACATGTTTGCTAAGCTTATTTTTTAACTTACTTATAAGCTTATCCAGACATGTTACTTAGTAGTTTGGTTGTTTTAACTATACCTCTTGGAAAACTTGTGAACAAAATGGGGTTTGTTTCCCCCATTCTACTACTTATTAATAAGCTTTCCTTACGTTTTTCTGATTTATTTTTTTCCCAATGTTTATACTATCAAATTATTGTAGTATTGATTTCCTTCCGCGCATTGTTCGCTAAAATATTCATCATTTCATGAATCAAATTATTGTAGTATTGATTTCCTTCCGCGCATTGATTTTTAAAGTGAACTTTTGAGTCATTGTCGAAAAGAAATTTAGATTATGCAAAGTTAATAAACTTAATTCTAACAATGAAAAAAAAAACACACAATTAATAATTTGATTTTGGAAAACAACTAAAATCTACAAAATAAGTTGAAAATTTGGATAATCAAACATCGCCTACTTCACAAGCATTCAATTTCATTTACGATGAAAGATTAGATCTTCAATGCTAATTAGCTCTCTCAATCAAAATTTAACAATATTGATTTAACTAGTATGGGTATGTTTGATTCTCATTTTAATTCTCATTCTACTACAGCCATCTATTTAATAAAATAATATTTTTCAAATAACTTTTCTTTCTTTTTTGAACCATATATTTATCATCCATCATATGAAAAAATACATTTTCTTCAAAATAATGTGTATCAAAAGGGATTTATATCTCTATGTTGATTAAAATCAAACAACCGTATTCAATTTACTCAAATCACATAATGCTAATATCTCTATCCGCTACATTCATTACTTTTTTGCTAAAATGCACAATCTTCTCTCGAACGATGTACAAATAACTAAAAACATTCATTCATTGGCCACATAAATGAAAATGTAATAACAACAATAATAAAAAGCACATGAAAATAAATAACTTACCATTAAAGATAAAATATTAAAATTAATCAAGACTAGATTAAACTAATACCACAAATCTCAACACAAACAATTAACCCATTTTATACATATGATAAAAATGAGAATGTTTATACAAATATTGCAAAACAATTGAGAAAGTAAAAGGTCAAGATAAAACCCCTTTTTTTTTAAGTTTGCTCTTAATTTTTCCAAAGCTTTGTCAAATTATTGATTAAATCTAATTTGTGCTCTTGAATTTGTTCCCCAAAAATATAAAGTAAAATGAAAATAAAAAAAAAATGAAAGAAAAAGAAAAGAAAAAGGTATGAAGAAAGAAACTAGAATGAAAACCGGTAGAAGACGCAGAATGACCCAGCAGAAGCCCAAAATTTAGATTTTAAAACCCTATTAAGAAATTGCAGCTCAAGCATCCTAAGTTTTGGAAAGTAACAAAACAGTCTCCAAACTCATTTTTTAATTGAAAACGACATTGAAGCGCTAGAACAGTGACGCTGCAGCGCTCAGGCTCTGTCCAGCCACACAAAAAATGATTTTTTTTGTAATTTACAGCTAAGTCCTTGAGATAATTGTACGTCAGGTCCCTTAACTTTGATCTTGTACATTTTGGGTCCTCGATTTTGGCTTTCATTTCAATTTTGTCCTCCATAAATTGCATCTCAAATCCTCCACTTTCTGCCCTTGTTCACTTTGGTCCTCAATTCACAAATTTTGTACGTTTTTAGTCCTTTTTTATTTCTTTTGTCTTGTTCTTATTTATTTTGAAGTTTTGACCTATAAAAATCCATAATTACATTATCGTGAATAGAATTTCGCTCAATTAATCAATATTTAAGCTTATTTAAGTATTAAATAAGTGTACAAAAACACACTCATCAAATACTCCTAAACTTAAACTCTTGCTCGTCTCGAGCAAAATTATCTATAGTACAATCAAGCAATATGTGATAATGACCAACATTAGATAGCTTGCCAAATTTGTATAATTAATTCACAAATATGCTCCAAAAAATGCTAACAAAAATTTATCCAATGTTCGATCGGCATGTGGGGTGCATAGTTACTTTCAATCATCATCTAAATTAGAAAAAAGTTGTCAAATATTTTCATTTCCCCACTCGTGAAATTCACACACTAAAATAGATATTTCTTTTATTTCCCAAGGTGTAAATTTAAAGGTTTCTCTCAAATCACTCATTTCTTTTCCTACTCTAGTTTGGTTGAGTCAAATCGGCAATATCAATCACTAGTCATATGATGATTCACCACTAATGAATGCTTGCACATTCAAACTTATAATAAGTAATTCAAATCCACTAGTTATCTATACCCAAATATCACATACGCTTGCACTAAAACAACTTTTTTTTCTTTTTTTTCTAGTCAAATATCATGTTTTAACTCACTTCTTTAAGCATTCTTCTTGACCCTTGTAGAGCTTTAGGTCGATAACTCTCTGTTTGTTTAAACCAAAGGGTATCGGATTTTGAGATATTCCAACGGATTTAATAATTCAAGTAAAAAAGGCTACAAATTGAGGCCCAAGATTCAACAAGTGCAATATCATTCTTTTAAGCACAACATAACACATGTGATTTAGCATATGGTCATTACCTAAGTTATACTTGACAAAAGGCACACAACACAATTTTTTTTCAACGCGCACGGAATCAACACACTTCTAGATAATATCCTTCACCGGCTCGACAACCCCCAAACTTATCTCGCAATATGGTTAAGTAAAGATAAGTGGATATATGTTGATATAAATTTTCAAGCAACTCACAACCTAGTTCTACCAATTCAAAACGTTCTCCATCAATCAAAATTTTTCACATCTTGATAACAATTAATCATGACTATTGTGCTCAAAATAAATCAAGATCTCACATGGACAAACAATTTTTTTTTTTTTTTTTTTTTTTTAAATAGGCACAAATAGCATATTTGGTCATAACACATGAATCAATAACAATTTTAAACATCAAATCCTCTACCTTGCCCTTTTCAATGTAGTAGGACTTTCTTATTCCATCTGATTCAAACTCAACAATGTAGATTTTCACCTCCTCATCGAACTTAGTCACAAAATCATCTTCTATGTAATCAATGAAGTCAGACAAATGTATGTTGATTTCATCTTCATTGATTTCTACATCCTTGATCGGTTCCTTTGTTATTAAATTATCTTTCACTTTAAACCCTTCTACAATCGTTGATATTTCTTTGAATTGAATGATTGATCCACAATTTAAATTCACGGGCAGTGAGAAGTCGGTATCATTGACTCCTTCAAGTGGATTGTACCCCCATTGTTGAAATTCATCCTAGTACATATAATCTCCCATAATCATGTCACTTTCATCCAATTTGGCAAGCATTTTGAAATCTTTGCAATAACCTTTTTCATTTAGTAGGGGAGGACCATCTCCTACAAGCTTAATGTTCTCATCCCAGTCGTTAGACACATAATCTCCCACGAATGTGTACTCCTCATTAGAGTTGTCAATTGCTTGTTTTCGACCTTCAAATATTTTCGAAATTCAAGAAGTTTTGATGTGTGCAAATTAGTATACGAAAATAAGCATTGTTCAGTATAATGTCTCGCATAGCAAATATCATAACTTGTATGTCCTCCAAGCATATCCTTATTGTCCATGTAGAGATTTGTCACAACAACAATTTTGTTACTTTTAAAATTAGAATCTTGCAAATATCTGAAAAGTACATGGAGAGAATACAAACATAAGGTAGATTAACAATACGGGGTTAGCCGAAAGATAAAAAATAAAAGTAATTAAAAATAAATAAAAGAATTTGTTATAACTAAAATTAATTAAAGTGGTAATCTAAATAAAAACACTCCCAGACAACAACGTCAAAAACTTGTTCCCTGAAATATTAAATCGCAAGTGCACGCGTCGCGTTCAAGTAATAAGTGGACCTTTTGAGTCCGAATTGTCGATCACTCAAAGAATGTCTACTTTAGATTACACAACTTTAATCAACTTAATTCTAACAATAAAAAAAAACACACAATAATTTTGATTTTTGGAAAACAACTATAATTTATAAAACAAGAAAAACACAAACACTAGAGAATTTTGGGGGAAAACGTGGTTGTGATTCATGGTTTCGTTTAACTGTCGTCTAATTAATTTTTTTACAAACCAATTAACAAATTACTTATGTACGATGTTAGACCCGATATTTCTAATTTTAATTAATTACCTCTCTCGAGCGAAATTAATCATAATTGATTAGTTTAACCTACTATATCTCAATATCGATTAAAATCAAACAACTGCATTCAATCTTTGTGAAAATAGCTCAATGGATCACCTAGAGTTTGGGGTATATCTTTATCCACTACACAAACTATGATTTCTACTATTTGGTCTAAAATGCACAATCTTCTCTCGAACGATGTAAAAATCACTAAATACATTCATTCATTGGCCACATAAATGAAAATACAATAACAACAATAATAAAAAAAATGAAAATAAATAACTTAGTATTAAAGAGTAAATATTAAAATTAATCAAGGTTAGGTTAAACTAATACCACGAATCTCAACACAAATAACTAACTCATTTTATACATATGATAAAAAGGAGAATGTTTATACAAATACATTACAAATATACGAAAAAAGCTGTTTGTACAGCTTTTTTTACATCAATGTTGACAACCCCCTCATATGAGGGGGTCCCATCAATTTTTTTATTCAACTTGGGGCCCCTCCTATGTGAGAGAGCTGTCACCTATGATGTAAAAAAAGTTGTACATATAGCTTTGTTTTTACAAATATTGCAAAACAATTAAGAAAATAAAAGGTAAAGATAAAACCCTTTTTTTTTAAGCTTGCTCTTAATTTTTCCAAAACTTTGTCAAATTCTTGATTGAATCTCCTTTGTGCTTTTGAATTTGTTCTCCAAAAATACCAAGCAAAATGGAAATAAAAAGAAAAAAAAATGAAAATGAAAGAAAAAAGCAAAGAAAGAAACCAGAATGAAAACTAGTAGAAGACACGGAATGACCCAGTAGGAGCCCTAATTTCTGGTTTTAAAACTCTATTAAGAAATTGCAGCTCAAGCCCTTGAGTTTTGTAAAGTAACAAAACAGTCTCCAAACTCATTTTTTAATTGAAAACGGCGCTGCAGTGCCGGAACAGTGGCGCTATAGCTCCTAGGCTTTGTCCAGCCATACAAAAAATGGGTTTTGGTGTAATTTGGAGCTAAATCCCTGATAATTGCATGATAGGTCCCTCGACTTTGATCTTGTACATTTTGATTCTCGAATTTTGACTTTCATTTCAATTTTGCCCTCCATAAATTACATCATGAATCCTCCATTTTCTACCATTGTTCACTTTGGTCCTCAATTCACAAATTTTGTACGCTTTTAGTCATTTTTCATTCCTTTTGCCTCGTTCTCATTTATTTTGTTGTTTTGACTTACAAAAGTCCATAATTACACAATTGTGAATAGAAATTCGCTCAATTAATCAATATTTAAGCTTATTTAGGTATTAAATAAATGTACAAAAACACACTCATTACGCTGCAGTATGTTAAGACTCCCTTGATGACTTTAGGCTATGAAAGTAACTATGATGTTTTTGTCAAAGCGCACGGTGGTGGTCTTTCAGGGCAGGCCCAAGCCATTTTCCCTTGGCATTGCTCGAGCTTTGCTAAAGGTGAGGGTCATAGATCATTGCTAAGGGAGGAAGGTCTCTTGACCAGGGGCTCTCGAGTAGTGAAGAAGAAGAAGGTTGATCTTAAGAAAGCTAGAAAGCGCCCCCAATTCTCAAAACGTTGCCAGAATTTTTATTGGAGCTGCCATTACATTTTAATCTTGTCATTTTAAGAATTTTGTATGATCATATTTCGGCGATGCATAAAAAGTTTACTGTTAGATAAATTGAGTTTAGAATTTCGACTGGAGATGCCATTATTAGTAAGCCCGAATTAATTAATTGGATTAATTAATTCATTGACCGAATTTAATTAATTGGATTAATTAAATATTGGACCAAGTTAAGTTGTAGAACGGGTCAAGCCATTTTGGGTTTATATAAATAAGCTGCTAGGGTTTGTAAACAACATATGGATTTTCATTATTCTTGCTAGCACAAGAAAAGAAACCCTAGTTCTCTCTCTCAATCTTGTTTCCTGTGTGGATTTCATTGGAGGCTGGATAATTGGATAGCTGTGGGAGGCAGATCAGGATTGCTGGAACTACAAGAATAGCAAAGGAGTTTGCAGATCTGATTAAAGGTATAGTTTCTATCACAGTTTCTATCTAAACACAAAGCAGATCCTTGGTGGGAATTGAAATTTATTTAATTTTCCACTGTGCATGATAAGTAAATTCCCAACAGTGGTATCAGAGCCTACTTTGTGGTTGTTAGAAACTATTTTGCATGTTGAATCAATCAAAAGTTGATTGTGATTACTATTCTTGAATCTAGTAATTAGAGAATTAATTTTTTTTTATCTACAAAAATCTGTTTGTGAAAAGAAAATCATTTTCTAGATTTAAAATAATTAAAAAAAAATGGGTGTTTGGATCAGAGGGCGACGACGGCTGCCGTCGCGTGCAGCAACAGCGAGCGTCCCCAGCAGCAGTGACAACGACCCAGCAGCGAGTGTCGCTGTTGCTGTTGCTGGGCGCACTGCTGTGGGTCGCACTGCCAGCGACCCAGCAGTGAAGGAAAAGATGAAGCAGCCGCTAGTTCGAGCTGCTGCAGATCCCGTCGCTTGGCAACGACAGTACCCGACGCAACTGGCGATGGAGATCGCCGGAGCTGTAGAAAAAAAAAAAAGATTGCGCGCTGGAAGAAGATATGGAAATTATCTTAGGGTTTCAGTCGGGAGAATTTTGGGGACGGGGGCTTGCTCTGCAATTTGTGAGATTTGGGGGGTTGCCTGCAATTTTTTTAAAAAAGGGGGTCGTTTTGGAAATTTTAAAAGAAGGACCTGTTGTGGGAATTTCAGATATGTTGAGCCCCTGTGTGCAATTTCAATTCGGGGTTAATTTGTAATTTTGAAATAAAGGCCTTCTCTGCAATCTGAGTATTTTGAAGGGTCTATGTATAATTTTAGAATGGGTCAAAATGTAAATTTTGAAAGATGGTTTGAATTCAAATTTTGAAAGGATTTTAAAAATTGATTTTAAAAGGTTTGACCTATATTATCCATTTTTGACCCAATTACAATTTTATTCAAAATTGACGACTTTTATATTTTCGTTAAAATTAGATTTTAACTTAAATATTAAACTTTGACCCTTAATTGAATTATAAAAATTTAGGAGTTTTATCCTAAATTAAAATATAAATTCAATTTAAATTAGAGTTTGACTTTAATTTAGTATTTAATTAAAATTTGATTTTAATTAAATAATTTTCCTCATGTGCTCTTGAAATTAGAATTTGATTCTAATTTGACATTTCATTAGAATTTGATTTTAATTAAATTGCCTCACCCTAAAATTTATTCTTTGAATTAGATTTTGACTCTAATTTAGTATTTGATTAAAATATGATTTTAATTAAATAATTCACCATAATTTGTTCTTGAAATTAGAATTGGATTCTGATTTGACGTTTAATTAAAATTTGATTTTAATTAAAAAATTTCGCCCTAAAAATTCTTAATGGAATTAGAATTGGACTCTAATTTGGTATTTGATAAAAATTTGATTTTAATTAAATATGTTCGCCCTAAATCGTTAAATTAGAGTTGGACTCTAATTTTGTTGTTTAATCAAAATTTGATTTTAATTAAATATTTTCGCCTTATATTTTGAAATTAGAGTTGGACTCTATTTCTATATTTAATTAAAATTTGATTTTAATTAAATAAACCTGTTAATTAAATTAATTGATTAATATGATTAATTAATTAATTATTTATTTTCGATCCATTTGTCTAAATAGTTTAGACGGCCTTTAATTGCTAGATTCTTGAAACATACTTGCATATAATATTAGATATTATATAGGAAACATTTATATGATGAATGTTTATTAGTGGGTGATTATGGACTCGACCATGTGAATGTATTGAATGAATGGTTTAATTCCTGTTATTTTATGGGCCTACGAGCTCTTAATTATTTTGGGCATGCGAGCCCGTTACTATTGTTATTATTATAGCCTGCGAGCTCTCAATTATTTTGGACCTGCGAGCCCGTTATTATTATTGTGGGCCTGCGAGTCCAATTTTCATTTAGGCCTGCGTGCCAACTAGTATGGGATACAAGTTGTAGCTGATCTAATTGAAGACATAGGAAGAGGAGGACACCATGGAGATGGTGCATTGATAGTGATTCAATGCAATACCCCCTAGGAATTGACCAACTAGTCTTCCTTTTGGCACAGGAAGACTAAATAGAATTAATCCATAATCATCCACACTATTATATGTATGTTTATTTGCATGATTGATGCTTGTATGTATATATAATTATTATGAGACATTTGCATGATAAATCCCTCACTAAAATATTAAGTCGATTTTATTATTCGCCTTCTATCATTATAGTGAAAAACGAGAGTCCTAAATCGTCTCAACTTGTTGAGTACACTCAAGATTGATCTATTAGGGATATGTTTGACACTATGAAATATTCGATATTTCTGAATGATGGGCTCGACTTAACTAAATTTTATCTTTTGTTGAGTACACTCAAGGAGATAAATTTTAGAGGCATATTAAGCTAACACATAAGATGTGTGAAGATAAAGAGTTGTCGGCTTAATGATCTGTGAGTTGTATGGAGATACAATTGATAATAGTATCTACCCAAATATTTTATTAAGACTTGTTGAGTACATTCAAGGTCTTAATATAACAAATGGGATCTCAACCCACTGGGAGCCAAGTATGGATTCCATAAATTTATGCGAGAGTATAATAAATTTGAGTTAAACAGTGGAAGCACAATTAATTTGATAAATGACCGTATTAAATTAATTGATGCATTTTATGTATCATTCTTTTACTTTTCGTCATTTATATTGAATCATGAGTAAACATGTGTATTTGAAAGGCGTAATGTATGCCGACAACCAAACCAAGTCTTCTTGATTGACACCGCAATCTGAGAATTGTTCTCAAGTATGAGAAAGTTGGTTATGTTCTTGAGTAGCCCTTTCTAGAGACATCTGCTGATGACACGACTAAAGAAGAGGAGGCTACTATAATAAACACAGTGATAACGAATAACATTGCAACATGTGTATGCTTGCAGCAATGTCACTTGAATTACAAAAGCAACACAAGAGTATAGATGCTAACACATGAACATTATCTCAAAGAGTTGTATGATAATCATGTGTGGAAGGATACGAGACTTTCAAGCATCTATACCAGTGCACAATGACAGAGGGATCTTCAATCAGTTCTCAAATGCTGAAGATATTGCCATTGAGAAATTATCTCTATTGGGTTCAGTTGTGAACCATGAACTAAGTATTGACTTAGCTCTATAATTTCTGTCAGAGAGTTATTTATACTGAATTATGAATTTTGATATTAATAAACTCAAGTGCACACTTATTGAGTTGCTAAAGATGCTCAAGACTGTTAAGCCCAATATCAAAGTTATGATTGGGCAAGTCATTGATTCCTCTAAGGATATTAAGAGGAAGTCTAAAGGGGCTTTAGGAAATCATTTAAGATGGCTAAGATAGTCAAAGTAAATAAGGACATTATCAAACCCACTTGGGTAAGGCTTATATCTACTCCACTAGTTTCTTAGGTATTAGATACTAGATATGGATCTCATACTTGTATAAGTATTAGCTTAGTATTGGAATTAGAGAAATGTTAGTTTGAACCCACCAATACCAGAACATTATTTGAATTTCATGATTGGACATGAATTATATTAATGTTAAGGACAATTGTTGTTCCTTTTTATCTTAATGGTTATGGTGAATTACAAAATGACATTTGTATTCTAAATACTAAGTATTCTATAATAAGTATAGAAATTTAGAGGCATAAAGACGATAATCTGAATAACACCTAAATCTAGCATCGCGTACTTGGTCAAATAAATAAAAATGCAATTCCAAAGTTACATAGAGATGTATATTTGGGGTCAATTGATTTTTAATCATTTGACGAATGTGAATTGTGCCTATTAGGTACAGTGGTCAAATCTCCTTTTACTTAAAAGGTGAAAAGTCTGCACAATTGCTGGATCTAATAAATAGTGATGCATGTAGATCCATGCCAATTAATGCTAGATGAGTTTCTCTTATTTAATCACACTTACTAATAACTATTTCAGAAATGGTCATGTATGTTTGATAAAACTTAAGCATGAAACTCTTGAAGTGTTCAAGGGATTCAAATTAAAAGTAGAGAAATAATTAGGTAAAGATATTCTCATACTAAGATATGATCGAGGTGGAGATATCTTAAAGATAAAGTTTAGATTATCTAAAAGAGAATGTGATTCTCTTGCAGTGAACTCTTTACACACACTACAACATAATGTTGTGTCTGAGAGGAGGAATCGCAACTATTAGATATAGTGCAATTAATTAATAGGTCGTGCAAACCTTCCAAAAGTTTTGGGGTCATGCATTGATTGCAATGTTCTACACACTAAATCGTGTCTCATCTATGTCGGTTGACAAAACTCCATACGAGTTGTGGAAAAGCAAAATGCCCAACTTGTCAAATATGAGAGTCTGGGGCTATGACGCTTATGAAGCGCACTAATTCGGATAAACTTGAGGCTAAATTCGATAAATAAATATTTGTGGGATATCCAAAAGATAAAATTGGATATCAATTCTATAATCTCATTGAGAAGAAGATGTTCGTTTCAAGACATGTTAAAACTCCTAGAGAAAGAGTTTATTCTAGGAGATAACAGTGAGAGTAGAATGGATCTTGAAGGAGTTCAAGAATCTGTAGATAAGGTTGACCAAGTAGATAAATCTGAGTGTGATCTCACACATGATGAGGGACATACTCCTGATTTGGAAGTAAAGACTTCTAAGGACAGATCAGCTCGATGTAAATCTTATAGGATCATTCAACCTCTTAGAAGGTATGAGTCCATGATTACTAATCAAGTATTATTAATCGAGGATGATGAACCTATTGGTTACACAAAATAAAGTCAAATGTTGACTCAAGGAGATGGCGAAATGCCATGAAATTCGAGATGGACTCGATGTATGTGAACAAGGTTTAAACCTTGATCGACCGCCTGATGGGATAGAACCCATAGGTTGTAAATGAGTTTATGTAAAAGAGGTCAACATGGATGTAAACGTCCATATATATAAAGCGAAGCTAATGGCAAAATATTACAACAAAGACAAAGAGTTGACTTTGATGAATCTTTCTTGTTTATAGCCATGCTCAGGTCCATTAGGATTTTACTTGCGATAGCTATATACCATGACTATGAGTTATGGCAAAAGGATGTCAAAACTATATTCCTTAACAGGAACCTGCAAGAGAAAGTGTGCATGACACAACTCGAAAGTTTTGAATCCAAATATGCTTACAAAGTATGTTAACTTAATAAATTCTTGTATAGATTGAAGCAGGCCCCTTGGAGCTGAAATCTTCGATTTGATAGAAAAATCAAAATGTTTGATTTTATCAAAAGTGAAGAGTTGTGTGTTTACAAGAAAATAGTGGGAGCGTTGTCGCATTCCTAATATTATTAACAGGAACGACATTCCTACGTTTTAATCGTTGAAGTTGTGGTTGTTAAAAGATTTCTTCATAAAGATAAATGAGAAGCAACTTAATCTATGGAGATAGATCTAGAAGATTACTTAATTCATCACAATCTACAAAAATAAAATTTTGAGAAGATTTTATATGGAGAAAATGAACTGAGAGTTCATGAATACACTAATGCTAACTTCTAGTCAGACTAGAAAGATAGCAAATCTCAATCGGAATATTGATTTACTCTTAAACGGTGTATTGGAAATGTTCCAAATAGGAAACCACCGTTGATTCAATAGTGAGAGCCTTATACACTATTACTTTAGAAGCAACAAAGGTTGTAGTATGGGTCAAGAAGTTCATTAATGAACTTGGAATAGTTCCTAACATTGTTGGGACTAAGGTCTCATCGATGATCCAAACAAGTGTTGAGGCGGTACTATCTCATCAAAGAGATAGTACAAAGAAATGACTTAAAGAAAGAACGAATTCTCACAATTAATAATATTGCAGATCCACTGGCAATGAGTTGTCACAGTATAAACATGATCGTCATGTGAACTCTTATGATATTAGATACATAAGTGATTGGATCTAGTGTAAGTGGGAGTTTGTAAGTATTATGCCCTAGGTCCAATCAACTTTGGGCATAAGTACTTTTGATATATGTTTAATGCATTTATTATGGCAAGATCAATTATATTAAATAATAGAGTCCGTAGATTCAAATCTCGATAATTTGTTAATCACAAGGAGTTGTGATTGTGAGATACAAATTACATATGATTGAATCTTAAATCATCCGTGGTTATAAATAATAACGAGATACGGATATCGTTATTACAGATAGATCATCACATGTGACATTCCTTACTTGTAAAGTAAGTAGCTGATCTCACAAGTTAAAGTGTAGTGCCACTTAAATGAACATGTGAATGTTTTGTTATAGAACAAAACATTGGAGACTCGCTGAGAGATTCCACATGGATAACTATCTGAGTGTCAATAGTTAATCTCTAACGTTCGGTAGTGGAATTAATCCTTCGACTTGAGATCATCATAGTACCTTATGTGGGGACAGTCATGCTTTGGTGATGCTGAAAGTTGCTCTGTCAAGGGCCGCTAATACGACATCGTTCGGGTATGATCATATGAAGGTTGTGAATGATCAATAAAGGATTCGTCGCTCTTAGATAGTAAGAGTTTATGATTTACATTTCATCCAGTTAAGTTGATAACGA
The DNA here is from genome assembly GCA_019395295.1 of Osmanthus fragrans. Classification (NCBI taxonomy): domain Eukaryota; kingdom Viridiplantae; phylum Streptophyta; class Magnoliopsida; order Lamiales; family Oleaceae; genus Osmanthus; species Osmanthus fragrans. The sequence continues at coordinate 13,998,767 of CM033352.1, forward strand.
AATCTTTGGCCAAGGTGTACCTATAAGTCGAAAAGGAGTTTTCGACTTACATTGACTTAATAAGTGGAATGAAAGATATGATCGATAATCGAGATTGACACAGTCCATATCTCGTAATTGATTGGATCATATTGACGAAGGGATTATAGTTTCATAATAAACGAACGATTTTGATTTTGTCATACCACATGACATTTTCCATCACATGTATTGCCTTGACACATTGCTAGATGTCAATCTGAGACGACGAATGTGAATTAGTGATAAATCAAAAGGGTGTTTTAATTTATTGATTTTGATTAGATCGAAATAATAATTCACGTCGTTAGGCATCGTGATTGAGAACCTAATGGGTCACACACAAAAGGAGAACTAGAAGATTGAGATCCGTCAATTAATTAATTAATTGACAAGAGTTTGATAATTAATTAATTGGATTGCTTATTAGCAGGCCTGAATTAATTAATTGAATTAATTAATTCATGGATCGGATTTAATTAATTGGATTAATTAAATATTGGACCAAGTTAAGTTGTAGGACGGATCAAGCCATTTTAGGCTTATATAAATAAGCTGCTAGGATTTGTAAACAACATAAGAAAAATTTATTTAATTTTTCGCTGTGCATGATAAGTAAATTCCCAACAGGCATTACTTTTATTTTTTTCTGGGTTCTCAATTTGTAGCTATAACAAAGGGAATATTACTTTTTCTTTCCTTTGTCAGCTTCGCTATGCAAAATCGCCATCAGAGCTGTTACAGTATGTTCCTACGGCGTAGAATTGGTGAATTCACGATCAAGCAGGTTCCATTTCTCCAAGTATATTTTCTTTATCAGGCAGCCTTTTCGTCTGGGCTCGCAAGATTTGCACAAAATTGAGAATTGCTCAATGTATTGTCTAGTCTCAGATAATCTCTGTAATCTTCCCTAACCAGCTGAAGTATATAATTTCTCTCTTTATTCTTGTATATTGCAGCAATTGAATGCTTCAAAAACATTTTACTTGTTTTCTTTCTTTCTTGTCACATCCTTTGGGTAGTACTCAGGAGTTGCAGTCATGTGGATTTCATTTGACCATTTCACAGATATCTGAATGTTTTTCTAAGTGATTGTGCAATAATCGAGTACAATACTGTCCTTACAAGATTGAGGATCAACTTGCTATTTATCCAATAAGTTGAGTACCTATTTGCAATATTTCCATAATATTTTACCTATTAAAAATATAAAAATTATTATTAAAAGAATGATCTTATTTTTTAAACAAACTGATAAATTGAACAACAGTTAAATTGAAGTTTATTTATGTAAATTGTCTAATAATAAGCTTTTTAAAATCAATACTTTAAATTGTCCCTCATTTTTATTCATGTATAATTTAAACCGTTTATATACACTTTCCCAAACAAGAATAAAGAAATATTTTATGCAAACAAAATTCGAAAGTGAGAATTTTACAGAATTGGTATTTGAAAGATTCTTAGTACCTATATGGTAGAGATTTTTTGAGAATAATTTTTTTTTTGGGAGATTCTATGGTTAAAAAGTCGAGGAAAGTTATGAATTTATATGTAAAAAAATTTTATTAGGCAAATTGTAATTGTAATTTAATTTTTGAAAAAAAAAAAATTGAGTCTTTATTGATATAAACTTCGCAATTATGAATTATATGTTAAATGATACAAAGCCCTTGCATTTCAGTCCTCGTCAGTTGTGAATTAAAATTAATTTTTTAGTAAAAAAATTGATAAAAGTTAATTAAACGTATGATTGAAAAGTTATAAAACCTTTGAAATGTGTATTAGAATTAATTATTAACTTTGATTTGAATTTTTTTTATCAACTTTTAATCTACACCGAATGGACTCATTTTTGTGACATTATATTTTGTTTTTCATGAGAGTCATATGCAAAATTAAGATTGATGGTTTGTATTATCCGGAACTCGAAACAATAATGAAAGGTTATGACTAAAAGTTGGAGACTAACTTGCTATCTTGATAATAAATTGGGGACTAATTGTATAAGTTTCCCTGCAGAGATATAACTTGTGGGAATGAGTTAAGATGGTCACCATTGAAGATGTTTTTGTTTAAATGGCTTTTGACCAAAATTTTTAAAAGAGAAGAAAACTTAATTATTTAAAATGATTAAATATCCATTTTACCCTTAATTTTATAACCAAATAAATGATGAATTTTGGGCCCAATTTATTTAACTCGACTCGGTCAAATTTGGTTGACTGGATCTAAAAATTTTAAAGAAAATTTTCAAGGTTCAAGGCTTTTCCTTGAACCTCTAAGTAAAAAATGTTCTCCTCACCACTAGGATATTAAACAATGTTATTTATCTTATTGCAATAACTTATATATATATCTTGAAAAATTATAATCAAAATTTTAAGATCCAAGGATTTACCTTCAACCTTTTAGAAAAAAGATGTCTTCCTCACCATTAGGACATTGACCAATGTTGCTTATTTTATTGTAATAATCTATATATATCTTGAAGAATTATAGCCAAATTTTCATTGTTCAAGGATTTGAACTTTCAAAATCTAAGAAAAATGATGCTTACCTCACCACTAGAACATTGAACAATATTGTTTATTTTAATTCAATAATTTATATATAATCCTATAGTTCAGAATATCTTAAAAAATTATAGTTAAATATTTCACTTTATTCTATATATGTATTATGTATTGAAAGATTAATTTTAATTAAGATGAATTGAATGTCTAACAAAATTTATAATTTCTAAATATATAAATAATTAGTGACATTTAATTTAAAATCATTAATTTTATTTCAAATAATTTTTTTATATTTTAAAATTTATTTATAATTTTTAAATAATGATTCATCAGTCCTAGAGTTGGCACTGGGCGGGTTAGGGGCGGGGTGACGTCCCTAACCCCGCCCCACCTCGTCTCACTCCAATCTCGTCCCATCCCGTCTCCCGCTCCGTCTAAGAGCGGGGCGGGATAAGTATTTTCCCCGTTTGTGCCCCGTTTAATTTTTATTTTATTTATTATTAATTTTTTTTTTTACATTTTCAAAATTCGAGTTATGTTATTATTTAAAGTTCAACCCTTAACCCAAAATCTAAAGATCATTCCATATATTTTAAATTTTTTTCTAGTTTTTTCGATCAAAATATTAATTTGCTTTAATTAATTGGTATAAATTTTTCAAAAGTAAAAAATATTTATTTAACTACCATGATTCAGAATTTCAAATTATATAATTTAATTATAATAAAAAGATTGAATGATAGAATTTATAAATTATATAAACAATTGTTAGTTATGTAAAATTTTAAATTGACAATTGTATAATATAATTGTTCGATTAGAAACATATTATAAAATTGTAAATAAAACTAATCATTTATTAAAATTCCATTTTTAATTTTTTTCACGGGGCAGGGCGAGTGACCCGCCACGAGGCGACCCCAGACGCCCGCGCCCATCCCACCAACCAGTTGTTGCGGGTTTTTTGGCCTCATTCGAGGCGGGGCGGGTTAAATTGTCATCCCTAATCGGTCCAACCACTAAATGTTTTATTTTTTTTCCTTTCATCCCACACGTAAACTTTTTGTGGCGTGCAAAATATACTTTTTATATACTCTAAAAGATATAATTGTCGTTTTATATACTCTAAACGATCTGAATGTTGTCAAAATTGTACTGAAACGATAATGACATCGTTATGTATCAAATTCATGAAATAACATAACAACTTTCATATCGTTTTAGTACAAATTTGATGAGTTCGAAATCGTTTCGATTCAAATCATAACTACAACGACAGAACTATCGTTTCTTTTCATAGAAAACGATAATTATATCATTCTGACTAAAAATAACGATTTGACCGTCCATAACCACTCGTCATGCCTTTAACATATATAGGACGATCGAAAGAGATCATCAAGCGGGTTGATACCACTCAAATGGCTTAGAAAAAGCGAACAAATATACTTGTTATCAGAATAGTTCGAAAGTGGTATACAATTATAGGAACACAAATGTTTCTGTGAGATCGAACCCACTTGATGACCTATTTCGATCATCCTAAATATGTCAAATGCAAGTCTCGTGATCGTGGATGGTCGAATCGTCATTTTTAACAGAAACGATATGATTATCGTTTTACATAAACTATAACGATATATATGTCGTTTTAGTTAAGATTAAAACTGAAACGATATCAATGTCGTCAAAATTGTACTGAAACGATAATGACATCGTTATGTATCAAACCCATGAAATAATATAACGAATTTCATATCATTTTAATACAAATTTGATGAGTTTGAAATCGTTCCAATTCAAAGTATAACTACAACGACATAGATGTCGTTTCTTTTCATAGAAAACGGTAATTATATCGTTCTGCCTAAAAACAACGATTCGATCGTCCATAATCACCTGTCATGCTTTCAACATACATAGGACGATCGAACAAGGTCATCAAACGGGTTGATACCACTCGAATGACTTAGAAAGAGCGAACGAAGATACTTTCTATCTGAATAGTACGAAAGTGATACACAATCATGGGAACATAAATATTCTCATAGTTTCTTTTAAGTGGGATCGAACCCACTTGATATCGTTACAATATAAAAACTACACTATTTTTCAAAGACTACCATAATGAGTTTGAAATCGTTATTGGAGCAAATAATGACTTACATATCGTTACAATAGAAAAAAGTAAGTTTTTCCACTATAACGACATTGAAATCGTTATCGTGTTTCGATAACGACTTTCATATCGTTACAATATAAAAACTACATTGTTGTTCAAAGACTACCATAACGAGATTGAAATCGTTCCTAGAGTAAATAACGACTTACATATCATTTCAATAGGGAAAACTGACTTTTTGAACCATAACGACATCTACATCGTTCCCAAAAATATAACGACTTCCATATCATTACAGTGTAAATAATAAGGAAAATGACATTTATTTCGTTTCTTTACATAGAAAACGACTTACATATCATTATGCGTTGTAAGGCGTTCTTGAGCATCCACGATTATTCGACATACCTCCGAAATATGTATATGATGACCGAAATAGGTTGTCGAGCGAGTTTAATCACGTTCCAAAGAAACTTGAGGAACATTTGTGTTTCTATAGTAGTCCAACACATTGGAATAGTTTTGATATAAATAAAGTATCTCTGTTGGTCCGTTCTAAGACATTCGAGTGCTATCAGCCCACTTAATACCCTCTTTCGGTCATCATAGATATGTTGAAAGTATGTCGAATGATCGTGGATACTCAAAAACGTCTTATAACGCATAACGATATGTAAATCGTTTTCTATGTAAAGAAACGATATAAATGTCATTTTCCTTATTATTTACACTGTAACGACATGAAAGTCGTTATGTCTTTCGGGAACGATGTAGATATCGTTATGGTTCAAAAAGTCAGTTTTTCTATTGAAACGATATGTAAATCGTTATTTACTCCAGAACGATTTCAAACTCGTTATGGTAGTCTTTGAAAAACAATATAATTTTTATATTGTAACGATATGGAAGTTGTTATCTGCTTAGATAACGATTTCAAAGTCGTTATAGTGAAAAAAGTCACTTGTTTCTATTGTAACGATATGTAAGTTGTTATTTGTTCCAGGAACGATTTCCAACTCGTTATGTACGTCTTTGAAAAAATAGTGTAGTTTTTATATTGTAACGATATGAAAGTCGTTATCAAAGCATGATAACGATTTTAATGCCGTTATGGTGGAAAAATACACTTTTTTCTATTGTAACGATATGTATATCGTTATTGGCTCCAATAACGATTTCAAACTCGTTATGGTGGTCTATGAAAAACAGTGTAATTTTTATATTGTAACGATATGGAAGTCGTTATCGAAGCACGATAACGATTTAAATGTCATTATGGTGAAAAAAATCAATTTTTTCTATTGTAACGATATGTATGTCGTTATTTGCTCCAATAATGATTTTAAACTCGTTATGATGGTCTTTGAAAAAGAGTGTAATTTTTATATTGTAACGATATGGAAGTCGTTATCAAAGCACGATAACGATTTCAATGTCCTTATGGTGGAGAAAGTCACTTTTTTCTATTGCAACGATATATATGTCGTTATTTGCTCCAATAACGATTTTCAACTAGTTATGGACGTCTTTGAAAAATAGTGTAATTTTTATATTGTAACGATATGGAAGTCATTATCGAAGCACGATAACGATTTCAATGTCGTTATGGTGGAAAAAAATCATTTTTTCCTATTGTAACGATATGTATGTGGTTATTTGCTCCAATAACGATTTCAGCAATGAAAAATGACTTTAATTTTTGTTCTAACAATATAATGACTAAATAATAAAACTATAAGTCACAATAATATGACAAATTCAAGTTTCGCTACCAACTATTTGGTCATTACAAGTAGAGCGAACATGACCGATTTCTTACTCCTCATTCACAAGTGAGAGTCTTCAAAGTTCCTAGCTGTAGAAGTTGATGGAGCCATTGAAAGAGAGGAATTTACTAATTTGCTACCGCTTGTTGGGTTCAAGTTATCCTTTGCAACAGAAGAGACAACATTCCTCTCTCGCACTAGTTTGAGAATATAAAGTTTTCCCACATTACTTGTCTTTGAAACATCAAACTTCACAAACCCACCACGAGGAGAGTGGCTAGCAGAAAGTGAAGGCGAAGTCGGATGCTACAGCTGACCCCATTCATTTTTTGTTTATCTGACGAAGTCAAGACCAGAGAGAAAAGTTCAACATGATTAATCATATCTTCAAATTTATCCAAAAAAAAAATAAAGAACAAGGTAATAAATTGTCCATTCATATTATGCAGAATGGCACCAAAAGCACATAAAGTGTGATGGAGATGGTTGCAAGCTTAAAATAAAGATTCGACTATACAAAATATTAAATTGTGTTAAGTTGAGATGAAGTTTCATAAAAGTTAATAAATGTTCCATCTGTATACATTATATTGTAGTTTGGATTTAGCTAAATAATCATAATTTTCTGCTTTTGACACTAAAAATTTTAAGGAAAATTGGTATTTCAGACACGATTACACTTCAGTGAGCTAGTTGCTTCCTATTGTCCAACTGACTTCCTCTTTGCTCTCAAATTCTCCTTTACTGTTCTCAAAAGTCATCCAAACTCTTCCACCTATAAAAGACTTAAGAGCATTCTATCCGAATTGATTCCTTTGAATTTAATATTCAAAGGAACGATCATATTTATTTATTAGAAGAATCAATCAATACAGTTCATATGCACCCAAAGGTACTACTGTAATTGGTTTGAATCAGATTTCATATCAATCTACATTATTCACATGCGAGATCTGGAAACAAGTATAATTCAACAATTGGGCATATAATTTAGCAATTCAACAATTCTACCCAAAGATTCCTGAAAAAAGTGAATACAAAACCCACATTTATTCTACTTCAAATTTATATACTGACAGATTGTTTTATGACTTCTACCAGTTAGCACCTTAATTATTATGTTAAAGTAAAATTGAAGGTAGTAGCTTGACGAGAAAGATGAGAGCTGAAAAAAGTAAGAAACAATATGTAATATATTCTCATTAGTTAGAAGACCAGCAAAATCGAAAGAGATATTGAAATTTAACATTACCTTCTCTTCTTCTCCAAATGCCAAACAAGAATATTGTAAGATTTGATTACCCACTTCAACCAAATTAATGTTCAAGAGAATGACAATAGATTTATGGGTTTTAGAAGGAGAGAAGATGATGATAAGAAAATGAGAAGAATAATTGCAGGGGAGGTCGACTGTGGAAGAAATGATGCTAAAATTGAATTAGGGCCAAATGAAAATTGAAAGGGGAAATAGGGTTTTATGTCTTTTTACATACAAGGATATTTTAGTAATTTATAAATTATATTTTTCTTTTCTTTATCTTTAAATTATTTAGCCAAAAAAGATAATTGGTGATTTTTTTAAGGATAAAACTATATGTACACCTCATGGTATACACAATAACTTATATCTTTCTTACATGGAGAGGAGTTCATAAATATTTTATTATGTGTGGACCCCCTCTCATATAAGAGATGTATAAACTATTATATATATTATTGTGCACACATAACATAGTCTTTTTTTTTAAAACTAATATTTAGTTTGATTAGAGCTATTAAATGACTTCTTTTTCCTCGATGTCGTAACACTCTGCAAATTCCGTCTTTATCCTGCATCGATCCCTATTCACTATTCAGTGTCAATATCAAGTGCATCATAATAATCGACGCAATGCACAACAGCAGCATATCAATCCCGGTTTCGGACTCCGATTCCGACGACCCCTCGGGTCGTACGCGGGTTCGGGTTCGCCGGAAGCGCAAGAAGCCGGGTCCTCGAGGTAAGATCAACTTGACACGTTGGGTCATAACTAAACTCCTAAAATGGTGGCCAGTCCTGCTCTTCTTCCTTGCCGCTGCACTCCTCACTTACGAGGCCTCCAAAATCGCTGGAGGGAAGCCGCCGAGTTCACGAGTCAAGAAATCGGAGTTGGCGACTCGGAATGGTGATAAGCCGCAGCCGCAGGGGAACTTAAACCGGCTCGATCCCACTACCCATGTTGTTGGGGGCATTAGAGAACGTGAGTGATACTTGTATAAATTAAAACCATACCTATATGTGCAAATTGTGCATTTAGTTTTTTTTTTTTTTATGTAATTTATGAATGAATAGCTCACGCTAGCTGAAAAGTGTACATATTTAAATTATTGATTTATGTGTGCTAAGATTGTGAAGCAACTTTCAGGGATTTGAAGTGATTATACTCGAGTTCTTGACTGCATGATCTACAATACATTAATAAATGTTTTTCTTGTCTATACCGGCTGATTTATCTGTTGGGCTTATTTGCCAATGCATAGTAGTCATTTTCCTCTTTTGACCTGATTTTCTAGCTACTTGATTTGCTAGCATTAGAATTATCATGTATTAGTTGCATTTTGAGGAAAAATTCAGGGAATTTTTATGGGCTGAAATTGGAAAAGCTAGTTTTGGATTTAGCTGATGCTTTACCACTCTCATGAATTCATTTATTTGAATCTTTACTATAAATTGAGATTACTAGATTAGATAGCATTAAGTTCCTTTTTCTAAACACATACATACTTGGCAGTTACTTGCTATGCTGAGGGGTTTTAGCAACGCTTTGATACCTATTGGGTATATCAATAACTTATGATAAGTTATTTCCGTAGTTTTTGTGCATTGCTTCTTTATATTGTGCTCAAAAAAATTATTCTTGCTAATGGTGATTACATGGATCTACCTGAGCAACAAGTTGCCTGTCATGGGCATGGCAATCGTGTTTCTAGCTTTTGCTTGTTGCATGTTTTTGTCTTATAGGAAATATTGTTAGTCTCATGGGCGTCGAAGTCCTGGTAAAGGCTCAAGGGTTTATCTTGAGGTGTTTTTTTTCAATCTACATCCTGCAAAAGGGACTCTTGGCTGGTTAACTTTTCTGTTTTGTATTTTTGAGCTCGAGTTGAAGACCTGATTTCTTTGTCAAGGGCTGACATTTGGATAGTTTAGGATTTTTGCTGACGGTAATTATTGTTCTAATGTCTAATGTTCCTTCAAATACTTCATGTTCATTTTGCTCTGATGCCATAATCACCATCAGCCAACCATCACTTAAAATTTCAAAATGTGATCAAGTATCTAATCCATCTGTATTGCAGTCATTGAAGACTGTGTATTGATCAGGAAAAGTGTTTTTGGATTGTGAAAACAGTAAGACAAGGATGCTTTCCCTGTGTTTTTGCTCGTAGTTGTAGTGTGGTTATATTTAGGGAATATATTATCATTGGTAACCAACCTGTGAGTGATGTTTCAAGTTAGTCCCCAACTTTTTTTCTTCCGTCTGTGGCATGCCCAACCTTTCAACTTTATAGCTAGTTAATCCCCCATATGGAAATTGCCCACTTGGCTAGATTTTCCTGTTGACTGTTATTGTGATAGCATCCATATTTTGTGAAAAAATCTGCTCACTACATTATAAGAAGGAAAACTTTGGCTTTGGTTCTCTTTGTTTGCAATCAATTTGTAAATAAATGATAGTCTTTGATATCGCGATCTTGTTGGAATTTGCCATCCGGTTTCAACAATTTAACTTACTGAATCAGTTTGTGTTCTTGGCATCTGACGTATTGCTCTTCACTAGTACATGGAGAGTTCATTAATTTACTCCTCTATTTTGTGAATCAAATAGGCTGTTTGAAGTTCCTACCTACTGAAGAACTTGAGCAATTAGATATTCCCATGGACAAAGAATCTGGTATTCCTATCAAGAAAGTGGTGTACATGACAGAGACCGAAAAACCCATTGAAGAAGGGAATTTTAACTTATCTAGACAGCATTTTGTTGGTACAAGGTTTAACTTGTTCACAGGAAACCAAACGCTTGAACAAAGAGAGCAAAGTTTTAAGGTAATAAGCTGCATCTTGCATATTCTCTCTTTAAGTCTAACACAAGATAGCTCGTTTCATCTGCTCCTGAAAGCATTTTCCATACTTCTGCCTGTTTGCTCACATATATGATGGTTGTTATCCTGCTACATTGATACTTTATTTTATGAGGTTTATAATAATTTTCCAAATTAATGTTGTAGGCGACTGGAACTGCTGGAATCCACTGTGGTTTCTACAGTGAGAAGGGAGGGTTTAGGATTTCTGATGAAGACAAAAACTACATGCAGACTTGCAAAGTTGTGGTTTCTACATGTGCATTTGGTGGTGGAGATGATCTTTATCAACCTATAGGAATGTCAGAGACATCACTTCAGAAGGTTATCTTCTATGATGCAAAAGGCTCAAGGGCAACTGTGTGTGTTTTATTTTACTCAAGCATGTGCTTATGGTATAAAGTTAATGCAGGTTTGCTATGTGGCATTTTGGGATGACATTACCCTTGCCACTCAGAAAGAACAAGGACATAAAGTTGGTGAAAACCATTTTATAGGAAAGTGGCGCATTGTAATTGTCAAAGATCTACCTTTTACAGATCAACGATTGAATGGTAAAATCCCTAAGGTATGGAACTATTTGGTTTCTTGACTGCTCCCAAAAATTTGTATGGATAAAGGCAATCCAGCACTATTAATCCTATGCCAAAATTGGCTGGGAGAGTTTCTGGCCAATGCGTACTTTGAAATACATTAAAAATTAAGCATCATTCACAATCAGTGTACAATTTATGTATATGCTCTCATCTGCATTTGAGAAGCTGCTGCAAATCGCTAATATGTAGAAATTCTTTATTAACGTGGCAGCAATGACTATGTCTAATCAAGCATTAATGTATGGGATGGTGCAAACTAGCTATTTTTGCCTTTTCTTTTGCTTTCTTGACATATTCCGTTGGGATTGAACTTTATTAATTTGTGTTTTTTATATATCTTACAAAAAATTGTGGAGGTTCTTATAAATATGGCAGATATTTTGTTTTTATGTTCTTAAGAGCATGTTAATTTAAAAGTTACTTTTGAGTAACTTTTTGTTTCCAAAATTGTTTGGACATGATACTTTTTCTTACTTCAAGTAATAAGGTTCCTTGTTCAAAAGTAACTCTTACCTTACTATCAACTAAAGTCACTTACTATTTTCCATCTTGAACCAATATAAAGTTATTTATTCAAGACTACTTATTTACTCATAACTACGTTAATGCTCTAAGTTTTATAGCTCAAAATGTACATGCAATTTCATGTTTAATGTGTTTGAATAAAAGTATATGCAATCTGTGGTAATTTATTCCACCATAGCATGATTATTGATTAGAATTAGAGGTTACACCCAGTAGTTTTTTCTTTTCATTCTAGAATTGGAAAAAGTAATCAAATCAGGCATTGATCTCTCAGTTCAATCAAAATTTGATGATCGATTTGTTTTCTTTTGTAGATTGAAAATCTCCTTGCAACGTTAGGGGTTAGATTAGTTAACATATTAAATGGAAGATTATTTTTTCAACCTACATGTCTTACAGTCCCGTTTGGCTTCCATGGTTTCAAGCTTTTGAATTGCCGACTTGTTTAAAAGTTTTATCTCCTTGCCCTCTGAATTCTACCCTGTTGTTTTTGATAGAATCATCGTGAGCAACTCTACTAATAAATGAATCTGAAAGACATGTGACTTTTGCCGGGAAATATATAAATGGAAAGAAAATATTATATAGGTTGAAGGAGGCTACAAAATGTTATAATTCTGTGAACAGAGTTTTCTGACAGATTAATAGCTTTTGGTGTGAACTGAAACTTCACCGAGGTGCAAAATCAGTTTTTGCATTTGACAAGGTCACTTTGCATTTTCAGTCATCTGAATTATGATGGGTGTCCATAATTTTAAGCCTTAGTTCTTGGAGCTGATTTGTCATTTCAGTTCCCTGCTAGTGCTCCATACCTTGCCTCCCAACCAATTGAAGGGAAAAACAAAAATCAAAATTAGGATTTACGATACACACAATGCATGTCACATCAACTTCTCAATGCAAAAAACTTTCTTTGTATTGACTTGCACCAGTAGTTGATCTTATAAGAATGTACTAATTTGTATTATCAAATCACATGGAATACAGATTTGCAGTTTAAAATCGTCAAACAACTTATGGTTTCAAATCTCATATATATATGTATCTTGCAATGTGACAAATTTATCTCTATTTCCATCAGATGCTGGCCCATCGTCTTTTTGTTAATGCTAGATATTCCATCTGGGTTGACTCGAAGTCCCAATTCAGAAGGGACCCTTTGGGCGTGTTGGAAGCCTTGCTTTGGCGTTTGAATTCAGAACTTGCAATTTCAGAACACGGAGCCCGCAGTAGTGTGTATGATGAGGCAAAGGCTGTTGTTAAGAAAAACAAGGCAACCCCAGAGGAAGTCGAGATCCAAATAAAACAGTATCACACGGATGGCCTCCCAGAGGACAAAAGATTTAACGGAAAGAAAGGTATGCTTGTGTTTTCACTTTTCTGCCTTGTTAACATCAACAATGCCGTGATATTTGTGATCACACTAATGAAGAAATTAAAACCAAAGTCCCTTTAACAGATTTAATTGTTAAGAAGTTACATGTGCACGGATTGAATTCAGTAGTTACTTTATTTGGCAAAATTGCATGACTGGTCCCCAACATATTGATCGATTAGCTCCCCTACCTTTAAGAAAGTGCAAGTTGGTCTCAATCTTTCTCTATAATTGGACGGTAGATCTGCCAACAACACAACACAGTCAAATCTTTGTTAAATTGTTGGTGGCTCTTGTGGAAGCATGTTCACTTGAAATTTCTAATCACAAGCCCAAGTTGGAAAGCAAACCCTAGATTCATATAGACATTTGAGGACCATAAAATAAGGCAATTTAACATAGATTTGCATGGTTTTCGTCATTGGGATTGATCGTGCAAGAGTTCTTACTTAATCCTTTTAAATGTTGGGAATCAATGGTGCAATATCCCCTACCTTGTTCTTGGAAAAATTATTTTGGTCTGTAAGGTGGTGGAACTGAAATTATTTGACATGACAGTCACTTCTCCATCCTTGTTAAGGGGATAACTCTTGCAAATGTCTAAGCTTTATAATAATATATTCATATCAACACTAACTGAAATTATTTGACATGACACATGACAGTCGCTTCTCCATCCTTGTTAAGGGGATACCTCTTGCATATGTCTAAGCTTTATAATAATATATTCATATCAACACTACTGATTATTCTCTGCAGCTTTAGCTGAAGCTTCTATAATCGTGAGGAAGCATACGCCAACTACCAATTTGTTCATGTGCCTCTGGTTTAATGAGGTGGTTCGTTTTACTTCTCGTGATCAACTGAGTTTTCCTTATGTTCTCTGGCGGCTCAAAGGATTAAGAAACATCAACATGTTCCCGGTCTGCACTCGAAAAGATCTTGTGAATAGCATGGGTCACATACGTAAGGCTAAGCCTCTAGTAAATTAATTCATTTTTTAGGAGCGAAATTTTTTGTATATCTTTTGTTCTTTTTGTCAGTGGAAGGCATAGTGTAACTTGTCCTGTAGACCGTACATTCTGATTAACTGCTGCCTAATGCAATTTTATGATCAAATTTTAGCTTTAATTGTACTTGTACGCAATGCGTCATTGAGGGATACTTAGGCTTAGAGGGTGGTCCCCCTTTCTCCTGTAAAAGCGATCAGATGTGAACACGCTGGGTTTTACTGGGAAGGATCAAACCGGAACGAATCTACAGGAAACAGGTCTATCAGCTTCTCTGGCTGAATCTTCCTATCTTTTCACAATTACAGTTCACTGCATCCTTCACTTAGAAGGGGTGAAAGTTTACCATTATTATTAGAGAAAGGTTTGGCAGTTTGTCACCCTGGTTTTGGAGTTTTCTCCCTGGACAGTAGATTGCTACTGAAAAAATAACAGGTTAGCGCGGTTTGCTTTGCTCTTCAAGCTCTCCACCCCCCTGACTCAACCTCTCTCTATAGAAAAAAAGCCCTTTCTCCTTTTCATTGTAATAAGGTAAGTTTTCAAGCATTTGAATGATCTTTTTTTTTTTGGTAAATCTCGAGAACAAAACTTATATGATGTGAGATTTACGTGATTGTACTCCCTCCAGAAAATTTTGTGAGGGTATTATGAGAGATTAGTACTTGTAAGTGAAGTTGTTGTCTTAGGCTGGAGCCAGTATCCTATAGATGTCATTATAATTGCAATTAGGATTTCCTACAGTTTTCTTATATTGTCTTTTGTGAATTTACTTATAAGTAACCTTGGCAAAAGAGGATTAGGTGCCAAGTTTGAAAGTGCAGTAGGTGACCAAAACACCTTGATGTGAACAAAAACACTTATAAGTAACCCGTTCAGCAAAACTAACTCAATTCATAGTAAACTTCGGCCAATCATTCGCATAATAATGCTGCAAAGAATCATATTCTGCACTGCAGTTCTTTTAGCCATAGCTTCAGTTATACTCCTTGCCTTATTCTCCCCAGTACCACACAGAAAAAACACCACGAGACACCGGCTAGCCTTGTCCTTGTACATTCAACATTCCCAAGTTGGTAGCCCCGTCCCCATCTCTGTAGCACCTTCGGCTACCACCGGAGCCTTGATCTTTCATCACACGCTAACCGAGGGACCTGAGAACACGTCCCGAGTTATTGGAAAAGCACAAGGATTCATAATTCCAAACGAGCATTTTGCGCATTCGGCATTCAATATTATTTATTTCACGTTTCACACGCAAAAATATTCTGGAAGTATCGGTATTCAGGCCAAGAATGTAAGCCATAAGAAGAAAGAAGAACTCAAGGTTGTCGGAGGCACGGGGTCCTTTGCCTTTGCCGGTGGCCATGCTGTTTTTGCACAAACAGATGAGGGAAAATCTAATTTGGATGCAACCTATCACATAAAATTGCACTTGGAATTCCCTAATAGGTCTCAAATAATACCGGGATAAAGTGCAATTTATTGAAGACTTTTCCCTTATTTTTTCATTCTACTTTGATCATTTTGAGGGCAGCTTTTGCTTTATTTTGTTATATACTTGCAACGATTTCGATATAGGAGAACTTCTAAAGTGTACAGCAGATCATATAATTTAAAAACTCAAGACAATTTTTTCCTAGTAAAGCCTCACTTAATAATAATGGTTTCTTAACATTTAGCACTCTATGGAAAAAGAAGTCGAAATAGATTTCCTCTTCTTCGTATGATGACTGTTGATGATAAAAATTTCCTCCTACTTCGGGGTCATAGGCTTTCTGAACAATCATATTACAAGATAAATTTTACATCGAATAAAAATAAAATTATATATTGATATATAAAAGTTTGAGTTACTCTACTTAATAAGATTACCCTTTCATGATGGAACCCCCTAAGCTTTAATATAGTACGAAGGCGCATTAAACTCCAATGAACAATTTGATCCTATCAAAATTCAAAAAATGAATACAAAAATTTCAAAATTGATTTGCTCAAATGAGCAACCATCTACTAGGGCATGTCGAGTGATAAATTTCACATTGAATAAAATTGAAAATATAGACCAACATATAAGAGTTTTGACTATTCTCAATAGAGAAAATTGCAACAGCGATCCCTAACATTTTCAATTTTTGTAGACTTTACCCAACCTTCATTTTTTGCTAGTAAATATCCCTAACCTTTCATAAATATGCAGTTGAAGTCCAAATTGATGTAAAAATATCCATTTAACTGTTAATTGACCAAGAAAAATGAAAGTTTGACCAATCTTGATTGAATTAAAAATGTATAATGGTAAGTTTAAAATAAGTGAAAATTATACAATATCCTAGTTTAAGTATTCAACATTCTAAAATCAAACCCCAAGTTTCACAATTCAAAAATCAGAAATTTTATTTTAATTAATATTTTTATCAAATAAATATTTATACTCCACAACCATCTCTCTCTCTCTCTCTCAACATAACCCACAACCATCTCTCTCTCTCTCTCTCTCCCCATCCGTAGCAACCCGTCGGCGAAAATTGTCGGCCAGAAGAAGCACGTCGCCATCGCTGTAGAGAAGTGAATCGCCAGAGTGAAGAAGCACAACAGAGCATCGCTGCAGCGCGCGGATCGGTGGTATATTTTTTGGCAAGTGGTTGTTACATATGGTTTTGGCGGTGGTGCAGTGTTTGGCGTGGATCTGGCGATGGTGCAGTGCGACTTATAAATAATTTGTGAATTTGTGACTGATTATAAGTTGTTACTTATAAGTTGCGACTTATAATGTTCGTGATTTGTGACCGATAAAGAAATTGTGACTTATAAATTTTTCACCTATGACCAAGAAAAAATTGTGACCTTTAAAATTTTTGAATTGTGACCGTAAAATAATTTTTGACATTTAAAAATTTTGATTTGTGATCAAAAATAATATGTGACTAATTAAATTGTGAATCTGTGATCAAATTATATAAATCTGTGACCTTAAAATATTTAATTAATTAAATTATAAATAAAAATTAAAAAAAATCTGATTTTTGAAAGTTGAAACTTATTTTCTTATTATTGAAATGAGTCATACTTATACTCTTACTTATAAAATTTTTCTTTAAAATAACCACATTAAAAAATAAAAACAAAATAAAAAAAGAAATAAAATATTGTTTCTTCTTCACCTCCAGCTCATCCCAAGCCTATCCCCCACAACTGAAAATCAGCCACAGCATCGCTAGGCACCACCAACAGTTATATTTTTCCCTAACACCCACTCACGCCATTGCCAAACCCTACCCAAAACCAAACCGTCCCACAAAATTCATAGGCACCACCACCTTTACTACCACTTTCTCCATTGTCAAATGAAACTCAAATATTAAATTAAATCAACGATTCTATAGAAATCAACTTTCCTGCCACCAGTAACATTGCTCAAACTGTCGAATCTGCACATCAACGGAAAGCCCACATTTCCCTCTACACATCCCACCCAAACCACCAGTTAGGGTTGGGCAAAATCCAACACAAACAGCTCAACCCGACTAACTTAAACAAAATCGATCAGTTTGGGTCGATTTTTTAAATTCAATTGAGTTGGATTTAGTTGAAAATTTGAATTTGAAGTTGAGTTGGGTCTCGAGTTATGAATTAAAATTCAACCAACCCAACCTGATGAATTAAAAAAATTAATATCTAAAATTAAAATAAATAAATAGATATAATAGTAAAGATAAGAGAATGACTTATAATATTTAAACGTCAATTTTCTTCACATAGACCGATTCACATGAACACTGTAGAAATGCAATGTTATTTGACGATAAAGTAAAAATTAAATATATGATGCTGAAATGAATGAATTCCAAAAAAATTTTAAAAAAGAAAATGCTTCATAAATTTTAAATTTATTTATACATTATTTTTAGAAAGAATTCCTTGTGTGTTTAAAAAATGGATGTTTTCAAGTAATTTTAAACTCTAAAAAATTATCTAAATTTAACTAATAAATTGGATCCAACTTTAATTGTGAATCAATAATTGGGTTGTGTTTGGTTGATTTTCTATCAAACCGACCATATTGGGTTGGGTTTGTGGGTTGGAAAAAAATCGACCCGATCCAACTCATACCCACCCTTACCCCCATCCCTAACTCCACAAGATGTCGGAATAACCACCCAAAACCCCCAACTCGAGAACTCAAAAACTACCAACAACTCATCCTCCAATCACACCCACCATCGCGCACTATCACCAGTCGATTCCCACAATTTGATAATGGTATTTTAACAAAAACATAGGAGACAAAACAATCGGTGTAGCTTTTAGGATTTCAAATCCAGATCTTTAGGTGGGGTGGCATTTGACTTCTGGGTTTGGTAGAGATGAATTTGATTTCTGGTTTCATATTGGTTTGATTATTCTTGGTTTGATTTTCGAGTGCGGGGGTGAGTTTCCTTGGTTTGATTTTCAAATGTGCAGTGGGTTGAAATGTGGAAATGGAGGGTGCTGACTCTGGTAGTGAGTGGTGGCGAATAGAAGTTGTGGTAGCAACTTGGGTCGAAGGTGGCGATGGTGACAATTTCAGGTAGGTCTCGTCGAAAAAGAAGAGACATCATCATGTATTGATTTGGGAAGGTGGGTGGAGTGGAGTGGGGCTATATATATTTGGATTTTTAATTTAATTTTTTAACTTATTTAAAATGAGAAAAATACAAAGTACCATTTTACCTAGGTCTGGGCGCGGTTCGATTCGGTTTGGTTCTGAAGAGAACCAAATCGAACAGAAAATTTTCAGATAGTTAGTAAACGGAACCGTTGGGTCCAAATATAATTTTGGAACTGTTAGGATTCAGTTCCATTCGGTTCAGTTCTGTTCGGTTCCATAGTATAATTAATTTTTTTTAACATTTATAACAATATTACAGTCGTCAGACATGTTCAATATCAGCTTTTACAAATTAACGTATTCCAATTTTATAACATATAAATAACAAGTTGTCCAATAAGAATAATTTACCAATGTATACAAATACCAAAAAATAGATAGTAAATTAATAATACTAAAATATCAGTGATCCATATAAATTAGAAGTCATAGATTCATAGAGATAAAATATTTTAAAGTATTGCTAATACAATAGTAGTTACTTACCAACTATTTGATTTAACCATCAATTGATTGACTTGTCATACTAGATACTAAGGGCTTGTTTGATACCCATTTTGTTGGAGAAAATGCATTTTGTGGATTGATGTGATGGTGAATATGTAGTTGAAAAAGAAAGAAAAGTTATTGATGTGATGAAAAATATTATTTTATTGAAGAATGTGTGGTTGAAAATGAAAATGAAAATGAGAATGAAAATGAAAATAAGTACCAAACAGGGGCTAAGAAAACTCTACAAGAAAAATTGAAAAATTATAATTAACAAATATAAATAAACTAAAAATTGTTCAATTAATAAAATTTAATAAGAAAAAATATAGCCCCCGTTTCGTTCCCATTTTTTCACCATAAAAATGAAAAATATGACCGTTATTCATCACATCCAGCCATCATATTTGACTTTACATATCTTGTGTGGGGCCCATAACGACTATATTTTTCATTCTCATTTTACAAAAAATGTGTATCAAACGGGGCTATAATATATTTTTTATTACATGTCTCAATGCCCCCATAGAACTCAATCTCTTCATTGCAAACTCTATTTCTGTTAATTTATTTTTAAAAAACTAAAATAATTTGATTTATCTCATATATAAAAATTAAAAAAATTAAAAAAAATTTGGTTCTTGTTCGGTTCTTTGATTCTGAGTCTAGAACCGAGAACCGAACCGTACCCGTCGGTTCTCAATTCAGCTACCTGTTCAGGTATTTCACTTACGAAGAACCACTCGGTTCGATTCGGTTAGGCTCTGATTCGGTTCGGTTCGGGATATATGCACAGCCCTAATTTTACCCCTTTAATTTAGTTAAGATTGGTAAAATTTACTTTTCTTGGTCAACTAACGATCAAATGGATGTTTTCCATCTATTTGAACTCCAACTACATATATATAAAAGGTTAGGGACCTTCGCTGACACAAAATGAATGTTAGGATAAAGCCTGCAAAAATTGAAAAGGTTAGGGACCAAGGGACCATTGCTGCAATTTTTCCTTCTTAATAAGGTTGAAATTTTAAGACAAAACTCCAAGTTTTAATACATCCTATATGTTGTTTTGTAATATATTGTCATTTTGAAGTCAATATACAATAAAATTTAAAGATTCATACACATTTGAACTGTTAGTGGAATTGTAAAGACCTCGATCTCTAATTGAATATGCTGAAAGTGATACCCTCGATATACTTCGGACTCCATATTTGTAAAGATTCTCACACATTTGAACTATTTTTCTAGAGCAGATTGTTCACGAAAATATATTTCAATAAAAAATAATCGCAAGTGTACGGTTAGTTAACAAGTAACAAAGTGAATTTTAAGTTTGAGTATCGTCTCACAAGGATTTATTTAGTTCAATTTCTATTACTGTGACCTTAACCAAAACAATAAAAAATGAGAGTATTTATTGTGATGCAAATTATAACTGAACTAAATTATGTACACAATTATAAGTTATTCAACTAATTAAATGTAAGTTATATTTAAATGAAAGTTGAAGTGTTCTAATGGACGATAAACGTACTAGGATTGCAAATCCCCATGCAATAATACCCTTTAAACTTAGTTTTGCACTTTAACAATATGGTTGAATTTTGACGAATCAATGTTCCTATTTTATTCAACAATCTTTCTCGAGTAATGTTGAACTTATTTTCATATACAACCCGATTATATTTCTATGATGGATGCGAATACACAAGAATTTATGAATTTTTATGAACACTTAAAGATTCATATAGAGCATTGCGGTACATTTTTATCTCATATCGGATCCTACGACGATTTATACTATGTAAAACATATTCCCTTTCTTTCGAATGCATGAAACAAGCCATCAAAATCACAAAATCACGTGTACAATAATTGTGAAGAAAATAAATTCATGTAAACCATTCAACTTCCAACAAAGGTGTTTTAGTGTTAAAAATATAAAATTAAAGATTAAAAAGTCATATAACATAGTTCATCGTTCTCCTAACACAAACAATTTAGCCTAGCCTTGTGGAAAGAAGAAAACAATAAAAGTATTGAAGAAATGACATCACCAATTAATTGATTCTTCAGGTCTTCAAATTAATCTTCGCATTCCTCTCCTCCTATGCTCTAAAACCCTTATGAATGTGTTGGAATGCGTAATAAACCCTTAGGGACGACCCTATGGTTTTAAAAGATGTCACAAGATTGGTTTCCATAAGAGTTTTAATCAAATAAGGAAACCAGATTTTTCATGCCAAAATTGTACTATGTTAGTACAATTCAATGATATATCATAGTTCATAAAAAATGAGGCCTTCAAGTCTATGAAAATAGGCCATGCAACCGCATAGTAGTGACCATTTTCCAAAAGTTGTATTTTAGTTCTCGAACTCTGTTTTCTTGTTTCTTGACCTCTTTTTTTCTCATTTCTTCCTCTTCCACTACTCCATGTCTTCACCAAATTGACCATTAACTCTTTCACATCCTAGTTTCTGCTTCCAAGTCATCTTTCAACTATTTGCACTTTGATCCCTAAACTTTCATTTTCTTCCATTTTAGTCATTTTTCGCTTATTTTTCCTCAATTCTGCCACATTTCATCAATGTTGTCATACAAAACATAATTTATATAGAATTAAACCATATTTCAACATATTTGTCAAAAATTGTTCATATTTTGTGGTCAAAATAAGTGTGTAAAACGCACTTATCTAATCTCCTAAACTTAAACTATTGTTTATCCTTAAAAAAAACTGTAGCCTAACTCCACACAAAACATAGTTTGACAACCTACCATGTCTCAGGATTAGAATTCAGCAATCAAACATAACGAACAATTTCAAATCAACCTCCACCTTTTATATGCATAACTCGATGTGTGTGTGTGTAAACTCGAGAAAACATATCAAGCTCATGATTGATTCAACTCCCGACCCTTAGTGGTCAAGTATTTCATTTCTTCACTCGAGAGATACACACCTCCCAAATTTATTTTTTTCACTAAATTTTCGCGAGGTGTGTCCTAAGGTTGAAATTTAGTTAATTCAAATCCTCACACTTTCCTAGTTTGGATAGATCTTACCATTATAAGTTCACACTTTAACAAGTAGGGATTCTCATATTTTTTTATTGCTTTCACCTTTAAGATTAAACTAAGCTACTTGCTTCACACTAAATGTATAGTTCTATCAAGCAAAATCTCTTGGGGCTTAAGCAATGTAATTGTGTCTTTCCTCACTTATTCTTATTCTTTTTTTTTTAATCATCATCATCCACTCATTTGCTTTTCTATATAATCCATGTATTAAGTTTTAGGTCTATAACTCCCAAGTCAGTGGACTTTAGGGCAACAAGTTTTTAAATACCCTTACAGGTTTATTCACTCGAGTTATAAAGGCTCGAGAGGATTTTTTTAATTAACTTCTCCATTTCTTGCTTTCTATATGACCCCTATAGCGAGCGTTAGGCCGATGACTCTCAAATTAGATGACTTTAGAGCACCAAGTTTTCAGATACCCTTACAAGATTACTTGCTCAAGTCATAAAGACTTTGAGAGAAGTGTTTTTCACACACAGATTAATGCTATGCTTTTTTTTACATTTAGTTTTCAAAACTATCATGTAACTTAAGACTTTTACCTCGTATTCATCTAATTGGTTTTAGACAATCCACACAAGATAATTTCATGCATGGAACCCTTACTCATCTCAATGTTTCCCTGTAACAGTTCAGACATCGCCAATCTACTAAAACATGGACTATGGATAAGTATAATAGAGGTTTTTCAGGCTTAACCAATTATTGTTTGCCTATTTTCTAAATAATCACCAAATTAATATGTAAGACATGAGTATTGTGCACAAAGAATGCCAAGTTTCACATAAACAAGTATTGGTTAATCTAATCATGCACTATTTCCACCATTCCTAGTCCATACCTATTTCAATATTTAACATTATTGTCGACAAGACTATCAAACCCATACAAACATACAAAATAATAGACAAAAGTAAGAAAATAATGCAGATTTTTTTTACACGAACAATCACACAGAAAACAGTAAATTGAACACAAATATCGATGAATATCAATGGTGCTGTGAAAATTGTGCCACCCCCTAACTTATACAAAAAATTGTCCTCAATGTTGAAAAAAAAGCTAGTGAAATGCATAATTAAAGGACAATAGTAAAATAGGTGCCAAAAGTGGGGTAACGAATACTCCTCTGATCAATATGGAGGTGGTGATGACGATGGCAAAAGGAAATTGGGGCCTAAGGTACCATCTCCTGGTGGTGGAGACAGTCATGTTAAACTCTATCTCATCATCTCTAATTGTTGGACTAGCTCGGCCTGTATATCCCAAATTAATGTAGACTGCTCCCTAACCTCAGTATTAAGGCTACCTAAACAATCTCACATCTTGTTAGCTGTAGCTGTATATCGTTCACTCGGCCCACATATGTACTCAACCACCCATTTAAAGTCTTTATCTCTCTTATTGCCGCCAGGGATTCCTTACTAGCAGTAGCCATGGAATTTCTGGTGGTCAACATGTCACCCCGCAGTATCTACATATCAGTACCCGTGGCCCCAAAGGCCTGCTGAAGACTATGAATAGCTCGGTTAGAGTCGATCATGGTAGTGAACATTTATCTTAGCAGCTGGGTATTACATCAATATATGGTGGTGGAGCCTGAGGCATCTCAACATCATCGGTCACCTGACCTCGCTCAGTTGACTGGTATCGACGATGCTCCCTCTCCAGCTTTTGTTTATGTCTCTCCTGGGCTCCATTTTGATCCTCTAAAGTTGTGTGCTTAATAAAAGGGTTGGGCCGCTCGAGAACTTTCCCATATGGGATAGTGATGCCCGAGTTCTTACAGATGCCACTGATCTGACTCGAAAAAATCAAAGAGTGATAGTTGTCCCCCCAAACACCTTGTGAGTGAATCTGCTCATAGATGAACGTTGCCAAATCAATCTTTTGACCCATCACCAAGTGATAGATGAAATTGGCCTTAGGGTTGTTGAATGTAATGCGATGTGTTGTAGGCTCAATGTTGTGGTAGATGAACAGCCACAAGACGACGATAGATGGCATGACCTCAATATGGTGCCACTCAGTGGTCAATAGTGGCTAAGCATTCTCCCACCCGAGTAGAACTTTTGTAACCTCATTCCAATGGAAATCACCAGGAATTTGGACCACATTATCCTATGACAGCTGATAGTAGTCGTGTATTACGTCAGGTGAGAACATATTCCACTGATCCCTCAACCATGTTTGGTGCTAATGCTCTAATCCTGGTGTGTTGATTTCTTTGTTAAAATTTGCATAAAATTCACAAACCAGCCCCTGATACACTCAGTGTGGTCTCTCTACCAATGTAGCAGATCCACAATTATGAACTAAAGTCACCAATTGAAATCCTGAGAAATCCTTGAGTCATATTGGCCTTTCCGCGAGTAAGGACCAGTGGCTAACTATGTCTAAGTATTGAGATATGGCTTTTCAATTCAAAATTCTCTTTATACCTCCTTCAGGCGGCTGAGTACATACAGTACCCGAAGTGGAGGCGACTTTATCCTTTCATTTAGTCGTTCGCTTAGGAGGCATCCTGCAAACACAATTTTTTTTTTGAAAGGATTAGTCTATCAATTATTCACAAATGAATGTATGTATACAATGTTTGCATTGTATAAAATCAAGAAACAAAACCAAACGTTGAATAAAATCAAGTAATGAAACCAAACGAGGCATAAAGTGATGCAACCATGCCATGCTCGATGAAATGTGTAGTAAAATAAGGTTAATATCTCAAGAGAATCAAAGTGTGGCTCACAAACCGGGACTTAGCTCAAAACCATGCAATTTTCTCAAATTGACCCGTGATTGACCAAGGGATTTCACATCCGGGCATCGTCGAGAAAAATCAATTTTTTCTCAAGCAATCTCTGGGGATATGAAATAATTTATGTTGTTCTTACACCTATTCAAATTTAAGATCAAATGGATGTCGTTTGGGTTAGAAAATCGAAGGACGAAGTGAAGGTCGTGAGGTGATATGTGTCTAGTCATGTCATGTCTACATGTGCCAAGTTGGTTTTTGGTGTTTTTGTACCCAATGTTTATGATTTCTTACACCAAATGCAAACCCAGATGGATATATACCAATCCAAATTCAACTTTAGCCTAAATTAGACATGCAAGTTCACGTTGGCATTTTATCGAACATATTGAAGACACATTGTTTTTCCTTAAATCATACAATGAATAGAGGATCGAATCAAGCCATAACTTTCACACATCATAACCAATTCAATACACCACACTACCTAAGCACATACTCCTTCAAGCAATCAAAAGATAAGAATCAGACAATTTCACAAGAATTGAGAGAAAAGGGGTTAGAGAGGCATTCATACCTTGCAATACTTTCATGAATTCAATGTGATGTAGCGAAATTCAATTCATGAAACAAGTGATATCAACCCGCGTTTTGTGTTGTGAGATGAAAACCCATGTGTGCGAAGTTGTGTGTTGTGTGTGTGTCGTGAGTGAAGTGAAGTGAGTTGTGATTGTGTCGTGTGTGTCGAGGTGCTCTATGTGACCACATGGAGTAGTTGGGTATGGTCGCATAGAGAATTATGAAATGCCAAGTTGGGTTTCTGACATCTATGGTGCGACCGTACCTTAGGTAAGTCTATGCAACGCATAGACTACTAGAAGTTGGAAAATGCTCCATTTCACAAATTTTGGTGCTCGACTGTCCCTAACGTCTAGGATCTCAATTTTCGTCCTCAACATGTTTAGATAGGTGTAGTGAATATATGCAGCATGGAAAATTTCTAAAAAAAGGACCTGACTCTCAAAACTCGTTGGTTGGTGATGCCACTATCTCTACCCACTTAGAGACAAACCGCCACAAGTATATATTGATTCGACAACGATGGAGGAAATGGTCCCATAAAGTCAATCCTCCATATATCAAAAAGCTCTACTTCTAGAATACAATTTAGAGGCATCTCATTCTTACTCGAGATATTCCCAGTGCACTGACATTTGTCAGACCTCTTCACAAATTCAAAGGCATCCCAAAATATTGTAGGCCAGTAGAATCCAGACTATAGAGTCTTTGCAGCTATCTTTGAAGCACCAAAATGCCACGCATAAGCAGACGAATGACAATGTTTGAGTATGTGATGTATTTTTTCCTTGGGAACACATCACCCAATAATCTAATCAACACATCACCAATAGATAATGAGATCTTCCCAATAGTAGTATTTCAAGTCAAAAAAGAATTTCTTTCTTTGATGACTCGAGTAATCTGGTGGAGGAATAGATTTGACCAAATAATTTACAATGTCAGCATATCAAGGGGTAACCTCCATGCTAAACATCTGTTCGTCTGGAAAAATCTCGTTAATCTCCACTTACTCGTTAATCTCTAGTTGAAATAAGTGGTCGGCTATCAGATTTTCACTTTCCCTTTATCTCTAATTTTCATATCAAACTCTTACAGTAGTAGAACCCAACGGATCAATCTCGGTTTGGCATCCTTCTTTGTCATTAAGTATTTCAAAGCAACATGATTGGTGTAGACTATGACATTTGACCCAACAAAATAGAATCAAAATTTATTAAAGGTGTAGACTACAGCTAGGAGCTCCTTCTCAGTAGTGACATAGTTGAGTCGTGCATTGTTCAACGATCTGCTCGCATAGTAGATCACATAAACATTTTTTCTTTTCGCTGTCCCAACACTGTTCCTACTGCGTAGTCACTAACATCGCATATTAGTTTAAACAACAGACTCCATTCCGGTGCTATGATAACATGTGCTAAGATAAGTTTTTCTTTTAAAGTGTTAAAAGCCGCTAAACATTCCTCAGAGAATTCAAAAGGGACATTTTTAACTAGCAAATTGCAGATGGGCTTCGTAATATGTGCAAAATACTTAATGAAGCGTCGATAAAATTCAGCTTGCCCAAGAGAAAAAAGGTGCTCGAATCAAGAAGCCGAACTCGGAGCCAAAATGAAGAACCATGCGGCCGCATGGTGTGAACACCCTTAACTAATGTAGGTGACGATAATTTCTCAATAACTTGAAACTTTACTTTGTCTGCCTCAATTCCCTTAGTTGGAATTTGATGTTCCAACACGATGCCCTCCTGTACTATGAAATGGAATTTCTTCTAGTTCAATTCCAAGTTTGTCTCCTTATACTGGAACAATAGACCACCTAATAAATGTTTGATTTTTGCTGAGTACCTGAAGTAATCTCTCCTTATGTATCTTGCTAACTGAATTTGAAATTATGACTAGGAGTGTAGATGATTTTCCAAAATAAGCATAACATAGATGATGTGGTAGTTGATTGAGCTCTAACTTAGGTGGTTGCTGAATTGATGGCAATGGTTTTGGAGGACCGGTTCTCGATAACTTGAAACTTTACTTTGTCTACCTCAATTCCCTTAGTTGGAATTTGATGTACCAACACGATGCCCTCCTGTACTCAAAAATTCCATTTTTGCACATATCGTAGGCTTGTCTTCATATATCTTGCACAAGTATCAATCTCAATAGATCGGTGTGAGCGGATTGAAAATGCATAATACAGGCCTCATAAGCGTTTGAAGGGTTATGTAATTGAAAGGTATCATGAATTACTCTATAAGCACATCAATCTGGAAATAGCTGTCTGACTCAGTAGGATATTTCATTGCTTTGAACACGTTGAAAGAGACTTGCTATTCTCCCAGCCTTAGAATTAATTGGCATCGCTGTACATTTATGAGAGCTTTCCTAGTAGCAAAAAACGGGCGACCCAAAATGAGTGGTACATCATTGTCTTCTTCCATGTCCAATATGTGGAAATCTACTGGAAATATGAGTTTCTCTACCTTTACCAATACATCTTCAATGATTTCTCGTGGATGAGTAAGTGATCGATAAGCTAGTTGTAGGTAATACTGGCACCCAAATCACATAATATTTTTTTCAAAATAGCAATTTCCTATAGTGCAGGGTACTGAAAACTCCCTGGATCTTTTAGCTTTGGAGTTAACTTTTTCTAAATTCTAGTGATGCATTCCTCTGTCAGCATCACCGTTTCGTGCTCCTCCAGTTTTCTATTTGTTGGATAGGATGTCCTTCAAGAATTTAGCATATTTGGGTTTCTAGGTAATTGGCTCACCCAATAGAATGTTTATGTGAAGTTTCTTGAAGATCTTTAAAAATTCCATGTATTGTTAATCCATCTTATGCTTCTACAATCTCTGAGGGAATGAAATTGGGGCTCGTATGGATTGATAAGAACGGTTTCTTTTGCCTATGGTATATCTAAACTCTCGTTGGTAACTGTCTCTCTGGTTTGGTTAGTCAGCTCCTCATTAGAAAAAAAGTATTGTTTCTTTGTCTGCACCCGATCTCTTCACATTGATAACTGGTAACTGAACCCCATTTCTCGTAGTAATTGCTTGACCATGCTCTCTGTGATTCACTTCAATATTGCTTGACAGAGTACCTGGTGTCCTTCTTGTCATTGAAAATGCTATCTGATTTTAAAAAGTTGTTTCAGTCTTCCTTATGAATTGGTTATTTGCTTCCATGTATTTATCGGTCTTTTTCATGAAATTCGCAAACATCTCTTCCAACATAATTTTCTTCTCCTACTAAAATTGGCCCTGGGTCTATTCTAATTTTGGAATTGATTTTGGTTTCCACCTCACAAGAAATTTGGGTGCTTTCTCCAACCAAGATTGTAAGTGCCTGAATTTGGATTGTTGTGTTAATGCTGACCCATTGCACGTACTCCATCTTCTCCATTCCCCGTGACAAAATTAGGCATTATGTTGTACTGTGATCAGCTCCACATTCTTCACAACTTGGTTTCCGTGCTTGTGTTGCATTTGTTGAATTCGACATGCTTTCTATTTATTAAAACAGAGAGTATATTTTAGCAGATGAGGCCAAGTAAGTGTCTACCTCATAAACACTTTCGAAAAATTCTCATGCTCCAACAATTGCTCTTGTGGATATGGATCCATTAAATGATGAATCCACCATACTTTTGAAAGATGTAAGTAATCCTATATAGAAAAATCGATTTTGGGTTTTCTTGTCAAAACCATGTTGAGGACACTTCCTTAGCGTGTTCTTAAACCTATTCCAAACCTCATCAAATGATTCGGATTTACCTTGACTAAATATCAATATGTCGTACCTCAGTATCACTAGCTTGGTTGATGAGAAGAACTTCGTGCAGAATGTTTTGTGAGATAGTTTATTCCAAGTAGTTATGCTCGCAACAGGAAATGAATCCAACCATGCAAGTGTTTTATCTTGTAAAGTGTGTGGAAATAACCTCATCCTAATAACATCGTCTAAAATTCTTGATACCTGAAATGTTGACACATATCCAAGAATCGAGATATGCGTATGTGGATTCTCATTAGCCATTCCGTAGAACTGATGCCCATTCTAAAAGAGTTGGATGACATTCATTTTCAGCTGGAAGTTTGGCTGCACAAATGGGAGATATACAATGCTAGATTAGCTTTGGGTGACTAATGGTGCCATGAAGTCTCTAAGTAGCATATTTCCTTCATCTTCTACTTTTGCATCTATTGGATTTGCAGGATTAATCAATGACTCGATTTGCTGGGTAGCCATTGGTACGTGTTGTTTTTTCTCTTTTTGTTGCGCTGCTCTTGCCTCCCTTTGCTTACGATTAAAGGTCCGTTCAATTTTTGGATCCCTTAGATTTAACTTACCGTCAAGCGACATTCGCATACAAGATCTAAATGAAAAGCAAAAGTAGCACTTAGATAAACTTGAGTAGAAAAACTAAGTAAAATAAAAATATAAAATAAGAAGTTCGAATTAGTGTCAAAGTAAATGAAATCAAACTAAAACTAAATTCCCGGGAACGATGCCAAAAACTTGTTCACAAAAATATATTTCGGTAAAAAATTATCGCAAGTGTACGGTTCATCAACAAGTAATAAAGTGGATCTTGAATTCAAGTATAGTCCCACAAGGATTTATTTAGATCAATTTCTATTACCGTGATCTTAACCAAAACAATAAAAAATGAGAGTGTTTGTTGCGAAGCAAATTATAACTATACTAAATTATGTATGCAATTATAAGTTATTCAACTAATTAAATGCAAGTTGAAGTGTTTTAATGGATGATAAATATACTAGGATTGCGAATCTCCATGCAATAATCCCCTTTAAACTAGTTTTACACTTTGACAACACGGTTGAATTCTGACGAATCAATGTTTCTATTTTATTCAACAATCTCTTTCGAGTAATGTTGAACGTATTTTCATATATGACCCCACTATATTTCTATTGCAGATGCAAATAAACAAAAATGCATGATTTTTTTATGAACACTTAAAAATTCACATAGAGCATAGTTGTATGTTTATATCCCCTATTGGACCCTACGACGATTTATACCATGTCGAGCATATTTTTCTTCTTTCGAATGCTGAAACAAGTTATCAAATTACACAATCAAGTGCACAATAATTGCGGAGAAAATAAATTCACATAAATCATTCAACTTCAACAAACATGTTTTAATATCAAGAATGTAAAACTAAAGATTAAAAAGACATATCACACGGTTCATTGTTCTCCTAGCACAAACAAATTTAACTTAGCATGGTGGAAAGAAAAAAACAACAAAAGTATTGAAGAAACAACATCACCAATTTAAATCTTCAATTTATTCTTTTGGTCTTCAAATTAATTTTTGCGTTCCTCTCCTCTTTCTATGCTCTAAAACCCTTAGGAATGCATAATAAACCATTAAGAACGACCTTAGGGTTTTAAAGCATATCTCAAAATTGGTTTTTCGTGCCTGAATTGTACATGCTATAGCATGGTACAATTCAATGCTATAGTATAGTTCATAAAAAATCAGGCATTAAAGTCTCTGAAATAGGTCATGCGACCGCATAGAGATTCATACTTTTGCGACCCCATAGTGGTGTCAAGATGGGCGGGCTGCCTAGGTCCGTCTGAAGGTGAACCAGCCAATTAACCAAGCGGGCCGAATCACGGGCCTAATATATTTTTAACCGGTCCGGGTAGGGTATTGGGAAACTAACCGCGGGCCTTTTTTTTTTTTTTTAAAAAAAAAAAATTACTATTTATTTTTTAAGTGACAATTTTTAAAAAAACAAAAAGGTCCGACCCGTTCATGACCCGACATGCGGGCTTTGTGATCCGGGCTACTTAGTTTTTTTGGTCCGAGCCGGATCGACCCGTAAACCCGCATGACGAGGGCTTTTTTTTTATAACGGGCCGGGCCGAGCCCGTTTTGACATGTCTACGATCCCATAGTAGTGTTCATCTTCCAAAAGTTGCCTTTTAGTCCTCGAACTCCGTTTTCTCATTTCTTGACCCTTTTTTTCTTCCCTAATTTCTTCCTTTTCTAAGACTTCATGTCTTCATCAAATTGGCCCTTAACTCTTTCACATCCTCGTTTCTATTTTCGAGTCATCCTTTGACTATTTGCACTTTAGTCTCTGAACTTTTATTTTATTTCATTTTAGTCCCTTTTCGCTTATTTTTCTTCAATTCCGCCACATCATCACTGTTGTCCTACAAAACATAATTTATATAGAATTAAACCATATTTCAACATATTTGTCAACAATTGTCCATGTTTCATGATCAAAATAAGTGTGTAAAATGCATTTATCATAGATTGTTGAAATAACAATATTTTGTATAAAATTGTATATTAAATTTAGTGCATAGTATTTGACTTCTATGAAAGAATTATGATTCTTTTTGCATATTGGTTTAGTGTTGGTAAGGGGCATATGATGGATTTGTGATTAAATTTAGATTTGAATATGAAATGTTTTTTAGCGTGCGGTTGGTGGAGAGAGTGTTGTGGGTGTTAGTGGCGGATCAAGATTATTATAGTATTTTTCACACAAAAATAAACTTCATTAACGATCAAATTAACATTTTTGTGACATAAGGACCCAACTCACACTGTTCAATACGTGGACGGAGTCAAAACCTCAATTTGAAAAGTTAGAGAGATATTTCCATACTAAGTGAAAGGTTGAGGAGTCTTGTCATATTTTTCCCTTTTTCCAACTCCAATTTCGTTTTGTTTAATTTTTCGAAAAGAATTGTACCGTAATATAAGGATTGACATGAGAATCAGAGGAAGGAGGGGACCGGGGGATTTGATAACAATGATTAAACCTTTAAAAACGTTGCACTTAAATTCCTAAGTTTCTTTTTCTTAAAAAGGAAATATCAAAAAGGTCATCAACCTTTGGAAAAATTATAAAGGAAAGGATTCAAATGACTAAGTTGTAGTACATTGGTCCAAAACATTTTATTTATTTAGTTAGTTTACAATTTTCTGTGAAAATAATACTGTAATCAAATTATAATTTCAACAAATAATTTATAATCAAATTCTTTTTCAATAAAAGGACTCTTCAACTATTAAAATTGATCTTTCTATCCGTTAGACCAATTTGTTACCATTTGATCGAATAAGGACTATACTTGTCAACAGCTTAGGTTGTGAACCAACATGTTATAATTCAAATAAATCAGGACCATGTACCGTAATTGTTCCAATTCTGTTTGGATTTTTTTTTAGTAGCAGTATTGATCCCCCAATCTATTGATTTAGTAACAAGTTGATCGTCCACCTTTTGTTCTACTTGTACAATTAATCGAACAAAAGCTATTGAACTGCAATGTAAAATCGTCTCGTGACCAATCACTTTTAAATTTTCAACTTAACTTTTACTTTTTAACGTGCCCAAAAATTAGAAATAAAACTCGTTATTAGAAGGTCAAGTGGCAATTTAGCCCTTGTTTGATTGATAAAAAAAAAAAAAAAAAAAAATTAGATTTTTAACAAATTTTGATAAAAGTTGATAAACGTGTGATTGAAAAGTTGAAAAAAAAAAAATAAATCCCAGGAAATGTATGTATTTGAAAATGAATTTGAGAAATAAATTTTGAAAAATGGGAGCAAAAAAGGAGTTAAATAAAAGTTCTAAAAATTTCTATCACTAAAAACTAATTGTGCAATTCAGCCTATGTATGTTTTGTATAAAAATTAAAAATCATATTTTTAGTAGTTTTAATAAAAGTTGATAAAATATTTGATAAAAAAATTGATAAAAATGGTGAAATTCATAAATGTGTGATTTACCCCGTTTGGGCTCCGTTATTTCAAAAATAAGTTGGAGGCAAAATATATTTCAAAAATATAGCCAAATGGAGTTAATCCAAGGTCATGGAGGTCGGAGACAAGCTTGCTACAAAGAGAGTAGGTTTGGGACGCGTTAGAGAGAGAAATGGCGAAATCCAGCGCCGACGATGAGGAGCTCAGGCTAGCTTGCGAGGCAGCAATTGAAGGCACGAAGGAGAAGATCTTATTGTCGATTAGAGTGGCCAAGAGCCGCGGGATCTGGGGAAAATCTGGCAAATTGGGTCGAGTCACATGGCCGAGCCCCGCGTTCTCGCCATCCCCAGCACTGCCTTTTCTGTTCTTTTTCTAATACCAGTTTCTTCTCGTGGATGTGTTTACATACGCGTACTTTTTTCAATTATAATGGTTGCATCTGTTTAAATTTTGAACAATTTTAGGCAGCTAAGTGTCGTTTTTTGGGCAGGGAAATGGTTGTTTGTTATTTGACAAAGTAATGGTTAAGTTTAATTCGTAGCAGCGCAATTAAATACGATGTAAAATAGAAACGAAAAGAAAGAATTAGAATGAAAAGAAAGTAAGGAAAAGAAATTCAAGTCAAGTGATTAACATTTTTTCCTTGAGACAAAATTATCCACAATGGTGCTAACGGATTAGAGTACTTGTCCCCCAATATACAATTAATACAACTTTTGGTAGAAGCACTTTAAACTACAAGAAACATCGAACTCGAACAAAAAAAATTATCTCTACAAGTAAACAATCATGGAACGATTTTTGGAGAGTTTTGCAAAAGATTTTGATGTAATGCTCAATGCAAATGATATATGATGATAATGAACGTCCAAAGGGTCATATTTATAGAAAATGAGAGGTTGTGAGTAAAAAACACACCATAAAACTCAACAACCTTCAACAAGGAAGCATCCCTTACTGTTGCTAGCCCGTTGCTAGCCTCTCGCTCGAGTGTCAATAAAATATTTTTAGGGTTAATTTCACAAATGGTCACTGAATTTACATGAAAATAACAAAACGGTCATTAAAGTTTAAAACTTTCAGAAATGGTCACTGAACTTTCAAGGCGGTTTTACTAACGGTCACTGAAATTACAAAAACTTTCAGAAACGGTCACTGAAGGGTCATGCACTTTTTTCAGTTTTTTGGGCGACTTTTGCGGTCACTTCCGACCACCAAAAACGTCGAATTTTGATACCGTTGGAAAGCCCACAATGTCCTCTTCAATTACCACCCATAATCTCCCTGTAACTCCAAGGGATTCGACCGAAAAATAGCCACAAAAGTCACCCAAAAAATCTGAAAGTCTGGACAAAATTTTTCAATTTTTTGGACGACTTTTGAGGCAACTTTTCGGCAACTTCTGGCCACAAAGACCACTGAATTTTGATATCGTTGGAAAGCCCACAATGTCCACTTCAATTACCACCCAAAATCTCCCCCAAACTCCAAAGGATTCGGCCGGAATAAACGCACAAAGTCGACTACCCAAAAATGCTAAAATCTGCCCAGATTCGGGATGCTGACTTTGTGTATATTACATTTTTTTATATTAATAATTTTCAATATACGTATATTACATATTTTTTATATTAATAATAACACCGTAAATTTCATATGATATTTGTACTAATATTGCAACACATTCAGACAAAATTAAATAAGCATTGCATAAATTAAATAAATGTTTTTCAAATTTAATTCAAACTATGTCGAACGAGTACAACAATAAGTGGTTTAATTAAATTTTCATTAAAGCTCATTAATTTAAATGAATGGTTTAATTAAATGATGGGCTTTAATTAAATTAATGAGCTTTAGTGTAAATTTAATTAAATCACTTATTGTTGTACTCGTTCGACGTAGTTTGAATTAAATTTGAAGAAAATTTATCTAATTTATGTAATGACTATTTATTTTGTCTGAATGTGTTGCAATGTTAGTACAAATATCATATGAAATTTGCGGTGTTATTATTAATATCAAAAAAGTGTAATATATGTATATTAAAAATTATTAATATAAAATAAAAGACAAAAATAATACATTACAAAAAAATCAAAATATAAAAAATATTAAATAAAATAATTGAAGGATAAAAAAAATTACAAAAGACAAAAAAGAAAAATTAAAAACACAGGTTGTCAGCCGCTGCTGACAACCGAATAATTATTTATTTACAAGGGCAAAGCTGATACTATTCTCCTGCGTGTAGCACGTAGAAGAACATGACTGTATATATCATAAATGAGACGTCCCATTTCTTGAAAATTAAGAAAAGGAAAACATAAATCAATCATTATAAATTAATAAAAGAAAACTCGTGTCAGGTACTATTTCTTTGAATTTGAAATGACATTTGTAATTTAATATATACAAAACCTAAATCATTCATTTAGGCAATAAATAAATAATTATTTATTTTGAATTCTACACCTAACTGTCTAATTGATTGAAGTAAAGAATATACTAAATGATCAATTGAATTTTCTAACTTAACTCCTGTACATTTTGAAATTTGATAGACGTTTTAGTTTATAGGTAATCATGCAAGTGGATATTGTGTGTATATATAGCATTTGTGTGAAGTATTTTTTTTTTCCTCTTTATTAGTGTTGAATATGGTCCAATTCGATTATAACAAAAATCGAATCGGATCCGAAATTTTCGAATATTTATTAAGTAGAACTGTTACATCCAAATTTAATTATGGAACCATTCGAGTTCGGGTTTGGCTCCATTCGGTTCAGGCATTTAGGTCAATTTCTATGTTAAATCTTACAGGATGGACCGCTAGGTCGAATATGTAAATTCTATGGGATGTAGAAATTTTTAAGAAATTCCTTGAATTATTGAATATCGCGATCTGTTGCTCTAAATCTAAGAAAAGTCGGTATGTTATGCTATTTTATATTTATATCATGTTAGTAAGATTATGCATGTATTTTTACTAAGTGTTTTAAAAAATACTCACTTTTACTAAAAAATTTAGTTTAGAACGGGTCGTGTGAACACATGGAAAATTGATCGAGTGATACTTATGGAGTCGCCAAGTAAAAGCTTATAGAAATGATAATTGCAAATTTATATTTAAAAAACATCCTTAAGTTAAAATTTATGCATATTATCTAATAGTTTTCTTTTGTGTTTGAGCAATTGACATTCTATGTTAAACTTAAATTTATGGGTTGATATTGTAGTATTTCAAGATTTTATTTAATTTGAAAATTTTCACTTAAATTGTTGATTTATCATTATCAAGTTATCGATCAATTTTTTTTTTTTTAAAAAAAATACACATAAACATATAAAAGAAAAAAGAATTTCAACTTAAATTAAATAAAGATGACTAATTTTTTTTGGTAACACTTCAAGTATATTTTTATAAAATAAAAATGAATTAGATTTGGGGCGTTACAATAAGACCATGGTTTTGCTCCTCTACAAATGTGTTCACAACATATTTTGTCGATTTGTTGTCTGACTATAGATAATTTAGCGTTGCATCCGACTTGTATACTTTCACAATTTCTTTTCCCAACCCGTGGCACAAGATTTCAATGTTTCCTCTGGTAAGTGTCATCTGTTTTCCCTTCGTTTGAGCTCACAAATAATTTTCAGCAAGTCTCGTTTGTTTTTTTTTTTTTTTTATTTGCAATTCTTGTACTAAATCCCGCTTCTTGTGCATCATATTGATTATAGAAACTATATGCATCTTCGTGCGACTTAAATTCAAGTCCAACTTTGGGTATTTGACTGAGGAAAACTTGCGGAATACACATTGTTAACACTTTCTGAATCCATCCTACAACAAGTAGTAAACCTTGAGACGTTAAAGCTCGTTTATTTTTTTTTAGTAGTAAGGGACAAAATTTTAATTTTCTTTTTAAATATTGTTTTGTGCTTTACAATTCAAAAATACCAAATAGTCGATTAATTCTCAAATTAACTTTAATTTTTGATAATTAAATAACAACTGAAAAATTAATTTATGGTTATGAAAGAACAAATGTTGGTCATTACTCAATAATATTACAAAATAGAAAATACAATAATAAATTTATTTCACAAATATAAAAATTAAATACCATCACAAAACAATCACTAACAATACATCAATTAATGGCCTATAGGACTGTAATATGAGAAATAAAAAAAAAAAAAAAAAAAAAAAAACCTTAAAATCACCTCAAAGACTAGAGATCCTTCCAAGGGTTGCAAGTTCAACATTTTTCTTAGATACATTTATTTTATTTTAAACTGTTAGAAATCAACTCGTTACATATTACAAGATTCAAAGAACATAGAAAAAATAATTGAACATTTATAGGTCACTAAATTAAAAAAAAAAAAAAAAAAATACCTGTGTTTGAGAGTTGGGAAACAGAGAAATCAGATGCCAAATTATTTGAGACTTTGAGAGATTTTGGTGATTGAATGGAATTGTTATCGGTGAATAGGTTGATAAATATTTATTGTAACATTAGGGTGGTTGGAAAGTTAAATTTATTGAAGTAACTGGGTGTGGGATAGGTCAGGACGGGGGGAAGCCAAACCACAACAAAAATGGAAGAAAATAAAAAAGCTGTAAGTGACGTTGGGGTGTGGGGGAGGGAGAAAGTCAAAGCAAAAGTTTTTTTTTTATTTTTTAAATAAATTTAATGCAACATGTCATTAGTGGGTAGAGTTTTCTCTTGCCCAATGGGTGTGGACGGGAGAATATAGTGATTGCAATGAGTTGAGTCGAGTCGGTTCGATTTGTGAACACTTGAACTTGATCCTAGCTCGTCACGAGACGAGCCGAGCCCACCAACTCATGAGTTTTTTTTATTATTATTTTTTTTTTTTTTTGCAAATTTTCAGGTTTTTTGTTTTTTTTTTTTTTTTTTTTTTTTTTTTTTTTTTTTTTTTTTTTTTTTCATAGTGATTGCAACTCTGGATTGACGTGAGCTAGGCTCGAGCTCGGGCTCGTCGTTTTTTGTGAACAACTTCGAGCTTCGGAGAACACTCCCATCTCAATTAACAATTTTTAGCTCGTCAAACGTTTATATTGGGCAGGAGAACACTCCTGCAGGTTACCATTTTTTACGTTTTTATATTTGATATCATTACGTCTAGTTACTCAGCATAATTTTTGTGATTTTGTTCCATATTTGTTTTTGTTTGCTGTACTAGTTTTTGACATTATAATTTATATGTTAAACAATTGTCGGCATCCACGTTTTCCGTTTATATCAAGCTATCGTTTTACTCGAGTATTTAATTGATAATACCTTTTATTTGTGGTTAATAGCATCATGAATTTTGAGTGCTAAATGTTATGCTTCAAGTTTTGACGATTGACTTGGATATCAAAGTGACTGAATCGTGGATTCCTATAATCTACCTTATATGAAAATGTTCGATGCTCGATATTGACTTATCATCAATGATTTGTGATTTGGTATGTAAAAATTAATGATTAATAATTTATTACATAAAAATTGCAGTTTTTGACGATTGATGGTCAACAGTCAATAGTCAGCGATTGTCCTAGCTCACCAACAATTCAGGATTCGTCCCTGGATGGAGGCATGGACTTTTTTTTTTTATTGTAGGTAAGTTCTCATTATAGCACTCCTTCAAGCTATACTAGCACATGATACAAGCCTCTTCAAATTATTGTTCTTTGTAATTGTGTGTGATGATCTGAAGCGAATTTTTCTTCGATTCTGGTGGAGATTAAACAACGACTATTAGAAAATTTCATAGGCAAAATGGCGTAAAATTTGCACTCAAGGAGGAGTTGGTGGCCTAGGGTCACACTATAGTTGAGACCTCTAAATAGTTGAATGTTATTCTCCAAGGCTTCTAAATCTATACACACGTTTCATAGATATATAAAGCAACAACTTGAGCATTTGGTTTGACGTTGTAAAGTTGTTTTCAGTTTTTAATTTGTAGAACACCAAAATTTAATTAGATTAATATTTTTGAAAATACATTTTTTTTGAAAACAAGTTTAAATTTATAACACAAAATGAAAAACGTATTTTTGAAGGAAAATCATTTAACTCTTAATTTTACTGCAATTTTATAACTCTTCGACAGCAAAGTAAAACCAAATCAAACTTCAATTCACAACCTTTCCCAATCACCAACAATGGTGATTCCAAATCCCCAATTCTGATTCCTTACCATCTTCTTAACTATACTCCTCTCCAGCAAATCAAGAACAAGTTGGCCTTCTCTTCTCCAACCATCGCCCTAATTAGGCCTAGACAAAACTCCTGAATCAATCGAATCTCTTTTCTTTTCTTTTTTATTTTTCTTTTTATTTTTTATCTTTAATAAGCCAATTTATTTTTTAAAAAAATAATAAATTTGCTAACTAATTAATCCAAACTCAAAATATGAATTTTCAATTTCTAATTTCCAACCAAGCTCAACTTATTCAAATTGACATAAGTTTTACCGAAATTTCTTATTCTATTGTTTCTGTCGCTCTGGAGAAATCAAATTAGAAGCTTGGCTGGGCTCTTTTCATTATTACGAGTTCGCTATCTTCATATTTTTGTGATGTTAACAGTCAAATCTAGGGCTGTACAAAAAAACCGCGAAACCGCAAACCGAACCGTAACCGTTGGTTTGAAACCGTTGGTTCGGTTCCACGTGGACCCGCGATTGTTTTTCCTCAAACCGAACCAAACCGTTTCAAAATGGTTTGGTTTAGGTTTTGATTTTCAAAAACCGCAAAAAATCAAACCGAACCGCACTTTTTAATTAATTTTTTTAATGAAATTATAAATTTTCATATATAATTTTATTAAAGTATAATTTTTAGAATTTAATCCAATTAAAAATAATACCTCCAAACTAGACTTAGAAATTCAAATTTCGAATTTATGTCGAAACCCAAGCCCCCTAAAAAAAGGGGGAGGACTCAAAACCCAACTCAAAGTCTCAAAACCAAAACATAGATTCTTTTTAATTCCAATATGGTGTTGCAGAAAGGCCGTGTCATCTCCCCCCACATGCGTAGCACCCGTATTACTGAGTGCCTTGTTGGCGATGAGAGTGTTACTATCCTCTTCACCGCTCGCAATGACCAAGGTATGCATACGTGTGTTGTATACATAAGTTAGGCATACTTGCATAACGCAGCACAAATTTATAATCAAGTGGAAAACAATTAATGTAGTGGGCCGAATATTTCAGTTATTAGAATGAGTTTCTATGCCTGCAAAATTGTAAATAACGGGTTTTGATTCTTTTGGTTTGTTATTTTGAATAATAGGTTTTTTCCTTTATTAATATTTTTTATTGGGGGGTAGAAATAAGGGTTCTCGTATTAATATGTTTAGCTTTAAAGAGATAGACAAATAATTTTTTGACGCACACTTTTCTCTTGTCAATTATTTGGTCTGTAGTATGTATATGATCGCTGATTTATCTTTTTTTGGGCGTTAGAGATTTTTAGTTCTTTTCGTCTTTGACTTGAGCCAGGCGGCCTTAAGATAAGTTTGAAAACAGTTTCATCTAATAATATATTTGACATGAAAAGTTCCTCTAGGAAGGAGATTACTATGCCTCCGTTTGGATTAGGTATAATTAGAATTAAAATCTAAGAAGTCGACAAATAATTTTAACCACATATTTCATTGGACTCATAACTTTTCAACCACATGTTTCATAAACTTATATCAAAATCTACTAAAACCTTATTTTTCTCTAAACCAAACAGGGATATGATGAAAAATTGTCATCTAGAATTTGAATTTTCCTGCTTTAAACCACTAAGAAATTCAAGTGGACAACCACATTTTGTCCAATAGTCATCATGTCAAGGGATGTTGAACTTTCTTTGTTTAATGGGTCAAACAATGTCCGAGTAAATGTTTGATGCTGCTTTTACTATACATGTTTCAAAAGTGATTGTTGATTTATCTTGAGTTGTGTGTTTTATCACGTCTTAGTTGTCTTTGTTTCAATCAATCATCGTGTGAACCTTAAACAATGCATCTCGTAATTTCCATCTGTTTAATGGGTTATGGTTTATTGTATTCATTTCCTTCACTTAGAGTATTTATTTAATATGGATAACTGTTTGTTTGGTTTTGTTTTTATATTTCTTTCTTAGTTGATCTAGTAATGTCCGGTACTACTGTCATCCTTCAAAATGCAAAGATTGATATGTTCAAGGGAATTATGAGGCATATAAAAGATTGATTAGTGACGCCCGGTACCTAAGAGGTTTGTACTTTTATACTTATTCTGATATTGTTGTTTGTAAAAGTTTGAGTGATGCTAGCTTAATACTATCTTTTTTGCTTTTTTGTTATATATCGAATTTCAGACAAATATGAATGTAATTTAATATTTAACATTATTAGTGTTCGTTTAAATTTATATGTTAACTTGTTTTAAATATATTACTATAATGTCGATAGGTAAACCGCGGATTAAAACCGAACCAAACCGCAAATAATGGTTTGGTTTGGTTTGGTTTGAAAAATGAAATGGTTTGGTTTGGTTTGGAAAAATTTCAAACCGCTTAAAATGGTTTGAGTTGAAAATATATCATAAACCGCCCAAACCGAACCGTGTTCACCCCTAGTCAAATCTATGAATAACTCAACAAATAGAGGCACAAAAGGTATTCAATCCGAGCTCTTGGAATTGGAATAAGTTCGATAGCGAATCACCAAAACTTGGTGATCTTCTCTATCTAATAAATGATGAGTCCACTTTAAAAATCGTCTGCCCTGCACTCACATCGAGTATATGTTTCAACAGTAATCAAACAAGGGTAGATTAGAAACCTCCGGTAAAATGTTCGTAGATAAATTAATGCAACGTTGTTGTAAATATAAAACAAATAATTATTGTACGAAACTCGAGAATCAGGCCGAACGGTTCTATAATTAAATTTAGACCCGACGATTCTACTTACTAAATACCTGAAAATTACGGTTCTACGGTTCTCTGACCATCGCCTCTCACTCTCCAAGCAACCCACAAGTTGCTATTTTATGTCCCAAAGTTGACAAGAGCTTACTCATCGCGATTAAAACCTCCAGCTTCTTCCTGGTGCTGCTGCTGCTATAATTTGTGGCTTGTAGCTTGCTACTGATTAACTAATTATGAGTTCATGCATATACAGTTCTCTCTCTCTCTCTCTCTCTCTCTCTCTCTCTCTCTCTCTCTCTCTCGATTGGGGTTGAGATTGAGGGTTTTCAGAAATTGAGTTTTTTTCCCTTTGTTTTCTATCTTATTGGAAAATTCCTTTTAGTGGGTTAATGTTGGAGAAATGGAATAGGAGATTGCTAGATTACAAGAGAATTTGGTACCCTAAATAATATCAAAAAAATGGGAAGAAGGGAAAAAGAAATTGGCCCGCCTGGCCCGTAAAACCTTTTTAGCGAGACATTAAATAAAATATCATAAAATAATTTCTATAATTTCAAATCAAACTTGTTTTTCAGTTCGGCCTTTTCGAAATAAAACAGTTTTTTAGAATGACAAATCTAATACATTTTTTAAAATTTTAAAATAAGTCCTCAAAATAGAAAATGAAAATGAATTTATAACTCAAAATTGAAAACTCAAACTATTTTTCCCCATTTGATACTCATTCTTTGTAGATTGAGAATGAAAAATATAACTATTATGGTCCCCACAGAAGAGATGAAAATTCAAAAATATAGTGGATGGATATGATTGATGACGGTCATATTTTTCATTTTTATGAAGGAAAAATGGGAACCAAACAGACCCTAAAATTTTCAACTTGATTTACATGTTGGCCTACCACCAAAATATCATTAAATTTAAGCCCTTATTTGGTTTAGAAAAAAAAAAAATTTTGAATTTTTTTTTTAAATGATATGTGTGATTGAAAAACTATGAATTTCGTAAAATATAAAGTTAAAATTAATTGTTAACTTTAATTTAAATTTGAACTAAGTTTTTAATTGAAAAAAATCAATGGCTAAATAATAAACTACTCTAAAAGTATTAAAATATGTAGACAAGGTCAATTCACGTAGACGATCCAAGTCTCATTTTCGAACTATGAAAATCAAATCAATTATTTTTCCAAAATAGAATATTGTTATATTTCAAAAATGCTCATTTTCAAGTAATTTGTTGTTTTCTAGATTTTGATGTTACTATCACTCTTATATCTTCTCGTTTAAATAATTATAAACTCTTTCAATTCATATTTTTTATAATACATTTTTCCGTCAAATCGGAATGTACTGAATGTTCA
Organism: Osmanthus fragrans; assembly: GCA_019395295.1. Classification (NCBI taxonomy): domain Eukaryota; kingdom Viridiplantae; phylum Streptophyta; class Magnoliopsida; order Lamiales; family Oleaceae; genus Osmanthus; species Osmanthus fragrans. The sequence goes on from CM033352.1 coordinate 14,042,435, forward strand.
ACCAAAAAACAAAAGTAGATTTAAGCTAAAATTAAAAAATCGAAAAATCAACTAAGATAAGAAAAAACCTGATCGCTTCATTCAAAACTTTCAATTTGATTGATTATAATTTCTTTTTGACTCTACCATTTATTTTGCTGGGTGAATACTCAAGTTTTAACATATATTATGTTGTCACGTGTTGCAATTTGAGTGGCAGTTTGGCGGGCTGTCGGAGTTGCGGCTGAAATTATAATTGCGTGGTCGGAAGTACCTAAACATTTTGATGAGTTCAACTCCGTCCAAATCTTAACAATCCAGAAAATAAAAAGTCAATTACAAATTATATTGGGATTAAAATTTATAAATCAATAATTAATTTATCAACATATTTTATAAAACTTATAATTTTTTAACTATACATTTCATTAATTTTTATCAAAATTTACTAAAAATTTAATTTAGTAATCTAAAAGATTGCTTCCGACAACCACATACATGTCCCAATGTTTATTTGATCGAATACTAACGACGATGGAAGGTCGTGACAACTATTTTGTGCAGAAATGGGGTGTGTAGACTCGAATTGTCTAGTCATCAGAAGGTAACAACAGTGTTTCGGATGTTGGCATAAGACGTATCAGCAAATGCTACTGATGAGTACATTAAAATAGGATAATTCACCGGAAAGTTTGAAGAGATTTTGTCGTGCCGTTGTTTAATATATATATATATATATATATATATATATATATATATTTTAGTGTTTCTAATAATTGTACCATATTTTTTATATTTATTATGAATTTAATATTTATGTTAATTTAACATAATTATTAATTTATTAATTTATGTATTTATGAAATAGATAAAGAAATAATTTTTCAAATTAAAAAATTGTTAAGAATAAAAAAATGAAGAAAATAATAAATACTATTTATTTTGTGTAAGTTTTAATGTAATAATTAGAGATGATTTTTAGTTTGATGTAAAATAATGGAAAACTTTTCTCAAGGTGTGCAGCTGGAGATGGCCCATTATCGGTGATTGTTCAACAATTTGAGTTGGAGCATTGCACGTGAAATTGAATTTGTCAACTAGTTTGGTCTTGTTTTGAAGTTTGAAGTTTGAGCATGGAACACGTCAAAAGGGCAGTCAATAATCAAAGTCGGTAAGATTCACGAAATCATGCACACTTTTCAAAGACGCCATTAAAAATTAAAAAAAATCAGGAAATTTAACACATGGTTTTCTCCATTATGTGTTGTAAAAAAATTTGAGTCCAACTCATTTTTTTCGAGTATTTGATTTTTTTCTTAACTGATAGATAAGTGCGTGTTTTGCACACTTATTTATGCTACAAAATATAGATAATTGTTGACAAATATATTGATATATGGTTTAATTCTATGTAAACTACGTTTTGTAGGATAATATTGATGAATACGACGGAATTTGGGAGAAATAAGTGAGAAATGACCAAAATTGAAGAAAATTGAAGTTCAAGGACCAAAGTGAAATATCCAAAAGATGAACCAGGAAGTCAAGTTGAAGAGGTGAAAGATTGAAATACCAATTTATTGAGGAGATGAAGTATTGGAAGAAGAAAAAAACGAGAAAATAGATTAAGAAATGAGAAGACAAAGTTTGAGAACTAAAATGCAACTTTTAAAAGATAAACACAACTATGCAGCCCCACAGTGGAAATTCATATGCGGTTGCATGCTGATTTTCAGCAACTCCTAGGGCTGATTTTAATTGAACTATGTTGTAGCATTGATTTGTACTTTGCTATAGCATAGTTAATTTTAGATGCGAAAAATCTGGTTTCCTTATTGATTAAAACTCTTATAGAAATCAATCAAGGGACATCTTTTAAAATTCTAGGGTCATCCCTAAGGGTTTATTACACATTCCAACATATTTCTAAGAGTTTTAAAGCATTGAAGGAGGCAAGAAGCGTGAAGATCGACCCGAAGACGCGAAGATTCAATTCAAGAATTAATTGGGTGATGTGGTTTCTTCAAAAAAAAATTTCTTTCCACTATGCTAGGCTAGATTTGTGGTGTTAGGAAAACAATGAACCATGTGATATGCCTTTTTAATCTTTAGTTTTACATTTTTTACACTAAAACACGTTTTGTGGAATTTGAATGGTTTATATGAATCTATTTTCTCCACAATTATTGTGCACGTGATTGTGTGAATTTGATGGCTTGTTTCATGCATTCGAAAAAAGGGGAATTGGCTCAACATGATACAAAATTATAAATCATCGTAAGGTCCGATATGGGCATTCTTGTGTATTCTCATCCGTCCTAGAAATATAGTCGGGTTGTTTATGAGAATATATTCGATATTAATCGAGAGAGATTGTTGTAAGGTTATTGGAGTATTTTTAAAAAAAATTAACTTCATTTAGTGTATTCCTCAAACATTGTTTTGCATCCTTCTTAAATAACTTTGATGGATATCAATTTAAGGTAGTTATGTATTGATCATATCATTAATGGTGGAATGAATTCTTTGCAAAAATGGTGGTTGAAGAAGATGATAAATACACGTAGTAAGTTGTAATCCCGATACATCGTTCTCGATATTTTGTAAATGTTAAGAATGATATTTTAAATATTATTCTTGGGATTGAAAAAATGTTAAGAATAAAGGTAAAAAATGGGCGAAACTAGAGAACATTTCGTGTTTAGCATTTAATGTATAGCGTGTGGGTAGCATGTTCGTTTTAGGTATTCGTGCGTTAGCTTATCGTATTTGTGTTGATGGTATGGCATTGTTTTCTTCCAACGAGACATCATCGTGGATGGGGATGGGCATTTTTTTATTTTTTTTTTCAAAATTCGGTGGAGTCAGACTAGAACCAAATAGAACCATTCGATTCCTCTGTTAAATGGGTCAATTTTGGGACTACCTATCGAAAGTTGACTGATTTTGGTTCTCTTGAATTTCTCTTTTTGTTAGCGTATTGCACAAAGATGGTTCAAATCTTTGGAAATTAGATCCCAAAATTATCTAATGTCAAATTTTCATATTTCATAAGTATCTTCTTTCCTTTGCAACAAAACCTATTGTGTAATCAAAATTCAGATTTAAGTAATGTTATAAATACTTTATGAATTCATAGCTTTACTACAACCTAATAAAAAAAAAAAAAAGTTTTAGTTCAATATTTCATAAGAACTCAAATTTCTCATTATTTTCAAAGTATCCGACTATAAAAAAATCAAGATAATTGATGACTACGAAAGATAATAAGGTTATAAATACTAAATGTATTCTTAAAATATATTGTTGCATTGATTTTCTTAAAAAACAATTTTATATCCTGATTTTACCGTTTATGTTGTATTTTATTATTTATCATTTTTTCGCATTTATGAATTGATCTTGAGTGTTGAAGTATATATATATATTTTTTATTTAATTGAAGTTTTGTATTGTTATGTTACAAGAATGACAAGTGATTTCATACTCTATTTTTGCTTATTTTCAATCTGACAAATAGTTTTATACTTTTTTTTTTTTTTTTTAATTTTTTAAATATAAAGAACTAGACCGAATCAGATTGAAACGTAATCAAGTGGTTCATTCTACAGTTAAATATGGATTTAATGGTTTCATTTCTACAATATTCATTGGTATTTGATTCTATTCCTTTTAGAATTGAACCAAACCAGACTGCATCCACTCCTAATCGTGGATGACTTCATGATCGACAATAGGATCACCAAATCATATTGCATGTGGCTGAACTTCAAACTAAATTGAAAAATGAAATGGTATGATCCCCGGTTGAAGGATGTAGTGAACGACATGATTTTCTTCGAATATACAGAGTGTTGACTTTAGTATGGAATTAGAAATTGATAATAAGTGTATTTTGATCTAAATTATTGCAAAATAAACATTGAACAAATTTTGTATATTTTTGCAAAAGGGTAATTATATTCTCACAACATTTTATTTACAATGAATGTTTTCAATATCTGCTCACTTTTACTTTTATGCCCTCAACTTTTTTCACGTCGGATTGTTATTCTTAACTTTCAATTAATTAATATATTTTGTCTTTAATCATGATTTTCATCCAAATATTCTACTAACATACATTTAAAAGATGAAAAAATATTTTGTTTAACTTTTATATTAGTTATTTATTTTGATTATTTAAAAACGCTAGAGAGAAATATGTCTTTTTGGCTTTCATACCAAATATTTTGAATGAAAATCATCTTTATAGACAAAATGTGAAAATTAACAGAAGGTTGAAGATAAATTATTTATTTTTTTATTATTATTATTTTAAAGTCAGAACATAAGTGTTTAATAAGGAAATTTTAGGAATATGCATTGTAATAAAGATATAGTGTAATTAACAAAAATTGTGATGTTAAATATATTTACGATTTACCCTTTTGCAAAAGATCATGTGAAAGTGGCGTTTTTGCAAATGACCATGTCAAAGTGGGTATTTGTTGCAATTTCCTCTTAGTAATATTAGGGTCCGTTTGATAAAAAATATGAAATTTGGTTAAAAAAAATGAATTATAGGGAATTAAATTGTCTAGAATTTATTTTAGAGGAAATTATAATTAATGGTGTTTGATTAGTATAATTTTTCACCTGACAAATTTTTATGTTTAACTTTGTTTTTTACGCAAATTATCAATTAAATGGATAAATTTTTTTACCATTAACTTTGGAATGTGTTCCAATTGGTAAATATATACATACATACATACATACATATATATATATATATGGTCAGAAAGTTGAAAAATATTTTCCCACCAAAGTGGTGGGAAAATGTTTTCCAACTTTTGTGCATCAACAGCTTGTACCTTGGAAAAGGGTGGAAAACGTTTTCCCTAGAAAATAAGCCCAATCAAACACGTGAATTTTAAAAAGTAGAAAAACGTTTTCCATTTTTTCTAGAAAACACGATTAATCAAACGGACCCTTAGGACCTGCTTGATAGGCGAAATTTTTTCCAGGAAGTTGGAATCCAACTTTCACTTTTGCGCTGTTTGATAGCGTTTTTTTTTCCCCATGGAATTGGTTTCCACCCAATTTCAAGGTACAACTACTTGAAGCGTGATTCCGTGGAATTCAATGACTTATTATATGGTGGGAATTGATTTCCACCTTTTTTTTTTTAGAAACAAATTCTAAAATAAAGTGTATAAAAATTTATCCATTTAATTGACAAATTCCATGCAAAATAAAATCAAACGTAAAAATAAAAAATAAAAAATTATTTTTTAAATATTTTTTAGCAATCTAAACATATTTTGTCCCCAATAATAAAAAAATTTATCCATTTAATTGACAATTTACATGAAAAATAAAATCAAACGTATTATAATAGAAAAATGAAAAATTATACCAATCAAACACCTTTAATTCAATTGTCGGTAAAATAATTTCAAACAAATCAATTCTTTTCCACCAATTTTTCACATTCGCAAACAAACGGACCCTTAGTAAAATTGTTATTTCTGCCTATTTATACAGACACAAGAGTTGGGTGCCACTTCATAATTCAACCAGCCTTCATTTCTTTCTATATTGTCTAAACACAGAAGAAGTCAAAACTCTGTAAATCCATGGCTTCGTCTTCTTTAACTTTCTCTACTCTACCCCAGCAATTTCCTTCATCAAAATTACCTCCTTCAAAACCCTTCAAATTTGATTCCACTCTCCACCCAGTTCGAATCAAAGCATCTGTATCAGAAAAACTATCCATTGCACCACCAGCTCCGTTGCCTTCAGCACCACCGGCGACGGTGGTGGTACAAGAACTCAAGAAGCTCCCCATACGTAAAATCCCAGGAGACTACGGGCTTCCCTTTATCGGGCCATATATAGACAGACAAGACTATTTTTATAACCAGGGAAGAGATGAATTCTTCAGGTCTCGAATTCAGAAATTCAAGTCAACAGTCTTCAGAACAAATATGCCGCCAGGCCCTCTCATATCATCTAGTTCTAAAGTAATAGTCTTGCTCGACGGAAAAAGTTTTCCGGTCTTATTCGACACGGATAAAGTCGAAAAGAAAGACTTGTTCACAGGAACTTTTATGCCGTCTACTGAACTCACCGGCGGCTACAGAGTTCTATCGTATTTAGACCCATCAGAGCCGAGCCATGCTAAATTGAAACAAGTCATGTTCTTTTTACTGTCTTCTCGTCGAGATAAAGTGATTCCTGAGTTCCAAAACTGTTATGCTGAGTTGTTTGAGAATTTGGAGAGGGATTTGTCTAGCAAAGGTAAAGCCAGCTTCAGCCAAGCCAATGATCAAGCCGCGTTCAATTTCTTGGCTAGATCGTTATACGGTGCAAACCCGGCTGATTCCAGTCTTGGATCCGACGGACCCAAGCTGGTTAGCAAATGGGTGCTATTTCAACTGCATCCATTGCTGAGTCTTGGTCTACCGAGACCAATAGAAGATGGGTTTCTTCATAATTTCTCTCTGCCGCCATTTTTGATCAAGAAAGATTATCAGAGATTATATGAATTCTTTTACCAGAACTCGACTCCGGTTCTTGATCAAGCCGAGAAAATGGGTGTATCACGTGACGAGGCTAGCCATAATCTCCTCTTCGCCACGTGCTTCAATTCCTTCGGCGGCATGAAGTTCTTCTTCCCCAACATGCTCAAATGGGTCGGCCGAGCAGGGCTCAAACTGCACACAAAATTAGCAAAAGAAATCCGATCAGTCATCAGATCAAACGGCGGAAAAATCACGATGGCTGCCATGGAGCGCATGCCGTTGATGAAATCAACGGTGTATGAGGCCCTCCGCATTGAACCACCGGTTGCATCCCAATACGCCAAAGCCAAACGGGATTTCATAGTGGAATCTCACGACGCAGCTTTTAGAATCAAGGAAGGCGAAATCCTATTCGGGTTCCAACCATTTGCCACAAAGGATCCGAGAATCTTCGACAGGTCCGAGGAGTTTTTGGCCGACAGGTTCGTAGGTGAAAATGGGGAGAAATTGTTGAAGCATGTTGTATGGTCTAACGGGCCGGAAACGGAGAGGTCGACCATTGACAATAAACAGTGCGTTGGAAAAGATTTTGTAGTGTTGGTTTCCCGGTTGTTACTTGTGGAGCTGTTTCTCCGCTACGACTCGTTTGATATTGAAGTGGCGGCGTCGCCGTTAGGTGCCTCTGTTACTTTAACTTCTCTTAAAAGAGCTTCCTTTTAAACGGCGTTGTTCTTTCATTATTCATTGTAGGGAAAATGGGAACCTATTGTTTTTAGAATTAAACTACTTGTATGTTGGTTTTTAATATGATTCATTTAAAGTTTCAAGACATCAACTCAGTTAAGAAAAACTTAATTTTATAAAAACTTCCGTTTTGACAACAGCTAAACCACAATGACACTTTGATTGGGGTTGTTCCCAAAAAATTGTCTTCCCCCAAGCCGAGTAAATTAAGGTAAGAATTTTGTCGGGAAATTTCTCTCAAAGCAAATTGAACTGGGTCTAGCTGGGAGTGAAATGGTCATCACTATTGAGAATTTCCCCCTGATCTTAGATAGGTCGTCCGAGAGTTCACTGCGGTTCATTGTTTTGGTTATACACTGGGCTACCCTTTTGAAATTGAACATCGAAAGATAATGTGATGATTTAATAGAAATTTGAACGGTTTTGATAATTGAAGATGGAATGTGCGATTACATAAAATTAGGTCTAGGTGCGGTTTGATTTGTGTCGATTTCAACTCAAACCAAAACCAAAATCAAATTAATCAAGTTGGATGAATTCCAATCCAAACCTACTTACTCTAACTCTTAATCAAATCGAACTAAACGAAATAGCTTTGGTTTGGTTCAGTTTAGACTTTTCTTCCAAATTGAAATTTTTTTTTTTAAAATGGTTCGAATTTTGGGCACTCTTATTCTACAAGAACTAAAATAACTAATTAATTTTATATTACAAGAACTATGGACTAAAAAATAAAATTAGGTTAATAGATACTGATCAACATAAAACTTTAGAATTTTGTTGCTTTTTATGCATTATGTAACTTGACTACCCGAGTATGGAAAAATTATAAATATAACATAATGAACTTGTGAAAGGAAAATTTTCAGTACTATTACTTACTACAACATCATAGATTGGAAGGAATCTAGATGTAATTATGAGAGAGAGCTTATCTTTTAATTTTTATTTTCCTTTAAAAAAAAAAAGGTAAACATGTAAGTGAGTTGAGTCGAATCGGTTAACTAGGCATTTGAAATTTCAAATTATGGTTGAACCGACCATCTTGATTTTGTTTAACCAATTACCTATGTCAAACTGATCCAAGCCGACCCGAATAGATTCAATTTGATTGATTTGGTTGGTTTTTCGATTTTTTTTTTTTTTTTTTTTTGCCCAAACCTACGTAAAATGGGTACTAATTTTTCCTTTTAAAACTTAAGAAAAAGTTTGCTAGATCAGCAATAAGTTAGGATCATGTTTTTTTGGTTTAGTGCTTGTTTGAAAAAATTTAAAAAGACGAGATCAAAATTAATAATTAATTTTAACCACGTTTAATTGAATTCACAATTTTTTTCAATCTTTCAATTACAAATTTCGTAACATTTTATCAAGATCAACTAAAACTTTTATCAAAACTTTTGTCAAATAACCCCTTATTGTAATATACTTCACTTTTTACATTTTTTCCCGCTAATTATCAGAGAGGAACTTATGAAGGACTAGCCGTATCTTTTAATCAAAGTCAAATGAGACTTTTGAGACTTTGCCTATGTTTGGTTTAACCAAAAAAATGTTAAAATTATAAATTAAAATAAATAATTAATTTTAATCACACGTTTCATATCATCAACAACTTTATCGATTTTTCAATCACACTTTCAGCAATTTTATCAAAATATACTAATATTATGATTTTTAGCTAAACTAAACAACATCTTTTTATCTTGGAGTTGGGACTTGACGCTCTTAAAAATTTCACTTTGAATCTAGTCCGTGACTTTTTAAGTTCGTTGTTAAATCCAAAGGCTCAAGCCGCTCAACTAAAGTTAGCCGACGGAAACTACCAAGCTGGAGTGCTGTATGGGCATCTCCTCCTCTTGCAATTTTTTTTCCTATTTCACCAATACTTAGTATAAAGATATTGATGTCCGTACTTGTCATTCTTTGGAGGTTTAAGTTAACTAATGTGAACAAAAAATATAAGCATGCTGATATAAATTGAGAAATGAAAAGTATATCTATATAATCAACATAATATGTGCATTTATAGTATTTAGTGATGTAATCTTAAGTGGATTAGAATACCTATAAGATCGTGTAAGATCTGATGTATTTATAGTATTTAATGATGTAATCTTAGGAGTGGACAAGGGAAGAAGATCAAGAACAATCTCCTCATGACCACTATTTTTCAAAGATTTGCTGAAATAAGGTGTTTGCTCGTCAAATTTAACATCAGATGATACCACAACTTTCTTGGTGATAGGATTGTAGCACTTGTATCCCTTTTGTGTGGATGACTACACCCAAAAAAGAAAATAATAATAAAAATTTAACAGATTGTGGATCAAGTTTATCATGATTTGGCATTTGAAAGCGAACATAAACGGTGCATCCAAATAATTTTAGGTGAGATAAATCAATCTTTTTATCCTTCATCACTTCATAAGGAGATTTGAAATCTAGCACACAACTAGGTAGTCAGTTACTGAATAGGTAGAAGTACACCTTTGGGACCAAATCTTAAATTTTTTTTTTTGACGAAGCCGTTTTGTTTTGGGGGGGGGGGGGGGGGGGGGGGGGGTTTGCCAACACAACTTGTTTGGTGTATAATTCCATTTATGCTTAGATAGTGTGACATGTTATTAGACAAATACTTAGTGCCATTATCGGCCCTTAAGATGTAAATGGTGGTTGAAAATTGTGTGGTGACTAGTCGATGAAAAACCTTGAACACATTCAAAAATTTACTTTAAATTTTAAATGATGTAATAAAGTAATCCTTGAGTATTCATCAACAAAGGTTACAAAATATCTGTATCCATCAGAAGATTCAAAAACTGGACCCCAAATGTCAGCGTACAATTTCAAATAGCTTGCTAGACCTAGGCATAGAAGTGCCGAAAGGAAACCTAGTAGACTTTGACAAGTGACATGCAAAGGTTCATGGAGGTTTTACAAAAAAAAAAAAAAGTGGAAACTTTCACAATTCTGGATCTAAAGGATGAGCTAAACGTTGATGCAAAAGACGTTGATCTTGTGTGGAATTGGAAATAACTTAAAAACTCTTGTATCCCTTTTGTGTGGATGAGTACCCTCCAAAAAAACATTTAATAGCTTGAAGATCAACTTTATCATGATTTGGTGCTTGAATGTGAACATAAACGGTTGCAAGGCCTGTTAGGTAAAAGCAGATAGCAAAGTCTAAAAACTGTGCGATCACTTGTCTATAGATCGTACGATCGCATGGTTACTGTTGATCTCAAAAAATATGTCTATGACGTGTCAATAGATCTCAAGGCCTCTCACGTCCAGCTAAGCATTTGCTCTTGCACATTTGGACAAATCGTTAGCCATGTGTGGCCTTCTCCGGAGGGGGTGGAGTCGACTGCGCGCACTCTTACGGTCAAGTCAATTGTAGTGAAAAAATATATTAGCGTGAGAAGGTTAAAACGTGAGTCTCGAAAGTGTAAGTAAGAAGGTCGGTCTTGGGGAGATAAATAGAACAGTATAATATAGAGAGAATAGCAAAGTTGGTTTTTTTTCGAAGAAGAGGCCATTTTGTTTGAAAAAGTTACGGAAAAAAGAACTAGATTCAACACTTACTTAAAACCACAGTTGTTCAAAGGGGTAAGGAGAGTCGATGTGTGCAAAAGAAGGCAGTAAACCAATGGAAGGCTCGTGAACGCTGAGAAAAAGATCTTGGAACACTTAGAAATTTTCGCAAAAGTGAAAAAGGAAAAAAAATGAGGAAGAAAACCCTTTTATATGGAAGTGGAATGTGGCTCAGCCGTAGGATTAATCATGGCTTCAATCTCAGCCATACATGTGTCTTCACATTAACGACGTTAAAATCGAAAAGGCACCCATCACGATTTTGAATTAACGACCTTGATGGACGCGTGCCCCACACGTGCGATGAACGCGAGTCACTTGCCCCAGCTGTGACCAACAATTATGATAACGTATTAAATGCTCCCGCAGCACGAGGAAGGAGGTCGTCGTAGCAATAATCATGCCATACCTTGGGAACCAGCACTATTGTCAAGTAATTGTGCCACGTGTGGCCTCTTACATTATTATCAAAGGCTCGAATATATGGCCTCACCTCTTCCACTATCAAGGGCTCGCCTACAGGGCTTCGCCCCTTCTAATATCACAGACTCGCCTATATAGCCTCGCCTCTTTTACTATCAAGGGCTCGCCTACAGGGATTCGCCCTTTCTACTATCACAGACTCACATTTATGGCATCGCCTCTTCCACTATCAAGGGCTTGCCTAAAGGACTTCGCTAAAGTGAAATTCAAAGTCTTAATGTGTATGTTCAATCGATTTTAAAAATGCTTTTTAGTTGCCCACTAGATTAGTTTAGATAATTAGTATAAAACCAATAGATCAAAATTGATTATTCTATTAAAGTTAGTATTAATTAGAACTAAATTAAGTACACAGTTCTCGAGTTAATAATACTTTATTCACTATTCTATTACTTGCCTACGATAATGTGTATTTTTGGGATTTTGTGATCAAATTTTTGACATTACTGTCGAAGACTATAATGTATGTTAGTTTTAATTAAACGTAACTTTAATATGAATATTCAAGGAAAAAAAAATTAAAATAATGAAACTCAAATAGGGGCAAAATTAGTGTTACTGAATTGCCGAATATATGGCTGCTAAATCAAGTCAACAACCGCTGAATAGGAGCACGTTGCAGAATTATATTGATGGCTTCATATTGTCGATTTGAACCGGTATCCATGGAAATTAATTAACAGTTACAATCAATTGCTCATTTTCTTCTCAATTCTACTGCATCAGCGTCTTTAATGGAAGCTCAATCTTGTGGGGATGTGATAGAACATAATTATAAGAACCTATTTCCGTACTCAGAAGTAATCTCATAGCATAATTTTTGTGATTGAATTCCATATTGTAATCAGTAAAATATATTCTTGCTTATCCCTTTTGTTGGAAAAATGGCTTTGTTATGTTTTGTTGGAAAAATGGTTTTGTTAAGCTTTCATTTGGCACAGTTTTAGGTGGGATCGGCTGGTTCAATTTGGAAAATCAAAGCTGATCCGTATGTTTTTTTGTGAGAACATCAAAATCATATATTTACTTGTGAAAAATGATAAACGGTTGAATGAGAATTTGAAATTCAAAGTGAATCATTGGAAGAATGTTTATGATTTTTTTCTGTTCAGTAACCACCTCCGATTTAGCCTATATTAGTGGGGGATTATGTGAAGTAATTAGCAATTACCTACCCTCCATTCGGAGAGGCCAACTTCCACATCCGGTCAAATGCTGTGATCTTCTTCTAGAATCACCAAGACATCAGGTTTTGTCGGATAAGCCACAGAGAATCCTCATGAACACATACAAGCTTTTCTTATGCTGTGCGAAGTAATCAACCACGAGGGAATGGCACAAGATGCATTTCAAATGCATCTTTTTCCTCACATTTTGAAGGAGGGAGCATAAACAAGTATAAATTCACTATCTCCCGAGAGCATTATATCGTGGAATGACATGGTACAAAAATTTATTATGAAATTCTTCCCGCCATCTCGAGTCCATCAAATCAGAAATGAAGTTATCTTTTCAGACAGAGGGATTTTGATACATATCCGAAAGCATGTGACAAGTTCAAGAGCGCGTTTAAGAAGTGTTAAAATCTTAAAGTTCCTAAACTCGCACAAATATATCTCTTCTACAATGGATTGCGCTCAGAATTTCGTTACATTGTAAATGCTTCAGTGGGCGAATCAATTTTGATGATTGTGGTAGATGAAGTACATAATCTATTTAAAATGATTGCTAAGAATCAGGCCAACAGGTAAGGAAGCTTTGATGAAGGCAGGTGGGATGCATAATGTGGACGCTATGACAGTGTTAGCACCACAGATATGAACAATAAAGAAGAAGCTTGACACTTTAACTCAATCTGTGCACATGGTACAACATCCAGCTTTGATTTACGCAGGTTGTGGGACATATCACATCATTGCAAGCTGCCATTTGGTTTCTACTCATATGGGTCAGCCAGCAGAGGCCAGTTATACATAGAACTATCAGAAGAAAAATGGACCTTACCTACACAACTATCATTCGAGTTTGAATAAGTATCCCAACTATGCATGGGTGGACAATTCAGTTCAAGGAAATCAGATGAGGGGCAATCTACCAGTCATTCAGCAATGAAAAAATCTTTCAAGGATCTACTTATCAAGTACATCACCAAAATTGAGACAACGATGCAGAATTAGCACGCCTCTATACATAACTTAGAGAATCATGTGGGACAGATAGCAGCTGCATTAGCGAATAGACCACATGGCACATTGCCTAGTAACACAGAGATGAATCCACTAGAGCAAGTATTAGCAATTAAGGTGGTGAATTATGAGATCAAAGAGCCACCATCATTCACTCCCGTGCACCCTGGTCAATGCTTATGTGTCACACATTCCATTCCCTCAAAAACTGCAAAGCTAGCCAACAGTGCAGTAGGTTCAGGCCATCACTCAGTTTCCAGAAATCACAGCAAAAATAAAAGAGATGGAGAACACTCAAATATCTACTGAGGGCTATGTGAAGCATGTCCAAAGAAGCAACATAGAAATATCAACAATCATTCTCAGACAGCCCACAGCTTAAGGCAACAGTTCTGGCACTTTACTCACATCTCTAATCCCTTCTCCTCAAAGGTTGCAAAACACCAAATTGGAGAGACATTTCACTAAATCTTTGGAAGTCTTCAAAAAGTTGCATGTCAATATTCTATTCATTGACGGGGTTCTTCAAATCCCAAACTACTCCAAGTTTTTGAAGGAGATGTTAACTAAAAAGACGAAGTGCCCCAACACGAAGCGATAGCACTTTCAAAAGAATGCAACACGATCATCCAGCACAAGATCCCTCCCAAACTAAAAGATCAATGGATTTTTTTACTTTACCTTGCTCTATAGGAAATTTACATAAATGTAAATTGTTTGATTGATTCAGGGGCAAGTATAAATTTAATTCCTTTTCTTCTTTACCGAAAATTGGGATTGGGACATCCTAAGATGGCTTTTCTTATCCTTCAGTTGGTGGACAGATAGCTGAAGCACCCAAACGAAATAGTCGAAAACATGCTTAACAAGGTGGAGAAATTTATTTTTTCAGCTGACTTCATCATTATGGAAATAGAAGAGGCATATCAGATGCCAATAATCTTAGGAAGGTCATTCCTGCCTACAAGCCATGCCTTGCTAGATTTTGATGCAAATGAGATAGTCTTGAGGGTGGAGGATAAGCAACAGAGTTTTAGTTTGGAAAATCCACTCAAATCTTCCAACTTTGAGTATTGTCAACGAGTGGACCATTGAGAGAGCTACAAGAGCAGGCCAGATATAGATTGAATTATTGGTAAGGATAACAATGAAAACCTGATTGTGTAGAGAGTCAAGGATAAACCAAAGAAATGCAACCAATGTCTAAAACGTAGGATTGAAAAGTCATTTTAAGCCATCATGAAAAGCCTAGAAACAATATGAGTCAAGCTAAGGACTTTAAAACAAAGCGCTTATTGGGAGGCAACCCAATATTTCTTCCATTTTATTTATTATGTTTTCTAGCCATAGGATAATTTATATTAGTTATTAGTTTTAGTTAGAGAATCAGCATCCTCCTCCCGTTTCCCTTTAGGTCTTTTAAACATTTGTTGATTTACTAGATGTTTGAGCTAAGTAAGACTTGTTCCTAGTTTTCGAGCCTTAATGCATTATTTGATCATTTTGTGGAGGAACATGAAATCGCGGATCACTTAAACCACCCAGGACCAAGGAGCCAATGAGAGCAATATGAAGCTAGCCATTGGATTACATGCAATCTCAAGGTAGTCTTTTTCATCATTTCCTTCTCCACCCTTTTAAATGCGGACTTAGGATTTAGGATATTGAGAACAATATCTAGTTTAAGTTTGTGAATGAAAAGCATGAGTTTTCTTTTGTTTTTGTGTGTTTTTTTCAAGCTTCTATTGCTTTAAGAATATATTGAATTATGAATTAATTTACAAATGATAATTGCATACTTAAGGTAAATTTTTACTTTTTACTTTTTCCATTTGACATTGATATATATTAAGCATATGAATTAAGTTAAGGATTGTGTATGAATGAGTTGACTTCATAATTGGATAGGTTGAAATAGTGGCCATAGATGCTAAACCCAAAGCCACTATATTTTACATCCGTAGACCAAATTTATAATAGTTTGGGGGGAGATTTCACTATTGTAGGAAGATGTTAAGATAAATGGCGATTCCATGTGTGAAATTAAAAATCTTATGTGGATTGTCTAAGGTCAATAGAATGAAATATGACAAAGATCTCAAGTTAGAAGTCCGTTTATTTAGATAGGTGTTTAATGATGGACATTGCCCTAATTAAGGCATAAAAAAATATTTTATTTGAAAATTTCTCTTCGTAGCCTTTATAACTCGAGTTATTAAGCTCATAAATGAGTTAAAATTTATTGTCCTAAAGTCAACTGACTTGGAAGTAGTCGGCCTAAAGCTTGTTATATGGATCATTTAGAAAGCTTAAGGGAGAGAATGTTGCAAATAAATTAAAAAAAAAGTATTAAAAAATTAAGAAAAAATATATAAAATTAGAAAAAACAGGTGCATGAAATAGAAGGCGTACCAAATGTTTTGGTTAAGTTCCAAACACTTATTTAAGGAAAATCAACTTTTGATAAGAAATTATTAGCCAAGTTAAGTTATAGAGATTGAAGCAATCAAATTTGATGGAGAATCTTTGTTTATTGAGATGTTGAACTGTAATTGGTGAGATTTACCTAAATTAGAGAGGTGATGAAAGAATAAAATTTAACCTTAGACCACACACTTGAAAAGAGAGAAAAAACAAGTATAGGGATGTGTGAATCTCACAAATAAAGATAAGAACATAATTGATTATTAAGACTCGGAAATGAAACAACTTGTGAATTCATGATGCTATACTTAATTCTTCACACACACACACACACACACACACGTCGACTTTGTAATGAAAAAGTAGTTTTGATTTCTGTATTGTGATCTTGAAGTTGTGCTTAGATTTAATTTCATGATTTCAATTTTGAGTTAAAATATCGAGTTAACTAGCTAAATATTTTCGCATATTTAGGATCAATTGGATGCAATAATAAAAAAGGAAGGGAAATATAATCAAAGGATCTTTACAAATCAATTTTCAACCGCAAAAGGATATTCCATAATTTCAACAAGAGTTTGAGGCCCATTTTTGGAAAAGTAAACATTCGAATTGGAGAAATTCTACATCTAGAAGAATTATAGCCATTTGAATTATATTTTCAACGCATTTTGAATAACTTCAATTGGATATCGGGAGAGAAATGTATGACCAAAATAATGAAAGATGTGCAGAGACAAAATCATGTTCGTGCGAAGTCAACTTTCCTTATTTGATTGAAACTCATTTGGAAGGCAATTTGGATGTGAATTTTAACATAATTTCACCATATAAATACAAGATATGGGCAGCCATGGAGGAGCTCTCTCGCACCTCTCAAATTAGATCCATATTATAAAATCATTTAAAAATGAGGGGCACATTCATTATAAGTTGAAGTTGAGAACAAATCTAGGAAGGTATTGAATCAAGAAATATCAAGAACTTTAAGAATCAAATCTTGGGATTGATAATCAAGAACAAGAATTAGACCGTGACATCTCTTTTTGGTATTTATAAATTCCGGGTCATGTTCTTTCATTCTTCTTGTTGTTTTATCGTTAGAAACATGTTTAGCTAAATTTCATTTGGATTGGATGATTGATGAAACCTATTTTTATTTAATTCAATTTATGACTTTAAATTTAGTAATTTCTAGGATTTTTGATTGATTTTGCATTCCCATTGCACTATTTAATTGTTTGACCATCAATTGAATAATTTGTTACTTATAGTAGTGTAGGAATACTCACAAAAAGTTTAGAACGTGGTAAAGTCAACACATAGACAATATGTATTAGGAATAATATCTATGACATGTGCAATCATGTAGATAACTTAAACTAAATGCATGATTTTCATATGATTTCGGACTAGGAATAAGAGTGGGTCGTGTTAATCATATGTTGTATCTTGGAAAAGAGCATTTGACATATTAGCGTTATCGATTGTCAAAAATACATGAAACTAACTAGATTATTAATTGAAAATTGAAATAGTGGAAATAGGGAGAATCATGAATCCAATCGAGCATTCACATTTGATAAAACTATATTTTACTTACTTTATTAGTATAGATTAGAAGTAATATAAATAATCGCAAAATCACTTTTTTGTTGTCACTACTCAGTCGAATTTAATATTAACTATTGAACTATAATTTAAACATTATTCCTTGTGGGAATGATAAACTCAAAACTCACTATTTCTATTACTTGTATAATGATATCGTACTCTTGTAGGTTTTAGCATAATAGGAGGGTGTAATAATATGTAGCGTAGAGATTT
The DNA here is from genome assembly GCA_019395295.1 of Osmanthus fragrans. NCBI lineage: Eukaryota > Viridiplantae > Streptophyta > Magnoliopsida > Lamiales > Oleaceae > Osmanthus > Osmanthus fragrans. The sequence goes on from CM033352.1 coordinate 14,060,184, forward strand.
TCTCCACATGCATGCATAGGGGGTGCAAATCAAGGACCAAAATTGTACATCGATCCTTGAACTTGTGTGCATATACAAATGTTGATCCAAACGGAGCAAAAAATGGCCCTTTAAGGGTGTCCATGTTTTGCTAATTTTTTGCATTCTCCAACAAACTTTTTTTTTTGCTTCGGAAACTGTTGAAACTCCAATGGTAATTGCCATTATTATATTGAGTTAATGGAAATCTGTTCTTGCACAAATTCATTGAGCCAGAGTAGAAGTTGGAGTGCTCAAATTCTGCTGAAAAATAGGAAATAGACTCTACTATGGCTCAAGGGCATAGTTTTGTTATGACTTGGACTGTGGCTAAATTGCCAAGTCATTATGTGAGTCAAATTGTGGCTCAACAATTTGCCATACCGTTGTTCTGGTTAATCATGGAAAAAATAGAGAAATTTAATGGCTTGAATTTCAAGTGGCTAGGGAGATATTCAAGCAATCAATGCACTTGATGTTTGGAACCATTTAGATTTTTTTGTGCAGAAACTATATCATGATAACTTGACAGATTCGCTATATAACATGTATAGTATGATGAAAGCTGCAAAGGACTTGTGGGAGTTCTTGAAAGCTCCAAAACTTAAAAGAGTACTAAAGTACTTAAGATATACTCCTAATTTTGGACTGTACCTCCCATTGTGAACACAAATTCACTAGTGGAATTTTAGTCTTTTATATCAGATATCCAATTAGTATCACTATATCCTTCAATGACTGCTGGATATCTGGTATAGTGCAGTCCAAAATTACTAGTATATCTTAAGTATCTTAGCGCTCTTATTATTCATTTTTTAGTGATCAACCTTGGATTACTCGTCTATCTACAACGTTTACTAACTGCATAGGCTATGTTTGGTCTTGTAAAACTCATCAAGTACAGACTTCCAATTATTCTCGTGTATTCTACTTGAGAGACACCATGGATTTGTGTTCACACTGGGAGGTGCAGCTATATCTTGAAAATCCTTTTAAGAAACAGCTATAGCCAGATCTACTATGAAATCTGAGTTTATAGCTCTAAATAACTGTGATGAAAAGGCTAAATGGTTATGTAACTTCTTAGAGGATATTCCAAGATGGTCAAAATCCGTGCCAACAATTTGTATTCATTGTGATAGTCAATCATTAATTGGAAGGGCAAGAGTAACATGTGTAATGATAAGTCTAGACATATACGTCGTAGACACAATACCATAAGACAACTATTCTCAACTAGAGTTATCACTATTGACTATGTAATGTCAAATGATAACATTGTAAATCCGCTAACCAAATGACTAAATAGAGAGTTAGTTGGAAAATCATTGAAAAGAATGAGACTTAAGCCTTTGAATGGATAAGTTAATACAAATGAAACCCAACCTAGTTGATTGAAAATCTTAAGATCTATGTTCAAAGGGACAACCCAATTGTAAAGACTTGATTGAATCATTGTGGGAGATGTTACCTCCTATCCATTTTTATGATGCAACAGTGATGCCCGTAAGTAGGGGTGTAAGCGGTCCGATTTTATCAATTTTGACAGATTTTCAAACCAAACCGTTTATACCGGTTTGAGAAAAATCCAAACCTAAACCAAACCATTTTGAACAGTTTGAAAAAAACTCAAACCTAAACCTAACGGTTTGGTCTGGTTTTAAGCCGTCGATTTCGCCGTATATTTTTTTGTTTGTTTATTTTTATGCCATTAATTTAGGAGTGGACATTTTTTTCCAGAAACGATGGAACCGTACTGGAACCATTTAGAACCGATTGATTTGGTTCCCGATCTTCTAAAAAATAATTTGATTTTGGGATAAATTATTAAGAACCAACCGATTCTGGTCCAATTCCCGGTCTAGTATGGGAACCACTAGGAACCGAACAATTCTCATAGAATTTTTTTATTATTGATAAAATATATGATTCAATCTCCAATCACTTTTATAAACAAATAATAGTGTTCCTTCTTCATTTTAGACCCCAACACTTTTTTTCTTCTCCTTAATTCTTTTCTTCTCTCTTCTTATAATTTTTTGATTAACTGATTCTCAAACCAAATTAGAATATTGAGTAAATCTATACCTAAATAAATTTATTTACAATATATAATTTCATTTCTAAAATCCAAAATTTTTATTTTGTTTTTACTTTCATTACATAGTTGTTGATCCGATCAAAAAATTTTCATCGAGATTTCTACAAATTATAATCGACAGAACCAGAAGTTGCAATAATTTTTTAAAGAATGTCCAATTCAATGTAGGATTTTGATTTTGATTGAGGTTTGTTTAATCATTGGAGAGTACTATGCAGTTTATAACTTTATATAAGTTGATGATTGTTTTATTATAGTAATTTATACGAAATACAATGTGGGATTGCTGATGAATCATTTCAGACTTAACCTCATTTAAAAATAAATAAAAAGTCTAACACAAAAGTCTTACAAGTTACAATTTAGAAAATTTCATTTTTTTTTATCTTTTTATCTTTTATATATTTTTTCGCAGGTCAGATTTGATTTTAAACCACAATAAAATTTCTCAATCCTAAACCAGGTTTGGTTCAAAACCATTTCGTTGACGAGTTCACGTGACACCAAACCGACGATTTTCAAATTGCGGTTTCAGTTTGATTTTCCGGTTTGGTGATTTTTGCTTACAAACCTACCCGTAAGGATGAAAGATAAACAATAGACTTTTAATGATATTTATGCATTGAAAATCCAGCGAAGTAATGCAAGTTTCTTGTAATAAGAAATCACATATGTGAGAGATGTTTGGCCGCTTCTCAGAGAATTGTGTGGGGCTCAAATCTCACAGAACCTTCATGGCAAAAAAACAAACATAATAATGAGAAATGAAATATGTTAGGGAGAATCTTGTGCGGAAGTATATCATCGTTTACAAAAACGGCAGAACAATTCAAAGATAGTACGTCTACTAGTCAGCTACTAAAGTAAATATGCTCTCGCAAGAGAATGTTCAAAGGATAATAACTAACTATCCTATGCTGGTTTCAACTGTTGAACAATATCACCAAGTCTTTATATTTCACATTTATGTGTTGCTCCCAATTTTTATTAATGTGATGGATTGTTGAAAAAATGGCTTTGTTAAGCTTACTTTTGGTACGATTTGAGGTGAGACCCATTGGTTAAATTTGGAAGATCAAAGTTGAACCGCGTTCTTCTCCGTGAGAACATCGAAATCCTATGTCTACTTGCCAAAAATGATAAATGGGTGAATGAGAAATTGTAGTTCAAAGTGGACCATTGGAAGAAGGTTTATGTTGGATGAAAAACTATATTTAAGTTTATTCAACATAGAAAGTTAATGAAAGTAATGACCATTTTATATATGGTTACACTTTGGAAGGGTGTAATCATATGTAGTATAAAGACTCTCTTCACGTGCGCACGTAGGGAGATGCAAATCAAGGATCAAAATTGTACATCGAGCATTGAACTTGTGTGCGGGTGCGACCTGCATATACGGAAGTTGGACCGAACGAAGCAAAAATTGGCCGCCATGGTAGAAATTGAAGTGCTCAGATTCTATCAGTTCTTTTCTTATATCTTGAGAGACAGATGTTCAAACTAAACCTCAAGTACTTACAGTGATTGAGCGAATCTGTTTTAAGGAAACTGTGTAAACACAGACATCAGTTTGCAGATTTATAGTAATTTTAGAGCTTCATATATTTCTGCAGTTTTCATTCCTTGTTTGTTTATGTTTTTGCTGTATTAAATAAAATTTATATTATTCAATATTTTTATAACAACTTTTTAATCACATCAATGACTATAATGTAATCAACATATTGCATTCCATCGTACCAATGAAAGTATAACATTCTACATTGCAATTCAGAAACTATTAATAATGATAGGTATTTTGTATGAGCCAAGTGAGAAGATAAAATGGTCATCGTCTTACTAAGTAATTTTTTTTTTTCTATATATCGTGGGATTTATTCATAGCAATCAATTGTTAATCCAACCTATTTATCTATCTTATTTAATGAAAAAGTGTAGAGAGAAATAAGGGTTACATCTACAAAGATATAATATAACTTTTTATCATTATGTAAATAATAATACTATTTATCATCAATAATGATTATCATCCGATTAGGTGACAGTGAACTCTCTGATTCATTGTTTAATAAAATTATGATGAATTTTAATGTATTGAACAATGAATTGGGAGATATACTGCCGCCTAGACCAATACATCATAAACCATACTTGAGGAAATTTGGTGCCACCTCAACTTCAAATATGCATCACGTGAAAAAATTGTTATTGTTTATAATGAAATTTATGACTTTTATTTTATTGTTTATACACATGGAACTTCTCATAATAAATTAGTGAGATTATTTATATTCTTATTATCTATAGCATGCATGATCATAGATTTTCCGTACTTAATAAAGAGTATGAGATAAGCGTGGAGAAAGAAGAACATCTAGTGGAGTGGCTTTCATGTTTGTTAATCCAGCATTCACAGTCATATCGACCGATTCATGTGAGTAGACAGCTCAAACGCATGCAACAAATTCGCCAAGACTAACTGTAACATGTGAAGGGAAAATGATATGCCAGGGCAAATTCTTCGACCGGCTCCAAATGGGATCAATTCGAAATTGTGACCCTTAACATCGAAATCTTTATGAGTTGTGAGGAATCTCTCCGGTCTAAACTCCAATGGGTCAAACCATACTCGAGGGTCTCTATGTGTCTTCCACAAGTTTATGATTAGCCTAGTTCCTTTTGGAATAAGGTAATCGGCTAGTTTGCAATCTTCAGTGAATTCTCTTGGGCTACCTAAGAATCCGGCAGGGTACAACCGTAATGTTTCTTTTACAATGGCTTGGAGATAGATTAGCTTGTCGATATCTGATTCTTCTACTCGTTTTTCCTTTCCAACATGGATGTCTAATTCATTGTTGAGCCTTTTTTAACACATGACAGTTGTTCAGTAAGAGGGATACTGCCCATACTAGCATAACTGTGATTGTGTCACCTCCACCGGCAATTAAACTCTGAGAGTAAGATAAAAATTACTATCAAATTAAGTTACTTTTATACTTAGAAGTTCGAAAGAATAAAAATATGTTTAGAAATTAAAAGTTACTCAAAAGTAACTCGTAATTACTTTTATCAAGAAATACACTTAAATCATTTTGCCTCATAATTAATTCTTTCTTAAAGAACTACGAAATGGTTTATGATAAATTCCTTCCTGGCTTACTAATTTTATGCTTACAGAATTAGTGTTATTGGGTCTGTTTGGCAGGGCTTGTGCTTCCGCTTTTTATAGAAGAACTTTATGAGGAAGTCATGTTAGATTAACTTCCCCAAAAAACTCTTCTAAACTAAAAAAATACTTTCAATTTTTTTTCAAAACAAGTTCAACAGTAAATTTCTTAGTCTCAACAGAAACTTCTGGCTTTCTAAAACACTGCCAAACAGGCTCTTTTAGTTCTTGGAGATTAAGAACTCTGGGATCAATTTTCAAGTAGTCCAATGCTTGTGAAAGGTAGGATCAAACCAAGAATTGAGGAAAAAAACTTACTAGGCAAGTGGATTTGATAATTGTACCAGGATTATAATCTTGAAGGGCTGTGTCTTCCACAGCTGAAAGCATGACATCCATGAAATCCTGCTTGCTACCAGAATTTGCCTTTTGCTTGTGCTCTTCCAACCATTTCTCAACAATTTTATCCATTTCTTTTCCAGTTTCTTTCATTCTTTTCTCATATCCACCTAAATCCAACCACCCTAGAAAAGGGATAGTGTCAGCCACAACAAAAAGTCCAGCCAAATGAAAGAAATCCCTCAACACCTTCTGGCACTGTCTCGCCTCTATTTTATCCCCATCAACAGTTGCACCAAAATATCTCTTTCCAGCAACCATTCTAATAACAACATTCAAATTCAAGTACCCAAACCACTGCTTCATTTCCACCAATACTTGGCCGGACTCATTTTTCTTCGCGTTCCAGCACTCGTAAAGCTCTTTCATGGATAGCTCAGTTTCTGAAACACGTATGTGTTTAAGGAGTTCCAGACTGCGGAGAGAGAATAATTCTACAGCTATTAGTTTTCGTATTTCCCGCCAATAGGTCCCATAAGGGGAGAATGCAAACATGGCGAAGTTATAGCCCATGTGCCTGGCTGCAAGAAATTTTGGACGTGAAGATACAGCCACATCCCAGGTGGTGAACAGTTCTTTAGCCAATTCCCAACTGCTCACCACTAGGGTTGGGTGTACACCGAGCCGGATTGTAAAAATCGGTCCGTACTTGTCCGCCATTTCTCCCAAAGTGATGTGGGGAAGCCGGTAGCCGCCTCCTATGAGGTGGAGATGGCCTATGAAAGGCCACGAGCCACCAGCTTCCGGCGGTGCATTGTTTTTGCTACCTTTAGACCTAAACCGCAAGTAGAAAATGAAAATCAAGGCAAATATTGCAGTTATGGAAGGGCTGATCTTTGAGACGGTGAAAATCCATGGAGTGAAGGGACTAATTTGTTGCTTAATATAGTGATTTTTTTTTATAGCGCGGGTTCTACTCAAATCATTATAGCTTTTTCTTAATTAGCTAGGTGGAGCTTTCCAAATTAGAACTCAAATTATTAATTTTAGCAGCGAATAATTTTCTTATTCTAAATATATTGTTTGTCCAATTTAATAATATGTGAGTGACACTACGTTATACACGTGATCCTTGAGGCTTGAGTAAGCACTCAAAAGATTGCACTCAAAATAATTATGTTAATTAAGAGATTTCTTGTCTTTCTTCATAAGTATGAAAAGTCACTAATAAAAAGATGAGAAAGCGGGTTTAATCCGACCTCCTTTTCTTCATTTAAATTCATAATAAAACCTGCCTATAATTATAACAAGTCAATCTTTAAATCAATTAACAAGCTCAAGATCGAGAGAATAAACGAGAACTATCTTTTAAACAAAAAATATCTAACTCTTAATAATTGTATAAGAATTCGATAGATATACAAATATGTACTTCTACACATAAGACTCAAAAGTATGAGCATATGGATTTCAAGATTGTTTTATTCAAACGAGCACCATTGGAAACAACCTCTTTCGGGGATGAAAAGCTCAATCATGGAAAATGAACGTCTGCAAAATATAGACTAACTTATAAGGCTTTGTTTGATATGCCTAAATTTTTTCTTTGACCTTTTAAGATGGACCCCAAAATTCCACTTTTGCGCTGTTTGATAAAAAATTATTTTCCAAGAATTGATCTTGAGAAATTCCAATGTACAACCACTTTAAGCGTGATTCCGTGGAATTCAAGCAGGTAATATATAGGTGAGAATGTTGGTTTTCAACTTTTATTTTTTTTTTTTTAGCAATATAAACAAATTCTAAAACCTAAAGTGTAAAAAAAATTATCCCTTTAATTGACAATCTTAATGCAATTAACAAGCTCAAGATCGAAAGAAAAAACGAGAAAAATAATCTTTTTATTAACAAAAAATTATTTAACTTTTAATAATTGTATAAGAATTCCCATGGTAGATATACAATATGCATTTAATTACATAACATAAAAAAAAAAAGCCAAACGTATTATATATCCCTAATGTTGTTCAAATATTTGGGTAAAGCACATTGGAAACAACCTCTTTCGGTTCATAAAGCGTAAAATTCCCTGGAATTCAATTATTTCAAGGAATTTTTGCAAATTGGCTAGAATAACTATAATATCGTTATAATACACCTGCTAGATCGTTACAAGGAAAACGTGATTTCGCAAATTAATTTTGATACAGTATGGAAGGCCTTTTGAATTGGGACAAGGGAAATTTAATAAAAGTATGTTTATTTACATTCACAGTTTTTAAATATATATATATATATATTATATAATATATAATTATATATAAATATATCCAAAAAAGATAATTATATTAAATTTTTAATTCTTATATGAATATGAAATATATGAAATTTGATAAAAAAAAAAAATATTCGTTCTAAATTCAATTTGACAAATATTTATTTTCATACGTCTTTTGAAATAAGTTTATATTACTTTTAGAGTTTTTTTTTACAAAAGTTCTAATAATTAAAAAATATCATCAAACAAAACACAAAAACCAATAATCATAAAATATACTCTTCAAAAAAATTAAAAATAAAAAAAAATTAACATATGATTCGAGGTTATAATTCTTTCATGGTATGCGTAAATCAGTGTTTTCTTATTTTAACTATCCTATAGATGAAAGTATAGTGATATTTCAAAAAAGTTTTTAACTATCTAAATATTATTACATTACAACACGAAACAAACTTAAAATTATCAACCAAAACACAAACAACCAAAATTACTAGCTTATGAGCAAAAAAATAAAAATAAAAATCCAATTAAATATGATTTGAAAAGATTTGGGTTGCGTAAGTAGTGATCTTAAGTGAATCTAATAAAAGTCAACAGATAACGACAAATTTTTAACTAATTTTAAAGCACCATTTTGACAATAGAGAAAATGAAAAGTAAGAACTAGATTAAATGTTGATAGTGATGGGATGAATATAGTGAATTGTTAAATTTTTTAAAATTGTATTAGTGATGCCTTTATAGTGGGATGAATACATAAAATTTATGTTGATATGTAATGTTTAAATTAATGAATTTAATAAGAACAATATTTGAATTTTGACGTGGATGAAATTATTAATTTTTTAAAATTTTAAAATTTTAATAGTGATGAATCAATAAAAAAAAAAAAAAACTATAGGATTTAAATCGTGACAATCTTTAATAACAATCATTTCTACATGCATCAATTTTATTATGGGTAATTATATCCAGAGCACAAATTTTTTTATTTTTTGTACTACATTTTAATTGTACTTAAATTTATTAATTTTTACTTGTTATGATACTTATGTTCCTAAAGACTTTTCATGTCATTTTTATCCTCAAACTTTCCATTAATTAATATATTTTGTATTTAATAATAAATTTATATACAAAAGTTTGTTAAAATGAAGTAAACCTAACTTATTTTTTCATTATATTTTTAAAAAATAAACAAAAAAAAGTGCGAAAAATTAATTCTTCCTCATTTCAAACCATGAAAACAATGTGTTTTGATATAAATTATCATCAAGTATGATACATACTAATTAATAGAATGTTGAATATAAGACCTCAATCGAAAAAAGTTAAGAAAATAAGTATTAAATAAGCAAAGGCTGAGGACTTTAATTGCAATTAAAATGTGGTGTATGAAAAAAAAATCGTGGTGTTAATATAACCACCTTTTTTTAATTATTGTTTCATATTTTGTTTGTTCATACATCGATGTCATGATTATATTTTATACTATTTATTATTTCACCATAAATGATCTCCTAAGCACGTTAACATTCCTTATCAATTAATTTGTAGATAATTTAATTCCTGAGACTTATTATGAATTTATTCGCGAATTAATTGGTGTACTATGTTACCTGTAAACTAAGCACCAATGCTTAGAAAAATGATTTTATAATATCATTATTATTATTATTTTAGCAAAATTTTTATTGTAATCAATCAAATTTCAAGAGTTCTATTTGCTAAAACTTTCAGCCCACTCAACTATTCTCATTCATCAACCGTTATGACAACTTTTCATTAATCATTACACATAAATACAAAGGAATATACCGATTTCACATATAATTCAGCACCATGTGTCTTGTTGGGAATATATTTAGACCTAAACAAGAGGAATTAAAACAATCAACAATAAAAAGCAACAAGTTACTATTTATTGATTCTAGATGATTAAGGTTATTAATCCAATTAAATCCAAGTTTAAACGATCACATAATTGTACAGATCAAAAGCAATCAAGTAAATAACACTAGGCGTGTGTTTGGCCCCCTATATTCCACCAAATTTTTTCCACAACAGTATAAAGGGCCCACGTCTGCAGCAAGGAGTTTGGAAGTCAACAATGACAGAATTGTTTATTATTTTTATGATATGTGTCTTTCCAATTTTGCCCTTATATACCAATCAAAATTTTGGAGCAAGATTGAAGGGTAAATAAGGGAATTTTCAAGACATAACGAGGGCAAACACGGTATTCATGATTAATGGCTGGAAATAGTCAAATGTGTGTCAGCCTCATCAGTTTTTCTCCTTTTATTAATGCTTTCACTGTTGAAAAAACTAAAATGGGTAGGAAGAAAGGGGCTCAAATCGGGGGCTAGATATGATCACAGAAGAAAATCCTTCCCATGATCAAAAACCTTCGAGCAAACTTGTTAGTAAAATGCACTAGAAAAGTTAACTTACAATTAGTGCAGACATCACTAAATTTTAGCTTACTCTGGGCACCTAACTTTTAAAACACCAAAGAACTCTTTTGGTTGTGTGACCCGCACTTTTCAACAACTCTGACCATTTTTCTCTCTGCGCGAATCACCAAAAACGAACTCATTTCGGCGTGTTGGAACTCCTAATGCCTTTTCTTCAACTTCAGAAGTTTGAAGGCTTATAGGTAAAGGTAGGATTTTTGGTGTTTGATCTTTAGATTTTCTATGTTTTAATCTGTGACTGAGACAAGAGAACATTGTAATATGTATTTGATTGTCAAAGGATGTTTTCTTGACCAAAATTAAGGCTCAACCAATTTTGAAACAATGTTTGGGATGAAATATGAATAATTGATCAAGTGGTTGAATTGAGAGATCTTTGGAATGCATTTTGAATCTTCAATAATATGATCTCTAATGTAAACTAATGATTCAACACATCTTTGGGACGGACTAGGCTTGAGTATTTATAATATGAAGTGTTTTAGAATGAATAGGAGTTGGAAAATCTGTTAAAATCCCTAATAGAATTTTGTCCCAAAAAGTCGACCGCTCGAGTGCTTTCCTTATGGCCAACGAGCGGTCTCTGAACAGCTCTTAGCATTTTCATCATACGTTTATCTCCCGATATCGAATTGAAAAGATTTAAAGTGCGTTGTTGAAGTTAACTCAAAGAGCTACAACTCTTCTATAAGTAGCATATTTCAAATTCGAATATTTTCTATGTGAGAAATGCGTTGTAATATGTGACTGAGAATTTGGAGCATGACTTATGCGGTACTTTGATACTCATTTGACTTGTAATTGTATTACATTGATCATATGTGATCTTCTTGGACATCTTTGAGCTCTTTGACTTCTTCAAGAACTATACTACCAATCTATTCACATTTTGATTTAAATTACAACTAGAGACCTAACGAACTCTTCATTTAGCATTTTGTGACAAAATTGTTTATTTCAAAGTCAAAATAAAAAATAACTTCACAGTCTACCTAGAGACTTAATTTCAAACTTCAACTCAATCTTGTTATTCTTGTTTACTGAAACACATAAAAATAACAATATCGTGTGCAAAGTAAGAGGAAACTTATAATAAACATATAACTAAGTTAGATAAATAACTCAAGTTACATATGTATAACACAACGGATGTACTACTACGAGCATCAAATAACTTAGAATCCAAACATGACAAGTTGAGATATATAATTGAACTAGCAACATAAAATAATGATATTAATACTATACAAAACACGTAACATAATATTAATAAGCAAAATGTCCAATCACACTAGTCAAATTTTCAATTTTTCTTCCCCTAACTCATGTACTTATCAACTCTCTGAAATAAACACTAACTCTCCCCCATTTTGTTACGAATAATAAAGGAAGACTATCAATATACTCATAAATGACACAGAGATGAATGAAAAAAAAAAAAAAATACATAGGCAAATTATTCAAATTTATGCAACACATTTGATGGGAAAATAAAAACTTTCTTTTGAAACAACTATTTTTCATGAATTTTTAAATAAAACAATTAACATCATGAACAATTATTCATTTACTTGTACATATATAATTCATAAACAATGAACTTTTCCCATATAACTTATTTTAAACATATATAAAGTAAATTATACAAGTTACACATCTGTGAAAAGTGACATTAAACTCCTATAAGCAAGTCTCAAAACTTTATATCAGTGAGAAATAACATTCAAAGAATCACTGGTAAATGAATATATTCTTCAAAATATGAAGTCAAATCAGTGTTACTAGGACCTTTAAATTTAAAAAAAAAAAAATCATATTTAATTTTTTTCAATGTATAACTCCTCTTTCTCCCCTATTTGTAAGCACATATATATAATTTTTTTTCTCATTTTTTCCCATATCTTATATGTAGACTTATCTTCATGTAACATACTTAATGAACTCTATAATGACTATAGGGCATCGGACTATAGGGCATCGGATTTCAAGATTATCAACATGCTTAATTGTTCAAGTCCAAAAGGTTGTGAGAAAAGTATAAGATGTATAATCAAAATTTCATTATTTTGAAGCTCAAAACTCTGTTTTTATAGGGAATATTAAGGTTGAACAAAACTTCTGAATTGAACTAACCGAACTGGACCGGACCCAATTTGAACTGAACCAATCGAGAACCAACGGGTTTGATTTGGTTCTCTGTTCTTGATTCTTTATCAATAACCGAAGAACCGAGTAAAAATCGAATCTCCCTATTTTTACTTTATTGTAAATAAATCAAATTATTTAATACTTTTTCAAAATAAATTTGATAAATAGTTAATTTAGCTCAAACCAAAAAATATGACTTTCATATTTCTAATTTTCAATCCAAGACTTAATCAATAAATTTGACCTAAATTTGTTATTTTATTATAGTGCCATTTCAATCGTTCTAGAAAAATCGAATTAAAGTTTGACGACGTCTTTCTTAATTATTGTGGGCTCACCATCTTTCTCTTTATGTGATTTTAACAATCAAATCTATGAAAAACTCAGCAAAGAGTGGCATAAAAGACACATAAGGATGGACAACGTTATTTTGTAAGAGTTAAGATTGAACATGTCATTAGTTGAATTAATGTAGCTGTCTAAATAATAAAAAAATTAATTATATTATGGAACCCAGTAATTGGAACCGAACCTGAACGAATCCATAACAAATTTGGACCCGACGTTTTCACTTACTAAATACCAAAAAATTTCGGGTCCGATTCGTTTCTAAGGTTCCATAATTAAATTTGGATCCGATGTTCACTTACTAAATACTCGAAAATTTCGGGTGTGGTTCGATTCTTGTTAAAATCAAACCGAATCGGACCATGTCCAGCCATATGAAATATACAAGAACATAGGTTAACTAGTTAAAGGTAATTCAATATTCACGTCAACCCACCACACAAATGACCACAGCCCCAAATCTCACAGATACGGTGAAAACCCACAAGAGCTTAATGGGTGTAGTTCATATGCCATATGGTACATGCAATAACATATACTAAGTACTCCAAACTAGTTCTAAGCAAAGTTAATGAAAACTTCATTCACTATTCATTATTTATATTAGTACCTGACCATAAAATAACATGTCCAAAAATTCATTATCATTAAAAATAATTTTCCTTCCCCTCTCCTTTTTGTTCATAATTTCTAATTTTATTTTTAATAAAAAAGGATAATGCAAATAATAATAATAATAATAAATGAATACGCATGCATGAATATATAGATACCATTAATAATGCACATAATCACCTACTCAATGTGTTAAAAATACACTCTTACTATGAAGAGCAACACGAGCAATACATCAATTAATATCAATACTTTGATTAGAGAATTCACTCATTTTGATCCAAATCTTCTTAGCAGCAGATGAATCATGGTCAATAAGTCATCAATTTAGTCAAGTGGCTTGATTAGTCAAGAATCTAACATGAGTAATTAGATCTTGTTTATTGTTTCTAATCAAGGGCTTACATCACTTAGATTTTATGTAACTTAACTCATCACAATCGTGACATATGGGAATAAATTTAGGAGCAATCATAGGTTTCAAAATTTGAACCTTAGGTGGAGGAAATATATGTTGTACATATGATTTCGATCTTTGGACACCTACATTCTTGATCTTGTTCCTTCTCAAGAGCTCACAACATTATATGTCATAACTTACCACAATGATGACACATGGGGATGAACCTAGGAGAGCAACTTTAGGTTTCAAGTTTTGAACTAAGGCTTCGAGACAGGAACGAACTTTTAGAAGAGGAAGTAGTATGGGAATTTATTTTATTAACGCCTAAATCTCCTCTATTCCTAGCTGATTTGTTGAGAGCTATCATGTTATTAATCTTCTAGATCCGTTAGAGAAAGATTGAAGTTAGGTATTTGATTTTTCAAGATCACACGTAAGAGTCTTAAGCTTAACTTCTAAGAACTCTTTCTCAGCCATCAACTCGTCCAGAGCTCTGATAGACTCCTCAAGTTTAACTATAAGTCTTTCTTCTTCTAATTTAATTTCATTCAATTTCTTAAGGACTAATCTATTAACCTATGTAAATTGATACTCTCCTCATATAGCTGGTTATACACCTCATATATATCCATATCATCCTCAAATCCTTCACTAGAATGTGATTGACTCATCTAGAAAAAAATTTGACCGAGGATCGCAATTAAGCTCTAATACCACTTGTTGAGAATATATTTAGACCCAAATAGACGGATTTAAAATAATCAATAATAAAAAGCAACAAGTCACTACTTATTGGTTTTAGATGATTAAGTTTTTTATTCAATTATACCTAACTTTAAACAATCACATAAACATATATATAAAAAACAATAAAATAAATAACACCAGATATGATCACGGAGAAAACCCCCTTCTCATGATCAAAAACCTCCGGACAAACTTGTCAGTAAAGTTCATTAGAAAAGTTAATTTATAATTAGTCCAGATAATGTTAAACTTTAGCCGACTCTGACAACCTAATATGTAAATCACCAAGGAACTCATTTGGTTGTGCGACCCGTATTTTTCAGCAACTTTGGGCTACTTTTTTTCCACGTTGATCATCAAGAGCAAACTCGTTTTGAATCATTGGAACTCCTAGTGCCTCTTTCCAACTTCAGAACTTTGAAATCTTATAGGTAAAGGTAGGGTTTTTTGTGTTTGATCATTAGATTTTTTTTTTTTTGATCTGTAGCTGAAGCAAGAGCATATTGAAATATGGATTTAATTTTCATAGGATGTTCTTTGGACTAAACTTAAGAGTCAACTAATAATGAAAAAATGTTTGGGGTGAATTAAGAATAATTGATCAAGTGATTGAATATAGAGATCTCTGGAATGGGTTTTGAATATTCAACAATATGATTTCTAATGTAAAATAATGATTCAACACACCTTTGGGATTGACTAAGTTTGGGTATTTATAATATGAAGTGTTTGAGAATGAATATAAGTGGAAAATTTGTTGAATTTGTGAATAGAATTTTACACAAAAAAGCCGACCGCTCGAGTACTTTTCTAGCGGTCAATGAGCATTTGAGCAATCGTCAGTATTTTTGTCATATATTTCTCTTTCGCTATTAAATTAAGGCAATTCATAGTGCATTGAAAAACTAACTTAAAGGGCTAATATTCTTCTAGAGGAAATAAAAGCTAGCAGCTAGCAGATAGGAGAGTGAAGAAAGGTTTTCAATTAGCATATTTCAATTTTAATGTTTTTTTATGTCTAAAATGAATCACAACTCGTGACTGGGAATTTATAACTTAATTTGTGCGACACTTTGACACTCATTTGACTTCTAATTGCATCTCATTGATCAATATGATCTTCTTGGATATCTTTGAGTTTTTTTAAACTCCTTTAAGGCCTATATTACCAACCCATTGACTTTTTGACTTTAATTACAACTCCATTACTCTAATTTTGTTTAAAGAATAGTCAACTACAAATAGAGACCCAACAAACAGAATTTATACCCATCCTAAGTTTGGGGATTTCTCCTAATGTGCTCTATGTGAAAACATGTTGTCAAAAACCACAATTTCTACCTTTAATAAAAACATGAAGTGTAGTGATGAGTTTATTTTATACAATTATTCAGATCGCTAAATTGACTTGAAATTTGATTAACTGGGCAAATTTTTACTCACTTTATGTTGTATATAACTTTTGTGGGCCGAATCCCCAACTTGGAGTAGAATTTAAGAAAAAGAAGTGATTTGGATGCTAATTGGAATGTTTCATCACTAGTGGGGACTAAAATTGAAACTTGGTAAGGTTGAGGGACCTACTTGATCATATCTAAAAGTTGGAGGACCAATTATGATTATATTAGAAGTTCAAGAACTTAAATGAATAAAGTCAAAAGTTGATGGACTAAATTGACTGGGAATGAGTAGTTGACGGACAAATTGTGCAAATACAAAAGAGTCGAACTAATGACCTCAGAATGTGCTTTGAGGGTCGATGGAACTCCAGGGTTTGATTTTCAAAGTTTATCAAGGGCCATGTAAAATTTAAAACTAGGTCAAACAAGGAGATTCCACAGGACATTTTTTATACGATAACATAGAGATTACTTTTGGGAAACGGTATTTACATTTAGGTCAGATGAGTTGAGATTTGCAGTCCAATTTTGCTGTTCATCCATTTAATTCTTAACACATCGTCAATTTAATGGATTAGTGGTAAAGTTAATGAGTGTAAATTTGAGATAACATGCTAATTATTGATTACATATCAAAAATTAATTAAATAAACAGTAGATCTCAATTCAGGTCAAACAAGGGGATTTCCATAGACATTTTCCATACCACAACATAGAGATTAATTTCGGGATATATTTACTTTTAAAAATAAATTATATTATATTTTTAGCCTTATGTAAATTTATTTAATTAGAAATTTATATAATTAAATTAAAATATATCACTTTAAATTCATCCACTAATATTTATTTTTCGAGCAAAAAAGTTGTGAAAAATCATTTGCAACGTTCGAACGTATGTTGCAAGTTTCGATATAGTCGTAAAGTAAAACGATAAAGCAGTGTTCAAAAACTGTATTAAAAAGATACAACAACGTTGCTAATGAATATGTATTTGCAACAATTAATGAACATTGCAAAATAGTCATACATTAATAGTTTCAACAATAGACAATGAACATTGCCAAATACGAGCGTTGCAAAAAGTATTAACAATCAGTGAACGTTTGTAAAGAACATTTTTTGCAACAATCAACAAACGTTGCAAAAGAGCTACACATTAATTGTTCAGCAATATGCAAGGAAAGTCGCTGTAGGATGCAGTTTTAACAACGTTCATTGAACGTTGCAAAAAATATGAAATATGTAAATTTTTTTGCAAAAGTCAATGAACATTGCAAAAGAGAACACTAGTAACAAGCACTTAAAAAATATTGTCAAATCTCAATTATGTTAACTAATGGCAACGTACATTTATTAGAATGTTACGATATGCCCTTTTAGCAACACTCAATTAACAATTTTTTTTTTTTTTTTTTACGTGTTGTAAAATGTCATTTTTGTTGTAGTGGTAGTATCATTAAGAAATTTTGTTCCATATTATTTGGATTTTATATTGGGGTTATCTTTTCTTCTCTTGAATCGGAAACATTATCTTTTCTGCAAGCATTATCAAAATAAGAATTTGAATTGTTTGTTAAGTTTATCTTTTTTTTTTCTTTAATTCAGAACAATGGTGACTAATCTACTGGGATTATAAAAATAAGTATAGAAATTTGATGGTTTATATTGATTATAATGATTGAAAATATGAAAGGATTATGAAGGAATTATGATGGGATATATCAAAAAAGTAGTATTTAAAAAAAAGAAAAGGAATAGACATATAATTATAGTACTGGGATATAAATAGTGCCTCCCTTAATTTGAAGACAAAAGGCGCATTAATCTAGTGCAAGGATTTTGATTATTTCCTTGAGTTTAAATGCGAACCACTTGGTGCAACGATTCTTCCTCTTCTCTTCATGGCACAATTACATAACTTGGTTATGTACTTCAATTTGATTATGTGCTCTTTGATTATTATGTATAACTATTTTCGTTAGTTAGGATGAAGGATTGTAGTCTACTTTGAATATAATAATTTCAATTAATTTTTGTGTAATGTTTTTACTTCTATTTTTCATGCTTTGAAATAATTGACATCTATTTCATTGATTTGTAAATAATAACGAGCCAAGAGCCGAGTTATTCATTTAGACTACGTACTAAAAAATCATAATTTTGATAGATTATAGAGATGCACTTTTACTAACTTTGTGGTCCTTAGTTGAATTTATTTTGATTTAATGTGCTTAATTAAGACTTATACAAATTCATGTAGAGATATAATGAATTGACTTAATTAAGTAATTTTAGTTTGAATCTAAGAGAGGTAAAATCAACTAATTTTGAGAATTCAATCGGATACACAAAATTGATCGTTGTTGGGATTAAGGAGGATAATTATAGTGAACTCAAGAACAAACACTTTTTGCACATAAGTTAAAATCCAAATATTTCATTTTGCACAATTTTTAATTATTTTCATAGTTTAGTTATTTTAAAATTAATTATCACAAACAATTGATTTTATTTTACTCAAATAGAAGTTTGGTCTAGTTAAACCAATAATTGAATAAAAATAGTCTTTGTGAAACGATAATGTGGACTCTCTAACTCTACTCTACTAGTTTATTCAATAACTTGTTTGGCAGAGAGAAATAGTCAATAATTCTAGACAATATCTACTAATATTGTGCCTCCATTTGGGTTTCAATTTATTTTTCTAAAATTTTACTTTTTCTAAGTCAAATATTAATTTCAACTACATATTTCGTAGACCACATTTACTACCTACTTATCGACTATTCATTTCTTGAAAAGTAGAATTTTAACAAAATAAAATGAAACCCAAGCAGAGGCTATGTACTAAATATGCCTTCAACATCTACTAATCATATTGTGTAAGAACTGAATAATTAAAGAGGAATTCCAAAATATAAAAATAAAAAAACTCTTGAAAAAAATATTTTATTTAGTGAAGGGAAATCTTCTAAAGATTTTAATGGGAATCTCCCAAACATTAATCCAACGCATTCTAGCACTTCATGAGAATGAAGGATTTAGAGCAGTCCATTTGCCAGCTTGGGCTTCATAGTGTAAACTCAAGATTAAGCAAACAATCAGAAGAAGATGGTGAGCTACTTGAACTATCTAGCTTATCCTTTTTTGACATGTCGTGGGCTTCCTCGAGTCCATCCACCTTTCAAGAAAATAATTTGTGAGTTTACCATATTTAACCTTAAATTAAACGAAATGATGAAAGTAGATTCACAATTGCCAAATAAATAAAAGTTATACCTTGGCAACATTTAATACGTGACGAGAAAAAGTTAAGGTATTTTCTTGACTTGAGGGACTCCATGCATATTCTTCAGGAGATAAGGATGCCCATGAAACCCTGCTGCAGTAGATACTCCTATTAGCGTTTGAAACTTAATAAATATAGACTCTCCTTTTTTTTTTTTTTTTTTTTTTTGTATTGAAACAAAATTTTGAAAGTGGAGTTTAACCAGTCTAGAAGACTGAAGTTAAAGAAAATAAAGAACTCTAAACTTGACATGATGCAGTTGTGAATATGAACCTTTAAAATTTTAATATTAAAAAATGCTCCATAAATTATTTCCTATAATATCAATTTTGAAAAGAAAAAATTATGTTGTTGTGCATGCATACTATATTGATCCTATTCAGCCATTTATTACAAGAAATTGGGTTTATATTTAATGTGTTGTTCATGTTAAATCACGCAGCCTAGTCCTTGTTTGACACCCTTTATTTTAAAACTCTTTTTTTATACTCATTTTCAATCACATTCATATAATAAAATATTTTGCACGTAAATCTAAAAAAAATTTCCTGCTTTTTAATAACATCTTCTTTAAAAATTCATTATTCAAAACTTTATATTTGTCAATTAATGACCATCAAACAGAAGCATAGTTAAATGAGTTATTCTACTTGTACAAAATTTTGTACAAAAAATTTTACAAACTTGCTAAGTGGTCTCTCCCTATTGGAGGGGCGGCTGTGGGGCTAGCCACCCTTTCCAATAATGGACGGTCACTTGGCAAGTATGTAAAATTTTTTGTAATTGATTTTGTACTTGTAGATCGATCCTAGTTAAATTATCCTAAATTAGAGTTGTCTACCAGCTGTGACGGTCCTACGAGGTTTCCAAACTTTGTCTAGCTTAATTTCTGCAATTTTTAATTTAAATTTAAATTTTTATAATTGCACAACACGATCAAGACAAGTCGCATGCTCCCCTCATTCGAACCCGATACTACTCAGTTACAATGACAAGTCCACACGACACTCACACATGGTCAAACCTTTTATGTATAGGGCTATTTGTCATCTCTATTCTCTGCTGCAGAATGAATTTGAAGAGTCAACCACTAATAAAATGGAACATTGAATACTCTCTCAACTATTGACATAGGACCCGTACCACTCTGGGGCACGCGCAGCAAGTGGACTAGCTAAAGGAACCTTTATTACATCATTATGGAGATTTGTTAAATTGACTATTTGACCTTCAAATCTGGATCAAATTATTTGATTGAATTTGTTCAATTTGACATCATATTGAAGAAAACTGATCTCCTGATATAATGCCCACCTACGTTGTCGCAAACAAATAATTTGTGCAGTCGACACTATATTCTTGTCCTCTGTGGACTGTAGATTAGTTCTGTCATATTGAATTTTGAAATTTTACCTTAAAAGATTAATCATATTAAAAAGAATAATCAAGATTTTTATGTGTTAATTTTTATTTTCATATTTTCGATATAAGACCTTATATATGAGTAATGTAAACTGATATCTAGTGATATAATTTATGATTTTCAAAAGAGTAATGCTATTCAACATCACGTGTGAAGCAGCAATTTAGGTTGTAACTCCACGGCATTAAATGATAAATTTATTTAAATACATGTAAAATAATTCATTTAATTGAACCTATTAAATGTGGTCATTCATATTAGCGCTCTAACATCACTGAAACTAGATAACATTATTCCTTCGAAAATGAAAGTTGAATGGGTGTTAGACGTGCATCCGTTGGTCCAACAGTAATAATGATGGAAAAAATGCATGTGCAAGAAAAGTAAATGGAGAGTGAAGCATCAGAATGCACTCACCTCTGAGCATTTTGTAATGTAGTTGAAGGTAATGATGAAGTCGGTGGTTGTAATGGGAATATTGAGTGACAACTGCTAGTTTTATCCTTACTTGCCTTGTGTTTTAGTCCCATTTCTGCTTGCCCTTCACCTGCAACATTTTATAAATCATGAAACCATTGCCCGTGCTTTGCAAGAAACACTCATGGCACTTCTTAACGGATACAAATAAGAAAATTTATGTGTTAGTTAAGACAAAGAAATAAACTAAATAAACTAGAAAATTTATTGGTTTTCATCTCTAATTCTATTTAAATCAATCTAGAACGACTAATTTAGACAATAATCACCGTTCATCATGTCTGCCTGAGACAATTATGTCCTAACCTGTAATTATGTGTTTTTAGGATAGAGCAATATTATTTAGCACCACTTATATTAATGGTCCGTTTGACATAACCATCGCTTTTACTTTTGTTTTTATTTTGGCTTCCTGTTAAAAAGTTTGTTGAGAAAGTTATCTTAATTTTTGTTTGGAAACTAAGGGTCTATTTGATTTGTGTTTCGATTCTTAATTTTGAGTTTTGAATTTATTTTTAATTTTATTTTTGAGTGCCTATTTTAAAACTTCTAAAAACGCGTTTGATTTGTCATTTTGAAAAATTATTTTTCAAAGCAGAAAACTAGAAACGCATGTTTGGTTTGAAATTTTAACAAATTATTTTATGATATTTTATTTCATTAAATTTGATTATCAAATAAAATTAAAATTATTTTATATTAACATATTATCAAGTAATTTATACATTTTAAAGTTGGTACATTTTACAATATTTTACTCACTACAAAAATAAAAAATAAAAATAATTGAGTTTTCAAAATTTAGGAAATAAAACTAAAAGTTAATAATGTAGATTGAAAATGTTTTTGTTTGTATTCATATAATCCAGGTAAAAAAAAAAACTGAAAAACCGATCAAACCAATCAAGTAATTGGTTTGTTTTTTTTCCTTTTCTTTTCAAACTAAATCATGGTGAGTCGGTTTAGTAATGATTTAAAGTCTCAAACCATTGGTTAATAGAAACGACTCAACTCAGTTACGTGTTTATCTTTTTTTTTTTAAGAAAAATAAAAATCAAACGATAAGCCCTCTCATAATTGTATTTCGATTCCTTCCAATTTATGATGTTGCTATTAAGTAATAGCACCAAAATTTTCATTTCATAAGCTCATTATGTTATATTTAACTTTTTTTTTTCTCTACTAGGGTAATCAAGCTATATAATGTATAAAAAAAAATAATAAAGCTCATAAGTTTTCTGTTGATCTGTGTCGAATACCTAATTTTATTTGTTAGTCAATAATTTTTGTAATATAAAGTTATTTAGCTATTTTAGTTCTTGAAATATAAGTGGGTCCAAAATTCGGACAATTTTTTTTTAAAAAACATTCAATTTGGACTAAAATTTCAAACCGACTAATCGAACAGAGTTTGTTGATTTGAGTTGAAATTCATCCAAATCAATTGATTTGGTTTTGGTTTTTGGGTAGAGTTGAAACCAACCCAAACCCAATCGCGCCCCACGCCTATTTACATATATTTTTTCAAAATAAAATAAAATTATATAAATCATTATTAAGAGTTTGAAGTTTTTTTTTTTAGTAAATTTTATTTTTTTCAAAATTTTATATTAAGAGATTTTAATTTTTTTTATTTTTTATTTAAATAATCATTAAGATCTAACTATTTTTATATATTAAGTAATTATTATTTTTTTCAGAATTTTAATTTGAATTTTTAAAAATTTTATTTTTGATAATTGATCAATTTTATTTAAACTCTTGTTTTCTATGTTGAGTATTTTAGAATTTTTACTAAAAACATTCAAAAAGTCAAAAATAGTAGACAAACCATTTTTTTTGTATTAGTTTTTGGTAAAATTTCCTTCTATGTTATAAATTTTTTCTTGTTTTTGAAATTACATTTTCAAAAATAGCAGACAAACTATGTTTTCAGTGTTTTATAAAATTAAAAAGGACATGTAAACAACAAACCAAATGCATCCTAGTTTTTAAAAGAGTTTGCTCTTTCGAAAGTGCTTTAAGAGGAAAGCACATTGAACCAATTTCGTCTAAAAACTCTTCTAATTAGATGAAATACTTTTATAAAATTTGTCATACAAGTTCAAAAACAATTTTTGATCTTAAAAACTCCTTTTGACTTCTAAAAAAAATCCATATCAAACGAATCATTAATACATAGACCACTTTTAATGTTTCAGTGAAGTTAAATGGGCAAGCCTAAATGGACATCAGTTGTTATCTAAATTGATGCTAAACATTACATATGCTAACAACATTATTCATTAGATGAAATAAGACAAAAAATTTCAATTAGCGTGTACAATCTTATAGTGTAGATGAGATAAGGCTTATGTTTGGCTCCATTTTTTTAAAACTTATTTTTAATCCCACATTTTTTTAGTTCAATCATAAATTCTCTTAATTTTTATGAAGATTTAAATAAAAAAAAAAATTCTAATTTTTAACAAAATCAAACATGGATTAGATCAATTGAAGTAAAATTTATATTAGCCCAAGTCTCACAACTATTAAAGCAAAACTCTTTTTTTTTCCCTTAACCTTATTTTCAACCACACATTCTCATAATAAAATAGTTTGTACGTAAGATTCAATATTTTTCCTACTTTTTAACAACACATATTAAAAAAATCAATGTTCTAAAACTAATTTTCTTTACGTACTTATCATGTTGTGTCTTATCTAAATCAATATGGTCGTAATTAAGTTTTATTTGAGACTTGGGAACGGAGTAGACCAACTGGGAGAAGTTTGTCTCCCTAACATCATTATCAAGCACAAACAAAGAGGATGATGGAAAGACAAATAGAAATGGGACCCCAAAAGAGGCAAAATCCAAATATATATACCTGCCCTTTTGTCAGTGCTCTTCACTGTTCTGTACATCTGCATGAACACCCACATAAAGAATAAAGAAAAAGATTAGAGAAAGTAGTCCTCTTTTTTAAGATTACTCTCTAGATGCTCTTTTGTCCTCACTCTTGTATTCTTTGCCCTTCTTCACACGAGTAATAGCAGTGCAAAAAAGTTTAGAAACTAATGAATTTTTATTTTAATTTTTTAATTTTTTTCGTGATTATATTCAAGGAGAAATTGATTGAAAACAGTACCCCACCTGCAAGTGACTCTTCACATGAGCTAGGGTTAAGTCCTTGACATTCATCAACTCTTGAACTGACTTAGGTGTTGCCCCTGTAATATTTGTCAAGAAATAAAGACAATATTGGAACTGATTTTCCCAGAAAAATATTCATAGATAAGGCAGTCACATAGTACAAACCAGATATTAATATCTTCTATTGAATTGCAATTTGTGCTAGAAATTCTTGTTGAACCATCTCTCATCAAAAAATTTAAATTTTTCGAGAGAAAACACATGCATAAGTTTTCATATACAGATATTTATACTCAGCAATTTTGTCACTTTGATACCACGTCGATCCATCTCATATAAAATGTTAAGCTTTTAGTGAGGAATCATGGTTTTTTCATCAAAGGCCCCATACGTGCACAATTTTTCATAAATGTTCTATGGTGAGACTTGAACTCATACATGTTTAACCATTTTATCTAAAAAGTAAGTCTGATGATGTGTCTGTAAACAGTGATAAATGAGTGGTGCAAAAGTGAATATTATTTATAGGTCCGGCAAAATTTGTAGATAAAAAGTAATTTGAGCAAAAGTATTATTTTATCAAAGTATTTATAAATCCCTAGAAACAATGAGCCAAACATAGGATTAAATTCAGACACCTCAAATTTATTTGATACATACTCTCATGGCCACCAAGGAGCTGAACTGCGTGAACAAAATGAGCATGGAGGGTCGAAGTCCATCTCATTCTGGGAGCCCTAACACTTCTTTTTATCATCCCATTCATCATTCTGCAACTTTTCTTAAAATCACGCCCATATATTTGCGGCTGGTAATGTTGAAATTGTCTTGGTAGAGGGCTAAACCCTAGGCTCAAATTGGGATTAACATATGGATTTCTGGAACTCCTTTCTGGGTGAAAAAACTCATTTTCTTGGCTTAGATCACTTTCACTGCTGGCAGAACGAGCCGTAGATCTCGGGGAATTCGATATCCAGGGTGGACTTATCTGTAATGACAGATCAGGCATCGTTGAAGCTGTTCTTTTTATCATCTGATTTGAGCTGAAGAACATGATCATATCAAGACGAATATAAATTAGAGTAATTATAAAGAAGAGAGGGTTAAGCTGTTATTATATAATGAGCACCTTATGATTTGCATGGTTATCTAGAGAGAGAAGGGGAGGAATAGGCTTTTTTTCTTGTAGGACACCTCGAGGATTGAAACTTGAAAGTAATTGCAGAAACTACAAATACTTTCAGATAAATAATGCTGTGGGAAAGGAGGAAGTAAAAGAAGTTTCTAGGGGGAATAATTCTAAAAGTACAGGGAAAAGAAAAAAAGAATCTGTTGACGTAGCATCTGTTGTACAATTTTCGTCCAAGTAGACAACAAGGCCTCCAAATGAATACAAAAACGAAATTGATATAAAGAAATGAAGAAGACTTGAAACGCAAAAAATTCTGCTCTAAAAACTTTATTTGCGTCATCTTGATAATGAGAATGCTATATGACCAACATACAAATAGTTTTAGCGGATTTCAAGTCAAGAAATCGGGTTGCAAACAGCACTTTTGAAACCCAGAAATAAAGAACAAAAAGAGAGTTATAAAACAATTCTAATTGAATTTTGAGAGAGTTTGGAGATGAAAATATCAAAGTATATGAGAGAATTTGATATTATTAAACCATGAATTTTATCTCTATTTATAGAATTCCTTCATACACTTTCGTATGGGTGCCAACTTTTCTCAAAAAATGAAGTTTGAGGTTGAAAATGTGTCAAACGAGTTCTAAAAAACTGTCCAATGACTACATTTTTGGCCCATGCGATGGTTATGGCACGGCTGCCATCAGAGGATTTTGATGGCGCCATCGACCGCAAGCCTCAATGGCCCATGCGGTCGCATGCGCAATTTTTTGCACCAGTTTTGTTTTCTCTTTTCTTCTTATTTTTTTTCTTTCAACCACATTTCATCAATTCTCATTTAAAATATTTGAACAACACATTTATATAACAGCATCTTCATGGCTGTTTTTGTTGGAAAACTTCAATCGAAGGAGGAGAGAAAACAATCTTCAAGTAAGGTCCAAACACGTGATCGTTGTCCTCAAACAATATTTGCCCCTTCTCCGGTAAATTGAGATGTTAAAAGATTTTCCGGCAAATGGTTTGAAGGATTAATCAAGTCTTGTTGTGAAAATACTAAAGTACAAGTATTTTCACCCAAAACTCAAGAACACAAAGAAACAATATGAATGTGAGTAGAAGAATAGATATTGAATTTGATTGTAGAGAATATGAGTATAAAACAATGTTTTTCAATTGTTTCATTAAGAACATAGCTCCTCTATTTATAGGTCTCACTAATGTACACGAATTGGTGCCAAAAATGTGTTGAAAGGGCACCAAATTCAAGTGACAAACGATAGGAAACCGTCCTCCAACGGTCACTAACTTTGTTCTATGCGACCGCATAGTACAAAATCATGCGGTCGCATAGTTATACTCGATGGAAAGAAGGAGGCTTCTGTCCATTCTATGCGGCCGCATAGGATTTGTTCTATGCGGCCGCATAGAACAAATCCGACCTATCTTTGTTGGTTTTGAACAACAGCCATTTCTCGACAGTTTTTCTCAACTATGCTATGGGTATAGGAAATAAATACAGAATTGCTACATGAATTTAAATTTGATGGACATGGTCTAAAACATAGATGACCCACATAAATAACAAAAGGACAGGGTGCTACCTTTTCAAAATTCTGTATCAAATCTGTGAGTTTCTCCTGTACTTAGGGAATAATTCTGCTTTTCTTTGTTATTTTTGTCATCTACCAATGATATTTTGTCAACTGTTGATCTATATGATTTTTGTAAAAAAATAATAATAATTCTGTACTTATAGCATTGTTTTTCCAGGGTGTCAAAAGTTCCGTATGTCAGTACACAGAAGAATTACAGATTTCTCCACTGGGGTTGGGGGAGATTTCTTTATCTTTGTAATGGGGAATGAGAAAAATAGGTACAGACAAATAATGGAGGTATCCAATGGGAAATATAATGGTTGGTTTTCGAGAAAATGGAAGAAATTTCTATTAATCTCGAAGAATTCAGTACACTCTAAAAATTTTGAATAATGATATTTAGTTTCACAGTAATTATAAGTCCAGTCTATTTAATGATAGGTTAAATAAAAAGTAAAATTTAATGATTCATTTAATTGTATTTATCATTTAAATAGATTGATATTATAAATCCAATGAATTAAATCGCGTTTGTAAAGACTTGAGTCCATCTTAAAATGTCAAACTTATTAAGAGAAGTAATTCAAACTCTTATAAATTGGTCTATGTTTTCATTTTTATTCAATGTGGGATTACATTCCTTGACATGTCCCCACAAGATGGTGGCTCGTTTGAGCAGACCAATTTTGAAATCCGTATGTTTATTTTTTGAGTTTTAATCGGATCGAATTGCTCGTTAGAGCTTAACCTGACTCTGATACCATTTTGATGGTCCATCTTAGAAGGTCAAACTTATTAAGAGGAGTAGTTTAAACCTTATAAATTAGTTTATATTTTCATCTTTATTTGATGTGTGATTACATCCCTTAACAGCGTTACTCATAAATTTTTGTTTGACATATTTATTATAGAAACTCATTTTTTAAAGAGGAAATTGCAAGAAATGTCCATTTGCAAAAATGTCCACCATTGTCAAAATGTCCATTTTGAAATAATTTAGACCAAAATACATTTGTTAACAATTTAGGGGGCATTCTCTTCGTATTTCAATTTTGTATTTTGAGTTTTGAATTCATTTTGTCTTTTGTGTTTTGGGTGTTTTTTTTTGTTTTCGGAAACACGAGAACGCGTTTTCAATGTTTTGAAAAATCGAAAACAGAAAACAGTGTCCATTTTGAGATTGTTGAAAATTCGTTCTTTTTGTCTTTTTGAAAAAATATTTCTCAACCCGTGTTTTTTGAGTTTTGGCAGATTTGTGAAGAAAACAGTCAAAACGTAAAAAAATTGTTTTCTGTTTTCTTCACAAAATTTTCAGCAGTTTTCAAAAATTCGTTTTCGAAAATGGGAAAGAGAACGCGTTTTCAATGTTTTGAAAAATCGAAAATAGAAAACAGCCCGAAAACAGTAAAGAGAACGCCCCCTTATAATTCCACTAATTCCAAAAATGGACATTTTTATAAAATGTTATTGATAAATAAAATGAACACGGGAATGTCAAGAAAGACATTTCAAATGTAGAGAATTGTCATGTTCGAAATGAAATGTCATTCTAGAAAAAGAAAGTGTCAAGAACGACATATAAAATGTCAAGAATATTATTTTAATATAGTTTGTCATGAAAGTTATTAAGGGCATAATAGACAATTTGTTACTAAATTCAAAAGTGTAGATATTTTTCATTAACACCCATAAAATTAGACATTTTTTAAAATACCCCCTTTTTTTAATTGAGATCTAGACATGCACGTGGAATATATGCAAATTGAGAGTATTGATGTGTTTATTCAATAGCAAGCTTCATATTTCGAGAATACTAATTGGAATAACTAAGTAACCATTGTGAACGTAGGAGCCCAAAGCTTATCGATATCTACATGATAAAATATGTATCACAAGCATTAAGGGCTATAGCTCAGTTGGTAGAGCACCTCGATTTCAAAAATTTCTTATAATTTAATTCATAACGATTTTCTAGTTCAAATATTCACTATCAAGAAGTGCTGGATTCTTTTTCAGAAATGTACTTCTCTTTTGGGCCGGTTGTGGGCGAGGAGTGATTCAAACCCCCGACACTGTGGTTCAGAGTAAAAAATTAATACAACTAAACTTATAAGCACTTGCGCATTTGTCTAAAGTTAAAAATAATTTACTTATAAGTTTTATTTATGATATCTGAAAAAAGTAAGTTTTGATAGTAACAAAATTACTTTTAAATATGTAATTTTTTGTTTAATAGAAAAATAAACATTTTCAAATACATTTTAATAGAAAAGTTACAAAAAAGAAACTTAAATTTTCAAAATTTAGGCGAACTTGCTCTTTATAAAGAGATGTACAAGATTTATATTGACCATCGTTTCTATTAATAAAATATATAAA
The DNA here is from genome assembly GCA_019395295.1 of Osmanthus fragrans. Lineage (NCBI taxonomy): Eukaryota > Viridiplantae > Streptophyta > Magnoliopsida > Lamiales > Oleaceae > Osmanthus > Osmanthus fragrans. The sequence continues at coordinate 14,089,667 of CM033352.1, forward strand.
GAACTTCAAAAAAGAATGAACATGTACATTCTTGTTGGGTGCGATATTTTCAAATCACAAAATATTAGATTTCCATAATATAAACCAAGAATTAAAAAAGTATGAAAGACTTTCATTTTTTTTATATGTATATATTTAGATTTTTCAGACCCCATACATATATAATTCAAGATTTGAAATTTTTGAAACCCACATTACTCAAGATTTGAAATTTTGAATGTATGTAAGGGGCACGATGATCAAAGGAGTGTTGGAGTAGTTGTGCAGAAGTTCACGACACACTCATTTCTCCATGTACCATTATTCCCTCTCCGTGTCCAAATATTCCATGCTCTTGACCAAATTGTCCGCAACCCCACCCAACCCCCACTTCTCACACCCACTCCACTCGGGGAAATTTAGAAACCATAAAGATTCGACCACATTCCTCGGCGATTACATGGTTCCGTCACGTGATTTATTGGCGTGACTTTGTCCGAACAATAAATTTTTCTTTGTTTATACTCTTACATTCTTTTTATTCCTCATTTGTTCTAGAAAATTCTACGTTGCTATCATTAAATCCTTGTTTGATGGGAATAAATTTTGATTTTTAGTAGATATTGAAAAAAATTGATAAAATTTGTGATTGAAAAGTTATGGGTCCCATGAAATATGTTGTTAAAATTAATTATTAACTCTGATTTAAATTCAAATCTAAATTTTTAATCCCATCAAATATGAGCTAAAAAAATTATTTGATAAAATGATTCGTAGCTATATACAATAGAAGATTGTATTGAAAATTCTATGATTCCAGTATTGAACCACTTAACGATCCTTTTGTTAGGTTTTAATTTGTCTTGGCTATTTTTTAGACAAAATGATTATTATAAAATAGTTGTAAAAGTCAAGAAGTCTTTGGAATGTTGTATAGATGAATTAGGAGTCTTTGAATTCAAGTATGAAACATGAAGAAAGAGTTGTTAGAATTTTGCTAGCATGTCGCTAAACTAATGGTCGAGCATCCAAAATAGAATCATTGTCACTCACTTGTCGTCTGACTGTCGCTCGAGCGACACACCTGTCGCTCGCTTAGTGCTAACCTGATGCTTGAGCGACGACGTTTTTCGAGAAACCTTAGTTCGTGATTTTCAAGAGTTCTATGTATCATATACTATCCTAATATCTCTACTACACAAACTCCACTTCTTGAAAAGGGTGGTTGATCATTATTTTTTACCTTCATAACATTCTTTGGAGATCAAACAACAATTCTACATTTTGAGATCATTCAACCACTAGTTGGGTAAAACATCAAATTCGTAGAATCCAAAATGACACTTTCTAAATAGATTTTAGAGGTTTTCGAAAAATTGAGTGAGGTTGGAGTAGAAGCATAAGAAAGATACAAGAACAAGGTATTCTTGGTGATCCACATGAGATAGACAATTTCAGAAGATTAGGAACAAGTGTGAGTGAAACACGTTCCAACGAATCCTAAAGATTTTAGGAATTAGATTAGTGAGCCTAATGGGTTTTCTAGGTTTGATCATATTATAAGTTTTTATTGTCTATAGTGGAAGTCACTGGCTCGGTTCTGGAGTTTTTAATCTTGCAAAAGATTTTCTCCGTCAACAAATCTTATGCGATTTACTTTTTTATTTACTATTGTGACAATTCAACATATGATAAAATTGACTTGTTGACTAAACATCTAGAACAATTAAAAAGTGGTTTGTTGCTTTTAATTGTGTAATTTCGCACGTTGGGTTTAAATATTCGGTAAATTTGAACTTTTAAGTGGTATCAGATCCCAAATTCGATTCCTGACCCTAGTTTTCTAGATGAGTAGTTCATCGTCTGTTCCGCCATATTTTGGTGGCAGTAACTACGCCTATTGAAAAGTTAAAATGAGAGATTTCTTGAAAATTGATGGATGAGCATATTTGGTTGAACATAGTGAATGGTTGGACTGTCCCTTCTAGCACCGTTAACGGTGTTGTTACCCCTACTCTTATAGTTAATTTGTCAAAGACTAATTTAGATGTGTGTAATTAGAATAGTAAGGCTTTATATGCTTTATTTATGGCCGTGTCACCAGAACATTTGGGTGTGTATCTCTCGTGAGGTTGCGAAAGTGGGATATTTTATAGACCATATATGAGAGAACTCAGGTTGTTAAGAGCTTTAAGTTACAGATGTTCACCACTAGGTTTGAAAATATTAGAATGAAGGATGATGAGACATTCGATGACTTCTATGTGAGCTTGAATGACATAATTAATTCTAGCTTCAATTTAGGTGAGAAAATTCTTGAGTTTAAGATTGTCAAGAAAATCCTTAGATCCTTGCCCGATAGATTAGGTCTAAAATTGCAGCTATCAATGAGAGCTAGGATTCAGATACAGCTAAGATTGAAGATTTAGTTGGATCTTTCCAAACTTATGAATTCTCGATATCTCAACCTAAGAAGAGCAACTCTATAGCCTTAAACACTATTAGGGAAGAAGAGTATGACTTTACTGATGTAAAGACTATTAATAATGAGGAGATAGCTTGTTTCGCTAAAATGACGAGTCTAGCTCAGATAATCAAGAAGTCCACTTATGATGAAAGTGAGAAGTTTATGGCATTCACTACTAGGATTAGGAGTGAATCTGATAAGGATAGTGAAATGTTGAGGAAGTAGATTGTGGTGAGCACTCTGATGAAGATTCTGAAATTGAGTAAGATATTTGTAAGACTTATCATCAATTATTTGAGGAAAGTCTTAAGATTAAGAAGGTGAATAAAGTCATGCTTAAGAAGATTAATGGACTTGAGGTAGAAAGAGAGGGACATATATATGACCTTCATGAGTCAACCAAAAGCCTTAGTGAGTTAATATTAGTCAAGGAGAACTTAGAGGTTAAGGTTAAGGTTAAAACTTTGACAAGCGACCTTGAGAAATTCAATACTCAATTCCGTTCCTTCTTGAGTGGATCTCAGAAACCGAACGACCTTTTAATGTTGAACAAGCATGCGGAACATGGGAGGTCTAGGATATAAAGAAACCGATTATAATAGAGCTACTACTTCCAAAGCCATTTTCGTCCCTATCATCAACCAGTCTAGGTATGGTCCTAGTCTTAAACTCAAGAACAAGGGTATCGTAGGACAGAGCTCTACTGGACAACTTATGACCTACCAACCTACAAATAGATATCAACGACCACATAAATTTGGACCTAGACTTATCCCTACTTATTTTAATTATGGTGAGCTGTGTTATATAAGGCCTAGATTTTATAAATTCCTAAATAAAAATAGAAATTCGGATTTCACTAGAAATAGAAATCAAAATTTTAAAAGTCAAATTGACTTCCTCACCAATTAGGTGAGTCAATTGACTGAGTTATCGACTTAGTTGACACGGAATAAGTCTTCCACTAGACAAGTGTAGATTAAAAAATGCGTTCTCCATGATCAGAGAGATTCTCTTATTGATGATGCTGGTTGTGTTGCTCTTCAAGGGGAGAGCAATTTTATGCCTCAGTGAGTTGGTATTTTTGGTGCATGCTTGTGCTTATTCATGGTAGCATGCTTCTCGTTCTCGTTTGATCCTGCGAATGATTTTCTTCGTCAACAAATCTTGTGTGGTTTATTGTTTTATTTATTATTGTGGTAATTCAATGTAGGATAAAATTGACTTGATAAACTAAACAACTAGAACAATTAAAAAAATGACTTGTTGCTTTTAATTGTGTAATTCTGCACGTTGGGTCTAAATATTCGGTAAATTTGAACTTTCACTTTTGCAACATAACAACATTCAAACCATGAATTAATTATTCTGAAAAAAGCATAAATTATGTCTACACGTCAAGATGAAATTTCAAGTTTTTAAAAGATTATTAAGCGAGAATACCTTAGATATTTGCTATTTTATTATTAGAAAACACGAAATTATTCATTAAAATTTATAATTAATGTCGAATTCCATATTTAACTTATGTGGTATTGCCTATGAAGAAAAATAAAAATAAAAAATTGTAAATTAATGCCAACTGTTTATACGATTTGATAAGATGATGAGAAGAAAAGGTTAATAATAGTTTAATAGTTTGGAAAGCAAGGTCAGCGGCTGATGCGCTCTAGATTCTTAGGGACATGCAAAATTTGAACCCCATTCTACTTGTTTATTTAGGCTAATAAATATTCTGGTCTTCCGATCGTGCGTTGGATTATGGGAACGTGTATTAAGATTTGTTATTTAATATTTTCTAGTTAACACGGCTCTCTAAGGTTAGGTTTCATTATTTGTATTTAACTTAAGCCTATATTCCATATGTTTGTTTTCGCCTTGTGCATGGTTGGTGTTACAGACACACACACACACACACGTGCGTGGATGCTGTGCGGGTGCGGATGGGGATTGGATGGTGTCCGGGCAATGTTTTGAAAAATCAAACATCATCGAAAAGGTACATAGTTAAGGGTAGGACTCGGTGTCGGGTGGGTCAGTCCGGTATTTGAATACCCGAAATCATGAAATCATCCATTATGCTTTGGATATTTTAGGGTCCTTGAAATTACCAAAACCAAACTCAAATTCGAACTGTAACTTTCGATTCGAGTTCAGTTCTATCCATAATATTTTTTCATATGTACATATAATACAAACATTTTCATATATATCTTTTCGATAAGTATACCTAACATGATAATACTCGACAATATTTGTGCAAGGAAAAAAAAATTCAGCAAAGAAAATTTCAAGAAGTTGAGAAATTCAGCTACATGATTCACAACAGTGGAGACAAAAACCAAGAAAAGAGGTTAAAATTAAAACATCCAATATATTTTAACATCAAATATCATATTATATTTTGAGAACAAATGATTTTTTTTTTGTGGGATAAATCTTATTTGATTCATAACTGAAGCATACTAGAGCCTATAATTTAATTATGGACAATACTTAAATTTTTCTACTTTTAAAATGGTCTGACATAAAAAAAAAAAAAAAAAAATACAAGTTAGATGCATAACTATGTAGTATAAAAAAAAAAAAAAATTGCAGTCCACATATTGAACTAGATCTGTTTGAGTAAAAAAAAATTATATTTCAAAACAGATTATGAACTCGAGGTAACCAAAAGGTGCATCACAATGCAAGCTATTAATATGTCCATTTCAATTGTCATACGTTATTAAAAAAAAAAAAAAAAAAAAAATTTAAAATTCACTTAAGTTTGTAAACAGTCCAAGAATAAAAAATTCTAATTGTAAAGATTAACATGTACTAGTCTCTGAAATTCAATAATCTGGTTTGAGGTGAGAGGCAAAAAAGAGGGAGCCAGTCAAATTTTCTTAGGGTTAAAGTCTTCAGTTTTTATACAAATTACTACCCAAATTGGAGTTTTTAGATTTTTCATTTTTTTACCCAGCTTATATATTGTAAAAAATAAAATGCTATATAAAAAATTGATTCCATTCGAATACCCATGATTCTGGTTCAAGAACCAACCCGGACCCAGTCGATTCTCGATTCCAATTTTTAATTTATTTCTTCAAAATCAGGCCGAAAATCTTCAGTTCTGATTCAGTTTTGATTAAAATATATAGGTAGTTAAGGGTGAAAGGATTGAACTGAGCCAGTGATTAGAGAACTAAAAGAATATAAAAACTTAATTTTGAGGTATGTAAGCTAATTGCGGATGGACATAAAAATCAAATGTTCGTTGGCATGTTTTGACGGATCCTAAGTTCTCGCATATCAATGGACTAAATTTTCGATTATTTCTATCAAACCGGCCTATCTGTCTGGTTTTGATAACATTGGGTATATGTGGATGCATGGTTTGGTGGAATTAGTTTAAAGATATAGAAAATTTGGTCAAGTATAACTTGAAAAAAGTGATTCGGTGTCAACTTTGAGCAAATATTCGAACTTGATCTGACTGTCAAATTACGAAAGTAAATAAACTAACGTGTTCTACTTGTCGAGTAGATCGTTGTGATATATTTGAAAGGCAAAAATTAATTTAGGATTAATGAGAAATTATGGTCCAATTTTGAAAGGAAGATGGTAGTTGGTTGGAAAATTCAACAATACTGTCACTCGTCTGATGCTCTAACGACGGTCCAGTGAAGAATGAGCGATGGGCTCACTGTTTTTGTCGCTCGAGCGAGCACGCGTCGGGCCGTATTTTTTCACTCACAACATTTTCCCCTCTATAAATGACATTTGGGACGCCATTTCTTCACATCAATGATATGCAATCATAAGCATAACATTATCTCTTCTCTTTTAACCAAATTTTGCATAAACATTACATAAAATTATGATTTTCTTTCATTTCCATCAATGAGTACGTATATCATATTTCTAGTTCGTTGTTCTTGTTGTTGAGAAGAAGTCGTTTTATCTTGAAAGTTGATTGTCATAAATCATAGGCACTGTTGCAAGACAAATTCGATATAAGGACAAAGTGTTCAACACTTGTCTCAACTTTGCATCCATTGAGCATCACTTTGCAGAATATTTTGACGTTACATTGTGATATTCTCTACGTTTATTTGGTGGAACATTTGATCCATTTTCTGCTGTTAACACTATCGAAATTTCCGTAAAAGTTTTGATGAAGGTTTACGGCATTTGATTGTGGCTCTGCCCACTCATATTTCCAACATGGTTATCATAATCGCGATTGGAATTGTACAATACCAAAAGGGCCAACCAGTCCAAATTGTATACAAAATTGCAATTTGGTAGAATCAGATTGGAATTGCTACAGGATCATACAAAATTTCTATTGTCGGAGTAGAATTGCTACACGTGAAGATGAAATTGGGATGAAAATGTTACCGTCGCGAGTCTAATGGAGTCATGTAAGTTTCTGTAAATAATTTTATATAAGAATTCACTTTAAATTTTTTATCTAAAGAAACATATTAAAATTTTCTACATACATTGTACTACTTGGAAATTCTTGAAGGTGATGATGGAAATAATGATATTGATCAGGAGTTTGGAGTTGATGACCCTATTTGTAATGAAGACGCCTTTGATACCAGTGATGAGCATTTGTTTTGATGACTGATATTATGTTTGAAAAGAAGTTAGGCCATGTTTGATAGGGTGGAAAGTTGGGTGAAAATTTCATCCTTTTATGATGTTTGATTGACATTTTTTGCTATGAAAAATATTTGCCACAAAAAATGTTTGCCACCAACTTCTAGGTACAACCCCTTGAAGTACAAAAGTAAGAATTTATTTTCTTATGATTTTGATGAAAATTTGTTTTCCACCTTGTTGGGTTTTTTTTTTTTTTTTTTTTTTTTTTTTTTTTGGCAATAGAAACATATTCTAAATCTAATGGTAAAAAATTTATCCATTTAATTGACAATTTGAATGAAAAACGAAGTACGAACACCAAAAATTTATAAAAATATTTATTTTTATTTTTATTTTTTGGTAATCCAAACAAATTTTAATACAAAATGTAAAAAAATTTATCCCAAAAAATAATAATTTGCATGAAAAACAAAGTCAAAGGGATTATGTGAAAAATTATATCAATCAAACACCATTAATTAGAATTTCCTCTAAATCAAATTCTAGGCAATTCAATTACGCGCAATTCGTTTTCTTTCCACCCAAATTCCACCCTTACAATCAAACGCACCCTTATAATCTTAGCATCGTTTTTGAATTGCTATTATTTGACCCAAAAAAATCTTGATGTGGATTATTTATAAAATACTTAAAAATTTCAAGTGAACTTTTTATTGTATGTTATGAGCCAGTTATTGACTTTCGGATGTTAATGTGTTGTAAAAACTTTTATTATTATTTTTATCAACATTTTATTTTGCGACCCCTCCACCTACTCGATCCAAAAATACGATTCAGACGACCTTGCGTATATGTAGCTTTCCCTCCATTTTGTTTTTCTTTTATGTTAACTATATTTCATCTAAAAATTTTAATTGTTAAAAGGTCAAACATAGTCTTCAAAATCTTATCTTTAACAGGTTCACTCGTGTAGATATCATTCATTTTCTAATTGAATGTCCACCCCTCCACCTATTCAATCGAAAAATACGATTCAGACAACCCTGTGTATATGCAGCTTTCACTCCATTTTGTTTTTCTCTCATGTTAACTATATTTCATCAAAAAGTTTTAACTGTTGAAAGGTCAAACTTATTATCAAAATCTTATATTTAACATGTTACGCGCGTCTATAGATATCATTCATTTTCTAATTGAAGGTCTAATGTGAACAATTTGATTAAAAACTTAAATCTGTTAAAAAAATAATATATTTTACTAATTCTTTTTTCAACATTTTCATTTTCCCTTTCTCTTGCATATTGACAGAAAATATAATTGCACCAATCTTATACCAATATATTAAAAAAAAAAAACATAATTGTGTGACATAGTTTTTACCATTTGTTGATATACAAAAATAAAGCCCAATTAAATGGTTCAAAGAATGAAGCCCAGTTTGAAAGATGGGCCCAAACGAGACCACCCAAGACGGAGTTATGAAGCGACAACCCATAATCGCTCAACCCTGTGAGACGCCCAAGACCTGGGCGAGCTTAGTATCTTATCGAGTATTTAAGGTGACGGTTATTGTAATTGTTAATCGACAATCTTATCACATTCTACAATCCAAGAATCTCATTTACAAGCTGATGGGAGTAATGACAACAGTTAAAAAATGTAGTTTCTTGACAGGTCATCCATTATGGAGAAAGTGGGTAGTTGTAGGACGATGAGCAATTTTCAAACGATTCTACAAGAGAAACTGTCAAAGGAGTATAAAAGAAAAAAAGAACATAGATGTAGGGACGAAATAAATCACTCTCAAACAGATAATTATGTAATTTCGTTTCTTTTAATTCTCCTTGTCAACTTTCAGTATGTTTGTGTCCCCTTGGAGGCATGTCTCTTATTGTAAATTGTAATCTTCAAGCATCCCTCATTGGAACTTTGTCTCGAGATGTCGTTGTTCCTTACACAATCGTTTGAACTTTCTTTTAATTGTTAGTGAGACTCGATTTCCACGTGAAACAATTTGGCACGCCCAGTGGGAGATGCACCATTCCTCAACTGGAATTGAAGGGAAGTCATGCCTCTATAAAAGGCAGCTAAGAATAACGAGCAAATATTTAGAGACCTACCGCACACTAATTCATGTGCTAGGGGCAGGTAAGTCATAGAAGGTTTTAGACTGGGTACACAAAGAACATATTTACAAAGCTAAACTTGAAGGAAGGAAACATGCTCAGCATGTGTAGGTTCAGCGTTAGAATTGTTATAAAGTTCTTGCATGCCCAAATAAGAATCAATATACCTCTTGTCAAATTTTGGGACAGCAACAGTGACCAAAATGTTAGGAGAAATGGTGTCGTCCAGAAACGAAAGGTTAACTAAGGCTTCAACATCCATTAGAGTGATGGACATTGGGCCTAGTGGGAAGATAAAAGTGTTGTATTTAGAAGATCAAAAGCTCAAAATAGTAGGGAAAAGCACATGATCATATATTGGGGGATAGAGAGCAATTTTTAATAAATCAGAAATCCTAGCACGATAAAAAATTGCCTTGGTAGGTCCATGGTTTGTCATACGTGCATGCCAAATGCGGAAAGTAGTATCAGTTTTGGGCCAAGTGCGAATACCTTTCTCACTGATTGGCTTTAGTGGGAAAGAGTTCAGAAAATGAGGATCTTGAATGTAAGGGAACAATTGGCCCACTGCTACTTGCCCAACAAAATCAGCGTCATTAAATGATGGGCCCAGGTAGAACTCGTGGAGATCAGGGTTGGCCGGTGAAAGGGAAGCTGAATTTATATACGGTCGGGTGAGAAGCTTTTGAAAGTCCACAAAACTAAGGGAGTTGTCTGAAGAACCCATTGAAGTTGCCATTTACTCGAGAGTTTTGGGAGTGTAATGTTTGAATAGAGAAACGAGAAGATGAACAGTGATCTTTATAGGTAAAAGGAATGTGGCGACGTAGAACGTGGGTATAATGGCGCGATGAAGTGTGGTGTGTTTGAGTTTATAGGAGTTACGTGATATTGCACTTTTTGAGATGTAGAAGGTGATCGCCAAAGAATATAATGATTGAGGTGCTCAGCCCTTTTTTGGATTTCGAGCATCCCGAAAAAATACAAAGGATGAATATGGCGTAAGATTAATAATTGATATTAATTTCGTCATATTGTGGGGTAATTGTTAACATACAAAAATGAAACCCAATTAAATGGTCCAAAGAATAAATCTCAATTCGAAGAATGTCCACCCAAGACGGAGTTATCAAGCGAAGGCTCATAATCGCTCAACCCTGCGAGAGTCGCTCAACCCTGTGAGACGCTCAAGACCTGGGCGAGCTTAGTGTCTTATCGATTATTTAAGGCGACGGTTATTGCAACAGTTAATGGGCAATCTTATCACATTCCACAATCCAAAAATCTCGGTTACTAGCAGTTACATGATGGGTGTAATGACAACAATTAAAAATGGTAGTTTCTTTACAGATCGTCCATTATAGAGAAAGTGGGTAGTTGTAAGGCGATGAGCAGTTTTCAAGCGGTTCTACAAGAGAAACTGTCAAAAGAGGATAAAAGAGAACATAGAAGCAGTGACGGAATCAATCACTCTCAAACAAAGAATTATGTAATTTCATTTCTTTTAATTCTCCTTGTCAACTTTCAATTACTTTGCAAATTCAGTGTGTTTGTGCCCCTTGGGGACATTTCACTTCTTGTAAATTGTAATCTTCAAAAATAAAGCACCCCTTATTAGGACTTTGTCTCGAGAGGTCGTTGATCCTTACACAATTGTCTGAACTTTCTTTTAATTGTTAGTGAGACTCGATTTCCACGCGAAACACCATTATATTACGTGAAATTTTAGAAATTTACTAAATAAGTAAAGAGCATCAATAACACAAACAATTGACATGATTCCACCACGAATTTTTCTTCCTGATAGAAGCTGGGTTCACCGTTTATAGAACTTGGCCAGATAACTCACAAAAAGGTAGGCCTCGTCTGAATAAAAAATGGCTAAAAATTAACCCACCCAATCCCATTGTGTTTTACATGTACAGCCCATGTGAAGGCACTCCCTGTACGTCAAGTGGGGTTCTTCCACCACTGCACACACAACTATTGAATGATCCATGGGCGAATAGAGGGGGACAGGCTATAGCCTCGTCCAGTCCCCAACCCTTAGTCATTTCTAATCCCCTGCCTCCCCTCGCTTTTATTTCCCCCCTATTTTTGTTATGATTTTTGTCTTTTTAGTATTTGATTGTAGATTGATGAATAATTGTATTTAAATTTTAACTGTTGAGTTAAAACTTATATTAAAAAAATCATTGTATTTATATGATGGTGCAATCAAATTATTAGGAATGTAATTTTAAATTGTGATAAAACATCGTGATTTTTTTTTTTTGAAAATTGTCTCTATATTTATCAAGGGTGAATAATATTAATATAGACATAATGTGCAAAATGTAACCGTGACCATTGATCGGGAGAATTGTAAAGAAAAATGTAAATTTCTTATTTTTCTTTGAAGGGTGCGATTGATTTAAAAATGGTTCTCTTTTTTAGTTTTATGAATTTATTTTATCTAATTTTACATGATAATAACAAAAAATGAAAACCAAAATTTTAACCCTTTTCAGATTTCATGATATTATTTGTAGGTTAATTTTATATTTTATAATGTCGCTACTTGCTTAATCAATTGCTTTTTTATTTTATAGTTAACATTTTTAAAGCATTCATTTGATATTGCTTTTATTTATTTATTTATTTTTGCTAATATTTAGATTCATATTCTTCAATTTACTTTACTACAAAGTTAGTAAGAATCATTTTCAACCACATTACTAATTTTTATTATTTGCTAATTACTATTAATAATAATAATCTATATTTAAAATTAAATGGTTGAGTTGTCATTTTACAGTTTATTTATATATAAATTTTGCATATTTTTTTTTAAATATCAACTCTCCCTAACAAAATTGTGAATCCGTCCATGTATGATCCACTAACTAAAATAATTACAGACACAATCTTTAACATCAGTGCCGTTACATAGAGATATCACATCTTGGACAGGTTTAGCGAGCATCAATCGCCTTGTTGAACGAAACTGATGTACTCACTCCAAAGATGCAAATCTTCTTCTCTCAAAGAAAAAAATGACTTCTTTTGAAAATCATAAAATATGCTTTCAAAACAGTCAGAAGATAAAGCTTCTCTCAAATATTTTAGATTTCTTGCTTCAAAGACTAAGTTTAAAATCAAGAACAAAGATCAAAAGGTTCTCTCAAATATTTTAGATTTCTTGCTTCAAAGACTAAAAATAAAGCTTAGAAAAATATAAATATTCTGTAATGACTCAATGATCTTTCTCCATACAAAAGTCACACCATTTATGATGAAACAGTTGTCTTTTTATTGAAAAATTTCCATGCATAACAAAAGGGAAAAAAAGAGTGTATGAAGATAAGTATAAATTGTAAAAAGTAATGTTATTGTTCGGTATTGACACTTTGTTGTCAAACAAAGTAAATTGTAATTGTGGTTTCAAATATTTTAAGTTTAGTTTGACTGTAAACCAACTAAGACATGTGAGGAAATGTATTTAAATATTAGGCAAGTTGTCCATAAATTAAGGGGGGTGGGGAAGAAGGCAGTAGATTAGGTAGAAGTATGGCTTCCATATCTTTCTATATAGATGCTCCATTATGGAGCTCAATGATGTACAAGAAAATACATCAAAAAATCTATACAAAATATATTCAAAATGTAGTATTGAAACTTCTCATGAGCATCTCCTCTGCTGGTTTAATAACCGGTAGAGGAAGTTGCTTTTAGCTTTATATTTATATGCTTTTATTGTGTTTTATTTATGCTTTATCATTGCCACTTCTTCCCCTTGTGAAACCACACGTTTATTGAGTTGATTAACTCCATTTTATTGAGCTTAGAACAGCTCCTGAACTCCCTCGATTTGACTAGTTCGTCACCTATGAAGATGGTCATCCTGTAGAAGGATGAACCATCATTTTTTCACACCATTAAACTGAAATTCGGCACAAATGGAAGAACTTCGACTCTTCCAAATTCTACAAATGGTATCAGAGCACAAAATGATCTTAAGGGCCAAAGAAAGAAAAAATGTTTCCAAAATGCTACAAAACTCTGAATAGAAAATCAGATTTCATCACCCCCTTTTGTCTTGAAATGTTTATCATTTTTCGAGCACTCTTATAGAGAGTTGCCTTTGTTGTTGTTTAAACTCAGACCTAGGAAGATCCATTGATGATCAGACCTAGTTAACAGTAGCTAACCAACCTGTTTTCAGACTTTTTTTAGTGAGAAAAGTGATCATTTTTCGAGCTCCTTGAAGCTTTGTTGTTTCAGCTCAAGTCTAGGGAAAATCAATCATGCCCAATTAACAAGTAGCGGACAACACCAGATTTTCGAGCTCCTTGAAGCTCTATTGTTTGGTTTAGCAACAGTCTCTTGAAACCTTGTAGAGACAGCCCTCTTAACAATGGGTCAAATACTCTTGGATAAAATCAGTTTAAAGGTACTGAGTTTTGAGTGGAGATAAATAGCTGATAAAACCAGGTTTTAGTCCTTCCTAGTGGTTTTAAAAGGCGACTGAATTTATGTTTACAGTAGCCAAGATCAGTCGTCCCTTGTGGTTTTAAAGAGTGGTTGGAAATGGTGTTAAATGGCTAAACATTTTTTCGAAACAAAAAAAAAAAAAAACAAACAAAACAAAGTTGGAACCAGACAAGGGGAGTTAGATGTTGAAGAAGAAGATGAAAATGGCCAAAATTCGGTGTTTAAATGTTGAAATCCTATATGCAGCTGTAAAAAAATCGGTACTATACAAATCCGATAAGCGTAAGACATATACAGTATGTAAAGTCCATATACGGCAAGTGAAGGAATATGTTAAGCCAAATAACGGTAAGTGAAAAGATTCTCTTGCATATCAAGTATATGACATCCAAATCCGGTAAGTGCCAAGATTAGCTGAAATCCGGTATTTGTAGCTCAAAATGTTGAAATATGATGAGCAAATGTTTAAATTCAAAATCCGGTAAGTACCAGCCAAAGCCATTATTCGGTATTTACCAAAGAAAATGCTGAAATCCGATATGTATTGAAAAAATCCAAATCCGGTAAGCTAAGATCAAATCCGGTAAGTCTCAAACTGTAAATCCGGTATTGTATCAAAATTTGGAGAAAATCGATATCTTAAAGACACAATTTCAGCAACCTTTAAGCAGCAGAAAATGGCCAGAAAAATGAAGAATATGAAGAACAAAATTGGTGAAGAAAGATTGAATTTTTTGAAGACTTTGACGCACAAAAATTTGTTTTCCAATCAAAGTGTCAAAGGGGAGTTTGTTGGGTATTGACACTTTGTTGTCAAACAAAGTAAATTGTAATTGTGGTTTCAAATATTGTAAGTCTAGTTTGGTTGTAAACCAATTAAGACATGTGATGAAATGTATTTAAATATTAGGCAAGTTATCCATAAATTAAGGGGAGAAGGCAATAGATTAGGTAGAAGTTTGGCTTCCATATCTTTCTATATATATATGCTCCATTATGGAGTTCAATGATATACAAGAAAATACACCAAAAAAATCTTTACAAAATATATTCAAAATGTAGTCCTGAAGTTTCTCTTGGTCGTCTCCTCTGCTGGTTCAATAACCAGTAGAGGAAGCTGCTTTTAGTTTTATGTTTATATGCTTTTATTGTGTTTTATTTATGTTTTATCACTGCCACTTCTTCCCCTTATGAAATCACACGTTTATTGAGTTGATTAACTCCATTTTATTGAGCTTAGAACAGCTCCTGAACTCCCTCGATCTGACCAGTTCTTCACCTATGAAGATGGTCATCATGTAGAAGGATGAACCACAATTTCTTCACACCACTAAACTGAAATTTCGCACAAATGGAAGAGTTTCTACTCTTTCAAATTCTACAGTTATATATTGAACTATAGAAACTCTATTGAACTCTTAAATTAAGGAACTGACTCACTAGAATAAGAGAATGTGACTATTAAAAATCTTATTAGAGATGCTCTTATTTCAAAGTTTAGTCGATAAAATTATATTTGTTCTAATACTTTAGTTGATAATTCGTACTCCTCTTGTCCAGAATGGTCATTTGTCCAAGATTGTGATCTTAATTAATTAACACTAATTATAATTACAATAATGAGAAGCATATTAGTTTCTTCTTGAAAATTTTATTATTACAGGCATATGCATGTTTGCTTTGAAATTTGAAAATGATCTGATCTTACGTACATAAGAAATTGGAAATAATAATAATAATAATAATAATAATAATAATAATAATAATAATAATAATAATCAACCGGAATGAACGGCGTTTAGGTTGATGTGAGAAAATAGTATCACGACATTATAATTGAAAATTCATTTTTTCGATGCAATTTTCTGGGGGTTTAGTAAAACACAATAGGGTTCATAATCTTTTCGTGATTTGATAGTTAAAATCTAGGTTTATGCTGAAATGGAAATGGATAACTGAAAAGTTATTTATGAAAATAATATTAATAAATGATAATTATAAGACATGAAACACGATGAAACGTTGTATAGAAAATTATAATTTGCATATAAAAATTGCATATTGAATTTTTAGGCCATCATTCAACAATAGTCTTATATAGTACGAAATTAAATAGTATCCCTACTATATAAAAAGGAGAGGGCTACAGGTACAGCACCGTGCACAACCCCTTCCCATAGGGGGGTGAGGGCTGTGCACCGTGATGTACGTTCAGCATTTCCCATATAAAAAAGGCAATGAGGAGTGCACTATAGGTGCAATAGTGATCCAGTCACCTTCCATTTTTTCCTTCCTTTTCCTACTTTTTTTTTTTTCCTTTTCCTTCTAGAGTACAAAATGACACCGTTTAAGTACGTTTAGTGTGAAAACGACACCATCGTGTGCCCTTACAAAGGAGACGGGTTTGCTTTTCCGTTCATTCATTTTCGTCCGTTCACTTTCTTCATTCGTCTCTCGCAATTCACTTTCACTGTTGGACAAATTTGTGGAAAGTAATGAATAGAGTGTCGAATCCACTAGTATTATGTATTTGATCGAGTTAAAATTAATTGCAACTTTAATCGAATAGCAAACAAGTTGTTGAAATTTTTCTAAGTAATCCCTAATTTATTAATTACTAGTGGAGTAACATGCATTGCACGTTAGTTGGTTAATGTTAAGAATAAGTATATAATTCCTTTGCTTTTGTCAAACACAAAACAAAAAAAAGAAAAATAATGAGAGGTAAAAGTCATTCCATTCCATATAAAAACTGCATCAAAAGTATAGAGAATAGTTATAGAGTTAAACCACAAATTATGTTTAGCTAAGTAACTATCTCATTAGACTGAAATGTTGCGACAAAATACTGAACAAAAAATAGCAGCTTTCGAAGAGTTAAACATCTAAATTTTCATCAATGGATTTATCGATTGCAATTCCTTTCCCTTTGTCATGGTCATGTGGACAACTGGAAGGATAAGAAGGAGTGGGAGTCGAAGCTCGGAATAAAACTTTCTTCACTGATAATTCATTAGAATCATGATCTACCAACTGCAGCGATTTAGCAACTTGAGTTAGAAAGGTGCTTCCATCCATGCATTGTTTTTTTGGAGTTGTTGAAGATGTCGAAGATGTAGACTTATCAACCATGAAGATGATATCATATTTGTAATCTTCTTGATTATTTTGCTTCATTGCTTTTACATAGAAGAATACATCATCATTCATTGGGAGAAGGATTGGAAGAAGGCTTCTTTCCTCCAACTGAAAGAGGAATTTTAATAATGAGGAATTTGAATACTGTAAATGAATGTATTGGAAAATATGTTTGAAGTAGTACCCAATCTATCTGTGAATCTGCTTCTTTCATCAGCTCAAGTGCACAGCATTGCAATAACTTTCCAGCAGGTTCTCCTATAATTGTAGCATCCATACATCCTGATGTCTCCTACACTTTGATAGAGGCTCTTGCTCTATAGTAGTATAATATGGATATAAAACTTTGAAAGACATTCTCTGAATTTCATTTCATTTCATGTGTATGTAGTGCTTACCTAAGAATCGCATGTGCTTGAGAATATCTGCAGAATGAGCAACAATGGATTTCATCGAAATCGGCATATACATCTATTGCAATTGTTGCATGACATGTACCAGAAAGATTGATGGTGATCTTCAATGTTTGGTTTTGCTTTTAACCAAAAATAGCTTTGCTATATATATATATGAAGAAAACAGGGATGAGCTAATAATGAATAGTAAGGATAATTGATATTTAATGATGCAATAACAAAAAGGAGTTAATAATGACACTTATACTTTTAAAATACAACTGAAAAGCCAAAAAAGGGGGGGAAGGTAAGGTAACTTACAACAATTAAAAGGCCTTCTACGTTTCTTATATCAGTCAATTTATCTTCTTCTGGAATGAACACCCTTGAGGATGTCAATGCATCGTAACACTTCTTTGTTATAATCTCATTCAACTTTACAGAATTTGCATCCACCCTTTGTAATACATCAGATATGATTAAAAGATTAAGTGAAATAAGAAATATAGATGATTACATTTGGTAGCAGGTTGAGTGTTTAATGTTCAAGATAAGAATGTGTAAACTAAATTGAAGAAAAGATTAGGAGTAATTATCAAGTCTTGAATTCAACAGCCTGTTTGAAAGGAGGATCAATAATGAAAGAGCTGTTGGGTTTTGTTGATAATGAGAGCCTTGCAGACGATGAATATTTGTATAAAGTGAATGACAAATAAGCACAAACTAATAGGTGATTTTTATACGTAATTTTTACCATTGAAGGATGATATTTTCAATTGTTTTCCAACGAAAATTGGTTTCTTAGCTAACCTTTCTGAGATGAGAGCACATTCTTTCTCCACAAAACCGTTCCACATAGTTAAAATAGCTATTTCAAACTTGTAAAATGGATAAAAATTATTAGATATTAAAGAATACTGGAGATTAAAGAAAATAAAAGAAAATAATAGTAGCAATGCATATTTACTTTTTGTCTACGAGAAAGACATATTGAACATAAGATGAAAGAATTAAAAAGCAATTATTAGTTGTATATGTGGCTAGTTGTATATTTGTCTAAAAGAGAAAGAATAATGGCAACATTACAAATGTCTGTGTTTGAATCCATATATTCTTGTAGCTCATGGAAATGAGTAAACACATAGGTAGAAGAGAGAAGTTCATTGTGGACTTCTTGAACTTCCACTATTCTTGTTGTTCCAAAAATAGTCCATTGGAATTTACCAACAGACTCTCTAAATTGAAGAGGTGTATACTTTACAGTTGCATTAGATATTAAATATGTTTTGGATAGCAACAATCGATCTTCCAAGGCTGCTATATTTAAATCAAATACTGTAGCATGTATCTTGTTTCCCCGATTGATAAGAATGTAAATAATGTGTGATGATTATGTAAATAATGTGCAAGGTTAAGAAATTTTGGTTTGAAAAAAAAAATGGAGTATAATAAAATGAAAAAATGGAAAAGTTATAGGTTGTTTAAAGAAAAATATTTTTGTGTCGATCAAAGTCATTTTTAAGTATTTTAAACCATCATTTCGAGCAATTTTTGGAGTGCTTTTTTCAGCCAAGATAACTTTGGTAGTCCAATCAATTTGCCCTGGATAGATATTTGGGATTAGCTTGTATTTTTGACTCATTTTCCTTTCCTGTATGAAATTGAAGACAAAACTACGGTGATTATTATACTAAAATTGAAATTATGAAGTACAGAAATTGAAATTATGAAGTAGAGAAATCGAAATTACGAAATAAAGATGAAGTTTTTACTTAAACAAATACAAATTATACCTATATAATGCGAGTAAAGGAGGAGTAACAGGATTTTTTTTCTTGAACAAGAAAGAGAGAAGAAGAAGGATGCTAAACACAAATACAAAAGCAAACTTATAATGAGGTTGTACAGTTATAAACACCTCTTCTTGCAGAGAAGTATGGTCGTCAGTTTCACCACTTCTTTGAGAGAAGTATGGTCGTCATTTTTACCACTTCTTTGAGAGAAGCTGGGTCGCTAGTTTCACTACTTCTTGTACAGAGAAGCATGGTCGTACTTACCTAAAATTTAAGAAAAAAATTAAAATTAGTGGATTGAAGCATGGGTTTTGAGATTTTTTTTTAGTGAAAGTAGTTTTTCAAATTTAGATATTTTCTTACCATAATAAGTAATTGAGTTAGTTGAAGAATAACCACAATCACTCAAATGAGAAAACAACCAAACAAACTAACGAGAAAAAAATAGCTCTAAAGTTTAATAGGTTGTAAACTACAAAAATAAATGTTGGGAAAGTAAAAAGCTGCAGCTAAACATTTTTATAAAACTCTTTGGTGTAATTTTTAACTTAAAAAATAAAAAGTGAAGCTTGATATGTTATATAGAATTAATATAAAAGATTTGAATAAATAGTATAGACAAAAGATTTGAACTACAACTCAACTGCTATATAAATCAGTCTATTGGGGATGCAGAAAATATTCATTGTGACAAATATCCACTACAATTTTTTCGTTTGTATATACTCATTCTATCTGATTCAACCGTTTCTATTGGATACCCTAGAACGAAGCATTCTATGTATTTCAACACAAAAATTCCACGGTTTAGCCCGAAATAGTCAATGTTACACTAAATTAGTATATACAATTAAATAAGACTACAGTATACAAATGATAGAGAACATTAAATTTTATAAAGGAAATTAAGTAGTAGAGTAACCACGAAGTAAATCCTTACCCATTGTTTGCACAAGGTAGGTATGATATAATCTCTATCTCCATTTCCTTCTTTCGATGCTTTTTTAAATCTTGTCTGGGTGAGAAATCGGGTCGCCTCAATAGTTTTTGGACTAAAGTCCATCCTGGTTTTGCATATGCCTTCACTTCTTCTAGTGTTTGAATGCCGTTGCTACAATTATATATTCTGAATTTCTATTCATGCAAATAAACCAAAAAGAGATACCAAACATATCCTGGATAGTTGTATGGAATTAGTAGATAGTTGCACCATATCCATTGAAGACCACCAGGGGACGATCTAACATATATGTACTCTTGTAAGAATATTGGGTAGTCAAGACTTTCAAGATCCTTGGCTATGGGTTTTTGACGTTGACTTACTTCCCACCTTGTTGAGCGAAGACATTCATCTTCAAATTTAAAGTCCATAATAGCATATTCTTCAGAACACCGCGTGCAACCATTACAAATTCGCCATCTCAACATATTTAACTCCACATCAATAGTCTAACAAAATTGATAGACACATTAGATACGTTAACTACGGAATGAAATTGATTATGATGACTAAATATGTTGACTAAATATGACTCACCGTTGTAGTGATATCTTGGTTTTCATCCATTATACTCTTTAACAAACCTCTTTTGTAGAGATTGTCACTTCCATCATCCCAATAGCTTCATAGAAGATCGATTAGATTTAACTTTAGATAAATTAAATGAAGATTGTAATATTCATCCTAATAAAGAATAAAAAGATTTCTTACCCAAACGGATTTATGATGATCCAATCTCTAATAGTTGCGTACTTCTCTATACTATAGTCTTCTAAAGGATATCGACTAGACTGTATCTTCTTTCCTTGGTGTCTCTTTTATTTTGTTAGCCCTTGAATTTGTTGAAATGTCTGAACATGTTGTTGAGATGTCTGAATGTGTTGTTAAGATGTTTGAGTATGTTGAGTTGTCTGAGTGCGGCGAGATGTTGAGGGCTAAGCTTGGTCACTTTGAATTGGACTCTGATGGACGACATCTTGTTGTAAGGAAACTACTATGGCTTCCATATTTTATTCCCATCCAGATAATTGGTTCAACACGTTCTTATTATTTTCATCAATATAAGATTTCACTAAACTTATACTGACATCTATATAGGAGTGCATGGAAGATTGCATGTTCTGATAGTATCGTGTCACCTCTTTTCATCTTCTTCAGATAGTTGTCTTTGGTAAGATTGCATCTCCTGATAGTAATCATGTCTTCTTTTTTTATTTTCTTCAAATAGGTGTCTTTGGTAAGACTATATCTCTTCATGACTCTTTTTTTTTTTTTAATCTTCTTCGAAGAGGCGTCTTTGGTTGTCAAAATAGTCAGCTTGTTTTTTTCTTGATTCTTCAAGCATATCTACCTTTAAGTTATTGTACAAAGTAGACACATATGATATTACATACTGACTATACATGTTGAACACTTCTTCCATCTGTTCTCTAGTTACATAGTTGGAGCTCATAGAAGGAGAAGTCGATTCAACTCCAATCTCACCTGGAATATCTGCCTACGAGATTTGCCCTACTATATTTGGTACATGATGTACGTTATCTAATTGCCCGTTGACTATGACATCTAATACATTATGTTGGTTGTCCACTGGCAACGAAAGACTTGTGTACCATACTGTTTGTAATTCTTCTTCTGTTGGCTGTAACACTGCGACTATCTAAATCTGAAATATTTATTTGAAATTTTTTGTTAAAAAGAATAAGCAAACATGATAAAAAAAAATTTAAATGTAGATGTAGATTGATAAGAGAAGTCATACCTCTTTGGTGGCCAAGAAGTGTCTAACACCGTCCTCTGATAATTTTTTATTTGGCTTCCATCTATGCATTCTTGGAGTTTGTAAAGTTTTATATCTATGTCGTCCAAATGTTTCTCCAATTTCAGGAAATGCTTCATAAATCCAAAACTACAATATTAGGAAATCCAAATATTAGATATAAATTTAATCTTATACAAACAGTTTAAGGAATGTACTTTCTCAATTGAACTTCAGAGGCTGCTGGAGATTGAGAGATGTTGGACTACAAGAGCAGGAATAGTACAAGAATTGATCATTCTTGGGGATCTACTTGGGAGAGACCATTATTGGAGATCAGGAGCTAGTTGTCTCAGATGGATTTCGAAGGTTACATAAAGTAAATCGGAAGTCTAGCGGAGTTGGATAGACAACATCTAACTGTAAATCTATATTGTCTATATTGAAGATAACTAGCATGATCCTGGAGTCTTTCCCCAATTGGGGTTTCTCTATCAATATATTTGGTATTATTTATTGCATTCATATTACAAATTGTGGCAATTCAATTTAAGATAATTGAACTGTTTGATTAATCATCTAGAAATAATTAAAAAGTGATTTGTTGCTTTTAATTGTGTTAATTCAGCAAATAAGGTCAAACTGAATTGATAATCTAGATTCTTCTAGGAAACTTTCAAGTGGTATCAGGTCTTTTCAAAAGTGAAAAAAGAAGATGAAGACTTAAATACGTGATCGTTGTCCTCAAACGATATTTACTTCTTCTCAGATTGAATTTAATGCTTAAATGGACTCTTGACAAATGATTTGTAGGATTTATCAAGCTTTGAAAATGATTAACACTTAAACACTTAATGAAATCCTTCGAAACTTAAGAATGCAAAGGAAAGTATAGAATATGCTAGAGAGAAAGCTTTGATTTTTATGTGGAATGGAAATTTTGATCACAAGTGATTTTTCAAGTGTTTTGTATTGAACATCAACCAACTATTTATAGGTCTCAACAATACTCCATGAACTGATGCCAAAAGACACTAGATGAAATTGAAAAAACCAGCCAATGACTTGTTTAATGCTTTATGCGATCACATAGAACAAACTTATGTGACCCCATAAATTGTTCAAAGGCAGTGCCTTTTGGCCTACAAGGCACCATGCGACCGTACGCCTCTTTGGCCTATGCGGTCGTGTATGTCAGTGTTTTTTGCCTCAATTTCACTTTTCATTCCACACAATTTTTATTGATTTTTGAACATCAATATTCAACAATAAGCAATGTTCTTACTGAAACCATGAGAGTAATTTTTCCTGTAAGCAGTTCATCAAGGTTGACATTCCCTTTCGTTGATCATTTGTAATTTACATCATATATTGTTGGATAGGAGATGAATAGTGCTTTAAATGAGGTTTCTGAGTAATTTATCATGTAATCCCGTTGTTTAAAGGTCTTTATTTCACATAATATTCCCTCTAAATTCATAAAACATGATAAAGGAATCAGGTCAGGTTAGTAGGTCCTAGTGGGAATACATGGTATGCAGACTTCATTTTTCTTGGTGATAGCTTATTCTTCCATGATAGATGGACAGATTTTGTTAGAGATCACTTTCTCGAACAAGTTGATACTCTTACTTCGATGGTGTTTTGCATTTTACAGTGCAAGTTTTCGATAGGAGTTAATCCGCATTTAGTGCAGCAAGCAACCAAGATTTAAGAAAACTATGCAAATGATGAAAAAAAAAAAAAAGAAGGCAGGGAAAGCTCCAGTTGAATAACAATCTTTATTCTACCTACTGCGTACATTATATATGTAAACTTTATTTTCCTTTTGCAAAAATTCCAATTAAAGCTTATGCAATTTCAAAATTAAATAGAGAACAAAGTAAGAAGGTCAGTCAATATTTAAAAAACATTTTAGAAACTTAAAAAATTCAGTTAGTATTACCGGAGCAGGGATCTAAAGTGTAGAAATAGCAAAAGCTGCAAAACCCAATGTCTTGTATGAATGTGTAGAGTTGATGATTTAGGGGCGTTCTTTTCGTGTTTCAGTTTTGTGTTTTGAGTTTTGAATTCGTTTTTGTGTTTTGGGTGTCCATTTTGAGATTGTTGAAAACTCGTTATTTTTGTCGTTTTAAAAAAATATTTTTCCAACCCGTGTGTTTTTGAGTTTTGGCAGATTTGTGAAAAAAACAGTCAAAACGTAAAAAAATTGTTTTCTGTTTTTTTCACAAAATTTTCAGCCGTTTTCGAAAACGAGTTTTTGAAAATGGGAAAAAGAACTCATTTTCAATGTTTTGGAAAATCAAAAACAGAAAATGGCCCGAAAATAACAAAGAGAACGCCCCCAAGCTGTTTAAGACTTGATTATGTTGACTTGTATTAGAAATTGATTTTTCTTTTTTTTTTTCTTTCAATTTTCAAAAAGAGTAAATTCAAATATAATTTCTATATATGAATAACTAGATATTAAAACTTTTTGGGTAAATATATGAATGGTGTAATTAAGTATACGAGGACAAAACTGGAAAAACATGTGCCTTCAAATTAATGACCTTAGAGCATCTCCAAGAGTTTCTTTAAACATTAGATACTCTCTATTTTAAATAGTTAACATTTAAAATCACACTATAAGAGACTTTTTAAATTAACATTTTAATTTAGAGAGTGAGTTTGACTCTCAAAATTTGAAGAGTCAAACTCACTCTCAAAATTTGAAGAGTCAAATTCACTCTCTATAAGAAAATGTATTCAAAGTGTTTCAATTTTTAATGTAAGAAAATAATAAAATAATCTAAAGAAAAGTTAGTTAAAAATAAAATATAGAGAAAAATAATAATAAAAAATTTGGGAGTAGTAAAACTAAGTACTAGATATAAAGAGTTTATTGATATACTTCAAAGTTTTAACACTCTAAATTTATATTTGATCTCCAAATAATAGAATATGCTGCGAGTTTTAGGATATTCTCTTAATCATTAGTAGACTTGTTCAAAAGTATATAACTGCTCTTTGGAGGGAAAATGAGCATTCACACGCTAGCATATTTATAAATTGGACAATCATGTCAATGAATTTAAATTCAAGGTTCCAAAATATTTTTTATTTTTTATTGTTATTTATTTAATTTATAACTATTACATAAATAAAATAATACATATCAAACAACTACATCATAAATACTATAATCACTTAATAATTTCTTCTACTAGACAATTTCGAAGTTCTCAACTAGACACTTCCTACTTAGCATATGGTTGGCACCTTTTTTTTTTTTTTTTCTTCAAAAACTCATGGCTTGTTTGGTTTATGTTTAAATTTTCAGTTTTGAGTTTTAAGTTCATTTTCAATTTTCTGTTTTGATGGTCTATTTTAAAATTTCTAAAAACTCATTTGATTTGTTATTTTAAAAATTTATTTCTCAAAACAGAAAACTAGAAAAACGTTTGGATTGAAATTTTGAAAATTTGTTTTACGGCATTTTATTCAATGAAATTTGATTATTCAATAAAAATAGAACAATTTTATGTTAATATATTATCATGTAATATTACATCTTAAAATTGGTGAATCTTACAATATTTTTTGTTTATACAAAAGTAAAATAAATGAAATAAAAACGAAAATTAATGATGTGGAAGAAAAATATTTTATTTGTGTTCACTTAAATACTTTTTAAATTTTTTGTTTAAATAATCATTAAGAGCTTCAAATATTTTTGTTCATTTTTAATTTTTAAAATTTTAATTTTTAATTTTAATTTTTTGAATTTATTTTTCTTGATTTTTTTAAAATTTTATATTTTTATTTTTAAAATATTTTATTTTGACGCTTGTTTTCCATGAATTCTTAAAACACTCAAAACGTCAAAAATATGTTTTGAGTTTTATGTTACAAGTTCATCATTGTTTTCAAAGATACATTTTCAGAAATATGAATCAAACATATTTTCAATGTTTTGAAAAAAAATGAAAACAGTTTGAAAACAGAATATCAAACACAACCTCATTTATTTAAAATTCATTTTCAACCACGCATTTTCCCATAAAATAATATTACACGTAAATTGAAGATTTTCCTAATTTTCTAATCACACTCCAAAAAAATCGCTATTCCAAAATTCATTTTTTCCAAATTTCCATTAAAATGGAGCCCAGACAAGGGCTTAATGGAACCGTACGATTGAACCGCTAATAATAATAATAATAATTCAGAAAAATATGTTCTAGATAAGTCTTGAAAGGGGAAGGAAGAATGGAATGTCAACATGCATTTATTATTGAATTCATTCGACTCAATAGTATCCATTTTGGGAAAGTCCACACTTCTAATATAAAAAATAACGCTACAAAAAAATATGTGTAATAGTCGTTTGAGTTTAACAAAATAAAAAATTAATTAGAATTTTGAAATTGTATAATTTTTGAAAACTTGAAAATTGTTTAGTTGTATAAATTATAAAGTAATTATTCAGTATATGATTTTCTGATTGTTTGGTATGTATTATTATATTTATTAAATGGTCTTAAAATAATATTAATAATTTAAATTTGCATTTTTAGATCCTTAAAAATAAAGTTAAGTGGTGTGATTTTCTGGTTAGTGAAACTTACTTTGCTGACTTTGGAAACGCTCAAACACAAAAAGATTTCATTACTTATAATTGTCACGTTACCGGTTCTCTTAAGTGGTTGAACTGAAGGCTGGCGGAGTGACCTAAATGCCAGTGATGTGATTGCTCTGAAGTGATGGGCAAAGCTGAGTGACCACGGGTGAAATTTACCCATTATCTAATGTTGTAACACGCGGTGTTCAGATGCCCCCAAATCCGTGAAACATGGTCCCAGCTCCTCCCCTCTCTAGCGCTCGCTCTTCACCAGCAATTCCAGACTTAATTTCTCAGTTTGTTGAAGCAAAAGATATAAACAAAGTGGTCACTTTCTTCAGTCTTGCTTGGGGGTTTTGGTATCGGCACAACAAGTGGGAGTTTGACAAAGTAAAGTTGAGTCCAAGACAAGTTTCTAACTATGCCTTGGAACTGTTATAGAACCTCACATCCCTCACTGGAAAATCTCATGGCCAACTTAGAGACCACATCAGTTGGAAGCCTCCCTCTGCTGGCATTTTAAAACTCAATACAGATGGAACTATATTCCCAGATTCACATAAGGCTGGTGTGGGGACGATTTTGCGTGACTCTATAGGGAAGGTGTTGATGGCAGCCTCTAAAGCTAAACCAGAAATGGAAGATCCAGAAGCAATTGAACTAATGGCAATTTTCAAGGGTCTCCAACTATGCTCTACCATGGGAATATATCATATCCAGGTTGAATCCGACTGCCTACTGATTATTCAAGCATTGCAACAAAATAACATGATGTCTTCTATGCTTGGGAACCTTTACTCTGAAGTGCAACGTTTAACTAGATGCTTTGCTAGTGTTTCTTTTTCCCATGTGTATAGAAAGGGTAATACAGTAGCTCATAAACTTGCTCATTACGCATGAAGAGTTGAAAATATTGAAATATGATGGGATATTATTCTGGACTTTCTTTCTCAAGCATTGTGGCTTGATAAATGTTTGTAATTCTTTTGATATCCAATGATGAGATTATTTTCTCTCAAAAAAAAAAAAAAATTCTACCTGCTCTCATAATGATATTGAGATGCCTGTTCGTACGTGTATAATTCTTCTTTCAATGGCAGCTGAAATTGCAGGGAATCTAACAGTTCAAGTACAGTTGATATAGTTGAAGCGATTGTCTAGATGATCGAATTGGAACTCGGTAACTGTTAAAATTGAAACAATATTGGCCGAAGAGGTATGGAGAAAGATTAAGAATTACAGGAGGAAGCAAACTCAGGAATAATTGGAGCATCGTATGGAGAAAAAGGAAATAGAATTAAAAACACAAACTCTGGAATAAAACTAGAATGAGGAAAATTAATCACAGAAATTGCAGGATGAAGCAAAATAATTGAAAAAGAAAGGAAAAATGAACACAAATTGCAACTATGCATTATTTATTGATAGAATAAAACATTCATGCAATTTTTTCTTTATCCAAATCTGGAAGCTTTAATCAGCTTAAACCAAAACTGCTAAACACACTATAAAGAAAACCCTTTCTGCGCATTTCATATACACATTAGAATAGACAAGATATTTACTTCGTTTTCTTCTTTAATATTGTTCACAACTGTTCAATCTCAATTACCAAACAACACGCCTTTCAAGGAAATTTATCACTTCATTCCTCAGTTTGGCTTGAAAAATTTCAGCTTGAGTCCACTGTTAACAATACTCCAAATACCCCCCATAGAGAAGGCCAAGCTAAATGCTATCCCCAACCAACCAAGAATCCAGTTCAAGTACCAATTAAAGCTGTACTTTGTTGGCTTTTTAATGAGAACCCACATGAAGCACGGGTATGCGAAGGTGACCGGAAGAGTGAGACCTCCTAATAAACCGGCAAGGCTTGACAGGAACGGAAGGGCAACCCCTATAAATAAATTGACAAATCCGTAGAACACTCTGAAACCAGAGCGCACCCAAATTGAGCAAGGACGATTGGTACGGTTTGTATAGCTGGCTTCAAAACTGTCAAAAACCGGCATCGAGTATATCTGGAAACTGCTCAAGCAGTTAAACACAACGAGAAGAAATGTCATTGCAAGAAGGCCCCTCGAGATATCATGACTATGAAATCCGAATAATGCGTTAAGAATTCCTCCCGAAGGCATCTGTAGGAAATAGAAAAAGGTTAATGTGTTAAGCATGCGTAGAAGTGAATTTAAAGGGATCTTTGAGAATACTCTACTCTAATTTTGTTGTGGATAAGGGTATCTGAGAAGTGAGATACTATTTTTTCTTATTTTCCACATATAGGATTCGGCTAGTATCATGGATACTAATAGGAACTAAACTATCATAACAAGGAAAGGTTTGTTCAGAGGGGAAGAAGCAGCCAAGATTGGCACAAAAATATCATTTGATTTGCCTATTCTAAAATGCAAAGTTCCATCGTGGATGGCAAATTTCTGGGACATTTTTTTATTCAACCTTATTTTCTCCTAAAAATTAACACGACTGGTAAGTGTCATAACCATCAGTGTGACGGCTTCAGTTCATACGTATAATTCAAATCATGTTCCTTTCAATAATATTTTTCCAGACAGATAAGTGATAAAACTTACAAGGTTTCCATAAGCCCAAAACCCTCCAATAGCAACAGGGAATAAGCACATAGCAATGAAGAAATAGGCAATTTTTGCTCCCCTCCACATTGGCACATGGGCTGGATTCTTGAATGTCGATGGCATTGTTGCCTAAAAGATATCACAAAGAACTCTTCAGTCACGATAGTAAGAAAACTGCATCAGTTCCAGGTGAATTATTTCACGACTTCTATAGATGTAAGTAGAACATAGAAAAACAGTAAGTATATGTTTGGTACACAGTACTAGACATGACTCTCTCCATTGCTCCTCACCAAGCATGTTGTAAATGTAAATGAGTGTGTTTATGCATGTGCGAGAGGAAGGCAGAGAGAGAGAGAACCTGAATTTCGAGGACTAAATTGTGGCCTCTAAAAGCAAATGCTATGATACCAAGTGCATTTAAGACGGAAAACACAGAAGCTGATGCCGACGGCAGTGAAAGTGGTTGGTACGAAATTGTGGGTGGTCTAGCCTGGCTTACAGAGAGCAACCACACCATGGTTGAGTATGTGATGGCAGTCACTGCCCCTACCAGCGAAAGTCCGGCAATTGAATTGAGGTTCGGAAGCTGGGATAACACGATGCACAAGGAAGTAAATACCAAATACCACTCAACAGTTGTCAGAGGATTAGACGAGCAGTGTGGACCACAAACTATCTGAAAGAATAGTTTCATGGTCTCTCCTCCCACGAGAATCAAAGCCGTCGCAGTCCCTGCTGATAGGTAAACAGTGGGGAAAAGAGCAAGCCAGACGCCCAATCGCTTCCCTAAAATCAAGAATTAACAATGAATATACTTTGTCCTCTGCATTCTGAAATCTATTTAATATTCATGTTGGATAACCGCAAGAAAAATGTTCCGAGATTGCAGTTTTGGTGGTAGTGAACCGTTTTTCATTGAATTTTTATTTTCTCAAGTGCACAACGGGGAAAAACATATCTTATTTTCCTAAGGTTATTATTTAGACTCTTTTGATTAAAAATATCCGATTCTTTAGATGACATTGCAAGAGAAACAGTAAAATGATCATCTACCCTTATGCCTGCCTTATCATCTTCACTTCCACTCATCCATATCCATGAACCTTAGGCTTTTATTTATGAGTAATATTTCCAATAAGAGTTCTCGTCACAGGAATTCACAAAATATGCATATCTATTAAATTTATACGGGGTTCATCATGTTTGCGGCAATTGTAATCTGTAATTGGAACTCACCAAAGGCTGCTTCGGCTAGTTCGACGTATCTATTGTACCTCTTCCCAGGAACTGCTTCATGTAGCTGAACTAAAAGCCATAAAGTGTATAGTTGCCAGATGTAGGCCATAATTAAAGAAATTATTCCCCAACTCCTGCATGAAAAAATAACAAGAACCGCAAAATCAATTTGTTATGAAGTGCAAATTTTATTGCTAAATTTTTTTGGATTCACGGAAAATAAGAGAGGATACTCATCTTACGGGTTATATTCATAGTTGTATCATAAGTGAGTCATGTTGTGAGTAAGGAGTGAATTTTGTTTGATAGTAGTTATAAATGTGTGGGTTTCTGTTTACGAATGAAGATATTAAGTGAATGCAAAGAAGATAATGAGATCTCTCATCAACTAAAATTTATCACAAAAATAAATTACCAATTGCAAACATGCAACAGAAGAAAATACTAGTTGAATCCAACAGTTGTAGGTTGGCCCCTCATCTATATGGTGTGTGAAAGCTTCGGTTACTAAAGCATGTACTCCTTTTAAACAGATATTTTTTTTACGGAAAATTTGCGTAATTTAAGAATTTTGTTGAAGATGAAGTATAAAATAAATAAATTCATCTCCTTCTCTGTTTGCTTAAACTTTTGGACGAGTTTGTTCAATGTGATATCATAGCAGGCAAAGGTCTTGAGTTCAAGTCCGTCCCCACTTTCAGTATACACACTACGGACAGTTTTGAAGAGAACATACAATCAGGGGCGGACCCACCCTAGGACCTGGTGGGTCCTATGACCCACCAAAAAAAAAAAAAAAAAAAAAAAAAAATTTTTTCATTTTTTTTTTTATTTAAAATACTGTACAATTTTGGGATATAACATGTTAGATGTTAGATATAAGTACAAATTTTGGGATATAACATCTATAAGTATACTGTAATTTTTCATTATAACATGTTAGATATAAATACAGATTTAGATGGAAAATCAGAAATCTGGCTTTGAAAATGAATTTTAGTTAATTAAGATTTGAATTTAGAGAGTTGTTGAATGTTGTGATTTATTTTGATATTAAGGTGTTGTTCTTTTGTCCGTTTTGCTGGTTTAGTTGTATGTTTGGTTCTTTCTAAGATTGTTAATTGTCAGGAGCAACGAAGTGCTTTTACCTCTTGTAGTAGATCCGTCTAATTGTTGAATAAACTGTTTGGTAGCATGGGTTGAGACCTCGAAATTGGATAGAAATTCTTGTCTACATATTTGAATTTGATTTCGATTTCGAACAGTCTAACACAATTAAAAAGTAGTTCTGATTTCAGTTTGTCAGCTTACTGCTGTAATTGGTCGGATGAGCGTTTCCGAGTTAATAATTTTTTCATTTTTATAGCAATTTAAGAATGGAAAATAATATGTATTTCAAACTTCTATCATTTTAATTGTACATCATTATGAATGTTTGTGCTACCCGCCTCCAAAAAAAAATTTTCGGGGGCGCTGCCCCCGAACCCTCGTGCTCCCCCCTCCTTCATCTCAATATCTTTCATTTTAGGACCCACCAATTCTAAAATCCTGGGTCCGTCACTGCATACAATTCCCTCTGTCATACTAGAAGTTCTAATATAAAATGGTTTTAAAAAGGGACCAAAAACTGAAAAATATCTGATGACTAATATCTAGAATTAGTGGAGGAGAAAGAGAAGTGGATATATTTTAGAATCAGTGGAAAGAGAATATTATGAAAATGAAATGCAGCACAGGTTTGAGTCAAGTATAGAGCGGAAGCGAACTGTCTTGATTATTAAAAACAAAAAATAATCATGGAATTAGGGTCCATTATCAGTGGATTATTTTGAAAAAGCAATAGGTGAAAGAAGGATCTTTCTTACTTTGATTAGAAAAGGATCAGTAAAAGAGAAAATGAATATCAGCTGCAGATCTATCAGAATTTGGGAGGGATGACGAAATTAATTAGAAAAACTTTGTTTTTTCATTAAAAAGTGTATAATTGTATAAAATTGTGAAAAGAAATTAAAGGTAACAACTGGTATGAAGAAAGAGTCCTAATGAGACCAGAGTAAACATTAATTAAATGATAGGAAATAAGAAAATACACCCATAAATTCAAGCAATCTTGAACAGAAAAGCTTCTGCATATGAATTGAAATCCCTCACTCGCAGTCACCAGCACTAAACAAAATCAAAACAATTTTAGAAGATAATCTAATTTAATTCAAGTTTTAGTACCATACCATCCAAGAAAAGAGAAAGCAACAGGCAAGACCAAGGCCTGGAATCCCACACCAGCATTCAGATTATGGAAAGCTGCATAATGTGCATTCCCATTGCGTGATTCTGTAATGGGAAGCCAAGCATCTTGAGGATTCAGCTTCGTCAAATGCCCCACTTCCTCCAAATACCCCTTCATATTAGTCAAAGCCCTCTTCATGGGTGTCCCAATGGGGCTCAAAAACCTCGGCGAAATGAACGAAGTCGGAGTCCATGACCTGGCCGTGCTGGATTCCTTCCTCGGCGACCTTTGACCGGACGACGTCAGTATCTCCGGCGTCGACGCACGTGGGGTGGCAGGTATTGATATTAGTTCAGTCTCTGGCCTTTCTTCCATCGCTGATTTGCAAATAGCAAGGGAAATAATAATTGAGTAATGGGTTCTGTTCTTTTTGTTTCGTTTTCTCAATGTAAGGTGGTCAGAACTCAGAGACTCGGACAAGTGAGGAATAATTGAACTGCTGACTGATCATGCAAATGGTGAAAATTTATGTTTCAAGGGACCCTTTAAAAAAGAAAAAATAATGTGCACTGTAATTTATACTTTATACTATGTTCTATTCACCTTCAAAGGTCGAAAAAAATACTTAAATTAAATTCAACAATGAATGTTAAATTCAATGACATATTTCATCATTTTTTATCAAAATTTACTAAAAGTCTGATTTTTAGCAACACCAAACATGGCTACTTTACATTCAAAATGAGATAGTAATGTTTAATATTGTATTAGGAGAGTAATTTCTAATACTATCTCATATAATATATCAATACTGGACAGTGTTCTACAAAATTAAAGAACGAATGTATTAAAATTTTATGAGTTGTTCAAGTCTCAATGAAATTTGAGATCTTGGAGTACTGAAGATACGCTTTATTGGTATTTGTTTTTTTCTCCTTTTTGTGTGTGTGTGTGTTTTGTTTTTTTGTTTTTTTTTTTTTTTTTACTGAATTTTAGCTTGCCCTTAGAAAAACTTGTGCAGTGTAATCATTCTACAAAATATGTATGAAAGTTATGTTAATATGCAACTAACATAAAAGATGATGGTGAGTGATATTTGATCCTCATTTTTTGAAAAAAAAAAAAAAAAAAAAAAATATTTTGTAATAGTGATTTTTTTTTTTTTTGAAAAATGTGATTAAAATGTAGGAAAATTTTGTAGATTTTCATATAAAATTATTTTATCAAAAAATTATATAATTAAAAGTAAATTAAAAAAAACAATTAAAATTTTAGAGAATATAACTCAAACATAGATATACTAATAGAGAGTTAACTTCAATAGATTATAGAGCTAGTTCATAGCAATGTGTCAGTGTGTGAGTGTTAGCAAAGACGTTACATAAATACGGAAGATGGTGTGGTGATTGAGTGTGGTCGTGACTACAGTTTCTTATGGTGTGGGGATTTGTGCAATGATGGTGATGGTGGCGTGGGCTGGCCATTCAAGGTGTTTAACGAAAGCAAAATACAGAGGAAAGGGAAAAGTGGCCGACAGTTTAATTCAGACGAAATCTTGAAAAATAAAAGCTATATTTTACAAATCCATCGAAAAAATAAAAGGTGATGAGCTAGAGTCAGTTCTCACTATCCTCAAGGTCATGCTATCTAACATTAATTATGGACAGTTGATTAATATGTCCAGTCAAACAATGTATTTATTTAAAATTTTAAATAACTCCTTTCAATGTTTGTTAGTCAAATGATACTCAATTTACAAAATATAATAAACAATAATATCAAATGTTCCAAAACACCCTCACCATGAAAAAGACTCAAACATCCCTTTCAATCCAATT
This sequence comes from Osmanthus fragrans, assembly GCA_019395295.1. Lineage (NCBI taxonomy): Eukaryota > Viridiplantae > Streptophyta > Magnoliopsida > Lamiales > Oleaceae > Osmanthus > Osmanthus fragrans. The sequence goes on from CM033352.1 coordinate 14,123,894, forward strand.
AAATTCCTCAATTCATCATCAAAATATATTGACATGTGCTCTCTTGATGCGTGTGCTCTTCCTGTGCTTGGAACTCTAAAATCTTGTTGTTCATTACTTCACCTATATTCTCCAATATTTTGAGCATTTGAACAATATTTTTGGTTTATATATATATACATTATTTTAGTAGAAAGAGGGTGGTACTTCTGATAGTTTATTGCAGTGTTCTAAAAAGCGTAAAGCGTGGTTAGGCGTGGAGACCAAGCTTCAAGCTTTACGAGCCTAGGCGAGCCTAGGAGAAGTTTAGGCGTAAAAAAGTGTTTTTAATTTTTAATTATTGTAAAAAAAAACATATATTAATTCATATAATACATACCAAACATCTAAAATTATAAAATATTGTATATACTTAATAATTCCTTCAAAAAAGATAAGTTTCAAAATCATAATTACATAACATAGATAGTTTGTAGTTTAAATCTTATCTAACTCTTTATCGGATTCCAATTCAATATCTTCTTCATCTAATTCATCTTCCGTGTCATCCGATACAAAATCATCCTCATCGAGCTCCCTTATTTCATTTTGATAATTTCTTGCACCTCTTGTAGGTTGTAAGATATCATTCTCAACCTTATTATTCTCCTTCTCACTCTCATTACCACAACCCTCTACAATCCAAGATTGTGCATTAGTAGCATCACTTGCTAGTAAAGTCTCTATTTTGGCCTTCCTCTTCTTCTTGTTCATCAACTTTGCATTAAATTGGACATAAATGAGATTGTTTATCCTCGTAGTGCTAAGTTTATTCCTTTTCTTGGTGTGTATCTAAAAAAAAAAAAAACAAAAAAAAATGTACATTTAATGGAGCATAGCATATTCAAGTTATTATTTATAATATGGTGGGAAAATGAAAAAAATTTATTAGGGGAAAAAAAAAAACTCGCCTAGGCGCGCCTAGGTTACCTAATGCGCGCATTAAGCGGTCAATATTCCCGTTGACCACTTAATCCCCGCTTAGGCACAAGGCTAGGCGTTTTTGTCACACTTCGCGCCTAGGCGCGCTTTTTAGAGCACTGGTTATTGATATGCCCTCACTTGTGGTGGAGGAATACTGTGGTTATATTTAAGAAATACTCAAATCCATAAATGAGGAAGACTACTGCATTTACAATGAAATTTTTAATTGCCAAAAACAAAGAATAAAAATACTACCAAAATCTCAAAAGCAACGAGACTTGGGCACTTTACCACACAATGAGTTCAACGTCTAATATAAGGTAGTTCCCAACTATCCGTGTGTAATATTCCTCGAAGAGGCGTCAGGACGTTGTCACCAAAAAAAGGTTATTAGGTGAACCTTCGCTGGCCTTTTTTGCTAGGAAATCAGCCGCCATATTTTCTTCCCGATACACATGATAAACGTGGGCGTTGAGCACTCGAATTAAGTCCATAATATCATCCCAAAAATCTCAAAGCTACCATAAGGAGCAAGCACCGTTGTTCACCCAATGTACCAAAACCTTTGAGTCTGATTCAACAATGAAATCCCTTATTCTCATAACCCTGCACAATCGTAATCCGTCAAGAAGTGCTCAGATTTCAGCTACCATATTTCTACCAAAACCATAGTGGCGAGAAATCCTACCCAACAATTTCCATTGGAATCGCGAAGAACTCTCCCACCGCCGGTTTCTCCCGGGTTTCCTTTCGATGCGCCATCAACATTTAATTTGAATGTGTTCCCCAGTGATTTTTTCCAACTCACCCATTGCATTTTTGGTTGTTTAACAGCCTGAACCGGGCAATTTAAAACACTCAAGCCTTGGACATCACTATTTGAAATTTTCGTGACCTTTGTAATCAAGTTTGCAATTTGTGATAAAAGCGACTTTATCGTCCATATTAATTTTTGCCATATGATTGGGCGCCCTTCCAGCCGAGACTCGCACCTTGCATCCCATAGCATCCATGTGATAGTAAGTGGTATGATGCCTCTAAGAACTCCAAGCTGTGATGAGGTAGTCGTGAGCCGTCACCATAGGTTCATTCTTCCCTTCCACGTTGAGACCTCTGGTAGGGAAAAATTTGAATGCACTTCAAAATAATGCCAAACCTTTCTTGCCACCTCCCCGGCATTAAGAACATGATCAATCGTTTCGACTGATGAATTCCTACAACATTCACATTTAGAGGCCAGCGGGATTCCAATCGCTTGAACCACTTCGTCAATTGGTAGACAATTTAGCTTAGCTCTCCAAGACACAAAAGATGTTCTTTTCGGCACTTGCTTTTGCCACAACCATCTTTTCCATGTGCATGCCAAGGCCTTTTTATGGTTCAGCTACCATGCAGATTTAGTTGAAAAAATTCCATCCTTGCTCGGCATCCAAATGAAAGTGTCATGTTCCCTCCGTACTTTCATCTGTGTCAATTCAATGGAGTAGGCCTGGGTGTTGCCCACTAACTCCCTTAGCTGAGCTCCATTCCACCTTCCATTAGCCGTCAAGAGATCTTTGATTTTTAATTGTGGTTCCACGACGTCAAAACCAGCCTCGACCAAACTCTGAGTACTTCGCCAATTATCATACAAAAATTTGATGATCCATCTGGAACTCAGCAATATGAGTTTTGCCAAACAATAGGCAAAGTCGAAACCCCTTTCCAAAATCGAGAGTGTGTTGGAGACACTTTCTTCAATGCAACATGTGTGTTTTTCATATATTTCGCTTCAAAGAATTTAGCCCAAAAGGAGTCGCCTGCCCTCAGTTTCCATGAAAATCTCATAAATAGAGCTTGTTGCACTTCGCTAAAGTCCCGAACACCCAGTCCACCTTCCTCCACAGGATAACATATTTTTCACCACACAACCTATTTTCGTCTCTTAGAGCCCTCAGTTGCATTCCATAGGAAGGACGAAAAAATGCGATTTAATTCATTATGGATTTCCTTAAGCAAGTTCAATACCGATAAAACATGGATAGGCATACTACAAAGGACATGCTTTATCAAGATAATTTTTCCCCCCAAAGGAAAGTAGGCGACCTTTCCAGCCATCCAGTTTCTTTTGAATTTTCTCCAACATAGGCTCGAACATTTGCTTCGTTAATTTTCTAGTGTAAAGCGGGGACTCCCAAATATGTGCAAGGCCAGACGCCTTCTTTAAAACTTGACCAAGCCAACATGTTCCTTTTACGTGCGACATTAATATGTTTAGGGAACAAAATGGACGATTTCATAGGACTTACCATTTGTCCAGATCTTGTCTCATATTTTTTAACCACCTCAAGGAGACAACCAAATGACTTTTTATTTCCATTGGCAAAAATAAGTAAGTCATCAGCGTAAACTAAGTGACTGACTACCATATCTCCCGAGCGAAATGGCTGAATTTGGTTTCTTTGGAATGCTTGATTTATCATTCTCGACAAGTGCTCTTGCGCCAAAATAAATAAATATGGTGACCGTAGGTCCCCTTGGCGTAGTCATCTAGATGGCTTGAAAAAACCCCTTGTTGTACCATTTAGCATAATCGAGAAACACGGGGAGGAGATGCAGTTGAAAACGAGATTTCGCCATTGGTCAGAAAAACCCAGGTTCTGTAGGCTCATAAGGAGGAATCTCCAGTTTACCCTGTCGTATGCTTTGGCCATATCAATCTTTAATAAAATGTTTCCACCCCTCACATTTTTATGGATTTTATGTACCATTCCCTGAGCAATGGATATGTTGTCAAAAATACTCCTTCCTCGAATGAAGGTAGATTGTTCTCGAGAGATCATTTTTTCAAGTAAAGGAGCCAACCTCGCCACCATAATTTTGGTTAACATTTTGTACACCACCAAACAAAGACTAATCGGTCTAAATTTATCAATTTATCAAAACTATTGGTGCACTCCACCTTAGGAATTAGCACAATATTAGTGGCGCCTAATGCGGTGGTTAGAGGGTTTCCACCAAAGAATTCAGTGGAAACTGCAAGGAGGTCGTCTTTAACAATATCCCAAGCGTTAATGAAAAAACTTGCGCTAAAACCATCAGGTCTGGGACTACTATCGACGGGTATCGACTAAAGAGTCTCTTTAACCTCTTCAATTGTAGGTAGTTTACACAAGGAGATGTTTTCCTCCCCTGTAATGACCGGTTTTAGGAGGTCCATATAATGGTCGACCATAGAAATTGGTGATACTGACAAAAGATTTTTAAAAAACAGCACTGCCCCTTCATGAATATTTTCAGCCGAATTTAGTACTGTGCCATCTTCAAAGACTATTTGATCAATGATCTAGCTCTTCTTTTTATTATTTACTGATGCATGAAAGAATTTTGCCTCCATAAGGTTTCTTCGCTGTCCAACCACATTTCATATTGATTTCGGCATAACAGGAGTTCGTTTTCGTTGTCCAATGAGTAATTTTCAATTAGTAAGTTTTCCAACTGCTGTAGTTTGTCCTCAAAGAAACCAATTTCTTGTTGCACATTTCTAAAATTCAGTTTATTCCATTATTTTAATGCCTTTTTCATTTGTCTAAGCTTTCATCCAATATACACCATAGGAGAGCCATTTAAGTTTACCTCCAAGACTTATTTCACCAAAGGCAGGAATTCCGAGTGTGAACACCACATTCGTAGAAACCCGAAGGGCAGAGGACCTTGAAGGTTCGAGTGTTCTCTTCCTTGTAAGATCATTGGGCAGTGGTCAGAGGTGGTTCAATCTAAGTATGATAAAGAGGCTGTTGGGAATTGGTTTTTAAAATTCTTGTCTACCAATATCTTGTCTAGGCGAGCCCAAATGCATTGTGTTCCTTGTCTTCCATTGCACCACAATAGTTTCGGACCATCAAATGAGATATCCATCAGGCCTGAATCATATATAAAGATGTTAAACTCCCTTGTAGCTATAGAGGATGCATACAATCCCCCCAATTTTTCCTCGTTGTAATAGACATTATTGAAATCACCACCAACTATCCATCCATTTCCTCTACTGTCTAGAGTTTTCAGTTGGTCCCACATCTCATTTCTTCCCCTCTGACAGTAGCTCGCGTATACAAAAGAGGTAAGCACCCGGTCATTTCCAATAGAGAACCAACCAGTTATCGCTTGTCTCGATACATTGACCAGAGAAAATGCTAAATCATTTTCCCAGAAGATCCAAATTTTGCCCCCTTCCGCGACATTAGAATCATAGTATGGAAATTTTAATCGCCTAGCCCAAATGGCAATTTGATCAACAGTTACAAAATGTTCCATTAATACCAAAATAGACGAATTATACTGTTTGTTTAGCGTTATTAACCTGCTCTTGGAGGATCGTACCCCCTTACATTCCATATAAGAATATTCGTCATTAATAAAAAAATTTGGATCTCGTGGTGATTCCCAGAGTTAACTTTTTTCGAGCACTCTCCCTAACTCTTCTTTGAGGGCCTGATATGATGTGGTCAGTGTCGTAGTTGAGGACTTGTAGTTCAGGCAATTCGTTGTCATATTTTCCATCAGATTCGATCTGGTTCAATAAATCATGCCCCTTATTTTGACCGAATTTGACCATGTCATTGCCTTGGTGAAGAGGTTCTCCCCTGACCACTAAATCCACAATGTTTTCCATGATATTCATCACCAGAACCTCTTGGAAAACATCAGCATCTCCTCTGAAAATGGCTTGTTCCAGAATGTCATTTTTTGAGGTTATGTTTTCCTTTGTGTGTTCAGTACTTTCCTGGTCTGTCCCGTCCACTGTTGCCACACCATTAGGCATGGTGATTTGTTCCATATTTTCTCCCAAGTTTTCGTAGGCTTCAATCTGAGAAGTTTCTTCCTCTGCCAAAATTCTCATCTCCTCTGTAGTTGTTTCAATTTTTTCTTTCATTTGTCACAAGCAGAGTTGTCGTCGACGGGATTAAGGTATTACGCTTCAATATTCTGATCCTTTTATCTTCATTTCTGGTTCTCCACGTTTCCAGATTCTCCATCTTTTCCAACGCCAGTCCCACTTCCATTTTGTTCATCACCAAGCCCACATCCTCTGCCTTTTTTCACCCACATTTTTTTTGGAGGCCTTCGGGGCAAGTTCTGGTTGGTTAGTTTCATCAATTTGCTTCTTATTTTACATGTCGCCTCCATGTGACCTTGAGCTTTACACCATTGACAGAATTTTGGAAGTTTTTCATAGATTATCTCTTGGTGCCAACTTAATGGGTGATACGGTACTCCCAGCCAAAAAGAATACAAAGGAGGTTTGGATAAGTCCATCTACACACACACACGGGCTCCATCTGTGCGAGATGCACATGCCGTGAAATTGTCCCTCTTCAAGAATCGACCAAAAGCACCCGTAATAACATACAACATAGATTCATGATAAAAATGGGGAAGTAGGCCAGGGAGAAAAATCCATACCGGGACCAGTGACGATTCTTGGTCTTCATCGAATTCTGGCGACCAGATAGAGAGTCGGTAAGGTGTTCCATCGATGTCTAATGGTTCACGAGCACATGCCATACCAAAGCCCTCCTCTGTCAAAAAATGAATGAACACGTTACGATGGCGCTGCATGGTACTGGCTTAAAAGAAACTCTTGAGACCCCAGCGAGTCTTTATGAAAGTTCGGATCTGGTCTAGTGATGACTTTCTCTTCATAAATCTCAATACCACAAATACCGGAATGGGAAAGCCGCATGCTCCAGTTCAATTTTTGAAAAATGGAACCACAAAGATCCGTCAGTCTCGTTCGGTTTTCTCAACTCTATCCTCACCTCTATCCTCACCTCCGGGATTGGTTGAGGACGAGTCTGCACAATGGATGCATAGGTTGCATTCTCTCCCACCACCTTTACCGGTGGCCGATGAGGGGCTGTCCATGCCATTCACAGGAAGGTTTTGCTAGGGTTTACACGTTGGGAGAATATTCTTAGTTTTGGTAAGCTGATTTTTCTCTCTGGAGGTTTTTATATTAACTACATTGAATCTCTATTATATTTGAAAAAAAAAGAAAGGCATTTTTAGAAATCTCATGTACATTGGTACTTTTATTGTTGAATATAGTATGAAATGATATTTTAGTTGATTTCATTTTCGCATTTGTTGTATTTTTCTTGTTATCTGCATTTATTGGACGATAAGGGCACTCCAGCCATTATCAGTAGTGTAAAACGACACTACAGTTGTTATCCGAAGTGTAGAACGATACGACAGTCGTTCTCTTCCATGTAAAACGATAGTACAACCATTATCTGTTATGGTTGGTCCGTTATTGATAATACAATGTGGTTACTTTGATAATTTAAATATGATAACTATTTTCATATTACTTTGATATATACTTGAGTAAATTATTTAAATTTTTTATTTTATTCGTACTATGGCTTCCATAGAAATGATATGGGTACATATATGCTATTTTGTTGAGTTTAAAAAGACCGAAGAAGGGAAATGGTGAAGAAAATGTGGATATTCTTTAGTTCCAACTAGCATTTCGTATATAGAGTTGTACAATAAACTGCAAGAACTTGTTAACGTAGATTCAAAGATATATGAAATTGAGATGATGTCTCTTAACCCTGGAATGTCAAAGTTTTCAGTTCTACCACAAATGATTACTATGATATGAAAGTGAAGTGGTTTCTTTCTATTTGCAACAAACATCCTCTTTGCATGACTATTTCGATCATAGTTGCAGATGAGTGTGATAGTGTAAGGGAGTTTCAAAGCGATTGTGGAGTAGATACTAATGGTGAAATAGAAAAGGGAGATGTGAGCAGTCGAAATGAAGTTGTGCAATATGATGGCAATTATGGGAATGATAACGTAGAAGGAAACTCTATGGATTGGGATAACTTGCACAGAATTCAAGGTAGTTCTTAAAAACAAGATTTCGAAGATAAATCTCCTCGGAGAGATGAAAACAACATCGATTTCTCCATGCAAGAGGACATTAGTAGTACTCCAATACAAGTTGTATGTTCAATTCCTTATAGATCATAAGTTAAGATTCCGAAAAATGAGAATGTATACAATGAGGAACTATTTCCGACTAACAGTACTTTGATATCAAAACTTCAGCTACTTGCTACGAAGTACCAATTTGAATTTAAAGTAAAGAAATCAAATAAGAGTGTGTACACAGTCGTTTGTGTTGGAGAAAGTTGCAACTAGCGTTTACGGGAAACGAGCATAGCTGAATCTGAGATTTTTCAAATACGAAAATATTCTAGTCATCACACTTGCTCCATGAGTGTTCATTGTATAGATAATAGACATGCTACCTATTTGGTAATTGGAAAGCATATAACTCCAAAGTATCAGGATGACAACATAGTGTACAAACCAAGAAACATCATTGATGACGTTTGTCGAGAGTTTGACATAACTATAAAATATCACAAGGCGTATATGGCCAAATAATTTGCTTACAAAGAGATTTGAGGTAACCTTAATGATAGCTATGCGAAGTTACAGTTATATTGTCATGTGTTGGAGAGAAATAATCCTGTCACGTTGACTTTTATTCAAACTGATAATGATGGACATTTCATGTATTTTTTCATAGCACTAGGACCAAGCATACGTGGATTCCTCTCTTCAATCTGACGGGTAATTTGTGTGGATGGAACATTTTTGAAATCTAAGTATCCAGGTACGTTACTTGTTGCCACATGCCAAAATGCAGATAGTCAAATTTATCCACTTACGTGGGGTATAGTAGATTCAGAAAACAATAACTCATGGACTTGGTTTTTTCAGAAGTTGAGGCAAATAATCGATGACACAGACTAGTTAGTCTTTATATCTGACCGTGCAGCAAGCATATCAAATGGTTTTAGCAACGTCTATCGTAACGCACATCATGTGCATTGTATATGGCATTTACAAACTAACTTGAAGAGCAAGTTTCCTCGCATTGATATTGTGTCGTTGTTTAGAGCTACTGCTGAGGCATATAGTTTAGCAAAATTAGAGATCAATATGCAAGCATTATGCAGTCTACACGAGAAAATTCGAGGGTACTTAGAGGATGATGTTGGCGTGGTATATTGGTCATGAGAACATTTCAATGGAATCAGATACAATAGTATGACCACAAACAATGCAGAATCATTGAACGCATTGTTGAGAAGTGCTCGAGAATTTTCTATACTCGCTTTGATTGAGCATATCAGAGAGAAGATGCAGAGATGGTTTTATGATAGACGTGTTGATACTGGAAAATATACGAGCTACCTTACCCCGCCTTTGGAGGAGAAGATGTATGATAGGTATACGAATCAAAAGGCTTCGAGGTGAAAGCTCTTAGCCTATATGAGATGCAAATAAGTGATGAAATGGAAAGTTTCATTGTTAATTTGGAGAGGGGAACATGCACATGCATGAAATTTGATCTGGACCAATTTCCATATGCACATGCAATTGCTGTAGTAAGGGATGTTGGAGATAATTATTACAGGTTTTGCTCTCTATTTTATAGCACTTCTTACTGGAAACAAACTTATTCTGAATATATATATCCACTGCCAAATGAGGCCGACTGGGAAATTCTCAATAATGTTCGATCAAGGAAGGTGATACGACCGTTGACACGAAGAGGAAGTGGACGTCCACCAAAAAAGGAAACAATCAGTTGGAGAGGTGCACAAGTTCGTAAGTATAGCAGGTGTTTGAAAAGTGGGTATAACCGCAACACTTGTACAGATCGTGTACCACTCAACGAGAGACATGAACGATGAAGACAAAACGACAAATGTGCTGGTTTTTGTGGTTTGTGATTCGCCGCTTTTGTAATATTAAGAAAGGATGATGCTGTTATGAGTACTTCTTTTGTCATTTTGAAATGTAAACTATTTGTAATGTTTGGAAATATTGATTTTTCCGTTGTCTTTTAATCGATGGAACTATTGATTTTTTTGGAAATACTGATTTGGTCATTGTCATTTTTTCATTCGCTTTTTTCATGTTGAATAAGTAATGACCATATCTCTCAAATTTTGTACACGACATGTCCATCTTGCAACTTAAATAAGTTCAAATTATCGATTATCAGGGCTCGGACAGGTCGTGACCACTTATAATCATGTGTATAGATAGAATGATACAATCGCCATTCTAAGAACAGTAAATGCTGTTCTTAGCACAAGTTTGTCAATTATATCATAACATCACTTCTGTCGTTCTCTCAGACCTTTAACAGCACAAGTGTCGTACTCATAGACTAGTATTATAAACATAACGACATGTCCATCTTGCAACTTAAATGAGTTCAAATTATCGATTAGACGGGTCGTGGCTACTCATAATCGTGTGTATATATAGAACGAGTAACAACCATTCTAAGAACAGTAATGACACTTGTGCCATTCTAAGCACAAGTTTGTCAATTATCATAGTATCACTTCTGTCGTTCTCACAGACCTTTAACGACACAAGTATCGTTCTCATAGACTACTATTATAAACATAACGGCATATCCATCTTGTAACGAAAATAAGTTCGAATTATCGATTATCGGGGGTTCGGAGGGATCGTGGCAGTACATACTCGTGTTTATTGACATAAAGACACAAATGTCGTTTAACGGCACATGTGCAGTTCTAATGATTTCTCTAATATTTTGCTTCATTTTCGCCTTAATGTCTTTAAGCATTGTACCCCATAACTTAAGGAAGTTAGAATTGTCGATTAGCTCTTTTAGATACTTGTTTATTGATAGAACGACACAAGTGTCATTTAACGGCACATATGTCGTACTTATGATTTCTCCAATATAAAATTCTTTTCCACCGCAACGACCTCAAACATTGTACTCCCTAACTTAAGGAAGTCGAAAATGTTGATCATGTGAAATATAACGATAGAATTGACATATATTATATAATATCTTGTTGGTGAAATCACAAGTCGTTATCTACGTTCGTTAGAAACTATAATTAATGAGTGTAATTCTCAAATTTTTTGCACGACATGTCCATCTTGCAACTTTATTAAGTTCGAATTATCGATTATCGGGGTTCGGAGGGATCGTGGTCGCTTTACTTGTGTTTATTGACAAAATGAAAAAGTGTTGTGTAACGGCACACATGCCATTATGATGATTTCTCCAATATTTTGATTTATTTCTGTCTTAACGACCTCAAGCATTGTATCCCATGACTTAAGGAAATCAGAAATGTTGATTAGCTATTTTAGATACTTGTTTATTGACAGAATGATACAATGTCGTTTAACGGCACATGTGTTGTTCTTATGACTTCTCCAATATTTTGATTCATTTCCACCACGATGACCTCAAGCATTGCAAGGAAGTCGGAAATGTCGATCATATGAAAAACATCGATAGAATTGACATATATTATATGATATCTTGTTGGTAAAATCACAAGTCATTATCTACATTCGTTAGAAAATATAATTAATGAGTGTAAATCTCAAATTTTATGCATGACATGTCCATCTTGCAACTTAAATAAGTTTGAATTATCGATTATCGGGGTTCGGATGGATTGTGGCCGCTTGTACTCATGTTTATTGACAGAACGACAAAAGTTCTGATGATTTCTTCAATATTTTGATTCCCTTCCGCCGTGACGACCTCAAGCATTGTACCCCCTGACTTAAGGAAGTCAAAAATGTCGATCATATGACAAAATGACACATAATGTCACTTGTCGATCATGTTCTCTCATATTTTTTCAATATCAATAACGACACAAGTGTCGTTCTGATGAGTTTGACTTATCGATTGTCGAGGTTCGGAGAGGTCGTGGACACCCATACTCGTGTTTATGTACAGAACGACAAAAGTGTCGTTATTGTCACAGTAATGACACTTATGCCGTTATGAGGAACTAACTGTCTATTGTCAAAACTACACAAGTGTCGTTCTCATAGATTTGTATAAAATACATAATGACACAAGTGTCGTTCTCATAGAGATGCATATGAACTTGAAGCAATCAATAATAATGAGCTTCAAAACAATACTTGACTTGAAACAAACATGTACAATTGTAGTGAATAATAATGGTACAAGTGTCGTTCTAACTGCAATCAATATTTGACTTGAAGCAAGCACGTACAATTACAAAATCAATCTCCAGGATATTAATACAAAAAATAACTTCAAAACATTCATTAAATCTATGGATCAAAGTGCTATGCAAATAGCTCTACAGCTAATTTCTTCCTCCAAATAGACATATTCCGGACGAACCAAATCCAAACTGAATTAAGCTTGCAAAAACTATATGTACTTAACTGTGAGTAGCCCACAATCGGATCTGCAAACTAATAATGAGAAAAAAGTTCAATAGACATGACACACACGAAAAAAGTCATAGATGTTGATGCTAAATCTTAGATTGAACTAAGCTTACCCATTTACTTGTCCATGAACTACAACCCTCTGATAGTGGAACATGATGGTGTTAAATTTTTCTTCACGAGCTACATGTACCTTTATCAACCAGAGAACGACCACTTGAATAGACTTTATACATTCGGCTAGCTGAGCAGCACGGATGTGTTTTGGCAAACTATCATAAATATAAATAGTTTGCTCCGTTAAATCGATCTTCAGTACAAACCAGTAAGAACTCGGTACACAGTAAGGAACATAAAAAATTTTACAATCACTTCAGTATTTACCATGCACCAGTGAAGCCCCTTGAACATAATCGATGAGCTTTTGGTCGAATATGTAGTTAAAATTTTTAATTATCACTCTTATTCTTGCAACGTTTGAAAACATCTAACAGTAAACCTCTCTTTATTTTGTCATTGCTACTTTTGAAACGTTCGTTCACAGGTTTACAATTTTTCCCTAGCGTCGGATCCTCGTTATCCAAATCCCCAACTTTAAGCTCAGTCACCAATGTGAACTCTTGCAAGTTTGTCTCCAATTTTAATCCATATTTCATTCTTTTTTTTTGAGGTACTTATCGACTTCAGAATTAATTGGTGGATCATTTGAGATGCAAGCTTTATGTCCCTGAAGCTTAACAAGTGTCCCAAGCATAAGTTCATGAATAGCTCTTGATGCTTATCATCCAAGCTGTTGAAAACTTCATGAATCAATTTCACTCTACACCTATTACTTATCTTCATCTTCAACATCCATTTTTCCTAATGTAAACTGCAAAACAATAATTGAACAAGGAGTCTTATTTTTCAAAGCAATCATGTACCAAACAAACGCTCAGACAAAAATAAATGGATTTTAGAAAGTGGAAGTGAAACATAAACTTAATGTAAATTATGTGATAATAGTTGAAAAGATATGAAGAGAAATTAAACATTTGTAGATGGTCCTCATTTATCAACCACGTGCATAAGTTGCATCAAAGTGCGTAGAGATTCAAAACAAAAAAAGGCTGCTTATTTTTAATTAAGCAAATTATAAGTACTAATTTCAGATGAACGAAAAAATGTATCCCACTTGCAATGACAATCCCAGCAACCACAGGCACAAGACAAACATAATTAACCCAACCTCATTTTTAAGGATCATAAAATAAGCTAATAGTGTAGTAAAAAATGGAGTGGTTGCACCGATAGCCTGATTAAAGGACATCAGCAAAAACTTTAAGGAAATATCACCACCCACAACAAACCTACAAAATACGACGCTGAGATTTGAGAATGTCAAGTATTGATTTTTTTTCCCAATAAAGAAGAGCAAAATGAGATTAAATTTGATATTCTTCTCAAAATCTAAGGTTGAAGATCCATGTTCTTCACCAAATAATATAACAACAAGAGAAGAAGATAATACTGATAATAAAGAGCAAGAAATCAATATAACATTTTCTTCAAGAGAATCTGAAAAGCTATGTCTAGCACAGTCAGAGAATACGATACGAGATAGTAAGGAGAGGAATTCTAGTTGAAGCAAGTCGTACCTTTGGTTTGCGTTCGATTCCACCATCGTCATTGCAAGGAGAGGAAATATAGTTGAAGAAGATGGAGATGGAAGTTGTAAATTTTTTAAATTGGGAGAAATAGGGTTTACTCTTTACTGAAGAAATTGGTTAAATGAGTGAAAAATTGGGTGAGTTTTGAGTTACAAAAATGAACGGAAATTTTGTCTTTTTATCAATTAAAACATTTTGAATTATTTATTTATTTTCATTCTCGGTCAAATGTCATTTGTCCAATGTTATTTGTGTTGCTTGAATGTTTAAGCAATTCCCCTTTAATAAAAATCTAACTTTTATTGCTTTCCTAGATTAATTTAAAATAATCACACAATCAAATTCTCTTTCGTTTTACATAAATCGAATTTCATACATAGCTAGTAAACTTGAATTGAAATTTATTTCCTGTGGGACGATACTCTCAACTCACTAAATCTATTACTTGTCAATGATCTCGTGCACTTGCGAGTTTCGCAATAACAACTTAGAAGCTATAGGGAACACAATAGAGAAATGAATTTATCTATATCTAAAATTTGTTGTCATTTCATTGTAAACTACTCAAAAATAAAGTGTGGCCATGCTAAAGTACTAAAGCTGTATACAAATGTGAACATACACATCTACTTGCCATCGAACTTAAGAAAGAATCATGGATTATTCAAAGAACAGGGATATAGAGTTTTAGCTTGTTCATTTTTTAATCACATTATAGATTCAAATCCTCGTTTCTTCTCCAAGCATTCCCTAACCCAACTCTCTTTCTTAATCTTATACATTTCCACATAATCACGCATATCAAATATATATGAATTGCCATATGGTGTTGATACAAACCCCGTAGCAACGGTGACTATGAAACCCACAACTAGATTAATGTGGAACCCAAGAATGCCAATAAAAACCCAGTTTTGGACTTGAACCCAACAAAGTAAACTAAAAAATCCAACGATAACAAAGATGTGCTGAACCCCTTGATTACACAATGAAGAACCCTTGTTTTGATGTTTGAACACACAAGAATTAGATCTTGGAAGTTTGGTTTGTTGTTCAATGAAGAATAAGGTAGAAAGCAAAAAGCCTTTCAATTAATTCAATGTCAAAAGTTGTTAATGTAACAAAAGTGTTAAGTATTTATCCTAGAGCCCTAAATCTAGTAAAAACGTCCACAAGGCAACAAATAATGTCAAAATATGGAAAGCATTAGAATTCTAGTAAAAAAGGAAACAAATCGCGTAAAAAATGTCGCTACCGGACGACCTTCCGGATGTCCGGTTGGCTCGTCCGGATCCCCAAAACTTTTCTATCGGACGTCTGTAGATCTCATCTGGTAGAGCTGCTCACATCCAGATTGACAAAAATTTCGTCTTGGGCTACCGGACGTTCAGTTGGTGTGTCCGGTTGATCCCCTCTCGTCCGGTTGGCTAGGATTTTCTTCAGGTAGCTTTATCATGTTAATCAAAGTCATTTTGGCCTTCGACTCCAACATGAAACTTGCTCCATTTTGCGTCCCGAACATGATTTCATCAATAGTGGCTTTGATGAGCATCCCTAATACCTCTTTGACTTGTTTTACTCTCAATCGCATCATTGCCCCTTCTCCGATAATCAACAGGTCTTGATTTGGTCTTACATTCATGACTCCCGCATCCTAGATCATATCATCCCCTCCCTCTTCAAAATGATTTGTTCTCGAATTTGCATCTGTATCAAACAGAGAGAATCAAAAACATTAAATGTAGCTGAAACATTATACTCACCTGGGTGATCCACTTTGTATGCATTGTCATTGAACTTTTTGAGGACTTGGAATGGGACATCTCCACGTGGTTGCAACTTAGACTTCCTCTGTTCCCAAAAACACTCTTTTCTGAGATGCACCCAGACCCAATCTCCTAGTTCAAATGTCACTCGCCTCTTTCCTTTGTTCGTTTTTTGTGCAACGAGCTTACCTTTCTTTTCAATCTGCATCTTGACTTTCTCATGCAGTGACTTGACCAATTCAACTTTCCTTTTACCATCCAAGCTACCCTATTCATTTACATGCAACGGTAACAAATCCAATGGTGTTAGTGGATTAAACTCGTAACAATTTTAAACGGTGAAAATGTAGTAGTAGAGTGTACAACTCTATTATAAGCAAATTCGATAAAGGGTAAATACTCCTCCCAACTTTTTAAGTTCTTATTTATGTAATTGAGTCATGGTCCTGTTGACTACCTCAGTTTGCCCATCAGTTTGTGAATGACAAGTAGTAGAGAACAACAATTTAGTGCCTAACTATTCCACAGAACATGCCAAAAATGACTCAAAAACTTAACATTTCGATCCGACACTATGCACTTAGGAACCCCATGCAAACGTACTATCTCCCTAAAGAACAAATCTGCAATATTGGTGGCATCATCGGCTTTGTGATGTGGTATAAAGTGTGCAATTTTACTAAACCTATATACCACAACAAATATCGAATCCCAACCCCGTTTTGTCCTAGGTAAACCCAACATGAAATCCATTGAAATATCCATCCAATGTTCACTAGGTACAAGCAAAGGGGTATACAAACCATGAGGTAATATTTTAGACTTGACCTTTTTACAAGTTATGCACTTCACAAAAATTTGTTCTACATCACTTCTCATTTTAGGCCAGTAAAGATGTTCTCCTAACATGTCTAAAGTCATTTGTACCCCAAAATGACCCATTAGACCCCCCACTGTGTGCTTCCCTTACCAACAATTCATGTATAGAGCAATTAGGAACACACAACTTATTTATCCTAAACAAATAATCTTCATGCATATAAAATTTATCAATAGTCCCTTTATTGCATGCTTCATAAATGTCAGAGAAATCATGATCACTCATATACAAGATTTTAATGTGTTCAAAGCCAAGTAACTGTGCATGCAAGGAATTTAGAAGTACGTACCTTCGTGATAATACATCTGCAACCACATTTTCCTTACCTTGTTTATACCTGATGACGTAGGAAAATGACTCTATAAATTTCATCCACCTTGCGTGCATTTTGTTTAACTTACCTTGACCCCGCAAGTGCTTCAATGACTCGTGGTCGGTGTATATCACAAACTCCTTAGGCCACAGGTAATGCTGCCAAGTTTTCAATGATCAAACAAGTGAGTACAACTCCTTATCATATGTAGGATAGATCAAGGAAGCCCCACTCAACTTTTCACTGAAGTATGCTATAGGCCTACGATCCTGCATCAACACTGTTCCAATGCCTATCTCTGATGCATCACACTCAATCTCGAAGGTTTTGTCAAAGTTAGGTAATGTCAAAACAGGTGTTTTACACAATCTATCCTTAATAGTATTAAAAGCATGTTCTTGTGCATCTCCCCAATGAAAATCGACGCTCTTCTTAACAATTTCTGTCAGTAGTGTAGTGATTGTGCTAAAATCCTTTACAAACCGCCTATAAAAACTAGTCAATCTATGGAAACTCCTAACTTCAGTTATGCTTTTAGGTGTTAGGCAATCTTTAATGGCTTTAATTTTCTCCTCATCCACTTCTAGCCCATTAACACCCACCACAAACCCTAGAAAGACAAGTTTTTCCATGTAAAATGTACACTTCTTGAAATTAGCATACAACTATTCTTTCCTAAGTACCACAAGCACACAATTCAAATGTTCCAGATGCTCATCTAGGTTTTTGCTATAAATTAAGATATCGTCAAAATAAACAACAACAAACTTTTCTATAAAAGCACGCAAAACATGATTCATCAAACGAATAAAAGTGATCGATGTATTAGTGAGACCAAATGGCATAACCAACCACTTATACAGTCCATATTTATTTTTAAACATTGTTTTCCATTCATCACCCTCCCACATATGAATTTAATGGTAACCACTTTTAAGATCAATCTTACTAAAAATACAAGCACCATGTAACTCATCAAACATGTCATCTAATCTAGGTATGGGGTGACAATACTTTACCATTATGTTGTTAATAGCCCTGCATCCACACACATCCTCCACGTTCCATCCTTATTCGGCACCAATAGCACAGGTACATCACATGGACTCATGCTCTTCCTCACATAACCTTTGCTCAATAACTCCTCCACTTGCCTTTGAAGTTCCTTCGTCTCCTCGGGATTGCTTCGGTAAGCTAGTCGGTTTGGAAGGACAGCTTCAGGTATGAAGTCACAGTATTCGATGCCTCGAATTGGTGGCAATCCACTTGGCATGTCCTCCGAAAACACATCTTCAAATTCCTGCAACAAAGACTCAACCAAACTAGGGAGAGATGTGCTAGATTCCTCAAAGTTGAGGAATGACTCCTTGTATACCAATAACAACACTATTCTTTTTATCAATTATAGCCTTTTACAATTCACTCCCTCTAGCAAAGAAGTTCGCTTTTGGCTTTTCTCTCATCTCAACTGGCTCTTTTTCTCTCCTCTCATGTGGCCTCTCTCTTTTTTCCCCCACTCTCGACCACCTCGCCATTTTCTCTCATACTCACTAACTCACTGTTTTTTTTTTTTCAGACTCTCTTACTCTTTTCTCTTCATTATTTCTCAATTGAATTTGGTCTTCATAAACTTGTGCCGGTGGTAATAACGGAAGACTAATTGACCTTCCATCGTTGACAAAGCTATACTTATTTTTGTACCCATCATGGTTAACTTTTCTATCATATTGCCATGGTCTCCCCAACAAAATATGACCCGCTTGCATAGGTACCACATCGCACACAACCTTGTCACTATAACCTCCAATCGAGAAAGAAATCATCACTTGTTTATTCACCCTAACTTCTCCATTATCATTTAGCCATTGTAATTTATAATGCCTAAGGTGCTTAAGAAATACCAATCCCAATTTCTCAACTAAGGTCGTGCTAGCCACATATGTACAACTACCTCCATCAATCATCATACTACATACCTTATCATTGATGTGGCATCGTGTATGGAATATGTTCTCCCGCTGCTGCTCCGTATCATTTTGCCTTGACTTGAGTGTTAAAAGCTCTCATTGTGACCATTAACTTTCCAACATGAGCAAATTCCACGGTGTCTCCATGATCACTAACCTCTTCCAATGCCGGCATGTCTTCAAACTCATCCTCATTGTTAGTCACCACTTCATCATTGCGCAGAATCATGGTCCTTTTGTTTGGGCACTGAGAAGAGATGTGACCCTTTCTAAACACCTAAACCACTGGATATCCTGATTTCTGGTTGTTTGTGATGTTGCCTTTGGTGCTATCCTACTAGTATTTTCATCCCTTCCTTTTGGTGCTTCAGTTCTCCCTTTCGAATCAGCTTCATCCCTTTTGTTTTCCCACCTCGATTTCCAATTTGAGTTAGAACCCGAATTACCCAAAGATTGCTTAGTTGTTCCCTTCCTCTTCAACTGTCTCTCTACCTTCATGGCCACATGCAACATGTCTTCCAACTCCACATAATGCTGCAATTCCACCACACTAGCTATCTTCCTATGCAACCCATTCAGGAATCTAGCATAGTAGCTTCTCGATCTTCCTATACATTTGCCCTAATCATCAAAATCTCTATCTCCTTATGATAGTCTTCTACGCTCCTAGACCCTTGATACAAACTCTATAGTTTCTGATGGAGTTCCATGTAGTAATGACTAGGCACAAATCATTTTCTCATCACCACCTTTAATTCATCCCAAGTACTGATAGGACTCTCCTGATTCCGATGCCGTGAAGTAACCACTTGATCTCACCAAGTGATGGCGTAAGCAGTGAATTCCAACACCATAACCTTCACTTTCTTATCCTCCGAATAGTTATGACAATCAAAAATTAACTCCAACTTTTTCTTCCAATCTAGATATGCCTCGGGATCATTCCTACCCTTAAATTGTGAAATTGCCATCTTCACATTACCCAAATTGCCATCAACTTCACCTCAATGATTATTTCGACCCCGTCGTTCAAACCTATCTCTTCTATGCCTCGTTCGTCCTATCTCAACCTCTCCGTACTCATCTTTACCCCATTCATTACCGATCTCATGCTCATCCATCCTAAGAACTCGCCTACCCATTTCCCTATCATGAGGTACATCCACTGGTGGTCCCCTACTAATATTCGTCACCGAAGTACTCAATTTCTCCATCTTCTTCCCCATATCCAACAATAAACACTCAAATCGATCTATCCTATTATTCTGTTTATTGGTTTGATTACCGTACCTGTTGGAATTGAAACCTTCCATGTCAGACGTCTTCTCAATTTCTGCCTCTCCAAGTTCGATCGGAATCACTCAATTAGCTTTTACCCTCTAATAATCTCACACTCTGCCTTTTACCACTCAATACTTCACTAAGTGCTTCCAAAGACAACAAAGAACTTACCGGATCAAACTTGTGAAATCCAAAATCAAATATGAGAAGGAATGTGACTCAAGAGTATGTAGAAATTGAAAAAAATGGGAATAAAGGATTTAAAGAACTTAATGGAAATTTCAAACTTGAATTGGACAAAACTTGTATAACGAGGTTTAGACAGTGAATCAAAATTTGAAGAAGTGTTGGTAGCAAATCAAACAAAACTCAACAATTTTTTTTCGTGAATAGTAACTTTTTTTAACACAAGATTGTACTACCAACAAAGAAAATACGGATCTAGGAAGAAAAAAATTGAAGAACGACTCAAAAATAAGAAGAAAATTGAATTTTAAGATTCAACAAAGAAAATAAAGGATAGAACCTGATTAAATTAAAGCCAAAGCTCTAATACCAACTGATGCGAATCCCGTAGCAATGATGACTATGAAACCCACAACTAGATTGATGCGGAACCCAAGAACGCCAATGAAAACCCAGTTTTGGACTTGAACCCAACGAAGTGAACCAAAAAACTCAACGATAACAAAGATGCGCTGAAACCCTTGATTATACAATGAAGAACCCTCGTTCCGATGTTTGAACACACAAGAATTAGATCTTGAAAGTTCGGTTTGTTGTTCAATGAAGAACTAGGTAGAAAGTAAAAAAACCTTTCAATTAATTCAATGTCAAAAGTTCTTAATGTAACAAAAGTGTTAGTATTTATACTAGAGCCCTTATCCTAGTAGAAAACATGCATAAGGCAACAAATAATATCAAAATATGGAAAGAATTAGAATTCAAGTAAAAAAGAAAACAAATCGCGTAAAAAAGTTGCTACCGAACGACCTTCCGGATGTCCGGTTAGCTCATCTAGATCCCCAGAAATTTTCTACTAGACGTTCGGTAGATCTGGTCCGGCAAAGCTGCTTGCGTCCGGATTGGCTGAGATTTCAAGTCTTGGGCTACCGGATGTCCGGTTGGTGCGTCCGATTGGCCAGGGTTTTCTTCGGCCAGCTTTATCACGTTGATCCAAGTCTTTTCGGCCTTCGAACCTAACATGAAACTTGATCCATTTTGCGTCCCGAACATGGTTTCATCAATAGTTGCTTTGATGAGCATCCCTAATGCGTCTTTGACTCATTTTGCTCTCGATCGCGTCATTGTCCTTTCTTCGATAATCAACGGGTCTCAATTAACCTTGCACTCATGACTCCCGCATCCTGGATCATATCAGGTGGTTTTCAACGCTAGGGAAAGAGTTCATTATTGAACTCAAAAGTATTTATTTCTTTAATCAAATCCAAATGGTGGTTTTAGAGTGCAAGGGGGAGAGGAAAGAGAGATCGACAACTAAACAAGTTCCCAATGAAGCTTTACATTTACATTCTAAATATGTTACACCACCTGCACCATCTCTACTTTTTAGCATATATTCTCAATTCACATTATCCATTTTAGTATGAATACATAGGTGTCTTAGCATGTTTATTTCCTCTACCTTCATCTTATGTTTAGTTTATCTCTTATCATCCAACAATCAAAACCATAAAACATAGAAAAAAACTTAATAAATTTACTGTGTAAATCAAGAATGCACCAAGAACTTGCGTGAACTTCAACTTCCCATTCATGAACTAAGCTTTTTTTTCTATATAAAAAAGCCATTTTTGTCATACTAAAACTTCATTGATTCATACTTTTCGAACAAATAATAGGCATCAATACATAATTCTAGATATGTTGTTACAAACTCTCACCTTGTAATTTGTATTTCATAACTACATATAGAAAGCTCCATGGCTACACAAAATCGTAATAAGCTATCAAGCATTGTCACTTCAACCTCAAATTAACACATTAAATATGTCACATCTCTATAGTACATTATGCAAATAATGATATACAAGTTAGTATCTGCCTACCGGCCATATATTAGATTCTCGACCTAAGAAGGCAAGAGATGAACAAGCCGTACCTTTGATTTGTGTTCACTTCTACCATCGCAATAGCAAGGAGAAGAATGCTAGTGTTTTTGTAAATCTGTAATCGATTTTAGTCGGTTTTATGATTAAGTTGAAGTCAATGAAAAAGGGGAAGAAGAAAGACGTTAAATTTTGAAATTGGGAGAATAGGGTTTAACCGAGGGAGAAGAAACTGGTGAAATGAGGGGAATTGGAGTGATTTTTGAGTTAAAAATTGAAGGACAATTTTGTCCTTTTATCAATTAAAACATTTTGATTTTTCTCTCTCTTTTTTGTATAGGTCAAAGGCCATTTGTCCAACATCGTGGTGTTACCCGACTGTATCACCAAATTTTCCCATTAATTATAATAGATGACCAGTTTAGATGGTTACTAACTTAAGCCCTTTTTGATTCCATTATTTATAAAATATATTTCTTATGCGAATTCTCATTGTAATAGTATTAGTAGTTATGAAACTCACACGAGACTGATTTAAATCCAAGAATGTCAAGAATGAATGTTTAGAGTAAAAATATTGAACCAAAGAACCAACACAGCTGCTGACAATATGTTGACCTCATGATCAAAAGATTCAAGAATCACACCTGAATTTTTTGAACGCGACAAGAAATAAATCTTAATAAGTTCAGAAAATTAGTTTAATGAAGAACAAGATGAAAAATAATTTGCTTTTCAATAATATCTTTCAAAGTAAATTGTACGTGAAAAGTTTTTGCAATGATATAATAAGTTCTTTTTAGATGGAACTCATAAAACCCTAATCTACATGGAATTAAAATCTAAATATGATAAATGATATAAAAAAAATATAGTTTTAACATAATTAGAAGATTTTGCGAAATTTGAAAAATTCGCTTCATAGTTTGAATTATGCTGTTGCATAGTTGTCTTAGATGCAGTCGTATAGTTGTCTTAACTTCCTCAACTGGATTCTCTGTCTAGCTCTATGCGATTGCATAGCTTGTATAACTATGCGGTTGCATAGTTTATCTTGTTCGTCTCTCCCGTTCTTCGCTTAAAACAAGTTGATCCTCCTCGTATATTCTTTCGAGCCCAACATGAAACTTGTCTCTTTGCTGGCTATGATCAATGTTTCATCCACCGAGCTTTGAGCAAGTAGTCTCATTGCTTCTTTAACCCTCTTGGCTCACGGCCTAGTTATATGTCATTCTTCAACTATCAAGGGATCCTTGTCCGGACTTGTTGCCGTTCCATGGATCACATCATCCCCTTCCTTTTCGAAGATG
Organism: Osmanthus fragrans; assembly: GCA_019395295.1. Taxonomy (NCBI): domain Eukaryota; kingdom Viridiplantae; phylum Streptophyta; class Magnoliopsida; order Lamiales; family Oleaceae; genus Osmanthus; species Osmanthus fragrans. The sequence continues at coordinate 14,147,366 of CM033352.1, forward strand.
ATTTGACCTTGAATCTGTACTTACATGAAAGAGAGAAATATTAGAGACATTAAAAGTAGCCAAAACATTATACTAACCATGAAGATCTAGTTTGTAGGCATTGTCAATCTCTTTCAAGGACTTGAAATGGACCATCTCCCCGTGACTGCAACTTTGATTTTCTTTATTTTGGAAAGCGTTCATTTCTCAAGTGTACCAAAACCCAATCTCCAGGTTGAAATTTAACGCTCTTCGACCTTTGTTTGCTTAAGAAGCATAGTGTTTGTTCTTCCTTTCAATTTGAAATTTTATCTTTTCATAGAGTGATTTCACCAAGTTGGCATTCTTCTTCCCATCTATTCTACCTCTTTCATTAACAAGTAAAGTAATCAAATCCAAAGATATTAGTGGATTAAAACCATATACAACTTCAAAAAGCAAACAAGATGTAGTAGAATGCGTGGGCCTATTAAATGCAAATTCAACGAATGTAAGCAATCTTCCCAACTATTCAAATTCTTATTAACTATAGTCCATAACAATTGTATTATGGTCATATTAACTACCTCAGTTTGTCCATCGGTTTGTGGGTGACAAGTTGTAGAAAATAATAACTTTGTGCTTAACTTATTCCACAAGACCCTCCAACAGCGACTAAAAAATTTAACATCTCTATCTGATACAATGCTCGTAAGAATCCCATGAAAAAACACTATTTCTTCAAAGAATAGATCCACAATATTAGCAGTGTCATCAGTTTTATGACATGGAATGAAATGTGTCATTTTACTAAACCTATCTACCACCATAAAAATGGATTTTCTTCATTTTTTAGTCCTAGGTAAACCTAATACGAAGTCCATAGATATATCAACCCAAGGGTTCACTAAGGACAGATAAATGTGTATACAGTCATTAAGGTAAAACCTTAAAATTAGCCATTTTGCAAGTAATGCATCTACTACAAATCCAATCAATGTCAATTTTCATTTTAGGCTAATAAAAATGCTCACCTAGCATCTCTAAGGTATTTTTAACCCCAAAATGGCCCATTAAACCTCCACTTTGTGCTTCTCTTACTAACAATTCTCTCATTGAACATTTAGGAACACATAGCTTTTTTTTCCAAAATAAATAACTATCTTGCATAAAGAACATATCTACAGCCCCTTTATCACATGATTCATATAGATTAGAAAAATCTGGGTAAGAAGAATACATGTTCTTACCATATTCAAATACCAGCAATTTAGCCTTCAAAGAAATTAGAAGTACATATCTTCTGTATAAAGCATCTGTTACCACATTTTCCTTACTTTGTTTATACCGAATGATATATGAAAATGTCTCGATGAACTCCAAACACCTTGTATGGCTCTTGTTTAGCTTACCCTGACTTCTCAAATACTTCAAGATCTCATAGTCGGTATAAATCACAAACTTGTTTGGCCAAATGTACTGCTACCATGTTTTCAAAATGCGAATAAGTGCATACAACTCCTTATTATATGTAGGATAATTAAGAGTTGTTCCACTTTATCTTCTCACTGAAGTACGCTATCGACCTTCTATTTTGCATTAAAACAGCTCCAATACCTATCCACGAGGCATTACATTCAATCTCATTTTTTTTTTTTTATCAAAGTTAGGAAGTGATAAAATCGGTGCCTTACACAACCTATCTTGAATTGTAATAAATGCATGTTCTTGCTCAACTCCCCACTGAAATTCTACACTTACAACTTTTTGTGAATGGTGTTGTAAGTGTACTAAAGTATTTAACAAAACGCCTATAGAAACTAGCCAAACCGTGAAATCTTCTTACCTCGATTATGTTCTTAGATGTTGGTTATTTCTTGATAGCCTTGATTTTCTCCTCATCTAATTTTATCCCCTTTGCACTAATAACATATTAAAAAAAAAAACTTTTTCAGACAAAATATACACTTTTTAAAATTAAAGTTATTCTTGTCTGAAGAACACATGCACATATCTTAAATGCTATATATGTTCATTTAAGTCTTTACGATATATCAAGATAACACCAAAATAAACTACTACAAATTTAACTATGAATGCACATACAATATGATTCATTAATCTCATAAACGTGCTGAGTGCATTGGTAAGTCTAAATGGTATGACTAACCACTCATACAAACTATATTTAGTTTTAAAAGTAGTTCTTCATTCATTTCATTCCCTCATCCTAATTTGATGATATTTACTTTTAAAATCAATTTTACTAAATATACAAGAGCAATGTAATTAATCTAACCAAAAAATAGGATGACGATTGATCGGGCCAATCACGATTGCCGCAAGCGTACGGATCAAGTAGTATAATTAGAGCTTTTAAAGCCCAAGTCGATCCCACGAGGAGTGTTTTTTTTTTTTTTTCACTACAAGTTAAAGTATTTCAAATTAACGTTGAACACACACATTTTTAAAAATTGATTTTAAAAGCTAGAAAATAAAATAAAAGACTTGATTTAAATTTTAAAAAAGACAAAATAATTCACGGAAGGGTTTTTGATTTGGAAAATGTTGGAATTTATGCTTTCACTTAACCATTGTTTCATTAGTATTAAACTCGATAAAATAAAGATGCTAGTGTTATCAAAGTGTCAGATTAGACCCGATTCTCCAATTTTAGTTAACAACCTCTTCCGAGCGAAATTAACCCTAATTGATTAACCTATCCACTATATCTCTATGTGGATACAATTTAACCAATTGCATTAAATTGTTGCGAGAATACTCAAAGGGTCACCTAGGGTAGATGTATATTCCTATAACACCTAAACGAGTATAGTCGAGACTATACAAACCTAGGGTTTCAATTACCTTGATCTAGCTAGTACAACTATTTCTCAATAATTGCACCAACCATTTAGCCATATCACATATTGATCAAGTACATGATAGTCAATAAAACACAATAATTAAAACATCTAAAACTTGAAAACACATGCATCTTACCATACAAAACAACATACTAATGAAACTATTGGTTAAGTTACTACATAAATTCCAACATAAAATTATTTAGCTCATTATAAAAGTGGTGTAACAAAGAGATTTTTGTTCCATTACAATGCAAATAAGGAAAATAAAGAAAGGAATTCAAAAGGAAAGATGAAACCCTTGTAGAACAACTTTGAACTCTTCCATTTCTTTTCCAAATTCTTCTTTGATCACCTCCCTTTGTCACCACCTTCACCCCTTTGTTTAACCTACAAAACAAAATAAAAAAAACAAATTAAAACTAAATTATTAAGAGAACCAGAGAGTTACGGGAGAGAGAAAAGAGTGAAGAGAGTTAGAGAGAGAGGATAGCTATGAAGATGATAGATAAGTGATAATTCTCTCCAAAAATTGAAGTCAATCCTCCAAAATCCCATAAAACTCCACTAACTTACCACTAACTATTAATTATAATATATATAATATATAATATTAGTTATAGATAAGTATTGGCATTAAACAAATAAAAAACGGTCAAAAGTTTTGGCCAAAATTTCGAGAAAAACAAAACTCAACCGCCTCTGAAAATTTCTTCTATGCGACCGCATAGGCTATTTCTATGCGGTCGCATAGAAGAACCTTGAAACGGTGCTTAGTGTTCTGTGGCCACTTCGCGACCGCACAGGCTAAATTCATGCGGTCGCATGGTTCAAGCAAAAATTGCTGCTCAGGTCCTTGATCATTCTGGTCGTCTTGCACTTTGATCCCTCATCTTTGAATTAGTCCATTTCAGTCCCCAGATTTTGAACTTCATATCATTTAAGCCTTTTCTAAATTGCAGTCAAAGTCCTCCATCTTTTGGTCAAGTGCAATTCAGTCCTCAACTTCATAAAATTGTACACTTTTAGTCCTTTTTCTCCTCTTTAACTCGTTTCTTCGTCTGGTCGGGGTTTTTGCCTATAAAATCAAGCAATGCACAATTATGTATAGAATATGCTCAATTTCATCAATAATTATAAGCCCAAAAAGTGTCCAATAAGTGTGTAAACGCACACTTATCACACCCCCAAACTTGAGCTCTTGCTCGTCTCGAGCAAGATTAACTTCTAACACACAATCATGCAGATGTGAAAATGATCAATATATGAGATGACTTGCCTGATATATAAAAGAGTTTTAAAATTGTCTATCAATTCACAACCATGCACCAAATAATGCTAACTTAAAATAAGTTTAGCTTGTCCCATGTTCAATCAGTGTATGCACAGTCACTTTCAATCATCATCTAAAATAGGAAATAATCATCAAGACAGAAAAGGAATCAGATTAGCTCAGTCCCAACCCTTAATGGTCAACTATATCCTTTCCCGCTCGTGAGATTCACACCTTTTAAAAATATGTTACTTTCTCATGCCCCGGTGTACATTTAAAGGTTGTTCTCAATCACTCTTTTCTTTTAAGTTCACACAGGTCAACTAGCAAGTATTTCAAATGAAGATAGAGTAACTGAACATGAAAGACCTCACAAGATAGTATATAGACACTCAACTCTCATGTGTTTAGGATTAGATAACTATTTCGCTCAAGATCATTCCAATGAAGAGTTCTACCATAAGCTTGCATATTTTCTCATTCGCCACCACTTAGATCACATGGATAACACAAATCATAAGGTCTTTACAGGATTAATATGTGGCTTAAGGTAAAGGTGTGGAAAATATTTAGATAAGTGACTAAGAAGCCTCAAATATCAATCAGTGGAGTAAAAAGTATTCAACTCAGCTTACATAGATAAGATCTGTACACAATCCTATTCCTCCAAACAATAACTTCTCACTCATCATCAATGCCAGTACATCATCACCTTTTTTCTTTTGAATATTAGGAGGAATCATACATATAGATATGAAAATCAGCCTCCTCCACACATTTTTTCGTCTCCTGTCAAAATTCTTCTTTTTTATTTTTTTTATTTTTTTTTATTTTTTAAATTCCAACATAAAACTATTTACACCAAATATGGCACCACCTTCAATATTGATACCCCCAAACTTATTTTTTTCTCGCTCACCCAACATTCAATATAATCAACAACACACTCCACTAGCTTTAAAGGCTGGATAAAGATATTGTTTTTTCTGGTTATAAGCTTGTAATGTGGGTAAATCAAAGAAAATGTCAGCAAGGCACAAAGGGGTTGATCAAAGGAAAAATTAATTCAGGGTAGGCTATTTGGCTAACATGGTTATAACAAAAATGGCCTTAATCATATTCATGCCTGCATGTGTCACTGTGGTCTTGAAGAGAATCAATGCAAGTTCTAGAGAAGCACAATCATGGAAGAATGTCACACATGAAGAAGTAATGAGACTGTAATGAATGTGTCAGTCTGTAGGCTCAAAGTCTCACCAGGTTTTGTGTCTACATCATCCAGTTACCACATCTTCAATGAAACTACTCAACTAGTAAATACTCGGTTTACACACACAGTCAGGTAAAGTGACAGAGAAAATTAATGTCCCAATCATTTCCACATCTAGATGACAATGAAATATGACTATTGTGCTCAATAAAACTCAAAATCTCACATGGACAAGCAATTTTTTCGAAAAATTTTAGCCCAAATAGCATATTTGGTTTGCGCATGCATAGTTTATGAATCCATAACAATTTCACACTCACACATTCCTATGCCGGCAAGGCCATCTAATATATCAACACACAATCACAAATGTAAGCTCAAAATAGCCGGCAAGGCTGTAACATCAATTTAAAGCACACAACAGCCGGCAAGGCTGTAACATCAATTTAAAGCACAAAACAGCCGGCAAGGCTCAATACCCCCAAACTTAATTCACACATTGTCCTCAATGTGAAAGAAAACAAGATAAAGAGGATAGGGATAACGAAACTTCCCTGAGCTGCATCTGTGAAGTGTACCCATGCTTATATACTGGACTTGTGATGGAAGTGAGTGACTGAATCAAAAACTTGGTCCAGAACCTGAAACATCCAGAAGTGGCTGGGATATCCAAAAATTCCCTACAAAAATAGTTATATTAGATCAGCAATATAAGAAGTAAAAGCAGTAAACACATATAATAACAAAAAGTTAAACAGTATGAAAGTTGGGTTGCCTCCCAACAAGCGCTTGGTTATAGTCGTTAGCTTGACTATAGGGCATCTTTACTCCGTTTTAGCAAAAAGGACGGAGGATTCTTCTTTCAAAAAGTCACCTCCCAAATATGGTTTTAGTCTTTGCCCATTGACTGTGAAGTTCCCATTTCCTTCATGATGAAGCTCAACCGCTCCGTTTGAAAAAACTTTAACGATGGTGTATGGACCCGACCATCTAGAGCGAAGCTTTCCGGGGAACAACCGAAGTCTAGAATTGTAAAGTAGAACTTGTTGCCCAACACTGAACTCCCGCTTCAGAATATGTTGATCATGCCATATCTTCGTTTTCTCTTTATAGATTCTGGCACTCTCATATGAATCCAGGCGGAGTTCATCAAGCTCGTTTAATTGGAGCAATCTTCTTTCACCAGCTAATTTCATATCGAAATTTAAAGCTTTGATCGCCCAATAAGCTCGATGTTCTAGTTCTACTGGGAGATGACAAGCTTTTCCAAATAGGAGTCGATATGGGGACATACCAATTGGTGTTTTAAATGCAGTACGGTATGCCCATAATGCATCGTCCAGTTTTCTAGACCAGTCTTTTCTCGATGCATTAACTGTCAATTCGAGAATTCTTTTCAACTCCCTATTTGAAATTTCTACCTGGCCACTAGTTTGTGAATGATAAGGAGTGGCCACACGATGTTTCACCCCATACTTGGCCATGAGTGAGGCGAAGAGGCGATTGCAGAAATGTGAACCACCATCACTAATGATAGCTCTGGGTGTGCCAAAACGAGAAAAAAATATTTTTCTTCAAGAAATTTACCACCACCCTAGCATCATTAGTAGGTAGAGCTGCCGCTTCAACCCACTTTGATACATAATCAACCGCCACCAAAATGTATTGATTGGAATACGATGACGGGAAAGGCCCCATAAAGTCAATACCCCACACGTCAAAAATCTCCACTTCCAAAATAGGGTTCATTGGCATTTCATTGCGATTAGAAATATTGCCAGTACGTTGGCACTTATCGCATTTGGAGACAACAGTGTAGGCATCTTTGAATAATGTGGGCCAATAAAATCCCGCTTGTAACACTTTTGATGCGGTTTTGGCGGGACCAAAGTGACCACCATATGGGGATGAGTGACAACGATCAAGAATTTGTTCCATCTCCTCTTCTGGAACACATCTCCGGATAATCTGATCCGGTCCCCGCTTAAATAACAAAGGATCTTCCCAAAAATAGTACTTGATATCAGAGAAGAACTTCTTCCTTTGTTGATACGAAAGATCTGGGGGAATAATGCCACTTACAAGAAAATTCACATGGTCTGCATACCATGGTGTATGAGTGACATGTAACAGGTGCACAATTTGCATTAACTGCTCGTCGGGAAATACCTCATTGATTTCTCCTTCTACTACCTCCTCGGCCTGTTCAAGTCGCGACAGATGATCGGCGACAACATTTTCGGTTCCCTTTTTATCGCGAATTTCTAAATCGAATTCTTGCAGAAGGAGAACCCACCGAATCAATCTTGCCTTGGCATCTTTTTTCGCTAACAAGTATTTGATAGCCGAGTGGTCAGTATAGACGATGACTTTTGACCCAATGAGGTATGACCGAAATTTATCAAATGCAAATACTACTGCGAGCATTTCTTTCTCAGTAGTAGCGTAGTTCAATTGTGCATCTGTCAGAGTTCTGCTTGCGTAATAGATCACATGCAGGATTTTATTTCTTCTTTGCCCTAAAACTGCACCAACGGCATAATCACTAGCGTCGCACATTAGCTCGAATGGAAGATTCCAATCTGGGGCTACGATGATAGGAGCCGTAATGAGTTTCTCCTTAATTATGTTGAAAGCTTCCAAGCATTCTTTGGAGAAATTAAATGCAGTGTTCTTTTCGAGTAGGGAGCAAAGAGGTTTCGAAATTTTAGAAAAATCTTTAATAAACCTCCTGTAAAATCCAGCATGTCCTAAGAAACTCCTAATTCCTCTCACGGTGGTTGGTGGCGGCAATTTTTCAATCACTTGAATTTTTGCCTTATCGACCTCAATACCTGCCAGAGAAATGCGATGGCCAAGAACTATGCCTTCTTGGACCATGAAATGGCATTTCTCCCAATTTAGGACCAAGTTGGTCTCTTTACATCTTTTCAGTACCTTATCGAGATTTTTCAAACATCCATCGAATGAACTCCCAAATACTGAGAAATCATCCATAAAGATCTCGATGCAGTGCTCGACCATATCGGAGAATATAGCCATCATACATCGTTGGAAAGTAGCCGGTGCATTACAAAGGCCAAAGGGCATTCTTCTATATGCGAAAGTTCCATATGGGCATGTAAAGGTAGTCTTTTCTTGATCCTCAGGGGCTATTGGAATTTGATGATACCCCGAATACCCATCTAGAAAACAGTAGTGTGAATACCCCGCCAATCTCTCAACCATCTGATCGACGAAAGGAAGAGGAAAGTGATCCTTTCTAGTCGCGTTGTTGAGTTTACGGTAATCTATGCACACTCTCCAACCTGTCACAGGTCTGGTAGGTATGAGTTCATTGTTTTCATTTTCCACCACTGTGACACCACCTTTCTTCGGCACGACTTGTACAGGGCTTACCCATGGACTGTCAGAAATTGGATAGATTATGCCTGCATCAAGCCATTTCACAAACTTCCGCTCTCACCACCTCTTTCATATTCGGGTTTAATCGCCTCTGATGCTCAACTGATGGCTTATAGTCATTCTCCATCAGTATTTTATGCATGCATACAGATGGGCTGATTCCCCGAATATCTGCAATTGTCCATCCTATAGCTTCTTTGTGTTCCCTCAGTACTCGAAGTAACTTCTCTGTTTCTACCTCACTCAAGGAATTAGAAATAATAACTGGGAGTGTAGATGATTCTCCCAAATAAACATATCTCAAGTGAGGAGGAAGAGCTTTTAATTCAAGTGTGGGGGCTTTTTGACAGGATGGAAGCGGTAGTGAGGAAGTCTTTTGCAATTCCTCAAAATAAGGTGTCCTTCGAAAAGGTGTAGCGTTCAAATAATATGCCATATGCGCAATTTTTGGGTCTTCATCATTGATATGCGAAGAACGCACTAGGCATGTCTCAAGAGGATCCTCAGAGCGTCCATAAAGTGATCCAGCAATCAATTGATCAACAACATCAACCCGAAGACAAGTATTGGGTTGAGGAGGGTACTTGAGGGTTTTCAAAATGTTGAATGTGACTTGTTCATCTTCTACTCTCAAAATGAGTTTTCCCTCTTGTACATCAATCAACGCCCGACCAGTGGCAAGAAACGGTCGTCCCAAAATTATTGGAATATCTTCATCTTCCTCCATGTCTAGAACAATGAAGTCCGCAGGGAAGATGAACTTATCCACTTTGATTAATACATCCTCGATGATACCCCTAGGATGTGTAATCGACCGATCAGCCAATTGTAACGATATCGTGGTAGGCTTCACTTCCCCTATTCCCAACTTTCTAAAAATTTGCAATGGCATCAAATTAATGCTCGCTCCAAGATCACACAGGGCTTTACTAATGTTTACATCGCCAATGGCACATGGAATAGTAAAACTACCTGGATCCTTGATTTTAGGTGGTAACTTGTTCTGAAGGATAGCGCTACATTCTTCCGTTAGCATCACCGTCTCATGATCTTCCAATTTCCTTTTGTTAGAAATGATATCTTTCATGAATTTAGCATAGCTCGGCATTTGAGCTAGTGCATCAGCAAACGGGATGTTTATGTGTAGCTTCTTAAATACCTCCAAAAACTTACCAAATTGAGCGTCCATTTTCTGCTTTTGGAGCCTTTGCGGAAAAGGAATAGGTGGTACATAAGCTTTGACCACTGTGGAGCCTTTGATGTTGATGCTTCCTGGTCATGCTCCTTGGATTCCTCAGCACTTGATTTAGGTTCCTGTACTACCTCTTCTTCTTCGATTGGCACCTTATCAGTTTGGATTTTTGGGGGTACTACTGTAGGTGCAGGTAATTGAAGCCCACTCCTAGTAGTAATGGCCTGTACATTCTCTCTGGGGTTTGTTTCGGTGTTGCTAGGCAACGCCCCTGGTGGCCTTTCAGAGAGAAGTTTCGCAATTTGGCCCACTTGCCGCTCCAAATTTTTCAATGAGGCATCATTGCGCTCTTGATACTGCAATTGCTGATTTGCCAATTTGGCAATGGCCTCTTCCCACCCCTCCTTCTTCTCTTGTGGTTTAGGGTTTAACACATTTTGATTATTCCCATACGAGAAGTTAGGGTGATTACGCCATCCAGGATTATAAGTTTGAGCATATGGATTGTACCCTGGACGTTGAAAGTTTTGAGCGTATGCCAATTGCTCGGTGGATCCCGAACTATTAGCAAGTAATGGACAACTTGAACTCGCATGATTAGCTCCGCACATATCACAGGGCGGTGAGGATTGGATCATATGAGCTGGACGAGGGCCAGATGTGGATGGAGTTGTAGAAAGACCTTCTATCTTTCGCGTTAGAGAGTCGATCTTTGATAACATAAGATTGTAGGCTTCACTATCTCTAGCTCCACCAACTCCCCTTTGTATACCTCTATCAGGCCACATGGCACTCTGCTCACTCATGACCTCTAGTAGATCATATGCTGCTCGCATGCTCCTATTAAGGAGTGACCCATTTGAAGATGAATCCACATTGGACCGATAAGATGGAGTCAGACCAAAATAGAAAATTTGAACTTGTTCTCTTAAAGAAATCCCATGATTAGGGCACTTTCTGAGCATATCTTTAAATCGCTCCCACGCCTCATGAAAAAGTTCCGTATCATGTTGACGGAAAGTGGTGATATCATGTTTAAGTTTGACAACACGAGCAGGTGGGAAAAATTTAGTTGTAAATTTTTGTATCAACTCTACCCAACTCGTGATACTCCCTGAAGGCAGAGTGTCAAGCCACTCTCTTGCCTTATCTTTCAGAGTATGGACAAACAATCTCATCCGAATCGCCTCCATATTCACACCCTCATAAGTGAAATTACTCACCATTTCCATGAATCGGGCAATGTGATTATGTGGATTTTCATCTAATCTCCCATAAAATGATATGTTACTGGAGAATAGATTAATAACATCTGGGCGAAGTTGAAAGTTCGGATGTCCATAAGAAGGGTAAATAATACCACCTTGATTTTCAACCACGGGTCGGTTTAGGTAATCCCTGAATAACATGTCTTCTTCATTTATACCGGGATTTTGAACCCTACCCGCTTGGTGATCAAAACCAGGCGGTACACCTTCCCGAGGTGCTGGTTCATGATGAATTATCGGTTCAAGCTGACCTTCTTGACGCTCCATTTGTTGTTGTTGTCTTCTTAATTCGTTCTGTTCCCTAAGCCTTCTGCGAAAAGTCTATTCTATTTCAGGGTCAAATTGAAGAAGATTGAGACTTCGCGAACGGTTCATAAACAGTGAACGATTTAGAAGATTAACAACAAAAAGTGACTTTTGGATTTAAAGGGTAAAATAAAATAAAAATTCAAAAGTTCGTTAAAGTGAAAAACAATTAACTAGTAATCGAATTTACACTTCCCCGGCAACGGCGCCAAAAACTTGATCGGGCCAATCACGATTGCCGCAAGCGTACGGATCAAGTAGTATAATTAGAGCTTTTAAAGCCCAAGTCGATCCCACGAGGAGTGTTTTTTTTTTTTTCAACTACAAGTTAAAGTATTTCAAATTAACGTTGAACACACACATTTTTAAAAATTGATTTTAAAAGCTAGAAAATAAAATAAAAGACTTGATTTAAATTTTAAAAAAGACAAAATAATTCACGGAAAGGGTTTTTGATTTGGAAAATGTTGGAATTTATGCTTTCACTTAACCATTGTTTCATTAGTATTAAACTCGATAAAATAAAGATGCTAGTGTTATCAAAGTGTCAGATTAGACCCGATTCTCCAATTTTAGTTAACAACCTCTTCCGAGCGAAATTAACCCTAAATTGATTAACCTATCCACTATATCTCTATGTGGATACAACTTAACCAATTGCATTAAATTGTTGCGAGAATACTCAAAGGGTCACCTAGGGTAGATGTATATTCCTATAACACCTAAACGAGTATAGTCGAGACTATACAAACCTAGGGTTTCAATTACCTTGATCTAGCTAGTACAACAATTTCTCAATAATTGCACCAACCATTTAGCCATATCACATATTGATCAAGTACATGATAGTCAATAAAACACAATAATTAAAACATCTAAAATTTGAAAACACATGCATCTTACCATACAAAACAACATACTAATGAAACTATTGGTTAAGTTACTACATAAATTCCAACATAAAATTATTTAGCTCATTATAAAAGTGGTGTAACAAAGAGATTTTTGTTCCATTACAATGCAAATAAGGAAAATAAAGAAAGGAATTCAAAAGGAAAGATGAAACCCTTGTAGAACAACTTTGAACTCTTCCATTTCTTTTCCAAATTCTTCTTTGATCACCTCCCTTTGTCACCACCTTCACTCCTTTGTTTAACCTACAAAACAAAATAAAAAAAACAAATTAAAACTAAATTATTAAGAGAACCAGAGAGTTACGGGAGAGAGAAAAGAGTGAAGAGAGTTAGAGAGAGAGGATAGCTATGAAGATGATAGATAAGGGATAATTCTCTCCAAAAATTGAAGTTAATCCTCCAAAATCCCATAAAACTCCACTAACTTTCCACTAACTATTAATTATAATATATATAATATATAATATTAGTTATAGATAAGTATTGGCATTAAACAAATAAAAAACGGTCAAAAGTTTTGGCCAAAATTTCGAGAAAAACAAAACTCAACCGCCTCTGAAAATTTCTTCTATGCGACCGCATAGGCTATTTCTATGCGGTCGCATAGAAGAACCTTGAAACGGTGCTTAGTGTTCTGTGGCCACTTCGCGACCGCACAGGCTAAATTCATGCGGTCGCATGGTTCAAGCAAAAATTGCTGCTCAGGTCCTTGATCATTCTGGCCGTCTTGCACTTTGATCCCTCATCTTTGAATTAGTCCATTTCAGTCCCCAGATTTTGAACTTCATATCATTTAAGCCCTTTCTAAATTGCAGTCAAAGTCCTCCATCTTTTGGTCAAGTGCAATTCAGTCCTCAACTTCATAAAATTGTACACTTTTAGTCCTTTTTCTCCTCTTTAACTCGTTTCTTCGTCTGGTCGGGGTTTTTGCCTATAAAATCAAGCAATGCACAATTATGTATAGAATATGCTCAATTTCATCAATAATTATAAGCCCAAAAAGTGTCCAATAAGTGTGTAAACGCACACTTATCAACGATACTTTACCATTATATTGTTGATGACTCGAAAATCCAAACATATCCTTCAGGTTCCATCTTTCTTTGGCACAAGTAGCACTGACACGACACATTGACTCATATTTTCTCTCACATACCACTTGCTCATCAATTCCTCCACTTGCCTTTGAAATTTCTTGATCTCCTTGGAATTACCTCAGTAAGCCGGCCTATTTGGAATGATAGCTCCAGGTACGAAATTAATTTGAAGTTTAATGTCTCGAATAGGTGGTAACCCACTAGGCATGTCCTCTGGGAATACGTCTTCAAATTCCTACAAAAAAGATGTAGTCAAACTAGGGAGGGGTGTGTTAGTTTTCTCAAGATTGAGTAGTGGTTCTTTATAAACAAAAAAGATCATTGGTTGCCTCTCAACTACTGCCATATTCAACTCACTCCCTTTTACAAAGAAATTCTCTCTCGACTTTTCTCTCCTATCGGAAGACTTTTTTTTTCTCTTGTGGCTCTATTATTTTTTTCTCACTACTAGTCACCTCACTATTTTCTCTTACTCTCTACTTCTCTTAATATTTTTCTTCCTCACTTTTTAATTTGATTTGAACCTCACACACTTTAAAAGTAATATATTTTTCGTCCTTAATAAAGCTATAGCTATTTTTTAACATCATATATCACTTTCCTATCATATTGCGATGACCTCCCCAACAAAATGTGCTCAACATGCATAAGGACTACGTCACACATCACTTTATCATGATATCTACCAATTGAGAAACTAACCAATACTTTCCTATTCACCTTAACTTTTCCACATTCGTTCACTCATTACAGTTTGTAAGGCTTATGATGTTTTAACATGGTTAACCCCAATTTATCAACAAGTGTATTGCTAGCCACATTGATACAATTATCTCCATCAATAATCATGCTACATACCTTGTCATTGAGATGGTACCTCGTATAGAAGATGTTCTCCCTTTGTCGCTATAAGTCACCCACTTTGATTTGTACACTAAGAGCTCGCCTTGTAATCAACAGCTCACCTACTGCATACTCCACATTTTCTTCATCACTAGCTTTTTCCAATCTAGCATGTCAATATAGTCACCCTCACTATCACTCACCACTTCTCTATTGACTTGCAAAATTATGACCCTTTTGTTTGGACATTGAGAAGCAATATGTCTCGATCCCAAGTACCCAAAGCATTTGATATCTTGACTCATAGATGTTTGGACCTTGCTAGCAATTTACTTTTTTCCCTTTAGTGGCTTAGTTTTGCTCTTCGAAAAAGCCGCATCTTCCTTGTTGTTATCTCACTTAGGTTTCTAAGATGGATTAGAACCTGAAGAGCTCGATGGATACCTAGTTGCCACCTTCCTCTTCAGTTGTCTATCCATTTTCGTAGATGCATGTAGCATGTCCTCCAACTCCACCTAATGTTGCAATTTCACTATATTTGCTATTTTCCTTTTCAAATCATTCAAAAATCGGGTCATGGTGGCTTCCCTATCCTCCTCATCATTCGCTCTAGTCATAGCAATCTCCATCTCCTTATGATAATCTTTCATACTCCTAGAACCTTGGTAGAGACTTTGTAATTTTTGATGAAGCTCCTTCTAGTAATGATTAGACACGAAAATCTTCATCGTGATAGCCTACAATTCTTCCCAAGTACTAATAGGTCTCTCAAGATTCCTCCTCATAGATGCCACTACTTGATCTCACTAAGTAATAGCATAATCGGTGAACTCAAGTACTGTAATCTTAATCTTCTTTTCCTCCGAGTGATTGTGGCAATGCAATAATAACTCTATTTTCTTCTCCCACTCCAGATATGCTTCTTGATCACTCATTCATTTGAATGAAGAAATTGTCATTTTGATATTACTGATACTTCCATCAACTTCATCTCCAGCAAGGTCTCTACCCTTCATTTCACGCCTAACTCATCTATCCCTCATTCTTCCTAACTCAGTGTCCACTAATGCCCCATCATCAGTGTCACTACCCGTTTCATATTCACTACGATTCTTCACTCTAGGTTCTCGCCTACCTTGTCTCTTTGCATTGGAAACTCCTCTAAGTTCTTCCACACTTAAATTGGGAAGCAATGGGTCTTGTTTCTCCATCTATGCCTCTTGCCTATCCAACACGTTTCTCACATATTCAAATAATCTTTCGAACCGTCGTATCAACTCCTTCGACATGTTGGCTTGGTTGTTATTCCTGCTTTAGGTAGAATCTTCTTTGTCAGACATCCTAAATATAAAGTAATATTTATCTCACGTGTATACACTCGTGTATCATTCAAATTGGTTTTTTTACCCTTTAATAGTTTCACCACTCTTGTCTTGTTTTTTTTTTTTTTTTTTCACTCAATGCTTTAGCCAAAGTGTTTTGACAAACTAGATTGATCTCAACCAAATTTTACTCTTGAAGAATCCAAAGTAAGATGTGAGTGAGAATTGTAACTTAGAAGAATCAAGGAAGGTAAGAAAGAAGCAAATGAATTTAACACTTTTGAATGAGAACTAATATTAATCCAAGAAAGTGTTTCTTAAATTTTGGATTGGGCACGTTTGACATATATATATATATATATTTTTTTTTTTTTACTAAAAAGATGAAATTGTCTATTGTTGATAATTTTCGAAATATTTATTTTTTAATTTAGATTTTTTTTCTTGAAAATTCGACGACGATACCAACAAAAGAAATAGAAACTAATTTGGGTACTAAATTAGCACCCTAAAAACTTTTGAACTTTTTTGGTACTTTTATGAATTAAAGGCTCAAAAGATGAAGAATGCGAAGAATGAAAGAAAAAAAAAACAAAAGACTCAAACAAAAAAGTAAAAGGATATAACTTTAATTTTTGAAGCCTAAGCTCCGATACTAACTTATTCGAACCCGCGCAATAATAATAGTTACGAAACTCACACGAGATTCAAAACCAAGAAAGCCAAGAATCAATGTTTAGAATTCGATCCAAAAATATTGAACCAAATAACCAGCACAATTGCTGACAATATGTTGACCTCACGATCACAAAATTCAAGAATCACACCCAGATTATTTGAACGCCTCAAGAAATAAATCTTGATAAGTTTTAAAAATTAGTTCAATGAAAAACAAGATGGAAAACAATTTGCCTTTTATTAATATCTCCCAAAGTTAATTGTATGTGAAAAGTTGTTATGATGAAAATAATAAGTTCTATTTATATGGAATTCATAAAATCCTAGTGTACACAGAATTAAAGTCTAAATATTGCAAAAAGATACCAAAAATTGAGTTTTAAAATAAATAGGATATTTCGCAAAATTTGGAAAATTCGCGTCACAATTTGAACTATGCGGTCACATAGTTGTCTTAACTTCTTCAGTTGGATAAACTGCCTGGTTCTATGGGATCACATAGCTAGTATAACTATGCGGTCTCATAGTTATCTTGTTCATCTTCCCCATAATTCGCTTGAACCAAATTGATCCATCTTGTGTCTTCTCTCAAACCCAACATGATACTTGCCTCTTTGCTTGCCCTGATCAATGTTTCATCCATTGCGGCTTGAACAAGTAGTCACATTGCTTCTTTAACCCTCTTCGCTCACGACCTAGTTATAGGTCATTCTTCAACGATCAATGGATTATTGTCCGGACTTTCCGTCGTTTCATAGATCACATCAATATTTTTCATTTTTTCTTTTGAATCACACATTCTCCAATACAATAATACTACTAAAATCTAAAAAAAATTCTTATTTTTTACCTACACATTCTCCATCAATCCACTATTTCAAAACACATTCTCAAAATAAAATGTAGTTCAAACATGCTCTAAATGAATCGTGTGATCTTGTATTTAAATGAATCTAAAATTTAATGTCATATAGTTGTCACTTACATTGATGTTAGTATCAATGATAATGAGTAGCATTACTCTATTCTCAATTGCAATGATTGATCGAGTTGAATTCTTATTAGACTGAACAACAATGGGGTAAATGTAATTATACTAAGAGAATATACACTCTTCTCGTTTCGTACAATCTTTTATAAAAAAATGAATGATTAATTTTTACTTAATATAGAAATAAGTTGATTAAAAGAAAACTATCAAAATGAAAACATAAAAAATGCAATAACACTGCTACAATGTGCATAAACTGACAACAAAGGCTACAAACCACCATTAATACATCAAATCACAAACCACCATATAGGATGCCACGTAATGCGACTGTTACATTGAGGGACTATGAATAACATTACTCATTAAAAATAATAATATTTGCAACAACTCACTATTGCAGTCACCGAGCGTGTCATACATGTGGTGTTTAGTGATTTGATATATGAGGCAAGAATATGAATCACAAACCACCATGTAGAATGCCATATAGGACGACTACCATAATGAGCGATTTTGAATAGCATTGCTCACCAATTAATCCTAGTTTATTTTCTAAAATGTTGTCATACGAGTTATAACCCAACAGTGAGGTGGGACCCTAGGATTGATGAGATATTATTAGTGTTACTTGTGTTCCATTGACTTTGGCCATGTGACCTGAACAAATCACATAAGTTATCAGGATCTGTCTGAATCCATACTTGTAAAGAATAGATGTCGTAATAATATTTTTGTGTCAAATGTGTGATTAAAAGGTATAAACAAAATTTGAATTTAGTTTAAAATTGTTTTATTGAAAGAACGTCGATAATCGACAAACTTTTTGTGCATGCGAGATTAGGGGTGTCAATTTAGTTCTTCGTCCCAACTTGAGACTCAGGTCGAGCTTGAGCTTCGTGTGGCTCGTCAGCTTAGGCCATTATCGGCCCGTGAAAAAGAAAAAGCTATAGGCAGTTGTTGTCACCTCGAAAAGGTAGCTATTTTTGTTTTTAAAAAATACGAGTTGACTTGGCTCGATAAGGCAGGAGCCGAAAGCTCGGGTCAAGCCTAAATTTTTTGCTTGGCTCGGCTTGCTTGGGCCAAAAAAACTCGAACCATTTTTACTCGAGTCGAGCTCGAGCCTCAAGTTTAGATTCACGAGCCTACTCGACTCGACTCATTGACATCTCAAGGCAAAATTGAGATCAATATGGTAACCAAACACAAATAAGTAGTTTGTCTTCATGGAAAGATAAATGGCATTTGTTCTTGAAACAACCTCTTTCAACTTCTTTGCTTCAAATTGTTAAATTGCTTGAGTTCGTGTAAAATTATTTTTACTTTGATCTTATAATAAGATTTAAGAATGCAAGAAGCAACCTCTATAGGTTTTTTGCTTCATTATTTGAATATTAATTTGGTCTTATAATAATCAATGCAAGATGCAAGCAGAATTTGTTTTCAGGAGAAATCTGTTTAAAATTTAGCAGCTTTAAATATGTTTTTTGAATGTTGGAGCGTTGGACGGTTAAAAATTATAAGCGAATTTTACAAAACAACTTTTCGACACTATATATACTATGTTCCAATCGTTTTGCTTTCAGGAACAGTTGGCATCAGTTTCGTAGTAAAAAATAGAAACATATTGTCAATAAAAAAAAATATATTAGCAAGTGTCATGACTCGACGACATTAACACCTTGCTTGTTTCTCATTTTTATAGTAAGAATACATTTTGGAATAGTAGTTGGTGAAGAATGTGTAGTTAAAAATTTAGAAAAAATTTTGAATTTACGTGTAATATTATTTTATTGAAAATGAGTGATTGAAAAGAAGAAAAAGAAAAATATATTTTGAAAAAAATGAGTATCAAACAAGGGTTAAATGTATAAATTTTCAGGCATCAAGTTCACTGAATGAATGTATAATATTTGAAAATAAATATTTATAAGTTTCTTAATAAAATTTGGATACTCATCGCATGTTCTTGGTGTGTATTATATTGGATTTGAAAGTTTAAAAATTGTCTGTTGTTTGGTGTTAGTGTACGATCCTATACATCGATAAAAATAGGTTAAAATACCATTTTTATATTACTAACATGTCAGATCCTCGGAGTATGAGCACAACTCAGACAATAGCCGCATTAATTGGAAGAAACATCTTGATTTACGATTATTGATGATATGTTTCCACCTATCAATCAACCACTCCGAGAATGACCGGTGACATTTGGGATGTTAGCACTTTTTTTTTAGGATCATGTTATGTGTACACAATATCTTACACTCCTCTCACATGAAAGAGGAGCCCACACATAATAAAATATTCGTGGATCCCTCTCCATGTGGGAGGAGTATAAGCTATTGTGTACACTATGAGGTGTACACATAACTTTATCCTTTTTTTTAACTGATCACTAGTAATAATCACTAAAATCAAGTAATCATTACCTAAGTCACAACTGCAACTTAGGATCCACAATGATCTATATGATCGACCTTAACAACAAATCATGAGTACAAATTCTTGGATGGTGGCACCCACTTTAGGTCAACACTACAACTAAAATGAATACGGACAAATGCTCTCCTCCTAAGGTCGAACTAAATGTATCCTTTAATTTTCCTAGATTTCAACAATTCCAGCAATCACTCCACTAAAATTCTATTAAGTTGGTCTAAATTTGTCACGTCATTTTTAGTAATCGACATGTTATACAATATTACCTACGTCGGATAGATATTTTCTAACAGTAAAAATATCTGAAGAGAGAAATTTAATGCATCAATATTAATTGAAATAAGTGTTAAATAAAAATTGACAAAAATTGAAAAGCAGAATGATGGACAAGAAGAAAACTGACGAATGACGATTAGCCGACAAAAGGTATATGGATAATCCCGCATGGGGTACAGTAGGAGTGTTAATCAACACATTCAGCAGCATTTCTATGGAAATGTTAACACTGTATAACTTCGACGGAAAGTTAAAATGTTGGACCCTAAATTCACCACAAATATGATGGACCACCCCCACAAGCGTGGACTAAGTAACATTATAGTGGGAAAATCGAATAGTTGTTTTTTTTTTTTTTTTTTTTTTTTTAAATTCATTTCCTTCTTAATATGTTAGGCTTTTAACGTTTTGTTTTAGTTTATGCAGTGCGCGGGGCATCGTAGCTTACTAAAGTAGCTCTAACAGCGAATGATGAATTGATTCATGTAAAAATTGACGTATTGATTTACCTAAGAATGTGTTTAGATTAACGCTTAGAGCTGTAAGAAACAACCAGAGTTACTATGATTCATTTGAAGATTATTTAGGTTCTATAAAAACTTGTTCGACTCCACTCAAATACATAAACTCTATCTCACATTGATTGTAGTATATCAATAAGTTACGAGATGACTATTGGCGCAAGTTGTCATTCAAGAAAAAATGTACTCTCCCATTCTCATTTATATAGGCTCGCTTTGTTTTTCACACGGATTAATAAATTTTATTAAATATTATTGAAAAAACAATATTTGTCAAAAACTTTCCTAGTCCACACTTATTTATATTTGTATAATTTAAAGATTAAGTGAAAAAAATTGGTTATAACTAAGCAAATTAAATAATAGTATATTAGTAAACGAACAAAACAAAACATTTTCAATAAAGAAATAAGACAAGAAAATAAAGAAAATCAAAATATATAAATGAGACGGAGGGAGTAATAAGAATAATGTTACATAGCTCCAACTTAGGTGGTATGCAAGTGATTGAACATTTTAATGTGACTCTTTTCCCTACTTTTAAGGTGGTCTTTCAATTAATGATATTTGCATCCGATCTAAACGGTGCTTATTACATGAGTAATGCACTTTAGCATCATTGGTGTTAAACATTAATTTAGATGACAATTGCATGACATTAAATGATAGATTTACTTATATACAGTGTCACGTGATTCATTTAATTGGACCTATCAAGTATGTCAATTTAGACTGGTACTCTAATGCAACTGATACTAAACAACATTATTCAATAATTATAGAGAACTATAGTTCGACATCTGACTCCACATTAGGGCCTGTTTGGCCTCCATTTTATTCTCATTCTCATTCTCATTTTTCTCTCTTTCTTCATTTCAACCACACATATTTCAAATAAAATAATATTGCACACAAATCTAAAATTTTTCATCATTTTTCCATCACACATTCTTCCATCAATCACTATTCCAAAAATTCTATTCTATTAAAATCAACATCAAACACACTCATATTGTGGGTCAATCTCAATCATAGCCAAAATTACTTCATAGCCTAGAATATCTCCTTGTATGTGCTATATATATATATATATGTATGTACGTATATACATTCCATAACAGAAATATATGACACACATTCAGTAATGACAAGTTCTAACTATTGTGTAACACTATCTATAACTACTTTAATATTATTTCACAAGACGAAGTTCTAATTATTGTACCATGCTATCTCTAATTACTTTAATATCTCTAATATGCCCCCACACAAGATAGCGGCCTTATTAGTGACACCTATATTAGATCGGAGTAGATGCAAACGCATATGAATACAGTTTAGTTTGAACATTAGCAAATTGATTGGATAAGACAACATGAGAAATCCAAAGTTCACTTGTCTGAATCTTGTCACAAACAAATTGCACATCAATCTCAATGTATTTCATATGTATTTCATTCGAGGTGAGAGACAATGTTGGGGCATAAGTATGTGGTGCTAACAATGTGAAAGTAGATTACTCGATTAGTGGAAATTGGTTTACAGAGTTCAAGTACTAAATATTTAAGCCATGTGATACTCGATTTCAGTAAAAGAATGAGCAACAATTAGGTTCTGTGTCAAGAATCACTAGATGGGCATGGATGGATGTGGGATCATTACCATTTTCTTCTCAATCAGATTTAGAAAAAGCATGCAACATGACAGGAGAATGTGGCGAAGAAAGAGCCCAAAGTGCCAAGTGTCAAATAAGTCGAGAAACATAAGTTTAACGGCCATCCGAGGGTTAGAAATGGATTGGTGATATATTGATACATATGGTCAAATATCAATGTCCTGGTGAGTGAGCAAAGGATATTGCAAGTTGACAAGAACTTGCCTATATTTAAAAGCATGATGAAGAGTAGTGACATCAGTCAAGCTAAGGGTAGATGTCATGTACATATGAATAGACACTTACTCAAACTCATGCAATCTAGTATTGTGTAGAAGATTACTGAGGTACAAACTAATGTTGTGAGACAAAAAGGCCTTGTGCAGTAGAAATAACCTCTACCTCCTAGAAACAAGTATCCAATTCTAGGGATGACAATGGAGTGGGGATCTCCACCATCCCCTTTACAGCGCCATTTCATTTTATTTTGCTTTTAGTTTTTTTATCAATTATTATTATTATTATGATTTTGGTACAGAACGTGATGTTAGATTGGATTGCATCATAGGTAAATTTATTTATTCATTTTTCAACATTTTTATAATAGAATTTGGGCAATTTTTTATTAATATTGTTAAAATAGATTAAAGCGATACATTTTTGTCCTCTTTGAGATATGTCCCTATGGGGATTTGGTCTGGTTAGGATTTTTGCATCTCTAGAAAAAAAATGGCGCCAAATGAGTAACAAAGATATTAAAACTTGAGTTTCTCGTGACAATGATGTCGTTAACATAAACCAAAACTAAGATTCAACATTGGTTGGAGTTTCAATTGAATATATATGTGTTAGATTTGGAGTTGGTAAACCCATTGGCAAGCAAGAAGTTTTGTATTTCATTATACCTGGCTCGATGAGCTTGTTTGAGACTACAGATACCTTTATGAAATGTACAATCATAATGGAAGTTTTTATATCGAAAAATTATTGAAAATGAGACATGTAAATAGTTTTCATTAGTGAATCCTGAAGAAATGCATTACTAACATTGAACAACGTAGAGACCAATGTTGTGCCAAGGCAAAATTAACATGAGACAGATGGTGGTGGGATTGACAACAGGCTCAAATTCTCACTGTAGTCTACTGCGAGCGTTGATGAAAACCATTTGCCAGGCACAATGAATGTAACTATTAAAATATGAAGAGTGATGTATCGATAATGTAAGGGGAGGAGATGTTCATCTCAACAAAATGTTGGTTTCATTCATGGTGGGAGTTATGACAGTGATAAGATTAGTAGAAAACATAAAGAACATAAAACATAAAAACATTTACACTCTGCTGGTTTTCACCAGCAGAGGAGTTGAGAGAGAGAGAGAGAGATGAAGAGACTACATTTTGAAAATGTGTTTCAATTGTATACTTTCTTGGTTATAGGGTTACATTCTCAAGTCCCACAGTGGGATATAGAGAAAAGATATGGTAGGCAGTATACCAAACACCACTTGCCTAACTCTCCTTAGGCTAGGTACATGCCTAATATTTTAATGTTTTTCATCACAATACTAGTTGGACTACAACCAAACTAGACTTAACTTAGATACCACAAAATACAATTGATTTGGTTGACAACAAAGTGTCACCAATACCAAACAAACTCCCCTTTGACACTTTGATTGGAAACCCAAATTTTTCTTCAAAGTATCGATCCATCCATCATCAAAATTTCTTCATTTTTCTGGCCATTAGCTGCTGTTGAATTGTCTTACTGGATTTGCCATTTGAATACCGGAGTTTGATCATTTTTGAAAGCATACCAAATTTTCAGATTTAGCATATCGGATTTGGCTTTAGCATACCGGATTTGAGATTTGGCTTGCATGCCGGATATCAACTTCACAGAGTGACTTATCGATTTTTACACTTACCGGATTTCAGCATTTTTCTCATACCGGATATGGAATAAAAACATGAGCTCACCGTATTTCAACATTTTCATACCGTATAAGACTTACTCATACCGGATATCAAGCTAACCGGATTTTATTGCTGCATATCGGATTTTGAGCTTAAAATACCAGATTTCAGCCATTTTTTCATCAGTTTCTTTACTGTATTTCTTCCTCCCTTGTTTGGATTTCTTTCTTTGTTTTGTTTTTGTTATTTTTTTTAAAAAATGTGTTCAGCTGTTTTTGCACCACTTGTAACTCAGGTTTCCAGCTTCTTTGTAAAACCATTAGGGAGAGCTGTAACTCTGGTTTTCCAAGGGCTACTGCTGAACCAATGCTTCCAGCCACTTTTGCATCACTTGAAACACAGGATCTTTCACCTCGCTTTTTCCAAGAGTTAGGCCACTTTTGAGGCTGCCACTACGACGTTTCAAAGAGTCATTTGCACCACTTGAAACACAGTTTCTTTCAACTGGTTTTGTCCAAGAGTTAGGCCATTTTTAGGCTGTCACTATGAGGTTCCAAGGGCTGGTACTGGAGCAAAAAAATGAGACTACTTCCTGTTATGGAAGAGCTTGAAATTTTGGCAACTCTCTGTAAGAGTGCTCTGAAAATGATAAAATATAAAAAATGAAGGGGGTTTTGAAATTTGATTTTTATTTTTTTTTTGTTCAGTGCTTTAGCAGCGTTTTGAATGTATTTTTGTTGTTGTTTGGCCCTTAAGATCATTCAATCTCTGATACCATGTTAAAATATGAAGAGTGATGGATCAATAATGCAAGGGGAGGAGATGTTCATCTCAACAAAATGTTGGTTTGTGAGAGTTATGGCACTGATAAGATTAGTAGAAAACATAAAGAACATAAAACATAAAAACATTTACACTCTGCTGGTTTTCACCAGCAGAGGAGTTGAGAGAGAGAGAGATGAAGAGACTACATTTTGAAAATGTGTTTCAATTGTATATTTTCTTGGTGATTGAGTTACATTCTCTAGTCCCACAATGGGAATATATGTAGAGAAAAGATATGGTAGACAATCTACCAAACACCACTTGCCTGACTCCCCTTAGGCTAGTTACATGCCTAATATTTTAATGTTTTCATCACAATACTAGTTGGACTATAACCAAACTAGACTTAACTTAGAAACCACAAAATACAATTGATTTGGTTGACAACAAAGTGCCACCAATACCCAACAATAACCATTAAGTTTTCGTTTAACATGAAAGGCTCATTTACACATGAAAATATTTTGGAATTGGAAGGTAGAGGCTATTTTCTGAATGCATTACTTAATAGGCCATCAAACTCCTCACACATGGATTAGAACCAAAGTGGACGTTTAAGGATTGTGGCAAAAGAGTGTAGAATAATGGAATCAAGATCAAGGGGTGAGATTTAATTTTTGAATTGGTTTTGCAATATCATCTTTGTCAGTGGTTTTCATAGGGTGAGAACTAAATGTGTGAGGTAGAGGCAGTTAGGTCATGATCGGGATCAATGAGGAAACACAAGGCGAGAGAGTAGGACAAGATGACTAGATGAAATTGTAGAAGTGTTGTCATTGATCATTCAATCGAAAAAAGGGCTCACTCGAGGAGGATGAGGAAGAAGGTCGAAGCTCTGCATGCTGGTGTAGCTTGCATGTAGGAAATTAGTCTTTATAGAAATTGCAATTTAATACCCTACTCATACGGTATGATCTCATGGGTTTACCACCAACATATATCAATGGTGTTGTGTTATGTGCGACAATAATGATGAATAGTATGAATTCAATAGAGAGAGAGATATTTACATGGTTTGACGGTAGGCCTACATCTATGAGACTGAAGAGGGTATAATTTTCACAATGCGAAAATAATAGAGTAACAACATATATATACTAACCTAGCCGGTACAAGATATTAGAAAAATCCAAAAATATCCCTGTATCATTTTGTTAGATGTGCTCCCCTTGCTCCACGCTAGCATCAGCCTGTTTTTCCAGTATACATGTATTTTACTTTATATGAGCCACATATTAAAAAAAATAAAATGGCAATACTTTACTAAGTTGATCATTTGCTTATGGTATCTGACAAAACCAACTACTATTATACCATACATCGATTCTTTCAAAACATCTCATAATGTATGGAACAATATTTTCGCAACATATGACGAACACTCAGTACGATGCATTATAGAATAAAAATGTCAAACTTGCCAACCTTACTATAGGATCTTCAAAGCTCTTGATATACATCATATTCATGGCTAGCACAATCCATCACCCTCTTCTCTACCTAATAGCTACAATCAGTGACGTCCTTGTAAGGTACACTGCCAATTGTGGGGGCATCAAAGAGAATTCTGTCTACGTGCCAATTGTTTCTTGGCAGTACACTACCACTTCGTTGCTAGTTTCATCATCCAGCTCAACAATGTCCTAAACACTCAACCCAAACCCATCTTTCCATCATACCCTAGCACCTACGCACCGAGTGCCAACTTCACTAAATATACCCTACCATCATTGAACAATCGACTTCTCAACTCCGATGCCTCTGAAGATGTTACTGCCAACCTTGATAATCTTTAGCTTTATTCCACATACTCTGGCATGACTTTATGATAATTGATGACTATAAACAATTTCGTATTACTCAGTTCAGTCCTAACATCCTTTCCTGTGTCATTAGAACATTTAAATTGTCTGCTGTTCTGTTTGTGTCTTCAATACAAAACAAACTAATTTCTATATTTAAACTCTGCTCTAAATTTATCCCAGAATGCCAATTGAATTACCAAGAATCAGTAGTAGATTTAATGAGATACCTCAACTCAACAAAGAATAAGGAGTCACCAAGAATCGCCAGAAACTACGTAAAGTCATCACACCTCGACAAGGAATACGAACGAGCCATCAAGAATTGCTAGTAAACCAAAATGAGTTCATAAAAAATTGTTCGAAAATTCAACCAAGTGTTGAATTGAAGATCAAGTCATGCACAGAGACGTGGAAATAATTTGTTTCCACAAGAAATTCTAGATCGAGAGCTAGTATAGTACAAAGATTTTTCAAAAAGAACAAACTAGGTTTCCGTTTTAAAGCCAGAAATCATATCAAAATTAAGGTTCTGACTCTGATGCCACTTGTTAGTCCTAAATATATGTTTTAACCCTAAAAGATTAAAATAAATGTGTAAAAAATTAAAGAAATTCGAACACAAGAATTTTAATCCACTAATGGATCCAAATGTTCATGTGCTCTAACATTATTCGTCCGTTGAGCATCTACAAAAGTAGATATGACACGACCCGTCCCGAGTCAACCTAATAGACCCGACACGTGTCATGCGCCGGTGGTAGATTCAAATAAATACTGGTCCTACCACCAAGGCAACTGAACATTCACTTGACTATAAAATATTTTGAAGGAATTTTGACAGAGTTTCCTTTGAAAAATTGACTAAAACCACCTGGATACAAGTCAATTTTCTCAAGCATACTCATATAATTTAAAATAGGGAGCACTAGTCCCTCCAAATACAAACTTCTCAAATAAAATACTGGTAAAACAATATTTAATAAACTTTAAAAATCAAAATACCCAAAAATAATATGAACTAAATAATCTGATGAAATGACCCATACAGCTAATGCAATGTGTGTGTCTCAACGCCATAGATCGACAGGCTCCAATGCTGCACAACTTTGCTACTATCTGCTTAGAAAAAGATTTTAAAATATGAGCTTATAACTCAATGAGTGGATAGTTTGAAAATAAGTATACTTTTCTAAAAAAGTCTTGCTCTATTTAAACTTTAAGAAATTCCGATATCTGGGAATACTTTTAAAACTAAGCATGATTGCATCATAAAATTCCTTGATCTTTGATCTAAATAACAACTGAATATAAATAATCTGATCTCGGTAACTATAAGTGAAAATATGGTTTCACACTACTGTAAGCTGAAATCATTATTCTGCAAACTAAATAAACTGAAGTCTGAAATCTGAAATCTGATAAGCTGAATAAACATAACATTATATACTAAAAAGTCACACCAATAAGTACCCCATGAATAGCCTTACTCATGTATAGAGTAATCTCGATGTACAAGGCGAATCCATTCAAATCTGATAATCTGATAACTGGTCATACGTACGCAGAGCTGCCCCAAAGGCTAAGCACCCCAGTACACGACCTAAAGCCTATGTGTGTACAAGAGTGGGTCCCAAAGACCTCTTATAATCTGGTCATACACTGTGGAAACACATTCATACAAGTGCAGAGCGGGTAAATCACCTGGACACTTTCTGGTGGTTTTTAAAATAACTTGAAACATGCTGAAATATGTAATACTCATATAATATGCCAATGAAATGATTTAACTGAATTAAAATTAGCTTTAAAAAGAACTTGCTATAAAATTCACTTTACTATGAAAAATCATGCTTTCTAAATCAATCATCTGAAATACATAACTTTTGCAGCTTATACGATTTTCTATAAGAAATCAAATAAACAATTATTTTATATAAACTTGAGAACTATTATAATTTAAATAAATGCTTATTTTTGAAAAGTAGATATCCACTCACTGGTCTATAGACATGAATCTGATTAAATTGACGAGCATTTCCGAGCTTTCCCGTCATTACCTGAAATATGATATCGGATAACCAATTTAACAATCACGCTACCAAGTAACTCTAAATATTCATAATCGAATACTAAAACTTAATTTCTCGAGACTTGAATAATTTTTCCCAAATTTCATTTACTCACTTGGCGCTAATTCCATTTTCTAGTCCTTTCACTAAAATCTAATTTATCAAAATAATCCTCATTCCAACATAAGAATAATTCCCCATTTACAAACTAGTGAAAACTAGTAACCATAATCCAACCAATTAAATATTTATCTTGTTTCATAAATTCAATCTTTCAATTGAGCATTTCATTTTTACCATCAATTTCACAAATAATACTTATTTAGGAACCCAATTAAAAATTCTAGGGTTTGCCCAAAATTGATATTTCTCACCTTAGTGTAAATAGCCTTCCCAATTCAACAATATTGGCTTGGAATCATACTCTTTTCTTCAATCCGAAATTTAAACCAGCATTTAGAACTCTAGAGATTTCAACATAAATTATTTCTTTATCACTTGAAGCAAATATATAAATTAAATTCAAGTTTGAAGAAATCAACACTTACTTCTTCTTCTTCGTCCTTTTTTTTTTCTCCTTTTCTTTTCTTTCCCCTCTTCCTTATCTTTTTCTTCCTTTCTCTCGGTTTTCTTCTCTGCCCGTCTCTCTGCTCCTTCTATGTGTGTGTGTGTGTGGAAAAATGAGAGAAAAATGGTTTAATTGGGATTATATTTATGTTCCTTAAGTCAATATTGCAAAAGAAGTCCCTTAGCTTTCATAATATATATAAGTACATCCCAAACTTTTATTTTAACCACCTTAAACCCTCAAATATTGCCAATTTATAAAAGAAATCCCAATAAAATAATTCTTCTCATTTTAGTCCTTATTTGACTTGACTTTGACTTCTACTTTTGACTTTGACTAAAAAAATATGGATTGTTACAATCTCATCCCCTTAAAGAATTTCGTCCTTGAAATTTAATTAACTAGAATTCGAACACATAAAGGCATAAAACATACCCCATGAATGATTTTTCCTAGTAACCTTGAACTTGACATAATTTTTTTCTTTCATATCTTGCATCTTATTTGGAGTTCTCAAATCAAATTCACATTTCCTCAAGCCATTTGAACCAATTCAGGGCCCACTAACTTTATTTTGCCAATTCCATCATAATAAATATGTCCATGGAATATTTCAATATCTTATATAACCTCGATTATCGGCACTTGTGGCTAGTTCTTACATGTCCAGTCCATGAAAATAAATAATTATTCGAGTCCCCTTTAATTAACAAACCGTAATCGATAACCTCTCTTCTGAATTTGTCCTCCTAATTTATGACATTCTACAAAACGAACTGCACGAGGTAATTTAGTTATATATCTCCCTATAATTAAGCCAAAGATAGATACTCAATCTCTGCCACAATAATAACAATCTTATCTATATATTCATAAATCTATCTTATGAACCGAGTATATCATTTGAAAGAATCTTATAACCTTTATCGATATGTCATAATGACCAAGATACCATTTTGTCTCCATTCTATGTACTTGGAACCCCATAATAAAAATATTTGAGGGTAACAAATCCAATTCTAAATCGATAATGTCTTCAAAATTTCGATTATCCCCAATAACAATTGAGATAGCTCAATATGATATTCTTTTCTTTAATTCCATATTACCCAATAGTAATATATACATAATTTCAATTTCAACATTTTGAAATAGGAATATACTTTAAACTCCAGTGACAGATAAGTATCGGTGCTTCTTGCAATGTGATAACACCACAATTCCTAAATTCAATCCCAATATAACAAACTCTTAACTCATGTCTTAATCATGCCTCTTCAACAATCTATAGTAGAATCCATAATTAGTCATTTCATTTCTAGACACTTTCTAAACCTTAATATAATTCATTATCATAACTTAAACTCATCAACTTTAAATACAAAAGTACATATTTCCTCATAAATTAATCTGATAACAAAACTTTTTACATTTCTAAACCCATATATATTTTTGGTGTTCTTTCTTTCCTCGAAAAGAACAATATCATTTAATCCATGTTAATTTCATACTCTTATTCTATAAAGAGGCCTTCAACTTATCAT
Source organism: Osmanthus fragrans (assembly GCA_019395295.1). Classification (NCBI taxonomy): domain Eukaryota; kingdom Viridiplantae; phylum Streptophyta; class Magnoliopsida; order Lamiales; family Oleaceae; genus Osmanthus; species Osmanthus fragrans. Next base: position 14,178,316 of record CM033352.1, read on the forward strand.
CAGCACATAAGCTTTCTTGTATTACAACATAAAGACCTTTAATTAAGATAATGTAACCAAACGATACCATTTCACAATTGACTAAAGTTTACATTTGATAGTCACCTAAGACTTAAACCATCCAACATATCATTCATATATTCCATAATGAATAAACTTCGATAAGAATGGAATACTTTATTCGTGAAATCCGAAAATACAATTGAAAATAGCTCAAACTTTACCTTACTAAAAATTCATTAAATTTCACCTTAACTTCCAAATTTAGTTCGAAACTTCTAAATTGCATGCAATATAACATAATAATCCATAAATGACCTTGACAAAATTAACTTAATAACCCAAATATCTCATCGCATTATTTAGCTATAGGACAACCACAGCATTCCTTTACTTGCTATTCACCATATCATGTAACCTTATCATTTATGATCACATTGTATAACTTCAAACATTTGATTATACATATTCCATTAGAATCACAAAAATAATGCTCTTTATAACCATCAAGTGATATTTCACATCTTAATGGACATCAAGAGTCCGCATGCTAATATTCCATAGTCTCATTCCATTCCTCAAGTCATACGTACACTTAAATGAAATATGCTAATTTTTTTTTTTTCTATACCACAATATATTATTCTTTTCTATAACTCAAGAATCATGATGTGCATTTATTCGACTCATTCTTCCCCTTCATTCCTTGAAATACTCAACTAAACACAAATTTCTTAAATAAAGAAATAAAATATAATACTCGGTCTGTATTCCCATTGCCTTTATGTATCCACAAAAAGGACGTATTTAAATAATACAGCTAAAAATCCAATCATATCCAACAGAATATTCTCTGATCCTTCCAGACTCTAAAATACACTGGCATGTCGTCCATACTTTTCTTATTCACTTGTTATAATACAAATGAAATTACTCTACTCAGGAGATCCAAACTATACATGATAAGATAGTAATCTAAATGGAATAACATAAATCTCCCATTGTAACCCAAATATATCATCACTTCCTTTTGGCATAATATCACTCATCTTTCTTTTATCATTGCATCCTTGACCTTCTCACAATCATATGACATTTTTACATGAACATCATCATACACATGGCCTTGAATTTTTTTTTTTAATCATATCTTGTCATGTAAGTCACACAAAATAGTTCATCATATCGATCTTGTTACCTTTATTGAATGAATATTATCATATCCTTATCAAATGAACAATTATCAATGAGACTATGCACCAAATTCACAACCTTAATAAATATTAATATATATATCCTTGTACTATTTACTTTCTTATTCTCTAATTTAAATGGTCTAACTCCTATCTACCTTGTACACATATATAACAAAAGCGAATTGCTCATTTTATTGCACATTTTTTCACAAAATTCAATCGGTCCTGCTTTTCCTTATCTTATGCTTCATTGTTTCTGATTCTACATCACTTATCCTTTTTATACTCGAGAAATGAAATCAAAGCTATTTCTGACATACCTGAATACACATATCCATTTAATTCGATTTCTTAAACCAAAAATTACCACAAAATTTTTAATAACACCTTGACCATTTGGCTTCCCCAAGATAATTAAAATTCATCATTGACTATCACCAAACTGTATTCATCGTGCATACTGTAATTAAAGATATTCCTATGTAAACATTTTTTTCAAAAAAAAAATCCCAAAATTCTGTATAAAAATTGGTACTTAAGTGATTGTACCATCTATCACTTCAAATACCCATAAGTAATCAATTAGCAAAAACCATCAAAATTTTTACCTTTAAATTAACAATTTGTTCAACTCTTAATAAGCTAAATATACCACAATTCCAACCCAAGAACTAATAATAACTTCAACGATCAATCACTGTAATTGACATACTTACATACTATTCATTTCTGAATCTGTTAAAAATATTCTTCCACCATATAAAGATCCAAACATTCTAGTAGCAAAACTTGGGAGCCTGTGATTTCTGCCACCATGACGCGAGACCACACACCATGAATATGCATGATATGCCAATATGTGAACTATGAAAATTTTAAAAACCATGCTCTGATACCAATTGACACGACCCGTCCCGAGTCAACCTAATAGACCCGACACGTGTCATGCGCCGGTGGTAGATTCAAATAAATACTGGTCTTACCACCAAGGCAACTGAACATTCTTTGACTATAAAATATTTTGAAGGAATTTTGACAGAGTTTCCTTTGAAAAATGGACTAAAACCACCTGGATACAAGTCAATTTTCTCAAGCATACTCATATAATTTAAAATAGGGAGCACTAGTCCCTCCAAATACAAACTTCTCAAATAAAATACAGGTAAAAAAATATTTAATAAACTTTAAAAATCAAAATACCCAAAAATAATATGAACTAAATAATCTGATGAAATGACCCATACAGCAAATGCAATGTGTGTGTCTCAACGCAATAGATCGACAGGCTCCAATGCTGCACAACTCTGCTACTATCTGCTTAGAAATTTTTTTTTAAATATGAGCTTATAACTCAGTGAGTGGATAGTTTGAAAATAAGTATACTTTTCTGAAAAGTCTTGCTCTATTTAAACTTTAAGAAATTCCGATATTTGGGAATACTTTTAAAACTAAGCATGATTGCATCATAAAATTCCTTGCTCTTTGATCTAAATAACAACTGAATATAAATAATCTGATCTCGGTAACTATAAGTGAAAATATGGTTTCACACTACTGTAAGCTGAAATCATTATTCTGCAAACTAAATAAACTGAAGTCTGAAGTCTGAAATCTGATAAGCTGAATAAACATAACATTATATACTAAAAAGTCACACCAATAAGTACCCCATGAATAGCCTTACTCATGTACAGAGTAATCTCGATGTACAAGACGAAGCCATTCAAATCTGATAACTGGTCATATGTACGCAGAGCTGCCCCAAAGGCTAAGCACCCTAGTACACGGCCCAAAGCCTATGTGTGTACAAGAGTGGGTCCTAAAGACCTCTGATAATCTGATCATTCACTGTGGAAACACATTCACATCAGTGCAGAGTGGGTAAAATCACCATAACTGGTCATACACTGTGGAAACACATTCATACAAGTGCAGAGCGGGTAAATCACCTGGGCACTTTCTGGTGGTTTTTAAAATAACTTGAAACATGCTAAAATATGTAATACTCATATAATATGCCAATGAAATGATTTAACTGAATTAAAATTAGCTTTAAAAAGAACTTGCTATAAAATTCACTTTACTATGAAAAATCATGCTTTCTAAATCAATCATCTGAAATACATAACTTTTGCAGCTTATATGATTTTCTATAAGAAATCAAATAAACAATTATTTTATATAAGCTTGAGAACTATTATAATTTAAATAAATGCTTATTTTTGAAAAGTAGATATCCACTCATTGGTCTATAGACATGAATCTGATTAAATTGACGAGCATTTCCGAGCTTTCCCGTCATTACCTGAAATATGATATCGGATAACCAATTTAACAATCACGCTACCAAGTAACTCTAAATATTCATAATCGAATACTAAAACTTAATTTCTCGAGACTTGAATAATTTTTCCCAAATTTCATTTACTCACTTGGCGCTAATTCCATTTTCTAGTCCTTTCACTAAAATCTAATTCATCAAAATAATCCTCATTCCAACATAAGAATAATTCCCCATTTACAAACTAGTGAAAACTAGTAACCATAATCCAACCAATTAAATCTTTATCTTGTTTCATAAATTCAATCTTTCAATTGAGCATTTCATTTTTACCATCAATTTCACAAATAATACTTATTTAGGAACCCAATTAAAAATTCTAGGGTTTGCCCAAAATTGATATTTCTCACCTTAGTGTAAATAGCCTTCCCAATTCAACAATATTGGCTTGGAATCATCCTCTTTTCTTCAATCCGAAATTTAAACCAACATTTAGAACTCTAGAGATTTCAACATAAATTATTTCTTTATCACTTGAAGCAAATAGATAAATTAAATTCAAGTTTGAAGAAATCAACACTTCTTCTTCTTCTTCCTTTTTTTTTCTCCTTTTCTTTTCTTTCCCCTCTTCCTTCTCTTTTTCTTCCTTTCTCTCGGTTTTCTTCTCTGCCCGTCTCTCTGCTCCTTCTACTGTGTGTGTGTGTGGAAAAATGAGAGAAAAATGGTTTAATTGGGATTATATTTATGTTCCTTAAGTCAATATTGCAAAAGAAGTCCCTTAGCTTTCATAATATATATAAGTACATCCCAAACTTTTATTTTAACCACCTTAAACCCTCAAATATTGCCAATTTATAAAATAAATCCCAATAAAATAATTCTTTTCATTTTAGTCCTTATTTGACTTGACTTTGACAATTCTACTTTTGACTTTGACTAAAAAAATATGGATTGTTACAAGATACGGCTCTCATGTTAGAATGAAAATCAAGAACAAATTCAGTACAAGGTTTGAAGAAATCACTCAGATTTCTATAGAAGAACACAAAAAAAAAATGTCTAAAGAAAGGAAAACGAGCACAATGTGTGTGAGAAATGAGATTTGCCCATTTTAAATGAACGAACCAATTTACTCTCCGTCCAGCAACCCAGAATGAGCCAAGTGTAGAGACCACATCAATTCTTGTATCAGAATCAAATACGTACTTTAGAAGCACGACTTTAGTCAAAGTTGGCTTGGTGAAATGTGAGGTATATCCAATATGTATAAAATCAGTTTAAGATTGATAGGAAAATTGTAATATAAACAAAAGATGAAACTTAAGAAAAATCATTTATTTCAAGAGCCCACACATTATCAAGATAACTTTCGGAATCAACAATGAAAATTATCTTAAGAATGGTCATTTGAAGTACAGTAAATCGTTGTCCTCGAGACAAATTTTACCTCCTCGGGATATGTAATCCGGTGCAACGGAGTCTAAGCGATCAGTCTCCAAAATTTGACAACCGATAGACCACTGCTAAGCGTGCACTCTAAATAGCAGGTCGGGGTGAACTTTCTTTAAATATTCAATTAGAGCTTAATATATAAAGTATATAAAATCTAGGAAAGACCCATAATAGAGTTGTATATTTCTTTATACACGAGGCTTTTTATAGTATATGAACAATGTTAATGTATTAAAGAACGTTATCTTTTAGCTTTATTAGATATAAACTTAACTCATAAATACTGAATAGAAAATATATGTTCACAACTCCGAAGTGAAAAGATAAGATTATCGTTGGACAACAAGTAAAAACATAGGCAATACGATTTTTTCTTTATAAGTTTTGACCCAAGAATATTTACTAAATAATTAAATTCGTGTTATAAAATGTTGAATTAATCACATAAAGGATTGTGGAATCACCCTTGAAGTGTGATTAGTTCTAAATTCTTTAAAACACTACACCAAAAACAACTTTTTGCAACGTGCAAAAAACGTTGCCAAAGAGTTTTTGCAGCGTTCGGGAGCATGTTGCGGACTGTGATGTTGCCATAGAGTTTCCAACCCTACGACAACGTTCACTGAATGTTGTGAAAAAGGACTATCGCAACGTTCATCGCACGTTGCTAAAAAGGGCTATCGCAACGTTCATTGAACGTTGCAAAAAAGGCCTAGAAAGCCCTTTTTAAAGGATTACGGTAACGTTCGCTGAACGTTGCCAAAATATTTTTCGCAACGTTCATAGGTTTTTTCCGCAGATTTTTCGCAATGTTCACCGAACGTTGCGATAGGCCTTTTTAGTTCAATTATATTTTTGTTTCATTAATTATTTCCTTAAAAAAAATAAAATTGTCCAAATGTATTTCTAGTACATATATATAATCCAATGGCAACAAGTATGTGAACATGCACCAAGTGCGAAAGAAAAATTAAGCTAATATTCCAATTGGCAAAATATTTCAAAGTATATTCAACACATTTTTTCATCCCATAAAGAGTACATCTCCAACAATATTGAGACTTTTTTACTTACTACTGTGTAACCTCAGTGTCGATCAAAATATTTAGCAATGTGAAACAAAATACTTCTCTAACAAAAATTAAGCGTACATAAGTATTTTTCAAAGTTACAATAACATTTACATAGAAGAAGAGTCCCCTCTCTGTGTCATATTATAGATTATGGCAGGTATAGAATGCAAAAAGTGTCTTGAACATCAAGCTCTCCATTGGAACGAGAATCAGAGAAGACATCAAATTGCAGAGACTCATATCCATATATCTTTTATTCTACTGAAACAATAAAGAAATAGTATATTAGACTAACAGAAAATACAGAGCAATGTGTCATTCAAGACATTCCCAGCTATGCAATTTCAGGGTCAATGTGATTAACACTGTAAAAATCCTTAATGGAAAGACAGATATTTATGGAAAACTAGAAACAACAATCGATTATCCCAAAGTTTGAAACCCTAAAGCTTGAAAACTGAAATGAAGTTACTTTTCAACGCTTATCAATAGAATTCATTAAAAAGATTTCAAAATTAAGTAAAATTATAAGGCCCAATCCATCATTTTCCTAACTGAGGAAGGGAGTAAGGTTGAAAATAACCTCAAATGTTATGTGAGAGAAGTTTCCAGCAAAGGCACCGAAGTTAGGGCCGCCTTTGTGCCATTTGATGAGTTTCTGAGAGTCAGAACAGTGGTGGGACATGTCAAGGACGTCAATAAGGCAGGTAGCTAGGACGTGCTTAGGTAGCTTGGGAAGTTTATATGGCGAGTTCTTAAGGCAACTTACAATTGTGAGAAAAACACAATTCTATTGTAAAACCCTTACAAGCCTTTAGCTCTAATGGAACTATGTTAAATCCCAAAAAACAATCTTGAACAATGTAACAACAAATTTTTTCCCACATGTTACTATCACCAAAGTTACTTCAAATTATTAGCAGCAACATCTCGAATAGAAGATTAACCAAAGTGAATACTAAAATTCTTCAGGCAAGCAAGTTTGGCAACTGGTGGGCAAAAATATAGAAATGAAGAAATAAATATATGTAGAAGTGCAAAAATTCATGGAATAACTTCGTCAAATGAGTCTAATACTACTCTTTGGCCAAGCAACGGTACTTCCCATGGCTTCATTTAGCATTCGAAATTTAACAGTAGGTCTATATAAGGTCAAATGACCCATATACACTTCTTCAACCCAAACCTTCCAACAATCTCGTCTAAATGGCATGTGGTGTATCTTTACGCTTGGGTCGGTTGATACAATCTTCCCTTCTGCTACAATTTCTTCCTCATCATACCAATACCAATGCAATAGTTGACACCTTGAATTTTCCGAAGGTGTAGTACCTCCGAGGATACCATTTCCTTGTTGGGACTACAAATTCACAGTAAAATGAACATATTCCCTTTAAAATTAGTATGCTATAGTCTGAATTTATATTAAACAAACAATAAATAATATAAAATACATAACCTGAGGAGTGAAAGCACGTAAACTCATGTTATCTACATTCTTAGTTTGATTCTGTAAAATAATACAAAAATTAACAAGTTATTCTACGTACTAAGTTATGTAAAGCTATGTTATCATTTTAGATATAATGATAAAGTACATAACCTGTGATAACTTGAGAAGTGCTTCAACTTTTTCTTCTAGTGCTTCCATCCTTTCTGATTTAGTTTGCAGTCTTTCTGATTAAGTTTGCACTTGGCTTTCAAGTTCTCTCACCCGAGAATTACATTGAATTTGTCCATCGACTTTTGATGGTATAATACTATAACTACAAATCCAAGTCGTCTTACTCTTCCACGACATTTAGGACCTAGAACTCGACTAATAACATCATCGCGAATGGAATCTTCTGCTAGTGTATCGGAAATAGATCGGGCGCAATCTTCTATCTTTTTCTACACTTATGGAACTTAATTTTTATACTAGAAAGTGATACATATAATAAGTTTAATTATTAGAAGAATGTTGATATCATACCAAAGTTTTGGCAACTGCTTCATTTATAGGTTTCCCATCCCTTCTAAGATGTCCACGAGTCCACACTTTAGTTCTTAACCCTGTTATGTGTGGACACTTTTTTTCTACAATACAAATCAAGTAATTAATTATACTAGTATTGAACATATATGCAAGAAAACAAGAATGAAGATAAAAAAAGAAAATCGTTATAGACAAGTAAAGACAGTTTATATGTGTAAACACTTCTTGTCGGGTTCGAGATGGATCCTCATATTTCTGGTATACTAGCTGGATAGGTACGCAAAGTCTGGCCGATGCAGGGTATGAGATAAAGGAACCACATCTTCAAATAAAGGACCTGATGTTGCCCAACGGTAAATGGAATGGTACTCGGCTTCGCGAGGTACTTGATGAATCTCAAGCTTCGGCTATAGAGGAGATGCATATTAATCTTGGGAAGGACCGTGATCAATATATATGGAGACCTAGTACGGATGGCTTTTTCTCCACCAAGTCAGCGTGGGAACTAATTCAGCACAAAAGAGCGGATTGCCCATGGAAACGGTGGTTGTGGCAACACCATGTCCCCTGACGAATCTTTTTTGTGTCATGGAGAGCCCGGCTGAAATGCTTACCGGTTGATGAGGTGGTACAAAATATTGGGATCCCGTTGGCTTCTAAATGCAACTGTTGCCAGAATCCATCGGCTGAAACTATAAACCATGTTCTGTGCAATGGAGAGTTAGCTACAAAAATTTGGTCTTATTTTGCAGCACATTTCAAGATATCTCTCCTTGGTATGAGTACTTGGACAAGAAATGATGAGTTTATGGGGGAAAAAGGTGTCTAAATCGACACAACTGGGAGTCCTTCGCGACATTACACTTTTGATTATCACATGGGAATTATGGAAAACGAGATGTGAAGCCCGTATAGAGGAATACCCTGTCTCTTGGCAGAAAGTCGCCTGGCAGACCAAAATTACGATCTCACAGATTGCTGCTCTATGTCCAAGGCCAGCAACATATCAAATCGTGACATCCAGTGCTTGCGCTCCTTAAATTGCCCCATTAACGACATAAAACAAACTAAGGTGCAACTTATCATCTGGAAGAAACCGAAGGGAGGCCAACTTAAACTAAACACTGATGGCGCTTCTAAAGGCAACCCTGGGCCAGCCAGCGTGGGGGTCTGCTTCGCAATAGCAATGGTGTTTATGTGGCTGGATTCTCTCGACATTACGGTAGCTGCACCAACATGACGGCTAAAATCCGAGCTTTTCTTGATGGACTTCGCATGTGCAGAGAACTAGGAATTACCAATATCAATGTTGAAACCGATTCTAAAATCGTGGTTCAATGGATAAAAAAGGGGCATGTACTCTATGGTGGCTCTGGGAATTTTGGGAAGAAATTTTGGAGCTGATTATGTTGCTTAATGCCCAAGTACATCATGTGTTTAGAGAAGCAAATATGACGACTGATTTTCTAGCAAAGAATGGAAGTGAAGGCTCGACCATGGACCTTGTCTATTGGCGATGAAATCCCAATTCAACTTCGAGGAATTTTGCACACGGATAGCTGGGAGTTACCTTACCTTAGAACTTAATATGTATTGATTTGAATTCTCGTTGGAATTTCATTTAAAATCTAATTGTAAGGGAAGTAGTCTTCCTTGTTTATTGTTTTCTATATTCCCCGAATATAACCACGGTATTCCTTTGCTATATGTGAGGGCATATCAATAAACTCTCGGAGGTCTCACCCTCCTTCTACTAAAAAAAAAAAAAATTCTCATTTTGCTGAATTTAGCACTTTTTTCCTATTACAAAAACAAAAAAAAAAAAAACAAACTAATCAAATTAATTTTAAGTTCAATATGAATAAACAACTTACTTTAAAGTCAGCAGAAAGAGTATCTTCTACAAATTGTTTCCATGCTTCTTTAGAGTTGACATTTTTCGGTCTAAGAAGGGAAATAACGCGTGTTCTATTCATAGATAATGTTGTTTGAGTTCTGATTTCTTTTCTCAATTTTGATTTGTACGTCCTCCAATACTTTTTCATACATTGAAATGTCATTTTTTATGGAAATCATCCACATTGAATCTTTGCTGTATTTTATGCACAAATATAAGAAATGATGTCATTAGGAAGGAAACATATATAATAAACAATGAAAGAAATTATATTATCTATAAATGTACCTGAACGAAAGTCCAAAGTTCCATTTTTTTATCGTCACCCACCGACTGCCAATCCTTAATCACAATAGGCACGAGTTCTCGCACCATGGCTCCAACTATGCTAGCAAATTTGTCAGAGTTAATGCCAACTACTTGCCCGAATTCATTAAATTCAACTCCATCTTATGCTTCCTATTTTCAGGAACTGTTTTCACTTAGGTTGGTCCTCTTCTCTTTTTTGGAGCATCTATATTCGTCGACTGCGTGTTTTGCTCATTAGTATTTGGAGTTGATTGAGTATTTTCTAGTTCACTCAAAAGTTTAAGTCTTTTACTAGTCTCTCGAATTGCAACGGCAATTGCAGCTCTTCGACATTTTGAACTCTTCGAAGCTTGCTGAGTTGACTTAAATAATGCAACATGAGTATAATGGTTCTCGAAAGTTAACAAATATCTTAACAAGTATAAATAAACACACTGACCTGAGTTGCGTCCATCATATAAAGTACATTACTGTCAAGATTGTTCGAAGCAAATCACTTCAGAGAGAAAAAAATATGCATCACAAAAGAAAGAGATTTACCAAACTAATTAATCATTATAACAAAAAGATACGGTAAACTTATCACATGTTAAAATAAACTTCAAAAGATTAATCATTGTACCAAAATCACTTTATCTACCCTTATCAATTTAAAACATGTGTCATTTATAAGAATATTTACAAATACATTAATATTATGTATCACATAATATGCCTTCGACATCTATCCTTGCATAATTCTCATCCTCATCGTGATTGTCTTCAAAATTGGGTTATATCTAATGGAATAGTTGCCTCGTGAGAAGTATATTCTTCCATGTGTATCGCGTGAAAATCTCTTGGTGATTCTTGTAGAGCAACATACCAATTAGATGTTTTATTCTCCCTAGAATATAAACACTTGTTTCGCCTGCGATGCCAAAATGAAAGGATCGTTTTTAAATTGTCTGTATCCCTCATGAAGATTAACCAAAGTGAATCCATCTTCCTTTTTTATTCCATTCACGATATTTGCCCAATCACATTTGAATATTGGAATATGAAATGTATTATAATCAAGCACTATAACTTCGCGCAAAACTTCATAATAAAGAACCTTTCCAACGACATGTGCATTATCTTTTGCACTAGATCTAAAAATGGTTGTTGCTTAAACTAAAATGCCACTATTTTGCTGAGACTTTTCTGCATCTTTAGTGTGAAATCGAAGACCATTTATTACCAAACTGGATTATGACATGGATTGGCATCTAGGACCACATGCAAGCCACTTTAAAGTATTTGAAATGGGTACCAGCAACAGTTGACCTTTGATCTGTTTTTATTTTAAACATGTTAGGAATGCAAGAATAAACAACAAAACTTGGCACTTATTATTTCTTATATGTTGGTCAACCTTATCATCCAACCAAGCAGCAAATGAGTCAATGTGTTTTTTATGCAATAAATTCTCATTTCTTACAAGACGTTTGTCAAAATTCTTGAGTTCATCCATATGCATCCTAAGTAAATAGTAAGATATCAATAAAAGCTACTAGTCGAAGAACTTAAAATCTAACAATGTAGTTATTTGACAAACATACTGTATGTACGGTATCACTTCTGTACTATTTAGCAACACATAGCGATGAGCAACTTTCAACATCTCATCTAGTAGTACAATTGGCTTCCCTTTAGAAATTGTACACCCTACAACTAAGAAGTCACTCTCATATTCTTCATTGCATGCAGACTTAGAGCCTAATTCAAATGCTTGTTTTATGTACTTTCTACAAAACATCACATTTTTTTCAACAATGTATCGTTCAGCTATACACCCTTCAGGTTGTGTACAATTCATAACATACCCTTTCAAAACTTTCATATACCTACACATTTATCAAAAAAATCATAAAATATAAAATCAAATTGATAATAAATTTCACTTTTGGTAACAACTTAAAGGAATATTACCTCTCAAACGGGTACATCCAACGATTTTGGACTGGTCCACATAGACGAACTTCTCTCCCAATATGGATTGTTAAATGGACCATAATATCAAAAAATGAAGATGGAAAATACCTTTCCAATATGCATAAAGTTTCAGAAACGTCATCCTCTAAACTTTCAATATTATTCCTATCCACAACTCCTTTACATATTTTATTGAAAAATGAACAAAATTTAAAAATGAAGTTCCTTGGATCTTTAGGTAGAAGTCATCTCAATGCAACTGACAGTAATTGTTACATTAGAATATGACAATCATTAGACTTAAGTCCAACTATCTTACGCTCTTCCACTGAAATGAAATTTCCAATATTAGAACCATAACCATCGGGCAATCTCACGTTAGCAAGCCTTTTGCAAAAAAATTGGTTTTCTGCTTTTGATAAAGTGTGGGAGGCAGCAGGCAAGTAGAATTTATTTCGTCTACTCTGAGGATGTAAATCATGCCTAATGTTCATCCCTTCCAAGTCCTTACGAGAGTTAATGTCATCTTTAGGTTTTCCTTTCACATCCAAAAGTGTACTAATAATGCTCTCACAAATATTCTTTTCCACATGCATCACATCCAAATTATGACGTAAAAGTAAAGTCTGCAAATTAAACATTAATAATGTCACTATATACTACATGCCATTGGAAGTATTAAATAAAACAGAAAGAAATATTAGAGTTACTTTCCAATATGGGAGCATGAAAAATATTGACTTTTTCTTCCACATTACATCTGATTGAGTTGCATTCTTCTTCCTCTTTCGCTTCCCACTTTTTTCCCAATCATATGCAATTTTATCAACTTCATTAAAATCTTCTTCACCATTCTTTATCGTTGGCCTAATGCCATTTTCAATATGTCCATTAAACCATACTCTTTTTCATGCGAAATGGATGGCTCAAGTGGAGAAATCTTCTATGTCCCATGTACGCAAACTTTCTACCATGTGATAGCCATAGGGAACACAAATAGGGCATGCAATTTTTCCCTTAACTGGCCATCCAGATACATTTCCATATGCAGGAAAATCATGTATTGTCCACATCAAAATAGCTTTTAAGTTGAATGTAGATTTTGTTACTGCATCATACATCTCAACCCCATCACTCCATAACAATATTAAGTCATCTACAAGTGGTGCCAAATAAACGCCTATGTCATTACCTAGTTGCTTTGGTCCCGGGATCAATAAACTCAACATCAAACTTTCCTTCGACATGCATAATGAGGGAGGCAAATTATATATAGTTAAAATTACTGACCAACAACTGTATTTTGAGCTAAGATCTTTGAAATGCTTAAATCCATCAGTTGCAAGAACTAATCAAACGTTTCGAGGATCTAATGCAAAATGTGGTCATCTTCTATTTATCATTTTCCAACTTAATGAGTCAACATGATGCCTAATTTTATTGTCTGATATTTTATTATTTGAGTGCTATCTAAGTTGTGTCACCATCTCATCTATTCCAAACATCCTCTTAAGTCTTGGTATTATAGGGAAATAATGCAAGACTTTTGCTGGGAATTTTTTTTTTTTTAATTTTCTTAGTTCGTTGGTTAACTTTCCATCTTGAGCAACCACATTTTGGGCATAACTCAGCATGTTCAAGCTCCTTTCTATATAGACAACAATCATTGAAGCAAGCATGTATTTTTTCACAGTCAAGGTCAAATGTATTGACAAGTTTTTTCATCTCATAAAATGAGTTGGGAATTGTATTATTCTCTGGCAGCATGTCCCGAACAAGATTTATAAATTCATTGAAACCACTATCCAAAAAACCATGTCTAGCTTTAAGTTTAAACATGGCAATCGAAGCTGACATCTTCATAAATGTCGTACAACTAGGATACAAAGGTATTTCAACATCATCAACCAAACTTTGAATCTCTCCATCTCTTCCATCAACAAGGTTTTCAAGATCTACATCATGTTGTACATAGAAGTCCCTAAACATCTTATGTGACTTAGGCATTTCCACATCAACTGGATTTAATACGTGTTTGGGTCGTTCTCCATGAAATACCCAAATAGGGTACGTAGGATCCATTCCCTTAATAACTAAATGTTCATACATTGTTTCATAATGATGATGCTTTAGATTCCTACTCTTAAAACAAGGGCATCCTATCATTTCTAAACATAGATTTTCACGAGCTAGTTCAACAAAATTTCGTGCTCCATCTCTATATTGCTCTGAAAACCTATAAGCAAAATTCTATGATCACTTCATGTGAAATTGTTTAAATTTTTTAAGTAGATTTACAAGATCTTATTCCAGACAATAACCTTGATAACTGCAGTCATGCTTTGTCCATTATTATTCTATCAAACACTGAACAATACAAATACAAATTCAAAGCTTAAAAATAAGTAAAAGTAACTTCTTTAAGTTAATAAAGTTACTTATTTTGAATAACTCTTTATGGCTCATCTCACTATCAAAATAATAGCATACTTGTTTACTATAAGTAAACATTAAGTTTAGTCAATCAAAAGTTAATTGATTTTAGCATACTTTTAGGTTTTCTTCATTGTATCTTCATTTTTCATTTGAAGGTTAATTGACATGTTGGATCGGTACCATAAACTCTCTGGGAAGAAGCTCTGCGATGCTAAGCATGAGGTTTTCTCTCTCCCTCTCAAAATGTTGGAAGAGTTCCTTCCAACTGCCAACTTCATCTTATTATCAAAAGTGCATGATATCTTTTGCAGACTAATTGAACAAAGACGGTTAGCTGAATCACATTTATGCGGAGGAAGCAGATGAAAATTCATTATATTTAGATAAAGCTAACTGAATAAAAACTGTCCACAAGGGCATAATTATGATTAAGCACAGAAGAAAACTTAATCATAGACCGAAGCTACAAACTGAATGCACATATAAAGACTAGCTTATTAAGTTACCTTCACTACACAAGAACGAATAGATGAGGAGCTGAATCCTATCTTCAAAACTTGCAATATCAAGCAACAAATTATGGTGTCAGCTACTTAGAATAGCACCAATCTTCTGCACAACTTAAAAGCACTCATTGCAGAGTCATTTCATCCCTATAGTTCAACAACCAAAATATAATATTCTAAAACTCGACTGTAGTCCATCTGAGAAAGTTCAAAGACAAATTTTCAAAAGCTACCACCAATTATATATTATTGTTGCATCTCATGATACAAACTTACAATCAATAGGAAGGTCAGAGCCTGCAATTGGACAAATGATTAGTTGCGTATGAAATACCTTGTCATAAACTATAGAAGATCCCACTTGTTGCCAAGTATCCACAATAACCAGCACAATGTACGCTACAAGAGAAAGCTTACCTTTCCAAGTTATGGAGTTTGTAGCTGAAATCAATAACCGATTGTGTTTGATTTTTCTAATGGGTTTTGAACAGTTTGCAACAAAAATAGCATTTGGACAATGAAATCAACAGAATTAAGAAAGATAATGACAGGATGCAAACTGATGTACACCATCTGCAAGGGTCTTATGTACAGGGATATATGTTGGCAAAAGTTGTTAATCTTAAGAGAAGGAAACTTACCGTGCGCTGACCAGATATAATTCTGGACATGTGAATCAACTTAAGATGATTCTCCTCTTTGCCGGAGAACCATATCAGAACAGACTCATCCTGGAAACGAAGCACAACCAAACAAAAGATCAGTTGAGTGCATTCTCAAGTTCTAAAGAGGAAAAAAGAAACTGAAACTAATAATTGGTTGAATAGAAAAATGGAAGAAACTGGCGAATAGCTGGCCATTATAGAAATCCAATTCTCCCCAGGTTACTTATCACTCTTTCATAATTATGTACAAAATTTGTATTAACACAACAACAGTATATTATTAATGCAAGACAAGGAAATATTTCACATCCTCTCTAGAAATTAGATTGGTAGAAATATAAAGGTTTACATAAGAAAATATGCAGTCAAAAACTCAGCTTATATGTCTAAATTTCCCTGGAATTATCAAGCATGGGGAGTGTCTAGACTACCTACTTAATTCAAGAGTGGCGAAGAAAATAAGGCAACTACAAATTTCATACAAAGAATATGTCTAGACTCTGGATTATTCTAAGGGGAATGGATGCCAACGATTTTCCTGAAATTCAAATCCAGAAACGATAATCTATTATAACCTAGTAGAGGTGGAATTGGGAGAGAGGAGTGAATGATTGTGCGTGCAAAAAAATCCCTTTATCTCTGAACTCTCTGTCTCTAAGGGTTGAGATTCAAGCTTAAACATTACAAATCTCACCTTATTTTGCCTATTTGTAAACCGAGGAAGTGATTTATGCTTTGTACAACATTCTCTAAAGCTTAAACATTAATCCTTCAGGAGCTCAATCTATCCAAAACTACCAAAATAGGAAGAACACTGCAGTAAAAATCCAGTACCTTGAAAGACAGAAACAAAGGATGTCCTTCAAATCTGTGGCCACCAACTTTGCTAGAGAGACAAGGGAGGCGAGGCAAAGTTTTGAACCTTTGAGAGAAGGAATGGGTCTTCACGCTTGAACACACAGAGTTATCACAAAATAGGATTTCTCGATTTTTTATTTGGGTTGGGTGAGCTTTGCGGGTTATGGGCCCAGGCTGTAACCGAAGATGAAGATGAAAATGAAGATCCAGTTGAATAGGCCTTTGCGATGAAGATGAAGAAGTAGACTAACAGGCGTGAAGGAGATGAAGAACGATGAGGTCTGACTACGAAGAAGAATGAACTGGACCACGTTTTATTCAATTGGCTGGGATTAAATTGGGTCAACCGAGTTGATGAAATTGGGCCATTTTAATTGGGTTGTATTGAAAATTTTGGTTCGAGTTTCTACAATGTGCAAATGAATGTTGCAAAAGGCAAAATACGTAAACTTTTGGCAACGTTCAAAATACATAAATTTTTGACAACGTTCAGTGAACATTGCAAATGGTCATCCTCTTTCCAACGTTCATTGTACGTTGCGAAAAGTTTCAACGTTCAGATGAACGTTGCGAAAAAGTAGTATTGGGAATATTTTTTTGAAAAATGTTGCTAAAACTCAATAAAGTTAACCAATTGCAACATTCACTTATTAGAATACTATCATAGACTCCGTTAGCAATATTCATTGATTGAATGTTGTCTTTTGAGTGTTGCAAAAAATGTTTTTTTGTTGTAGTGAAAGCTTCTCCAATTTTGTTATTTAATATTGATATTCAATCTTCAAACTTTCAACCACATATCTTCTTTGGTATTCTCCAGAAGTATGAACTGCAATTAATGAGTGGAAACCTAAAAGCCAACTCAAGAATCAAGTTCAGGAATTAAACAATAAAAAAATAATAATAATAATAATAATAATAACGATCTCTTTATGTGTATTGGACGACCAGGTCATTCACTTATGCCATGGGCATCCCTTTAGCCCACAAAGAAGGCTAGGACCTGATCGGACTTATGTAATTGAAGCTACAATGATTACATCCAATCAAGCCAATCCCAAACTAGCCCTAACAGGGAGTTAATTTACAGAAAAAAGCTAGTTGTACATCATTGTACACACTACTCTCACATGAGAGGGGGTCCATACTACCTACTTGCAGGGAGTTAATTTATATCCTTTTGACTTATCATCAATATATATTACCAAGTTGAACGTCGAATAATTAATAGTGATTAAATGAACATTTTGCGGTATAAAATTAATTTATATGATTTTTTTTTCAGTTTTGATTTTTAATAATATATTTGTGATTAATTTGTAATTTTTTTGAAAATTTGGGACTATTGTTGCAATTACTTTTTCTTCTTTTTTTATTTGAATAAGAGGGTAAAATCGTATTTTTATTGGAAAAATGGATGAAAATTATCTTTTGCAATGAAAGGTGGAAATAAGGATGAAAATGTCAAAAAATGAAAGGTATGGACATTTTGCACAATGACATTGAAATGTAGGGATATTTGGTACTATTTACCCATTATAGTAATATCAGGTTTCCACACTTGAAGACCAAGTTGTGCTTGTCGTAGTGGAGACTACTGATTACGGGATAGAAATGCCTTTAAAGAAAAAAATTTAAATTCAAAACAAACAATTGAAATAATCAAAGACATTGAAACATAATAAGGGTTGACTTGTCTCAAATCAAAAAAACAATTGGAATAAGAGGTATTTTCAAAAATATCTCAAATTAAGGGGGTGAATTGAAAAATATCCACACTTTTGAAAAATATACCAAATTGTCTATTATGCCCTTAATAATATTCTCGACACTTTAAATGTCGTTCTCGACATTTGATTTTTTTTTTCAATTTGTCACAAATTTCGAGAAGTACTTTCATAATAAACTATATTAAAATAATATTCTTGATATTTCTAATGTCTTTCTTGACACTTCATTTGTCTAGAATAACAATTCATTTCGAATATGACAATTCTTACATTTGAAATGTCGAAAATGACATTTTGCAAAAATGTCCATTTTTGAAATTAGTGTGGAATTATAAATTGTTAACAAGGGTATTTTGGTCTAAATTATGTCAAAAATGAAATTGTTAACAAAGGTATTTTGGTCTAAATTATGTCAAAATTGACATTTTTGTAAAGATTGACATTTTTGCGAATGAACATGTGAAAATAGACATTTCTTGAAATTTTCTCTTTGGGAAGGAATAATCAAAGACATTGAAACATAATAAGGGTTGACTTGTCTCTTTCGTACTAAAAAAGATCCCAGCTCTCAATGGACCCATGACAGTTACTTACACCTCTCTATGCTCTATCTAAAATGAAAATAATTCAAAAGTCAGAAATAAAGAGAACATCCATTTAAGGTTCAAATTCTGCAATCATAATCAAGTTTTTACTTATAGTAAGCCATTCAACTACCCTCGATGAGACTTTTATAACAAAGCTTTTGCCTGTTGAGACTCCCCTAGGCCCAAGTGTTTACATGTAACTATCATTAATCAACCTAAAAACTCCTCTAATGATTTTTCACACAGGTCCCAAAAATTTAATGTGGAAAAGCTGTAAAACTGATCAACAATAATCTATCAAGACATCCAAAAATTTAGGTAAGTTGTCGAAAATTCCATACCGATACTTTACGTTAGCGTGTTGGACCGAGTCAAGTATTTATGGGATGTCTGCAAATGAAATCAAATGTCGGAGATTACTAAACTCTATGGTATATAAGATTTCCATTTACAGGTGTTGTTCAATAAATGTTCCTTAGCATTTTATTAAAATTAATTGTTAGAATTAAATTAATGAATTTAAGAGTATAATAAGTTAGAATCATGGAGGACAATCTATGAAATTCCTGAAATTTTAAAATTCTCAAACCCATGATTTTTGTTATCGACAAGTGAAATTTTTAACACTTATCAGAGCTTTTAAAAGTGGATGTTTGGGAGTCACTTTAATTGAACTTCTACATCATTTTAGTTAAATATTGATTGTTGTATAAAAAATTTGATATTGGACTGTAGATTAAGAAAAGAAGTGAAAGTCGGTTGAGAGGATGAAAGAAGAATAATAATTGTGAAAGTTCGGGAACTAAATTGTAAATCTCCGAAACTTGAGATGGACCAAGAATGGATGATGGTGGATAACATTTGTTAAATTGAGAAGAATTGAAAGTTAAAGAACTTATGATGAAAATAGAAAAGGAATCAAGTTGAACCGAAGAAGGAATTCAGGAACCAAAATTAACCAAGAATGAAAAGTAAGGCTTTATGACTGCAAGGTTCCTTACATGCTATCACAAGGTACATGAATTCTGGCAAGTGAAAACGTGACACCATACCATTGCATGGTTGTGTCCGACAACAAAAATTTTGTTTCCTAATTTGACTCAACCTCTACATGGAATAAAAATCCAGTCTCGTTTTTAACCTAATTTTGGAGGACCATTCGTTAGAGAGAAATCAAGAAGCTTGATACAAGCATACTCAATCATCTACCCAAAATTGAATATTATAGTTTAGATTTTGGCTGAAGATGCACGGAGATTGTTATCAAATTGACCAAAAGATTATAACAATAATAAAATAAACAATCAAACAATGAACACCAAAATTTAAGTGAAAAATCTAAGAAGGAAAAAATCACTGGCAGAGGAAGATAATTTCATTATAATCAATACCAATATATGTTTACAATAAGATCTCAACACACTCAACTAAGATCTAAACTCTCTAACATGTTGTTATCTCTTATGAAGAAAATACATGCCAAATTGTATTTATATGAAACCCTAAAACCAAGCTTTAGATAAATAGGAGACCAAAACGCGTTAAAACACGAAACCCCGGATAACACCGTCGCTCGAGCGACGTCGAGCAAAGAGCGGTTGGCATCCTCTCTGTTCCAGATGCTCGAGCGGCCAGCTAGTGAGAAGCTAGCGAAAATGCGGTTGTGTTTTGTCCCAGTCCATAATTCCTTTTCTCCTAAACTACTTCAAATACAACTCCAATTTTCATTAGAATTTAGGTCACAATTCAACTAATCTCCACCTTGAACCATATTCCACTACAAGAAACTCCAAGTAAACACAACTTCACATCTTCTAAACAAGTCTCAATGGACTAAATCAATGACAAACACCAACTAAGTTCAAGTAATACTCAAACTTAGCAATAGGAAAATGTTTTGTCTTCATGTCAGCAGGATTATCCTTAGTATCAACCTTGCTCAGTACAATATCATCACGAGCAATCACTTCACGCACAAAATGGTATCTTACATCAATGTCTTAGTCCTCTCATGAAACATTTGATCCTTGATCCGAAAAATTGCACTCTAATTATCACAAAACACTATAGAAATCTGCAAGTCTTCACTGATTTCATCAATCAATCTCCTTAATCACATAGCTTCTTTACATGCTTTTGTAATTGCCATGTATTCTGCCTCTGTTGTAATTGCCATGTAGCTTTCCAGCTGATAGCACAGCCTCCAAGAGTAAACACATACCTGTGAGTAATCACATTTTATCAAGATCCCCTGCATAATCTAAATCTACATACCCAATGACTCCATTTGAATTTCTTCCAAAATGCAAACAAGCATTAGTTGAGCCTTTCAAGTATCTGAATATCCACTACACTACTTTTCAATGTTTCTTGCCAGGATTTGCCATGTATCTACTAACTACACTGACTGCATGTGTCAAATCTGATCTTGTATAAACCATGGTATACATCAACGAACCAACTGCACTGGAATAAGAAACCGGAGACATGTAGTCAATGTCTTGATCTGATTGAGGACACAATTCAGCTGATAATTTAAAGTGGGCAGTCAAGAAAGTGTTGACAACTTTAGCATTCAGTGTATTGAACCTTCAAAGCACCTTCACTTTGACTCAAATACAATCTACCAGCTTTCTATCCCTCCAGATTTCCATACCAAGAATTTTCTTTGCTGTACCTAAATCTTTCATCTCAAACTCCTTACTAAGTTGAGATTTATCCTTTTTTACCTCTATTTTATCCTTGGCTGTAATAAACATGTCATCAACATATAATAGCAAATATGTTATCGATCGATCATCACCCTTTTTGAAGTACACACAACTGTCATAATTACGCCTACTAAAGTCATGGTAGTCGTGAATGAATCGAATCGTTTGTTCCACTACCTTGGTGATTGCTTTAATCCATACAAGGATTTTTTCAATACTTTCCTCAAATTTTCCATATAAAAATATTGTCTTAACATCCATTTGCTCGAGTTTCAAGTCATTGTATGCCACAATTCCAAACAACGTTCAAATTGAACTATGCTTTACAATCGATTGACTGTAGCCTTTTGCGACCAATCTGGCCTTAAACCTAGCATCTTCAATTCCCGTTGTCCTTTCTTTCCTTTTGAATACCCATTTTCAACGAACAACCATTTTATATCTAGGTAGTTTCACAAAGTCCCAATTACAATTTTTGCTTAGAGACTCCATCTCTTTTTGCATAGCAATCAACCATCTGCTAGAATCACTGTAACTGATTGCCTCTGTATATGTAATAGGTTCTTCAGTGAAATCAATTTCTTCAGCCACATTCAAAGCATATGCAACCAAGTTTGCTTCCACATACTTCTGTGGAGATCTAATATGTTTGAGAGGTCTATCCTTTGTAATAGAATATTGTGGTGGTGTAGGCAAAATATTATTATCTGACAATATTAAGCTAGTCTGTTCTGTACTCTATGATTGTTCCCTTAGATTAATTTTCAACTCCACTTGAGTTGAAGTGTTCTGCTTCTTATTTTTATTAGAATTCTTACAAGACAGACCATGAATCATAGCAAGTTCATCAAATACTACATCTCTACTAATCAAAACTTTCTTTTCCTCTAAACACCACAATTTATACCTCTTCACATCTGATTTAAACCCAAAAAAGACACTTTCTAGACCTAAGCTCCAATTTCCCATTACTCACATGATCATAAGTAGGATATCCAAAAATCTTTAAATCGGTATAGCAAGAAGGTTTTTCAGACCATACCTCTTCTGGTGTCTTTTTCTCAATGGTCGTTGAGAGTGAGCGATTGATCAGAAAACAAGCTGTGGTAGTAACTTCAGCCCAAAAATTCTCAGACAAACCAGCATTTGAAAGCATATACCGAAGCTTGTTCATCAAGGTTCTATTCATCTGTTCTGCCACACTATTTTGTCAAGGAGTTCCAGGCACTGTCTCAAGATGCCTTCAACCCTGCAGAAGTTATTGAATTCATCTTAGCAAAACTCCAACCTATTATCTGTGGATAGACGTTTAATCTACTTTCAAGTTTGCTTTTCCATCATTATTTTTTATTCTTTGAAGGTGTCAAACACATCAATCTTCTGTTTCAAGAAAAATGCCCAAAATTTTCTAGAGAAGTCATCAATTACTGTCAATAAGTAATAAGCACTTCCTCTTGAAAGTAATCTGGCTGGTCTCCAGAGATCTGAATGAATATGTTCAAGAGTCCCATTCGTGTTGAGTCTACCAGTAGTGAATCTGACTCTTTTCTGTTCCCCAAAGACGCAATGCTCACAAGATTTCATTTGGCTGGTCTTCTGCCCATCAAAAAGTCCTCTTTTACTCAATTCTATCATTCCGTTTTTTCTCATATGCCCAAGGCACATATGCCAAAGTTTTATAACTTCATCATTAGTCAAAGAAGTGGTGACAGCTGCTGCATCCCCTATAACTGTGGAACCATGCAAAATGTACAACTGCATAGAATTTTTATGCCCTTTTAAGTCAAGTGTACTCAAAGATATGAGATTTCACTTCAATTCTGGAACATGCCTGACATTAGTAAGTGTTCTGTAACACCATTAAACATTTTTATTCTAACGGTACCAACCCCAGCAATTTGACAAAGTGCGTTGTTTCCCATAATCACTACACCTCTCGAGACTCCTTCATATGTTGTAAACCAATCCCTATTGGGACATATATGAAAAGCGCATGTCGAGTCAAGGACCAATTCCTCACAAGGTTTAGAACCCATGTCAGAAATCACAAGAAGCTCTCCTTCACTTTTCTTATCTTCCACAACATCAACTTTCGTTGTTTTAACAAATTGCTTTCCTCTTTCATTTGCTCTCTCAGCCTTATTTCTATTTTTCAATGAATAACAGTAATCCCTAATATGTCCTTTCTTTTTACAATAATGACACACCTTTTCTCCATGTCTAATCGCATATTTCTACTAGAACTCCTATCCTGATATCTCCCACGAACAACCAAGCCTTCCGCTTGATTCCTAGATCCTCCAACAAGATGCATCATTTTCTTCTTGGATATTAAGGCATCATAGACCTTTTCTATGGTGAGTATCCCGAATATAGAGAATAGTATCTCAAAAAGTCACATATGTTGGAGGCAAAGAACACAACAACATTAACGCCAAGTCCTCATCATCATACTTAACCTCCAATGTTTTCAAATTAGCCACGATATCTTTGAACATGGTTAAATGATCATCCAATGATGCTCCCTTAGATATCTGGTGAGAATATAGGCATTGCTTCAAGTGTAGCTTACTGGTCAAGCTCTTTGTCATACAAAGCTTCTCCAACTTCAACCACAATGCGGCAACAGTTTTCTCCTTAAGAACATCTTGAAGAATTTGATTTGAAAGATGTAGATGAATTTGGGTTTCCGCTTTTCGATCCCTACGCTGCTTTTCTTCTTGCGTCTAGGTTGCAGACATATTTTCAAAGCCAATAAATGCTTCATCTGAATCTATATGCGCGAGTACTGCTCACATCTTCACTTGTCATAGAGTAATCTCGTGTTGCGATCCAATAATGCAAGATCAAATTTCATCGTTGCCATGCGGAATAATCAAACTTTTGCTTTGATACCACTTGTTATGAAACTTACCGAAAGATTATGATAATAATGAAATAAACAATCAAACAATGAATGCTAAGATTTAAGTGAAAAATCCAAGACAGGAAAAATCACTGACAGGGGAGGATAATTTCACTATAATTAATAGCAATAAGCGTTTACAACAAGATCTCAATGCACTCAACTAAGATCTAAGCTCTTTAATATGTTGTATATATGTTGTTCATAGGCATATTGTAGGTTCACATGTGAGGATATATTTAGTATTAATCGAGAAAGATTACTAAATGAAATAAGTACATTAATCATCAAGTTTAAACGTGTTGTCAATATCTTCGATTGTTGTTAAAACATAATATACTGGGAGATTCGAAGTCCTATTGCTTGTTAATCAAGCTCGTAAATGCTTCGTAGTAGTTTCTTAGCATTGCATTTAGATAGTTATATGTCAATTAAAGTCGAAGTAGATATTTAGTTCTTGTGAAAATGATACTTTATTCACCCTTTATTACTTGGCTATTGTAGAGGCCCAAATCTTTTCTATAAAGCTAGGCCCATAATTGTGTGATTAACTTCACATTAGGCCCAATAAAGGAAATATAAGCCCAAAAGATAGTCCAATACATGTTTAAAGGTAAAATGATGTTTATAAAGTATTTTCTTAAAAACGATTTGATGAAGATTGGACGGAATGCAAAGTATTTCACTTTATGGTTAAAATTATACTTCAAATATTTTTAGTCTCCTTTGAGACCCATTTTCGATATAGAAACCATTCTAATTTGAAAATGATATCTGAATAAAAGTTGTAGCTCTTTGAGTTATCTTTCCAACACACTTTGAATCACCTCAATCGGATATCGGGAGAAAAAGTTATGATTGAAATACCAAAAGCTGTGCAATACCAACGGACAACCGGTCGACCGGAGCAACTAACCGGTCGACCGGAAAAGCAGAAAACCCACGATTTTTTTTTTGTATTAATGGCCACTACTTGCACTACTTAATTACCCTATTTAATATGACCTTTCACCCACCCCAAACCTCACCTATAAATACCCTCTTCACTCATTTGATTTTTCACACCAAAAGCACTTTCAATTTGCTTTCAAAAGTTGAGAGAAAAATAGAGAGTTTGGGAGAGAAAAGGAAGGTGGTTTTTCAAAGTGTTTTCCAGAAGTTTTAAGTGTGGGCAAAAATATTCTGCAAGAAGGTTTTTGTGGTTTCAAAAGGTTTTCAAACAACAAAGGAAGGTCCAAACGTCCAAGCTTCGTCAAAGTTTTGAAGTTTATCCAAAGTTTTTCAAAGTTCTTTTCAAAGTTCGTCAAACATCAAATCAAGGTAGGTAGAGGTGCATAAAGTTGTTATACGTGTTTAAGTTATAATTTTCTAGCAAGTAATGTTCTATGTTAAAGGCTAATGTTGTGTGTCAAATGGTATCGTCGGTTCGGCATGTGCCTTTCATGTCAAATGGTTCCGTCGGTGCGGCATACATTTAAAGGTTAATGTTGTGTGTCAAATGGTATCTTCGGTTCGGCATGCACCTTTCATGTCAAATGGTTCCGTTGGTACGGCATACATTTTCATGTCAAATGGTACCTCCGGGTACGGCATGTTTTATGGAAGTTCTAATGTTAATTGTTATGAAATGCTTAGCTTAATCACGATTGCACCTATGACGCCTATTGAGTTTTCAACTCACGGGTTTCTACCCTATATCTACAGATTAAATGTTGATGTACCGGGTTGGATGATGGAAGAGATGGAAGGAGATGCAATAAGCCTATGGGAACCCGGTGAACAAGTGATTTAGATTTAAAGTCTTTAATGTTTCAAATGTTATTTCCAACGTTATTTCTTTTGAGTATCTTGAACAAGTCATGATTTCATCAAATAAATTATATTCCGTGATTTTGGAAAGTTATAAAGTGTTTTAATCCAATATCCTTCAAAAAGAATGTTTGTTAAGATTTAAGCTTCCGCTAAGATATGTACACTTGTTACTAAACCACCGGTTAAGTTAAATAAAGTAAGTAGCATCCCGGTCCACTAGGGGTTGGGGCGTTACAGCGTGGTATCAGAGCAATGGTTTTTAAGCCGGTTCTGTAGACCAATTATGTTTTCAAAACAAAAAGAAAATTTGAAAGTTTAAGGTATTCCATGGCATATTGCATTCATCTATCGAATCTCATCCTACAGCCCAGGTATGTGCAAAGTTTAAAGTTATGGAAGTTATGATTTGATGCTTTGATAAGTTATGGCACATTTTCAAGTATATGTTTATGTTAAAGTTAAATGTGCTGTTTCAAAGATATGTATTGGACTTGGGCAAAAACTTAAAGTTATGGGCATAAAGGAAATGTATGTTATGATGTTATGTGATAAAAGGCATAATTGAGCATTTATGTGACAGAATGGTTAGATATTTACAAACGGCAAGGAAGATTACGGCTAGGGCTTATAGGGCAGATTTAAACCGTAGAATTGCTATCCATGCTTATGAGAACTATGTAACGGATCCTAACAGACCGCTTAGCGATCATGTACATGACATCTATGAATGATGCATGAGGGCGGTTAATGCTTGTATGGAGATCACCCATATTGAAGCCATAAATAACCTAATACATTCCCTCCCACCGCAATGGGGAGATATGGGAGTCACAGTTAGAGATGAAATGTTAGAAGGCAATCCAAACATGTTCGAGTTCGAGAGATATTGCCATGCCCTGATAGATTTATGGGATGATGTAATTCATGAGGAGCCTGAGGAAGAACCTATGGCTGAGGAAGAAGACCCTGAAGAGGAACCCGAGGAGGAGCAGGAGCCTGAACCAAAACCACAAGTAGTGATAGATATAGAGTCCGGGCCTGAGGCGGAAGATTCTTCCGAAGATGAAACTCCACCAAGGAAGCTTCGTAAAACTCATAGGGATTAGAGATCTAGATATTCCCATTTCCTTATGATGTCTTCTTTCATGCTAAGTTTATCAAACTATTTTCAAGAAGTATGAGAAATAAAGATCTTATCTTTCTTCCTTATAAAAAAAAAAAAGTTAATAAGAAACCTTACATCTTATCCGTAGGAAAATGTCGCGAGCCAACCAGAACAACTTGATAAGAGATCTCCTCCAAGCAGTCCAAGACCTAGGCAGACAGAACCCGAACCAAGCTCAACCCCTAGCACCAGCTCCTAATGCTCTTCAAACCCATGCTTCAGTGGTCGAGCAATTTCGAAGGCACAAGCCCCTTACTTTCAATGGAGCAACTGATCCACTTGCAGCCGAGGAGTGGCTTCGCAAGTTGGAGAGAATATTCCGATTGATAGGATGCACGGACGCTCAGAAGGTCCAGTGCGCTGAGTTCATGTTCTCCGGTGACGCAAGTCACTGGTGGGAATCAATGTCTCGAACTAGGACTCCGGAGCAACAATTGGCGCTAACATGGGAACAGTTCAAGGAGGAAGTGATGGATAAGTACTTTCCCCAATCTCTAAGGGATTTCAAGGAGGGCGAATTTCTTCAACTCAAACAGGGAACCATGACCCTGACGGAGTATGAACGGAAGTTTGACCAACTCTCAAGGTATGCTACACATTTGGTAGACACGGAGGCCAAGAAAATACGAAGGTTCGAGCAAGGGCTGAACTCGGACATGAGTATGATCCTTATGTCCCACGATTTCACGTCTTACCGTGGAATGTTGGAACGAGCTCATGCCAATCTGGTATCAGAAGGCCAATGCGGAGAAAAATCGGTTCAATTGGACAACCGACAGGATAAAGGGCAGTTCAGGAAACGAAGGTGGAATGACCAAGATAAAGGAAAAAGCAAATGGCAGAACAAGAGGGCTAATGGCGGAGCCAATGCCAATAAGAGCATAGTGCCAGTCATTGCGCCATGTGCTAAGTGTGGAAGGATGCATCGTGGCGAATGTCTGCAAGGGAAGAATGTTTGTTACCGATGCGGAAAGTCAGGACATATCATCAGGGATTGTCCTATGTCTGCACCGAAAAAGGATGACAGCAAGGATCAAGATCAGAAGGGGAAAGCACGAGTTTTTGCACTGACTCAAAAGGAGGTAGAGGAGAACTCGAACGTTATAGCAGGTACTTTATTGATAGCCAATATGCCTGCTTATGTACTGTTTGATTCAGGAGCTACGCACTCCTTTGCATCGACGATTTTTATGGCTAGGTCTAATATTACCTGTGATAAATCGGAAGGTATATTAGAAGTTAGTATCCCTACAGGTAACCCTTTGAGTACTGATAAGATAGCCAAATCTGTTAGTATTGAAGTTGAGGGAAAACCTATGGAAGCAAACTTATACATGATAGAGATGAATGACTTCGATGTAATACTAGGCATGGATTGGTTGGGTAGTAATTATGCCACCATCCGATGTAAGGAAAAGGAAATATTATTTCAGAAACCAGGAGAGGAACCATTTTTCCTTCTTTGGAATCAAGACAAAACCTTTTATTCGACTAGTATCGGCTTTACAAGCTGAGAAGATGTTGAGAAAAGGAGCTTGTCAAGGGTATTTGGTAAATATCCTAGGAGGGAAACAAGAGATGGTAAAGATTGAGGACGTACCAGTAGTACGGGAGTTCGAAGATGTGTTTCCAGAAGAGCTATCTGGTATTCCACCAGATAGGCAAGTGGAATTCACCATAGAGCTAATTCCTGGAGCGGCACCAGTATCGAAAGCCCCATATAGAATGGCTCCGAAGGAACTACAAGAGTTAAGGAAGCAAATACAGGAACTCCTTGATATGGGATTCATACGACCAAGTGTATCTCCATGGGGTGCACCAGTGTTGTTCGTGAAGAAGAAAGATGGAAGCATGAGGATGTGTATTGATTACAGGGAGTTGAATCGATTAACCATCAAGAATAAGTACCCACTCCCAAGAATCGAGGATCTCTTAGATCAACTGAAAGGAGCCAAGGTATTTTCCAAGATCGATTTACGATCTGGGTACCATCAATTAAAAGTGAAGACAGATGATATACCTAAGACAGCTTTCAGGACTCGTTATGGACACTACGAGTTTACGGTGTTGCCATTTGGATTAACTAATGCACCAGCAGTATTCATGGATCTGATGAATCGAGTATTTCATCAGTATTTAGATCAATTTGTCATAGTCTTTATTGACGACATTTTGATATACTCCAAGAGTAAGGAGCAACATGAAGAGCATCTAAGAGTAGTCCTAGAGGTGCTACGCAAGGAGAAACTTTATGCCAAATTCAAGAAGTGTGAATTCTGGCTTGAACGAGTTGGATTTCTTGGACATGTAGTCACTGCCCAAGGGATTGAAGTAGATCCAGCAAAAGTGGAAGCAGTAACTAACTGGAAGGCGCCGACTAATGCTGGTGAAGTACGGAGCTTTCTAGGATTGGCCGGATATTATCGAAGGTTTATTGAAGGATTTTCCAAGATAGCTGGCCCAATGACTCAGCTTACAAGAAAAGGGAGTCAAATTTCAATGGACGGATATCTGTGAGAAGAGTTTTCAAGAACTTAAGCAGAGGCTGATATCTGCGCCTGTGTTAACAATACCTGAGGGAACAGAAGGGTTTGTTATATACAATGATGCATCCAAGCAAGGGCTAGGATGTGTACTAATGCAGAATGGAAAGGTAGTAGCCTACGCTTCAAGGCAATTGAAGAAGCATGAGCAGAACTACCCGACGCATGATTTAGAGCTTGCGGCGGTAGTACACGCATTGAAAATATGGCGACACTACTTGTACGGAAGTAAGTGTGAAATTTATACGGATCATAAGAGCTTAAAATATTTCTTCACACAGAAAGAACTAAACATGAGACAGAGACGATGGTTAGAGTTAGTGAATGATTACAACTGTACCATTCACTACCATCCAGGTAAGGCAAATGTGGTGGCCGACGCCTTGAGTAGGAAATTGACGGGACAGTTGACGTCACTACTCACTTGTCAAATGGAGTTAGACAAGGACTTGGAAAGAATGAAGATTGAGGTGGTTACCACACCAAGACAAGTCACAGGGAAATTAGCAGCTTTGACAATTCGACCTACTCTTTGAGAGCGAATTATAGAAGCACAAGGTAATGACCTATTCTTGATGAAGATCAAGGAAGAAGTTGGAACAGATAAGAGGAAAGATTTTGGAATAGCCGCAGACCAAGCACTGATGTTTAAAGGAAGAATTTGCGTGCCTAAGAATGAGGATTTGAGGAACGAGATATTAAAAGAGCTCATTGCACCCCGTACACCGCACATCCCGGTGGTACGAAAATGTATCGAGACCTCCGAGATACATTCTGGTGGAGAAACATGAAAAGGAGTATCGGACTGTACGTGCATAAATGTATAGTATGTCAGCAGGTTAAGGCGGAACACCAAAGACCAGCAGGATTGCTGAATCCTTTAGAGATACCTGAATGGAAATGGGAAAACATCACAATGGATTTTGTGGTTGGATTTCCAAAGTCAGCAAAAGGACACAATGCTATATGGGTTATAGTAGACCGATTGACGAAGGCAGCTCATTTTCTTCCAATGAAAATGACTTTTAGTATGGACCAGTTGGCACAGTTGTACATAAAAGAAATAGTAAGGATACACGGTGTACCTGTGTCTATTGTGTCTGATAGAGACCCAAGGTTTACATCTAAATTCTGGAAAAGCCTACAAGCAGCTATGGGAACGAAGCTGAATTTCAGTACAGCATTTCACCCGCAGTCTGACGGACAGTCTGAAAGGACCATCCAGACTTTAGAGGACATGTTGAGAGCATGTGTTTTGGATCTAGGTGGTAGTTGGGAGTCATACTTACCCCTAGTAGAATTTGCGTATAACAATAGTTTTCAAACAACTATTGGAATGGCACCGTATGAAGCTCTCTATGGAAGAAGATGTAGATCCCCTATTCATTGGGACGAAGTCGGGGAGAAGAGAATTTTGGGACCAGAAATAGTTGAAAGGACAGTTGAAGCGATCGATCTGATCCGAGCAAGGATAAAGGCAGCACAGGATCGGCAGAAGAGCTATGCTGACACGAGAAGAAAGGATTTAGAGTTTCAAGTGGGAGACAAAGTCTTTCTAAAGGTAGCACCAATGAAAGGTGTACTTAGATTTGGAAAGAAAGGCAAGCTACAACCCTGGTATATTGGACCTTTCGAGATACTTGATAAGGTTGGGAACGTGGCTTACCGATTAGCTTTGCCACCTGAATTGTCAGCGGTACACAATGTGTTCCACGTATCAATGATAAAGAAATACGTGCATGATCCTAATCATGTGATAAGTTATCAGACCTTAGAAGTACAAAAGGATTTATCTTATGAGGAATCACCGATTAAGATACTGGATCGAAAAGTGCATAAACTAAGGAATAAAGAGATTCAACTGGTTAAGATACAGTGGAATAATCACGGAATGGAAGAAGCTACGTGGGAGAAGGAAGAAGAAGTTAAAGTCAAGTATCCCGCACTCCTTGCCCAATTATAAGGTAAATTTCGAGGACGAAATTTATATAAGGGAGGAAGGATGTAGAGGCCCAAATCTTTTCTATAAAGCTAGGCCCATAATTGTGTGATTAACTTCACATTAGGCCCAATAAAGGAAATATAAGCCCAAAAGATAGTCCAATACATGTTTAAAGGTAAAATGATGTTTTTAAAGTATTTTCTTAAAAAACGATTTGATGAAGATTGGACGGAATGCAAAGTATTTCACTTTATGGTTAAAATTATACTTCAAATATTTTTAGTCTCCTTTGAGACCCATTTTCGATATAGAAAACATTCTAATTTGAAAATGATATCTGAATAAAAGTTGTAGCTCTTTGAGTTATCTTTCCAACACACTTTGAATCACCTCAATCGGATATCGGGAGAAAAAGTTATGATTGAAATACCAAAAGCTGTGCAATACCAACGGACAACCGGTCGACCGGAGCAACTAACCGGTCGACCGGAAAAGCAGAAAACCCACGATTTTTTTGTATTAATGGCCACTACTTGCACTACTTAATTACCCTATTTAATATGACCTTTCACCCACCCCAAACCTCACCTATAAATACCCTCTTCACTCATTTGATTTTTCACACCAAAAGCACTTTCAATTTGCTTTCAAAAGTTGAGAGAAAAAAATAGAGAGTTTGGGAGAGAAAAGGAAGGTGGTTTTTCAAAGTGTTTTCCAGAAGTTTTAAGTGTGGGCAAAAATATTCTGCAAGAAGGTTTTTGTGGTTTCAAAAGGTTTTCAAACAACAAAGGAAGGTCCAAACGTCCAAGCTTCGTCAAAGTTTTGAAGTTTATCCAAAGTTTTTCAAAGTTCTTTTCAAAGTTCGTCAAACATCAAATCAAGGTAGGTAGAGGTGCATAAAGTTGTTATACGTGTTTAAGTTATAATTTTCTAGCAAGTAATGTTCTATGTTAAAGGCTAATGTTGTGTGTCAAATGGTATCGTCGGTTCGGCATGTGCCTTTCATGTCAAATGGTTCCGTCGGTGCGGCATACATTTAAAGGTTAATGTTGTGTGTCAAATGGTATCTTCGGTTCGGCATGCACCTTTCATGTCAAATGGTTCCGTTGGTACGGCATACATTTTCATGTCAAATGGTACCTCCGGGTACGGCATGTTTTATGGAAGTTCTAATGTTAATTGTTATGAAATGCTTAGCTTAATCACGATTGCACCTATGACGCCTATTGAGTTTTCAACTCACGGGTTTCTACCCTATATCTACAGATTAAATGTTGATGTACCGGGTTGGATGATGGAAGAGATGGAAGGAGATGCAATAAGCCTATGGGAACCCGGTGAACAAGTGATTTAGATTTAAAGTCTTTAATGTTTCAAATGTTATTTCCAACGTTATTTCTTTTGAGTATCTTGAACAAGTCATGATTTCATCAAATAAATTATATTCCGTGATTTTGGAAAGTTATAAAGTGTTTTAATCCAATATCCTTCAAAAAGAATGTTTGTTAAGATTTAAGCTTCCGCTAAGATATGTACACTTGTTACTAAACCACCGGTTAAGTTAAATAAAGTAAGTAGCATCCCGGTCCACTAGGGGTTGGGGCGTTACAGCGTGGTATCAGAGCAATGGTTTTTAAGCCGGTTCTGTAGACCAATTATGTTTTCAAAACAAAAAGAAAATTTGAAAGTTTAAGGTATTCCATGGCATATTGCATTCATCTATCGAATCTCATCCTACAGCCCAGGTATGTGCAAAGTTTAAAGTTATGGAAGTTATGATTTGATGCTTTGATAAGTTATGGCACATTTTCAAGTATATGTTTATGTTAAAGTTAAATGTGCTGTTTCAAAGATATGTATTGGACTTGGGCAAAAACTTAAAGTTATGGGCATAAAGGAAATGTATGTTATGATGTTATGTGATAAAAGGCATAATTGAGCATTTATGTGACAGAATGGTTAGATATTTACAAACGGCAAGGAAGATTACGGCTAGGGCTTATAGGGCAGATTTAAACCGTAGAATTGCTATCCATGCTTATGAGAACTATGTAACGGATCCTAACAGACCGCTTAGCGATCATGTACATGACATCTATGAATGATGCATGAGGGCGGTTAATGCTTGTATGGAGATCACCCATATTGAAGCCATAAATAACCTAATACATTCCCTCCCACCGCAATGGGGAGATATGGGAGTCACAGTTAGAGATGAAATGTTAGAAGGCAATCCAAACATGTTCGAGTTCGAGAGATATTGCCATGCCCTGATAGATTTATGGGATGATGTAATTCATGAGGAGCCTGAGGAAGAACCTATGGCTGAGGAAGAAGACCCTGAAGAGGAACCCGAGGAGGAGCAGGAGCCTGAACCAAAACCACAAGTAGTGATAGATATAGAGTCCGGGCCTGAGGCGGAAGATTCTTCCGAAGATGAAACTCCACCAAGGAAGCTTCGTAAAACTCATAGGGATTAGAGATCTAGATATTCCCATTTCCTTATGATGTCTTCTTTCATGCTAAGTTTATCAAACTATTTTCAAGAAGTATGAGAAATAAAGATCTTATCTTTCTTCCTTATAAAAAAAAAAGAAGTTAATAAGAAACCTTACATCTTATCCGTAGGAAAATGTCGCGAGCCAACCAGAACAACTTGATAAGAGATCTCCTCCAAGTAGTCCAAGACCTAGGCAGACAGAACCCGAACCAAGCTCAACCCCTAGCACCAGCTCCTAATGCTCTTCAAACCCATGCTTCAGTGGTCGAGCAATTTCGAAGGCACAAGCCCCTTACTTTCAATGGAGCAACTGATCCACTTGCAGCCGAGGAGTGGCTTCGCAAGTTGGAGAGAATATTCCGATTGATAGGATGCACGGACGCTCAGAAGGTCCAGTGCGCTGAGTTCATGTTCTCCGGTGACGCAAGTCACTGGTGGGAATCAATGTCTCGAACTAGGACTCCGGAGCAACAATTGGCGCTAACATGGGAACAGTTCAAGGAGGAAGTGATGGATAAGTACTTTCCCCAATCTCTAAGGGATTTCAAGGAGGGCGAATTTCTTCAACTCAAACAGGGAACCATGACCCTGACGGAGTATGAACGGAAGTTTGACCAACTCTCAAGGTATGCTACACATTTGGTAGACACGGAGGCCAAGAAAATACGAAGGTTCGAGCAAGGGCTGAACTCGGACATGAGTATGATCCTTATGTCCCACGATTTCACGTCTTACCGTGGAATGTTGGAACGAGCTCATGCAATCTGGTATCAGAAGGCCAATGCGGAGAAATCGGTTCAATTGGACAACCGACAGGATAAAGGGCAGTTCAGGAAACGAAGGTGGAATGACCAAGATAAAGGAAAAAGCAAATGGCAGAACAAGAGGGCTAATGGCGGAGCCAATGCCAATAAGAGCATAGTGCCAGTCATTGCGCCATGTGCTAAGTGTGGAAGGATGCATCGTGGCGAATGTCTGCAAGGGAAGAATGTTTGTTACCGATGCGGAAAGTCAGGACATATCATCAGGGATTGTCCTATGTCTGCACCGAAAAAGGATGACAGCAAGGATCAAGATCAGAAGGGGAAAGCACGAGTTTTTGCACTGACTCAAAAGGAGGTAGAGGAGAACTCGAACGTTATAGCAGGTACTTTATTGATAGCCAATATGCCTGCTTATGTACTGTTTGATTCAGGAGCTACGCACTCCTTTGCATCGACGATTTTTATGGCTAGGTCTAATATTACCTGTGATAAATCGGAAGGTATATTAGAAGTTAGTATCCCTACAGGTAACCCTTTGAGTACTGATAAGATAGCCAAATCTGTTAGTATTGAAGTTGAGGGAAAACCTATGGAAGCAAACTTATACATGATAGAGATGAATGACTTCGATGTAATACTAGGCATGGATTGGTTGGGTAGTAATTATGCCACCATCCGATGTAAGGAAAAGGAAATATTATTTCAGAAACCAGGAGAGGAACCATTTTTCCTTCTTTGGAATCAAGACAAAACCTTTTATTCGACTAGTATCGGCTTTACAAGCTGAGAAGATGTTGAGAAAAGGAGCTTGTCAAGGGTATTTGGTAAATATCCTAGGAGGGAAACAAGAGATGGTAAAGATTGAGGACGTACCAGTAGTACGGGAGTTCGAAGATGTGTTTCCAGAAGAGCTATCTGGTATTCCACCAGATAGGCAAGTGGAATTCACCATAGAGCTAATTCCTGGAGCGGCACCAGTATCGAAAGCCCCATATAGAATGGCTCCGAAGGAACTACAAGAGTTAAGGAAGCAAATACAGGAACTCCTTGATATGGGATTCATACGACCAAGTGTATCTCCATGGGGTGCACCAGTGTTGTTCGTGAAGAAGAAAGATGGAAGCATGAGGATGTGTATTGATTACAGGGAGTTGAATCGATTAACCATCAAGAATAAGTACCCACTCCCAAGAATCGAGGATCTCTTAGATCAACTGAAAGGAGCCAAGGTATTTTCCAAGATCGATTTACGATCTGGGTACCATCAATTAAAAGTGAAGACAGATGATATACCTAAGACAGCTTTCAGGACTCGTTATGGACACTACGAGTTTACGGTGTTGCCATTTGGATTAACTAATGCACCAACAGTATTCATGGATCTGATGAATCGAGTATTTCATCAGTATTTAGATCAATTTGTCATAGTCTTTATTGACGACATTTTGATATACTCCAAGAGTAAGGAGCAACATGAAGAGCATCTAAGAGTAGTCCTAGAGGTGCTACGCAAGGAGAAACTTTATGCCAAATTCAAGAAGTGTGAATTCTGGCTTGAACGAGTTGGATTTCTTGGACATGTAGTCACTGCCCAAGGGATTGAAGTAGATCCAGCAAAAGTGGAAGCAGTAAACTAACTGGAAGGCGCCGACTAATGCTGGTGAAGTACGGAGCTTTCTAGGATTGGCCGGATATTATCGAAGGTTTATTGAAGGATTTTCCAAGATAGCTGGCCCAATGACTCAGCTTACAAGAAAAGGGAGTCAAATTTCAATGGACGGATATCTGTGAGAAGAGTTTTTCAAGAACTTAAGCAGAGGCTGATATCTGCGCCTGTGTTAACAATACCTGAGGGAACAGAAGGGTTTGTTATATACAATGATGCATCCAAGCAAGGGCTAGGATGTGTACTAATGCAGAATGGAAAGGTAGTAGCCTACGCTTCAAGGCAATTGAAGAAGCATGAGCAGAACTACCCGACGCATGATTTAGAGCTTGCGGCGGTAGTACACGCATTGAAAATATGGCGACACTACTTGTACGGAAGTAAGTGTGAAATTTATACGGATCATAAGAGCTTAAAATATTTCTTCACACAGAAAGAACTAAACATGAGACAGAGACGATGGTTAGAGTTAGTGAATGATTACAACTGTACCATTCACTACCATCCAGGTAAGGCAAATGTGGTGGCCGACGCCTTGAGTAGGAAATTGACGGGACAGTTGACGTCACTACTCACTTGTCAAATGGAGTTAGACAAGGACTTGGAAAGAATGAAGATTGAGGTGGTTACCACACCAAGACAAGTCACAGGGAAATTAGCAGCTTTGACAATTCGACCTACTCTTTGAGAGCGAATTATAGAAGCACAAGGTAATGACCTATTCTTGATGAAGATCAAGGAAGAAGTTGGAACAGATAAGAGGAAAGATTTTGGAATAGCCGCAGACCAAGCACTGATGTTTAAAGGAAGAATTTGCGTGCCTAAGAATGAGGATTTGAGGAACGAGATATTAAAAGAGCTCATTGCACCCCGTACACCGCACATCCCGGTGGTACGAAAATGTATCGAGACCTCCGAGATACATTCTGGTGGAGAAACATGAAAAGGAGTATCGGACTGTACGTGCATAAATGTATAGTATGTCAGCAGGTTAAGGCGGAACACCAAAGACCAGCAGGATTGCTGAATCCTTTAGAGATACCTGAATGGAAATGGGAAAACATCACAATGGATTTTGTGGTTGGATTTCCAAAGTCAGCAAAAGGACACAATGCTATATGGGTTATAGTAGACCGATTGACGAAGGCAGCTCATTTTCTTCCAATGAAAATGACTTTTAGTATGGACCAGTTGGCACAGTTGTACATAAAAGAAATAGTAAGGATACACGGTGTACCTGTGTCTATTGTGTCTGATAGAGACCCAAGGTTTACATCTAAATTCTGGAAAAGCCTACAAGCAGCTATGGGAACGAAGCTGAATTTCAGTACAGCATTTCACCCGCAGTCTGACGGACAGTCTGAAAGGACCATCCAGACTTTAGAGGACATGTTGAGAGCATGTGTTTTGGATCTAGGTGGTAGTTGGGAGTCATACTTACCCCTAGTAGAATTTGCGTATAACAATAGTTTTCAAACAACTATTGGAATGGCACCGTATGAAGCTCTCTATGGAAGAAGATGTAGATCCCCTATTCATTGGGACGAAGTCGGGGAGAAGAGAATTTTGGGACCAGAAATAGTTGAAAGGACAGTTGAAGCGATCGATCTGATCCGAGCAAGGATAAAGGCAGCACAGGATCGGCAGAAGAGCTATGCTGACACGAGAAGAAAGGATTTAGAGTTTCAAGTGGGAGACAAAGTCTTTCTAAAGGTAGCACCAATGAAAGGTGTACTTAGATTTGGAAAGAAAGGCAAGCTACAACCCTGGTATATTGGACCTTTCGAGATACTTGATAAGGTTGGGAACGTGGCTTACCGATTAGCTTTGCCACCTGAATTGTCAGCGGTACACAATGTGTTCCACGTATCAATGATAAAGAAATACGTGCATGATCCTAATCATGTGATAAGTTATCAGACCTTAGAAGTACAAAAGGATTTATCTTATGAGGAATCACCGATTAAGATACTGGATCGAAAAGTGCATAAACTAAGGAATAAAGAGATTCAACTGGTTAAGATACAGTGGAATAATCACGGAATGGAAGAAGCTACGTGGGAGAAGGAAGAAGAAGTTAAAGTCAAGTATCCCGCACTCCTTGCCCAATTATAAGGTAAATTTCGAGGACGAAATTTATATAAGGGAGGAAGGATGTAGAGGCCCAAATCTTTTCTATAAAGCTAGGCCCATAATTGTGTGATTAACTTCACATTAGGCCCAATAAAGGAAATATAAGCCCAAAAGATAGTCCAATACATGTTTAAAGGTAAAATGATGTTTATAAAGTATTTTCTTAAAAACGATTTGATGAAGATTGGACGGAATGCAAAGTATTTCACTTTATGGTTAAAATTATACTTCAAATATTTTTAGTCTCCTTTGAGACCCATTTTCGATATAGAAAAACATTCTAATTTGAAAATGATATCTGAATAAAAGTTGTAGCTCTTTGAGTTATCTTTCCAACACACTTTGAATCACCTCAATCGGATATCGGGAGAAAAAGTTATGATTGAAATACCAAAAGCTGTGCAATACCAACGGACAACCGGTCGACCGGAGCAACTAACCGGTCGACCGGAAAAGCAGAAAACCCACGATTTTTTTGTATTAATGGCCACTACTTGCACTACTTAATTACCCTATTTAATATGACCTTTCACCCACCCCAAACCTCACCTATAAATACCCTCTTCACTCATTTGATTTTTCACACCAAAAGCACTTTCAATTTGCTTTCAAAAGTTGAGAGAAAAATAGAGAGTTTGGGAGAGAAAAGAAAGGTGGTTTTTTCAAAGTGTTTTCCAGAAGTTTTAAGTGTGGGCAAAAATATTCTGCAAGAAGGTTTTTGTGGTTTCAAAAGGTTTTCAAACAACAAAGGAAGGTCCAAACGTCCAAGCTTCGTCAAAGTTTTGAAGTTTATCCAAAGTTTTTCAAAGTTCTTTTCAAAGTTCGTCAAACATCAAATCAAGGTAGGTAGAGGTGCATAAAGTTGTTATACGTGTTTAAGTTATAATTTTCTAGCAAGTAATGTTCTATGTTAAAGGCTAATGTTGTGTGTCAAATGGTATCGTCGGTTCGGCATGTGCCTTTCATGTCAAATGGTTCCGTCGGTGCGGCATACATTTAAAGGTTAATGTTGTGTGTCAAATGGTATCTTCGGTTCGGCATGCACCTTTCATGTCAAATGGTTCCGTTGGTACGGCATACATTTTCATGTCAAATGGTACCTCCGGGTACGGCATGTTTTATGGAAGTTCTAATGTTAATTGTTATGAAATGCTTAGCTTAATCACGATTGCACCTATGACGCCTATTGAGTTTTCAACTCACGGGTTTCTACCCTATATCTACAGATTAAATGTTGATGTACCGGGTTGGATGATGGAAGAGATGGAAGGAGATGCAATAAGCCTATGGGAACCCGGTGAACAAGTGATTTAGATTTAAAGTCTTTAATGTTTCAAATGTTATTTCCAACGTTATTTCTTTTGAGTATCTTGAACAAGTCATGATTTCATCAAATAAATTATATTCCGTGATTTTGGAAAGTTATAAAGTGTTTTAATCCAATATCCTTCAAAAAGAATGTTTGTTAAGATTTAAGCTTCCGCTAAGATATGTACACTTGTTACTAAACCACCGGTTAAGTTAAATAAAGTAAGTAGCATCCCGGTCCACTAGGGGTTGGGGCGTTACAGCTATGATACTGTACACTTATGGAATTTTAGCGATCAACACTACAAAAGGTAACCGATTTCGCGGCAATAAAATGTTGTCCCAAAATTGAGATTTCATTGCAAAAGTAATTTAGCGACAACAAGATGTTTGTTGAGGGCATTGTCGTGTTATATGAGTCGTGGAATGTAATCCGCGATAAATTTCGCTTATTCATTGCATTGACAAATTTGCAACATTATTTGTTTGACATGAAAAGTACGAAATCACAACTTACTGTGATTACTCGTTCCCACTTGGGTATTTTTTTTACCTTAACCCTGTTGAGTATATGGAGCAAGTATGGTATGTATTTCTGGTCCAAAATACGAGGACAGGTCTATGGTTCAAATTTTATTGATTACCTTTATTATACAAGTATTAACTTTGTGTTTTGATTACTTGCAGGTTGATTGGGTATTAAGGTGGAGATTTGTTGGGTTTTGATCACCACAAAGCTCGGGTGATGGTGTAAAATGTAGGAATGTATTTTCACAGGTCCCAGACAATAGTGAATTGATATTAACAACCAAGTCTAAAGGCTCAATCCGAAAAACAACGTGGACCATCGAAAGTAGATTAAGAAAGGGAAAAATTCATAACTAAAAGGTTAACTATCACTCATTTCAAAACTAAGAGCAAATGTTTCAAATTTCAAAAATTAGATCTTTATTAAAATTTATTTATGATTAAATCAATTTATTTATTTATCGGTCACAAATCACAATAATTATAAGTCACAACTTATTATACATCACAATTTATCAAATCATCGGTCACATATTAATAAAAATTTTGGTAATTTATTATTTCTTAGTCACAAATTAACTTTTTCATTGATCACATATTGTTTATTGGTCACAGATTAACCAATTTAATGGTCATAGTCAACCAAATAATCTGTTACCACCATAGGACCAACATCTCCACCATACCAAACCACCACGACCAACCAAAAAATTTCCAAACATACTACCACCGTCGTAGCTGCCACCACCAACACTTACAACCACCACACCACACTACCACGACCAATCAAAAAATTCCTAAACCTACCATCACGTTATCGCTGCCACCACCACTAACACCGTCACCACCACCAATCCACGCCGCCACCATAGTCATACCACCACACAAAAACCACCACCAGATCCATCATCACCACTGTCGCTGCCACTACCACAACCACTACTAACATTGACACCGCGCACAGCCACCGTGGACCGCCACCTGTACCTCCACTATCTATATCAAAAAAATCACTGCCACCACCATCGCCAGCAATTGCTACCACAAAACTCACCTCCACCGCCAGATCTACCATCGCCATTAGACCCACCACCATCACCAACAATCACAAAAATCACCACCATCACCATTAGACCCACCACCATCGTCTCCATACCACTTCCGCACATCGATCTAATTGCACCTAATAATGACCCAAATTGTTAGGTTTTTCATCCATTTATATTTGCATTGTTACGATAAATTAACGCCTAAATGCACTAAGTATCTAAATATATTAATTTAGGCTGTAAATGGATGAATTGGTGGAAGATTGGAGAAATGAGCGGAAAAGAGGCAAAGTGGAGGAAAATGAAAGTTCGGAAACTAAAGTGAAAATACTCTAAACTTATAATGAAAATTCGAGAGTGCTAGTGGTTAAGCAAATGAGGAAAGAAGTCGAAGGGAAGAAATATAATCAAAGTATGATCACACGTCAATTTTCAATTGAAAAAGTTATGCATCGATTTTCAGCCTCATATTGAGACCCATTTTTGACATGGAAAACGATCTAATTGGAAGATGATATTTGAAGAAAAGTTGTATCCCTTTGAGTTATATTTTCAACCCATCTTAAATCACCTCAATCAGACATCGAGATAGAAAGTTATGGGCAAAATACTAAAATTTGTCCGACGAAAAAAATGGCAAAGTCATGCGGTTGCAAGAACACGTCCAAGGAACTCAAAGGCACAATTTTGTTGTTCCATGCTACCACAAGGAACTATACCATGCAGTCGCATGGTTATATTTTGAGGCCGAATCTATAGTTTTCAAATCTCGTTCCAACACTTATGGTAACCTAATTTTTCACGTCTTTTAAACTCTAATTCACCCCAGAAAGTGAGGCAGCCTAGAGTATACACCTTTCTCTCATCCAAAGCTCATGAACTCCATGAAGAACTAACATTCTTGATGAAACTACGAAGAAACTCATTGGATTTGGAGATTTCACATCTTTTATTAATCTATTTTGGTATTTCTTTGTTGAACAATTCTAGGTTTTAGACTTTTTCTCTTGAATTTACATTGAAATCGGTTTAACATTTACTAGATTTTTCATGGAATCGGTTTAACTTTTACTAGATTTTTCATAGATTCAGTCATGCCATTTCGATTGAAGAATTAAACTAATTGTTGAGTTTCAATCTTAATTACTTTATTGGTGTGATTCTTTACTGCCTTATGCTTGATGTATATGGTCGATCTTGAAGCTTATTTCAATAAAATTGTACGAATATGTTATAAATCTAGATTTTAGGATTACAGTTGTGAATTAAATTAGTTTTCACAATAAATCCTCTGATTAGAGAGTTGGGATGAAAATTCTTTAATTGAGTTATAAACTGAATAATTGAAATAATTGATCCGATCCGATTGAGGAAATTCTAACGCTTCACTACTTTATACTTTGATTTTGAATCTCATTCAAACATACAAATTTCACTACACATTCGAGAGAACATCCATCCTTTTGAGCATTTGAGTAATTTTCCATCTCACTGTGGAATCGACACCCAAACGTTATGCTACAACTATCGCGTTATTCTTTGGGTATAATCAAATTTTGGCGCCATTGTCGAGGAGACAGTACAAAAAAAAGAGTGACATTGTTCCTTTACTTCTATTTTTAGTTCATTTAATTTTCTTCATTATTTTTTTTATTCTCATGTAGTTTAGCTTTCGTGTTTTATGAGCAGGGATCGAGGTGAGCAAGGAAACTCTACTGAAGGACCTTTTCCAGTGTTTGAAAATATTTTTAACCCTATCTTTGATACTACATCTATTGCCACGAACACCACACTACACAACACCATGACTGATAGTGAGCATGATGCACCTTATAGGACTTTACAATACTATCTTCACCGCACACGCATATCTACACCATCATGTATAATGTTTCCACCTAATATGCCACTTATGGAACTTAAATCGGAAATGAAATTGAAATTGAAAATTCGTACGTGCACATTGCAAAATTTGAGGAGGCGGTTGCAACCTTCCAAGGTCAACATGGTACAACAGATGCAGTCAGACTTAAAATTTTTCCCATTTTCACTCAAAGAAATAGCAAAAAGCTGGATGTACTCGTTGAGACCACGTTCGATTGGC
Organism: Osmanthus fragrans; assembly: GCA_019395295.1. Lineage (NCBI taxonomy): Eukaryota > Viridiplantae > Streptophyta > Magnoliopsida > Lamiales > Oleaceae > Osmanthus > Osmanthus fragrans. The sequence continues at coordinate 14,222,370 of CM033352.1, forward strand.
ACTTAGGATGAAATGGCTCAAACATTCTTCAATAAATACTTTCCCTACCACAAAACTAATGCCCTCATTCACTTAAAAGGACAATGAGACTTTTTACCAAGCCTGGGAAAGATACAAAGGACTATAAGCCCTTTGCCCCTACCATGATTATGACAGTTGACGTATTGAGCTATTTCTATGAGGGATTAACACCTAGGGAGCGTCAATTCGTAGACATAATGTGTAATTGTGAATTTTTACAAAAAGATCCTGACAAGGCCATTGAGTATTTAGGTGAGCTAGCGAAAAAAACTCATACTTGGATTGGACCTAGATCCAATAATAGTACTATTAGGTCATAATCCACAGGAAATTCCACTAGTACATGTATCTATCATCTTAGGGATAACGATAGCCTTAGAATCAAAGTAGAAGTCCTCACTAGAGAACTTAAAACCTTACGTGCTAAGGACTTGAAACCTACACAGAATGTATCCCATGTTGAATCCGTTGGACCTTGTTTTGTGCGTGGCGAAACTAATAATCCAACACAGAAGTGTAGTACTTATTTTGAGACAAAAAGAGTTTATGAGGAACACTACAATGCTTTAGGCACATATAACAAACTATATGCTCTTTTCTTTTAATCTTACAATCCAGGGTGGTGAAATTACCCCAATTTCAGCTGAAAATCTGAAAACCAGCAACCTGTCCAATCAAATAGAGCGTACACTATACCTTTATATCAACCCACATCTTCTAGGAACTCCTTATAGGACACTTTACATACATGCTTTTATAGAGGCACATGGTAAAACTAATCAGAAATTTGAGAGTATAATTACCCAAATTGTTGAGTAAAATAAAAAAATAAAAAATCATATGTCTAAATTGACCAATGCCTTGGCTGTAGGGGAATGTGGGAAATTTTTAACTCAAACTCAACCAAATCCTAAGGGACAACACATGGTACAAACCTTAGGCTCAGAAAAAACCAATCTTAGGGAAGTTAATGCCAAAACCACAAGATCAGGGAAAGTTCTAGAACCAATCCTCAAGCTTTGGGAAAATGAAAATGAGTCTAGTAAGTCGAATGAGAGTAGCCCTAGTGAGGAGGTAGTGGAGACTATATCTAGAGTACATTTTCCTTAAGCTCTTAAGCCTACCGCAAAATTCGCTGGCCAACATAGTGAAATCTTAGAACATCTTAAGCAAGTAAAAATCAATATTTCTCTCTTGCATGTGATTTCACAGGTTCCTACCTATGCTAAAGTCCTTAAGGACTTGTACACTATGAAAAGGAGACACCGTGTCAAGAAAACTGTTTTCTTGACCGACAAAGCGAGTGTTGTGATAGAGCAAGGGATCCTACCTAAATTAAAGGACCCTAGTTGTCCTACTTCTTCTTGTATCATCGGGAACCATGAATTTGCGCAAGCTCTTCTTAATTTAAGAGCTAGTGTTAACCTCATGTCGTATACTATCTACTCATTATTAGGCTTAGGTAAGATAAAACCTATTTATGTAGTCCTACAATTAGCTCATAGGTCTACTATTAGACTTAGGAGAGTAGTTGAGGATATCTTAGTTCAATTGATAAATTTTACTACCATGTTGATTTCTTGGTGTTGGATCTAAAGGTTGATGTGGATGTTGACTCTACAGTTCCTATCATTCTCGGTAGACCTTTTCTTGCTACAGCTAATGCTCTTATCAATTGCAAGAACAGTCTAATGAAGCTATAGTTTGGGAATATGACTTTAGAAGTCAATATCTTTCACATCATTCAGCAGCCTGAGGAAGATGATGAGTGTCATCAAACATACATGATTGACACACTCATTCAAGAGGAAGCACCTGTAATTATTGACTTCGACCCTCTAAATTCTTTTATCTTCAATTCTGAAATCCAGAAGGATATAATGATGAGGAATATACTAACATTTGTATTGTTCTTGCAGAATTGTAGGATTATGGAACATCACCAGTGATTACTTCCAATGAGCTTAGTACACTACAAAGAAGATTGAAACCACCATGGCTGGATGTGGGCTGAAGAAGGAAATATTAAGTCATGCCAACAACAATAAACAAAAGCACTGCTTGGGTGGTAACCCAAGGGGAGTTCGTTCTCTTCTTTTCTTCCTTTTCATTTTTGTATTCCTTTTTTAGGTTTATTTTCATTCATTGCATTATCCTTCCATTAAGAACTTTCGAGCTTCTTATCCTTCAATTTTATATTGATTCACTGGATTATTTAGATGATACCTTTTGTCCTTTTCATTTGGCATTCATGCTTATGCATTGAGGACAATGTAATATTTAGTTGGGGAGAGTTACTTTGAATTCTATTGTGATTACACGTTCATCAAGGACTCTTGTTGATTTCATTGTGATTGGTTTAAAAATTTCTCTTAAGTCTCTGATTTACTACATGTCTATGCTCTTGAATGACAAAATATGTCACTAGAAGTTAATTTTGTTTATGAGAATCTAGATGTTGAGACACTTGTTGAATTGCTTTAGTGCACACAAGTCTTGTGATAAGATGATAGTTTAACACATCTAGCTAGAGAGTCTCTTGCTGAAGTTTTCTTGTGAGAGAATTGGTGAGGATTGAGAGACACAATACAATAAAAATGTAATAAGTGTTCATTAAATTTGTAAATTTGAAACTTCTTTTGAGAATAACATTATGTTGCTTGTAGTAAGATTGTGGATTACTTGGGAAATGATGAAAGTCAATTTAGGACTAACATTTGAGCCTTTCAACCTTTCTTTTTAGTGCTTGCAACCCCTAGTAACCACTTTGAGCCAATACACATATATAGCCTTTTTCTTCATGCACCCCTATTACACATACCTTTTCATATTGAAGCATAGCCTATACATGTATTGTCCTACTTTTTTACTTTCAAGTGTGTAATAGGTATTGGATGTTCAATTGTGAAAAATAAAGATAAAAAAGGAAAAGAGTTAGCATGTGCTCAGGCAAGGCGGCACAAATGAAAAAAAATGAAAAATCGAAAAAAAAAAAAAACATAGATATTTGATTTGGGGCTTGAAATATTGAGGAATGTGTTGATTGAAAGGTATGATATATTTAAATGCATGATAAGATACATAACTATGTGATGGGAAGTTTTGAATCCTGAATTCCTTCTTTTCATATAGCCCAACCTGAACTTTATTACAACATTTTACATTGACTATTTTGATCTCAAGTAGGATTGTGGAATGAATGGATGAATTCTCATTTGATAGTATGTCTATCATACGATCAATGTTTTCTTGTTGCTTGTTCTTAAATATTTAAGCCTCCAAGTTTTGAGCATATACCTTTCTCAACTCCATAGAGAGAAACCCCACACTAAACACTTTGAAGCCCGTGAGTTATGGAGCTGAACCTTTAGCTCGAGACATACTTGATGTTACATATGTTAGGGTTAACGGTAAGATGGCTATGGCTTGACACACATGCACACACATTTTGTAAGCATTTTTGATATCTTGATAAGCATGACATCATTGATTTCTTGTGGTGTTGAGTTTGACAAGAGCATGAATAGTGGTTAAATTGGAACTTGACAATTTGAATTGTAACATTGACTAGTCACAGGTTCTCTTGTTTTGCATTAAATTGCTAGGGACTAGCAATAAGCAAATTGGAAGTGTGATAATGACACAAATTGTTAGGTTTTTCAACCATTTATATTTGCATTGTTACGATACAATAACACCTAAATGCACTAAGTACCTCTATATCTTGATTTAGGTTGCAAATAGATGAATAGGTGGAAGATTCGAGAAACAAGCGGAAACGAGGTAAAGTGGAGGAAAATGAAAGTTCGGGGACGAAAGTGTAAATAATATAAACTTGTTTCTAACCTTATGATGAAGATTCAAAAGTATTAGAGGTCAATCAGATGAGGAAAGAAGTCAAATGGATAAAATAAAATCAAAGTATGATCACACGTCAATTTCCAATCAAAAACGTTATATACTGATTTCCAGACTCTTATTGAGACCCATTTTTGACATAGAAAACGATCTAATTAGAAGATAATATCTGGAGAAAAGTTGTAGCCCTTTGAGTTAGATGTTCAACGCATCTTGAATCACCTTAATCAGATATCAGGAGAGACAATTATGGCCAAAATACTAAAAACTATTCCACGAAAAAAAATGGCAAAGTCATGCAGTCGCAAGAACACCTCAAAGGAATTCAGAGGTACGTTTTTGTTGTTCCATGTGACCACAATGAACTGTACCATGCGATCGCATTGTTATATTTTGAGGCCAAATCTGTAGTTTTCAAATCTCGTTCTAACAATTATGGTAACCTAATTTTTCACGTCTTTTAAGCCCTAATTCACCCTAGAACATGAGGCAGACTAGAATATACACCTTCCTCTCATATTTGGCTCAGGAACTCTATGAAGAACTAACATTCTTGGTGAAACTATGAAGAAACTCATTGGATTTGGTAATTTCACATCTTTTATTCATGTATTTTGGTATTTTATTTTTATTTTTTTTTGTTGAACAATTCTAGGTTTTAGACTTCTTTTCTTGAATTTACATTGAAATCAGTTTAACATTTACTAGATTTTTCATGGATTCAGTCATGTTTTTTCCATTATTAAATTAAACTATTTGTTGAATTTCAATTTCAATTATTTTATGTTGAGATTGGTTTAACTTTTACTAGATTTTTCATAGATTCAGTCATGATTTTTCTATCAAAGAATTAAACTAATTGTTAAGTTTCAATCTTAATCACTTTATTGGTGTGATTCTTTACTGCCTTATGCTTGATGTATATGGTCGATCTTGAATTTGAATTCAATAAAATTGTACGAATATGTTATAAATCTAGATTCTAGGATTACATTTGTGAATTAAATTGGTTTTCACAATAAATCCTCCAATTAGAGAGTTGGGATGAGAATTATTTAATAGAGTTATAAAATGAATAATTGATGTGATTGATCCGATCCAATTGGGCGAATTCTAACACTTTACTACTTTATACTTTGATTTTGAATCTCATTCAAACATACAAATTTCACTACACATTCATCATTTCGAGAAAACATCCATCATTTTGAGCATTTGAGTAATTTTCCATTTTCCTATGGAATCGACACCCCAAAATTGTGCTACAACTATCGTGTTATTCTTTGGGCATAATTACCACCGCAGCAACAAACGCCATCCCCAAATCAAGACGCAAAGTACAGACACACCAACGATGTTGTCGCTGCAGTGATCACGAATCACCAGGCACCAAAAATCGACGGAGAAACACCAAAAATTGGCAAAATGCTACAACCCCGAAATCTAGTAAAGATCGTCACGACTGCTGCGCCTTCGCACGCATGAAGTCGCTCCTCAACTCTGCGTTAGAGGCATCGTAGCAGTGGCGCGAGGGAGGATAGCAACTTTGGCCGAAGAGGTGGCGGTACCACGAGTGGCTGGTAAAGATTGAGACGAGAGAAAATATAAGGTAGAGAGAGAAGGAAGAGGAAAATGATTAGTGTTTGTGGTATAAGGTGGGGTATGCAAATTAAATTAATTTTATAAAATTATTATTAATATTAAAATTATTAATTATAATAAGATTTTTTAATAAACAAACTTTGCATTTGATTTTTGAAGTTGGATATTGAAAAGTATGGATGGGTATAATTTTCATGTTAAAAAATCAATGCTACTCGCGGTCCATATATTTACCTATTGAACGACTTTTGGATCTTGACCCATTTAACCCATTTTTTGGTCATGCTAAAGCCTAACCTATATCTATTTGTATAGTGTATTGCGCTTGCATTTTTTAGTGTATGATTTGTTTGTAAAGAAAGAAAAACATGGTTGCCTACTGTTGGAGAAAAACGCGTGCAATTGAGAGTAAAAACCAGTTACTTCTTCCTTCATTTTAGTCTCCTCTTTGTGTCTTATTCATTATTTTTCTCATGTCTTTGTGGCTTGCAAATCAGCATTGTTATCTTATCCTTCATGAGTGAGATTGAGAACCAACTGAGGTAAATAGATTGATTGTGGGTTGTAATCGCTTGGATTGGTTATTTGGTAGAGAAAGGTAATGTGAAACTGAGCTCGAAAACCACAGTTCAAAGATCTTGGAGCAAGCTTCTGCAACAAACAATAATTATACAATATGTTCTATCCGTAAGATTATTTCAAACATAATTTGTCACTTTATTAATTTCCATTACAAAACATAATTTTATTATATATATATATTTCTTTTTTTATTTTTTGACAACATCAACACCAATAAGTGTTGAATGTAGCATGATATTTTTACTGTCATTATACTATATCTTTTGTAATCAGCATTCCCTGATTTCCAGTACATGTTTGGTAGTGTATTTTTGAATTATAGACTATGTATGGTATGGTGAAAAAGCTATCAATGTGATGTCTTGTAGTAGATGAAGTATGGAAGATTATTTTTGTCCTTAAAATAACTTTGTAAAGTTTATATATATCAAAGAAGAAAGCTAGTCGTGCACTTCTCTTTTTCCTCAATTCTCTCTTTTGTTCTCTATTAAAACCAATAAGTTCAGTGTGAAACCGGTAAGTTGAAATACGGTAAGCTTATATCCGGTAAGTAAGCTAAATTTATATATGGTAAGCTCGCCATTATCTGATAAGCGAAAGCTATATCCGGTAAGAAGCCAAATTCAGTAAGCTAAAGCCATATCTGGTATGTATAAAACAAATCCAGTAAGTTCATTTCTTTTATTCTCTTTAAGTCAATAATATTTCATGGTATCAGAGCCTCTTAGTTCTAAGAAAGGGACTGCAAGAAGAAGAACTGAAGAAATAGAAAAGGGAAAACCATCAGCAGAGTAAACTGAGTTGATAGAAAAAAGGATGACATCAACAGGCTTCTTGGCACCTCTATCCTCAGCCTTCAATGGAGAAAATTACAACTTCTAGGCTGCAAAGATGAAAGCATATATCAAGGCTTATGACCTTTGGGAGATAATGGAGACGGGCATTGAACCTCCACCGTTGAAAGCAAACCCCACAGTTGCTCAAATCAAACAACACAGTGAAGATGTTGCTAAAAATTTCAGGGCTCTCTCTTGCATTCAGTATGCTATTTCAGATGCTATTTTCACAAGGATAATGAGTTGTGAAATGGCAAAAGAAGCCCGGGTAGACTCAAGGAGGAATTCCAAGGAAATGAGAGAACTAGACAGATGCAAGTACTAAATCTGAGAAGAGAGTTCGAGACCTTGAAAATTGAAGGAAATTGGGGTGGTAAAAGACTTTGCAGACAGGTTGATGAAGGTTGTAAATCAGATTAGGCTATTAGGAGATGATTTACCAAATAAAAGAATGGTGGAGAAAGTTCTGATCAGCCTACCAGAGAAGTTTGAAGCCAAAATATCATCACTTGGAGATTCAAGAGACCTGTCATCAATTACTTTGACTGAATTGGTTAATGCACTTCAAGTAATAGAGCAAAGAAAGTTGATAAGGCAGGAGGAACAAACAGAAGGAGCCCTATTTGTTAAAGGAAAATACAAAGCTCAAACGAGCTTTGGTGCGAAGAAACCTCAGGCTAAAAAGAAAGAAGCTGAAGACAGCAGGAGGACACGAAACAAAGAGGATAAGTTTCCACCTTGTCCTCATTGTAAAATAAAGGGCCATTCACCTAAATGGTGTTGGTATAGGCTTGAAGTTTAGTATAGAGGCTGCAAACAATTTGGCCATATGGAAAAGGTTTGCAAAGAAAAGGGGAAAACAAACACAACATGCAAAAATAGTAGAAAATCAGGAAGAATTGCTTGAGGAACATCTGTTTTCTGCTATCAAGGCTTGTAACAAGGTTGAAACCTGATTATGGGATAGTGGTTGCACTCACCATACGACTGCAGACTCCAGCATCTTTGTTGATTTAAACAAAGCCTATAGGTCCAGAGTTAAAGTGGGAAATGGGGACTTTGTAGAAGTGAAAGGCATTGGAGTGATTGATGTTCAAACTTCAACATGTATCAAACACATATCTGATGTTCTATATATGCCTGAGATTGATCAAAACTTAGTTAGTGTAGGGAAATTTCTTGAGAAAAATCATGTCTTGATGTTTAAAAAATAAAACCTGCACTATACTATATGAAAATGGACAGGAGTTAATGACAGTTCAAATGAAGAATAAAAGTTTTCCTATAGATTGGAAAATTATCACTACACATGCGGGCTTAGCTGAAGAAAATGAGTCCTTCTTATGGCATAAACGATTTGGTCATGCTAGCCACACTTCACTTAGGCAAATGTATGACTTCAATCTTGGTGAAAGCTTGTCTAAAATCATTGATGATGCCTATGTTTGTGATGTATACCAACTTGGGAAGCAAACCAGGCTACCATTTATGAGGTCTACAACTAAACTTGAATTGATGCATTTAGACATCTATGGACCAATGAGAACTACTACCTTGAATGGCAGCGGTACTTCCATCATTTTCATTAATGATTACTCTAGAATGTGTTAGGTTTATTTTTTAAAAGCTAAGTCTAAGGCTGCAGCTATGTTCCAAACATTCAAAAACATGGTAGAAAATGAAAGTGGCTGCAATATAAAGGCAATAAAGATTGATGATGGATCTGAGTACAGTTGTAAGCAATTTGATGAATTCTGTAAGGCTAAAGGTGTTAAGCATCAGTTAACCATTCCCCATTCTCCTCAACGGAATGGAATGAGTGAAAGGAAAAATAGAACGATGATGGAAATGGCCAGGTGCTTATTGATTGAGAAGAAAGTACCTAAGAAATTCTAGACAGGGGCAGTCAACACTGTTGTCTATCTCCTCAACCGTTTGCCAACAAGATATTTGGATAAAAAGATGCCATATGGGGCTTGGTATGATGCTAAACATGAAGTCTTACATTCAAAAGTGTTTGGGAGTATTTGTTACACTCATGTTCCTGATGTAAAAAGAGACAAACTCAGTGATAAAGCAGAAGTTGGAATACTTGTTAGCTATTGTAACAATGTCAAAGGTTATAAGGTGTTCAATCCTCAGTTAAAAAGGATAATCTCAAGTAGGGATATTAAGGTGGATGAAAGTGCCACATGGAATTGGGATGCAAACTCTATGGTTAAAAAGAAAACCAGTAATATGATTTTACAGAACTGAGATGAAGAAAGTGATGAGGGTGAATCGGAACCTGATGATAATGATGATTCAAAATCAGATGAAGGCAGGGTGAAAATGAGACCTCTAACAGATGTCTATGCTAGATGTAATGCTGCAATTGTGGAACCTCAAGCTTTGTTGAAACTTCAAAATCATCTAAATGGATGGTTACAATGGAGGAAGAAATCAGGATGATAGAAAAGAATGACACCTGGAAATTGACTAATAGACCTCATAATAAGCAAGTGATTGGAGTGAAATGGGTGTATAAAATAAAAATGAACCCTGATGGATCAGTTAACAAGCTAAAAGCAATGCTGGTTGTCAAGGGGTATGCACAGCAATATGGAGTAGACTTCACAAATACCTTTGCTCTAGTTGCAAGGTATGAAACAATACGGTTGCTGATAGCAATGGCAGCTCAAAAAGGGTGGAAAATCTTTCAGTTAGATGTGAAATCAGCATTTTTAAATGGCTATTTAAATGAAGAAATCTTCACTGAACAGCCTGAAGGTTTTGTAACTGATGGAATGGAAGACAATTCTAAAGAAGGCATTGTATGGATTAAAGTAAGCTCCAAGGGCCTGGTACAGTAGGATTGAAGAGCATCTAACTTATCTTGGCTTCGTTAAAAGTGTGAATGCATAGACTCTTTATGTGAAGGAGGAGAAAAAATGATCTGGTAATCATATCATTGTATGTGGATGATCTATTGATTACATGCAGCAACTTTGCATTGATTGAAGGTATGATGGCTGACTTAAAGAAAGCTTTTGAAATGACAGACTTGTGAGAGATGCAATACTTTCTAGGAATGGAGATCAATCAATCTGATTAAGGGATTTTTATATACCAGAAGAAGTATGCTAAGAAAATCTTGAAGAAGTTTAGTAAGGAGAATTGTAAACCAGTAGCAACTCCTTTGATTCAAAATGCAAGCCTGCTAAAGAATGATGATGCCAAAGTTTATAGGAGCATTGTTGGTTGCCTGTTCTACTTCATAGCAACTAGACCTGACTTGACTTATACTGTAAATATCCTTTCCAGATTCAGAGAAGAGCCTAGTGAATTGAATTTTCAGACAGCTAAAAGAGTCCTAAGTTATGTTAAAAGAACGGAGGATTTAGGAATCTAGTTTAGGAGGTCAGAAAGCTAGAAGTTAAATGGTTATACTGACAGTGATTGTGCTAGAAGTCCAGATGATATGAAGAGTACATCAGGATATATATTTTATGTTGGATGAAGCATCATTTGCTAGAACCCAACAAAGCAAAAAACTATGGCTCAGTCAGCTGCAGAAGCTGAATATATTTGTTGCATCTGAAGCCACCAACCAAGCTGTTTCGTTAAGGAAAGTGCTAGAAGACTTAAAGCATAAACCAAATGAAGCTACCATCATATTTTGTGACAACCAGAGTGCAGCAGCAATGGTTAGGAACCCAGTTTTCCATGGTAAAACCAAACATATCAAGATTAAACATCATTCAATTAGGGAGGCACAAGAAAGAAAGGAAATTGAATTGGTACACTACAAATCCGATGAACAACTTGCTGATTTCCTAACTAAATCATTGGGGAAAGGAAAGTTTGAAACACTAAGAGATCTTCTTAGTGTTTCCAGTAAAAATATCAAGGAGAATGTTGAATGTAGCATGACATTTATACTATATCTTTTGTAATCATCATTCCCTGATTTTTAGTACATGTTTGGTAGTGTACTTTTGAATTATAGACTATGTATGGTATGGTGGAAAAGCTGTCAATGTGATGTCTTTTAGTAGGTGAAGTATGGAAGATTATTTTTGTACATAAAATCACTTTGTGAAGTTTATATATATTAATGAAGAAAGCTAGCTGTGCGCTTCTCTTTTTTCTTAGTTCTCTGTTTAGTTCTTTATTAAAACCGGTAAGTTCTATATAAAACCAGTAAGTTGAAATACGGTAAGCTTATATCCGGTAAGCTAGTTTATATCCAGTAAGTAAGCTAAATCTATATACGGTAAGCTAGCCATATCCGGTAAGCGAAAGCTATATCCGGTAAATACCCATATCCATTAAGAAGCCAAATCCGGTAAGCTAAAGCCATATCCAGTATGTATAAAACAAATCCGGTAAGTTCATTTCTTTTATTCTCTTTGACCCAATAATCTTTCAATAAGCACTCAAAAGTTGAAACATAAGGGGGTGTAGTAGGGTTCTCTGATTTCCAATATTTGATAATGGGGCACATGATTATAGCTTATGGGATGCACATCCTCCTGATTCTTGTCCTTCAAAGGGCCAACACTCACGATCTTCGCGAAGCACACATTCTTCCTAAGCAATTTGACAAGAGTCACCGAGTCAATATCTTCGCCAATCACTGTTAGCTTGTTCATTTCCTCCCCCTCCATTGCTGCTGACTCTACCCCTGTAAAAAACATGAATAACACAGTCTAAGTTGAAGTTTTCTTATTGCATGCTTAACAAAGTTGATTAGACAATACTGAACAATATAGAAAAAGAGGAAAAAAAAAAATCTTGTTTGATGTCCTAGAGGTAATCATGCAAGTCTCAAGTACTGAACAAGCTATTTTTGCCTCTGTTTGAGCTCAATTTTCTAAAAATTCATTTTTTCTCAAACTCATTTTTGGTTACACATTTTTTATTTTTCCAATAAAATAATTTTAACGTAAATCCAAATTTTTTTCTAACGTTTTAACAACATATTTTTCAAAAATCACTATTACAAAACATGTTTCACCAAAAATAAAAAATAAAAAATGACTCAAACATAGGCTTTGTTACTCGTGGAAATGATTTAACTTACGTGGGATGCATACTGCAGTCTTCATGGCCTTCTTTCTAATCTTCGAAGCTTGGTTCGACTCTTGACTTACGCAGCACATCAACATCTGAATGATGCCTTGAGAGATATGGCCATTTAACGATACCTCAATGACCACCTTTTGCTGATCACGAAAAATATTGAAAAGAGTAAATATACATATAATAAGGTTCAAGGGTTTCTTTTTTTCATTGATTGCATGTCAACTGTCTGTGTGTGTGTGTGTGTGTGTACATACCTTCATCCTTCCGTGGAATGTAGATAATGAATGCAGGGGACAATTAGCTTTGAGAAATTTATGGAATATCAGATGTGGTTACTTGGAAGATGACTCACTTGTGATCTATATATAAGGTTGGCAAAAACTGCCAAAGTTTCACTATTGGTCTCCAACCTATTGCCTCATTTTCAAGTTGGTCCCCGACCTTTAGTTATTGTTGCGCTGTTAATTGTTATCATCCAAGAAAAATTAGGAACAAGAAGTTGGGCCAACGTGTTGGGATCCCTACTGGAAGGTTCAATTTTTTTTTTTTTTTTTTAATTATTATTATCATTTATTTATTTTACAGTGAGAATGAGGCTTGCACCAATTTGTTTACATCTCAATCTTCATTATAGAAGCTTATAAAACATGCATTTACAAGTCTGAGTTTGCAAAATAAGTTCTTCATTTTGCTCGACCAATTCTTCACAATTTTTGGATTAAAGATCTTATACATATAAAAATTTAATAAACAAGTAACGACGAGACTTTAATTGAGGACATTTGGTTTACTCTTTGATGGTATATAAAAATATTTCATTTGAATTCTTAAATTATTAGATATATCTCTGATTAGTTTTACTTATTTGAATTTTTTCGTTTTAACAACCAAGAGTTGACTGAAATTTATATTGCCTCTAAATTCTTATGATATGTTAAGATTTCGTTCAAGACTTGGCATTCAACGTTGAATGTTAGTTAGATATGTATTAATTATTATATATGTATTCCACATTTGTTTGTTAATAAAGAAATGGACATATTTGGTAATTGGCCATGTAAATCTTAAAACGTTAAAATTGGAGAGAAATTTTTTATAGATTTCTAAATTGGTCCCCAAAGTTATTTACTTCTAAATTTTTTTATTAAATAATTCTAGATTAAAATTAACTATTATTTTCCCTTGAAGGGAACGAAAAACTAGCTATTTACTTTGCGAAATATAATTTGTGCAAGTTTCATAATATTATAAATATGGAGGGAGACACATTACATTTTGCCTAAACAACGATATTTTCATTACTCATCAATCCTTATATCATTTTATAATTTTCAAATGTATGAATTTTTCAAAGGTAGTGTAAGAAATAATCAAATATTCTTTGCTAATTCAAATCAAAATTATTTGCAAAAGTAAATCAAATGTTACATAGCTTGTTGATCCTTTAAGATCTTTTTTTTTTTTAATGGTCGTGAGTGTCCGGACTAGCTTACGCGCATCTCAACTAATCCCACGGGACTCTGAAATTTACAGTCGGATACTCACCTCAGTGGTCCTGAGGGGCTTTTAAGGTCATATTTTTTATAGTTACAAGAAAATTCTACTATACATGAAAATAAGGCGAAAATCACAAAGTTCAGATATATCACACAATAAATTTCTGACTCTTTTTTTAACTGATACTTGGCATATTATTAATTAGACATCTCTCCCTTATATTTAAAAAGAAATTAATTCCTAAGCTGTGGAGAAATTTTTGAGAATAAGATCCTGAAGAATCAAATTCTCCTATCATAATCAAGTAATTTACTTGCAATTAAGCCATTCAACAAGTGGTAAGACTTTAAAAAATTCATTTTTGACTTCCCCTAATGTTCACATTTAACAACTCCAATTGTCGTTATCGTGTTGTTTGACCCTCCATCATCTTTCCTATGTCCCAAAAAACGACATCGACTAAGTGTGGAAAAGTATAAAACTGGTCATAGAAGGATCTATCAAGAAACACAAAAACATTATAAGTGGTCGAAAAATAAATAATAATTCTTTGTTCTAGAGCTACGTTGTGTTAATTATCCAATTGGTCACTAAACTTTCTCACTTTTTACCTTTTGGTCACTGAATTTCAAATAAATAAGCCACTTGTTTGCTTTTTATATCCCATCCATCCCTCCATCTACTAAGATTTAAACAAAAATGAAACATCTTTGTTGTTGTGTCAAATTGGAGAATGACATGGCATCTAATCTTCCTTACAATCCGTTTGGTGCAATTGTTGTGAGTAAAACTTTATCAATAGAGATTCTACTAGTAGAGTTTATTCAAGAAAAGCTTTAATAAAAAATTGTTTGTTTGATTGTCAATCCAAAAAATGCTGTGAGTACTAAATAGATCGTTTGGTGGTATACTAAAAAGTACTTACTACATATTTATTTGACTAAATTTTAATAACTTATTCATAAATAATATTTATTCCATCCATTGAAACTATTAAAAATTATTTTAACTAAAATAGCACAGGATTATTATTTAAATGTATATCACATTATTTATTTATATGTAGATCACATTATTTACTTTATTATATATTTGAACTAATTGAAACCTTTCAAAGAGAATCTTTAAATTATAGAAGTTAATATATTATCTCATTGTATTATTGATATTAAGATAATTTGGATATATTTGGTATTTTAATATATTAATAAGGATAATTTCTTTAATTGAAAGTTTTATTAAATACAGATTTCAGTTTTCCATATAGGTTGGATACAAAGCATTATGAAGAAGCTTGTTTTTTGGGCTTCTCTAAGATAACTTAAAACGTAATTTTATTAGTCAACAAGCATTTTTAAACTTTAACCAAAAAAATCATTATTTTAATAAAAAAGCTGTTACTAGGGTTGAACAACGAAATTCCCAAACTGTGAAATCGAACACGAATTTTTTTTTTTTTTTTTTTTTTTTAAATCGTTGATTTGGTTTTACTTAGATCCTTCAACATTTTAGTTTTGAATCGAACTAAATCGTTTCGAATTGGTTTGATTTAGATTTAAATATTTGCAAATCATTTAAAACCATCAAACCATTTATTTATATATATATATATATATTTATAGATATATATATATATATATATTTATAGTAAGTTACTTTAAGTTTTATTCAACCCAATTAAAACTTAAAGATATCCAACGTTTAAAGATAGACATTCAGTTAAACTCAATACCCAATTAGACAATTCTAATTAGTTAAATAATAAATACACATAAGTCATCACAATTGTGAAAGCAAAACCCTCAAATTGGCTGAAATGTTGAACTTCTGTTGAACCATAATCATCGACCGTCCATCACATGAGTAGACAATTAAATGTCAATATTAATTTAAACTAACACCATTTCTTTTCCTTCTACTAATAATATCTCGAATTTTGACTAAATTGCATGTAAGTTTACCCAATTTTTCTTATTTATTGGTAATTATTTACTATATTTTATTAATAACTATGTTGTTTTGTTTTGTTTTCTGTTAGGCTCCCTAAAACTTTAGTTGAATAATACTATTTGTTTATTGCATCTTAATTTTCTGATTAGGTCATGCAATTTATTATTTATATTTTAATTTAGTTACTAAATTTTACTATTAATTGCTAGACTAATTTGATAGATTACTTAAATTGTCATTGTTAAGATTTGACCAGTGAGCTTTTCGACATATTATTTCGATGGAAATTGAATAAAAATAAGTACAATGTTACAATTGAAATTGCTAAAAATGTATTAGCTATTCAAATATATACAGAGCCGAATCTGAGCTTATCAGGCCTGAGGCGAAGTCCAGAAATTATGCCCCAAATCAATGTAAATGCAAATTTTAACAGTGTATTATGCAACATATTTCTAATTTAAAAATTAACATTACAACAATAAACAAATATATTATATACAAAATTTATATTATAAAATAACAAAATCCAACAATGTTTCAAACAATTAGTTAAATATTATTCGCCTTGCTATTTTAGACGCAAAAACATTAATCAAATCTGAATAATCTAGCTGCTTAACCATTTCTTTCTCTATTGATAGCATAGTCAATTCATTCAATCTTTCTTGCGACATAGTTGATTAGAGATAGGTCTTGATCAACTTCAATTTCGAGAAGCTTCTTTCTACAGATGTAATTATAACTGGTATGGTTAACAAAATTTTGTAAGCAATATAAGAATTTGGAAAGCAAACATTCAATGACTTCAAACATCGTAGCACTTCAATTGCTCTTGTTGCTTCACTTGGTATATAACACTTCAAGGCTTGTAACTCCGAACATAAATCGTTTCCACTTATGTCCGAATGATGTTTCAAATATTTCTCAAGATTCATACAATAGTTTAACAAACTATAAAAATTTATGTCCCTTAACCTCTTCAAATTAAACAAAAATCCAAATATGTCATCATATTGTTTGAATTGTTCAAATCGAGTTTTCAAAGAAGATATAGCTTGATCAATTATAAAAACAAAGTATCCAACTCGAAAAGATTCTTTTGCTAATTGCTTTACCTTATCACTACTGCTTTCATCAAATTGCTTTTTCCTTCGAATTATACGTTTTTCTGTAAATACAGCTTCAATTCCCATTTCGCCTGCCTTTTTTGTTGCTTCGTCCATGGCAATAGCAAATTCATTTTCTCTCTAATCTTCAAGAAATGAAACAAGTCCTTGCAAGAGGTTGATAGCAATATCAATATTCATGGATTCGGTTTGAAGAAATTTACTCATAACATTGACTGCACTCAACAACCTATACCAGATTATTATGCCAAGCAAGAACTCAAAATTCTGAATATCATATGTTGCTAGCGACTTGGCTTCGTTCTTCACTTTAGCATTTTCGTTACATTCTGCCAAATCAAGTAAATCATCCCTTATTTGTGCAGTTTGCTCCATTATAGGCTTCACACTCTCAACATGACTTTCCCAACGTATTTGTGACAATGGCTTCACTGTCAAACCTTGTACATTATCTTTGAAAAAAATTCATCGCTTGGTAGAAAACGAGAACAATGTGTAGATACATTATATCACGCTGAAGAAGGATACACCTTTGGAACAACAATTCACCATATCACATAATATTAGATTCAAACAATGAGCACCACATGGAGTATAGAAAGCTCGGGGATTAATTTCAAGTACTCTTCTTTGCACACCTTCATGCTTCCCGCTCATGTTAGATCCGTTGTCATACCCAAATTTAGATAAAAGTAACCATCTTCTTCCTTATCATCTACGTCATGAACACATGTAGGTTTCATCACTTCTTCTTCCTTATCATCGTGTTTATTAACACAGGCAGGTTGACTCACTTCTTCATCCTTATCTACTTCAATAACACGGGCAGGTTGAATATCTACTTCATTCTCATTCAACACATTTACATTATTGCATTTAAAGTACTTGTCAATATCCCCTACTTGACTTCCAATTAATGCAATTTCATTTCGTTTCTTTTTTTCTCTTTTGAGCACTAGACTCATATTTAGGAGGCATGCCGTGTATCTAATGCCCAATGATTAACCTAAAAAATAATTACAAAATATCTCAATCATCTCACAATTAGAGTTTTAAATATAGTTACTACGTCTACGTGCGCTTGTGCAATTGTTGATCCTACAATAATCAATCATATATGCCGACCAGGCCACAATTTTACAAGCCGACAAGGTTTCAAACATTTCCAGTCTCATCAATAACAAGATAGGGCAAGTCATTGCTTACCTAAGAAGTAGAATTTCAACGAAAACTACGGAATCAGACCCTTGAAAATTCCACCGTCACAACTCACGAGCCTGAAATAAAAATTTAACATCAAACACCAATACCATACATGTGGCGCTTATTGACTAAAAGAAAGATTAAAGAACATACTAAGATTATAGTTATGCATAAATACCAATATAGCAAATTATGTGAGCCTTACATAATGAATTGAATTAGTGACAAATACAAATTGAAGTGTGAATATATAGAGAACGTCAATCAATAATCTCATGAAATCTGAAAAAGAGTGATGAGGCAATAAAAAATACTTTAAAAAGTAAATTCATTTCAATTAGTTGTGTGCACTGCAAAACAAAAGAATCTAATAACTAGATAGTGTTTATCAAAATCAGCTCTTAACAAATATAAAATCTCCCTTCATCAGAAAAATTCCATCTTGTCCAACACAGGTTACACAGCAACACTTTACCTTGATTTGAATGCTAATTAAAATCCGATTCATTGTATGCAAAATTCCATAGTTATCAACCATCTAGTGCAACAAATCAATAGGAAAATCTCAATAGTTAAATTTCTTTATGAATTTCAAGTGGAACTAAGTACTATTAGCGGATTAATAAAATCACACATATGGACTCAAATTTATTAATCCAGTGCAAAACTTCCTTCAAGCCCATACAAGAGTTTACAACACCATACAAGAAAAAACCCAACAAATTGAAGATCTTGTTAGTAATCGATAACCCCAGAGATGAACTATCTTGCTTCTTGTGTCCCTTACCATCCTCAATCTTTTCATTACTCACACCTCTATAAACCCAAAAATGAAATAAACATAAGAATAACAACCATTTTCAGTCATTGTTCAAAATCAAAAACTAAACCCTAAAACATTAAATTATAATCTTATAAATGCACACATACAGATAGATATACATAAATTGATAGAAACAAATAAAAGTTGGACCTTTGAGCAAAAAAGGATAGATTGAGGTTCTGAAAATCATCCAAAGCGCCTGCAAAATGTTCAAAAACATAAAATTCACTTTCTGGCTGTGTTTATATCTCTATATGTGTGTATTTAGTCAGAGCCGAATAGCCGAAGCCATTTACGGATCTCCAAGACGGCAAAACCAAGACTCCAACAGGCAAGAGCCAAGCCAACAAGTTACTTCGCCTTTTGGGATTTGGGAAAACTGTAAATTATGATTAGATGAGAAGAAGAGAGGCGAGACCGACCGGAGTAACTTCACAGTTTGGGAAAATTGATCAAATTTGGCCTTTGACAATGTTGGGAATTTGGGAAATGGATGGGATAGGAGCAAGCATTCAAATAGCCCTTCAATATAATTGAGAAGGACAAAAAAAAAGGGCCAAAAATGAGGCCCCCTTGAGGCCCAAGCCTCATCTGCCTTGGCCCAAAACCAGCCACATAATGTAATTACTTTTGAGTTTGTATACCTTATTAGTTATCAAATTCTTCATTTTTTTAGGAGTTCATTAAGTGTAAAGATGGTTGAGACGATTATTTACCCTAAAATTTGTTGCATAGTAATAGGAAACATATAGTCAGGGGTGAAGCCAGGATTGACGTTCAGTGTGGGCACAATTTTGTCCAAAACGAACGTCGAGTTTTTAGTCATGAATGTAATGATGATAAAAATATAAAACGGTATTATGACAATACTAAAAATGACATAGTTTATATATTACACTTATTCATTGCGAGTTTTCATACTTTGATATCGTTTTACAATAACTTCATTATCGAGTTTCAGAAATATATTTTTCTCTACATAAACAATTGTTCTATCATTAATCCACTCATCACCCATCCGATTACGCAATCTATCATTTACAATGCTCATTGCAAAAAAGACTCTCTCCACAATAGCGGTGGCAACCGGTAGAATCAATCCCAAAGTCAAAACTTTGTAAACCACACTACACCAGAAACAACCTTTTGCAACGTGCAAAAACGTTGTCATAGACTTTTTGCAACATTCGAGCGTACGTTACGAACATTGATGTTGCCGTAAAGTCTCAATCTTTTCGCAACATTCACTGAACGTTGCGAAAGTGAACGTTGCGAAAAGGTTTTCGTTGAACGTTGCGGAAAAGGTTTTTCTTTTTTTTTTTGGACAACACGAATATAAATTGTTATATTACATTTTTTTCTTGGGGACTAAATATATTAAAGTTTAATTTCAAAAAATACTAACATTCAAATTTTAATGTAAAAACTAACAACGTACATAAAATTGCAAATATATCTATTTAATTCCTTAATTTTTAAAATTCAAATCAAGATAAAAAAAAAAAAAAAAACTAAATTACAAGAATAGTTAGTCCAACTATTGGATACACTTAGTTTCCACAAATTGAGTACCCTTCACACGGACGAAGAAAAAAATGTAAACTATTCTTTTAGTGGTTAAGATGGTCGAGTCATTCAAAAGCGCACCCAGACAAGGTTGACCTAGAGCTTTAATAGCAACATAGCAAGTCTCAGAGATTTGACACTTGATCCATCAAATGATCTTCCTTGTACTCTTCATCACAAAAGGAATTCTTTACTTCACCATCAGAAGGTTTATTGTGTCCATGGATGTCACATTCTTCTGAATCAATACAACACAAAATATATTAATTCTTGTCATATTCAAACAGAGAAGCAAGATTGAAAATGAAGAAGTTGAATTATTGACAAGGTTATAGCAAATTTCCTTGTACAAAAAAGCCGATCAAGTAAGAATTTGTGAGATGATGACGTAATAGAATTGATTCCAATGTGGAACACAAACTCCAAACGAAAAAAAAAAAAAAAAAAAAGGTAGAAAGGATGATATATTATACCAAACAAAAAGAACTCAAAAGCATATTTTGGAAATAATATATAGATTATGTAATTTAGTACTCACGTTGCCAACAAAAATAGATCGTGGATCAACCTCATCCCTGCTAGCCTGAGCAACAGCACTAGCAAGATCTGCGAAACAAAAATTGGATAATTGTAGAATCAGCATAAAATATGACAGACCATTAAACGAGATTTATGCATACCCCAAAAATAATAATAATAATAATAATAAAAAAAAAAAAAAAATCCTTCCGCGGTCAATCTTAATTTTTTTTTTTAATTTGAAACTAAAAAGAAGGAATAAAAGGCAGTATATTATCACTAGAAGATGCTCACACCAAAGATACTCGAGGGGGTTTCTTAACTAGTTGAGCAAGGAGACAAATCAGTAATATGAGAAAAGAAGGGTAGAGAACGGTAAAAATAAAATTAATGAGGCAAAAGCAGCAATATAATTCTATTCCCCCAAGTTTTAGTTCAGGAATCATATGGACTAAAAGGATCCCAAACCCTTTGAGAAGCTTCATCCGAATGGATATGCTCTTCCATAGAATCAATGACAGCATCAATCCCCTCAAAAGAATCCACAACAAGCAGGATCCAGTGAAATCAGTTCATGAGATTTCAAAGAACAATGTCACAATTTTTGGGTAGAAATATCATCTAATCGCTGATTTGATTCTCACATGTCACAATGATGTACAAAAAGTAATATGATAGGCAAAGAATTTTGAGGAAAAATAAAAGATTGTTTTTGAATAAGCTCCAGCTAGATTTAGTGCAGCAGACTATACAAGTTACTTTTTTAGAATTTAGGATAAGCTTGTAAATTTCTATATTTTCTATCTTTGTAGTTACTATGTTGCAAAGGACCTAGTTGCTTTATATCTCCAACTAGATCTAACAATGGATAGACAAATATATCAAAGCGTTTTTAGTCTAAATCAGTCAATGAGAAAATGTTTTTTCCCCTCAAACCTGCATCCAGCTTTATATTTAAGTAAAAGTACCGAAATTAGATGCTGATATGGTTGAAGATATGTCAAACCGCTACCATATGCATTGTTTTGTTAGCTGTAACTCACGCAAAGAGTAATTGAAGTTCTTTCTTCATATAGAACAAAAAATTGGCTCATTTATTCAAAGGCATTCACCAATGAAATTGCATTCATCACCTTGTCATCCCTTGGAAAGGACTGGTATATAAACAAATTGATAGAAAAATTTCAATCTTAAATAAAAACCGAGGGATTGAATCAGGATTGGCAACTTGTTCGTGCAATTTTCATTGGCATAGCTCAAGCTTGATTTCCTGGCAGATGACAGTAAAATTTTTGGATATTCTTGCTAATTAAATATCAGTCACAAGAAACTAGACAACTTATGTTAGGAAATCACTCCTAGAAACATACCTTAACCGGCATTGAAGCGGATCACTTGTAAAAACCCAAGAAAAAGAAATTATTTTGGGGAAATGAGATTTTCAATATATATGAAGGTCAATGTATTTGGATTACTTGAACAAGCCTCAAGTTAATCCCAAAGAAAGAAAAATAGCTTTGAATTTATACCCAAGAAGAACAACCTCTTACTTGTGAAATTCTCTCCAAGCTCTCTCTATTTTCTCTCTCAGAAATTGGACATAAAACTGAAGGGAAACTGGTATAAATAGCTGTATCGGGACGCCTAGGCGCCCATGAGTGGTGCCCAAGCACCAAGGTCCTGCCTCTTTTCTGACTTCAGCAGAACTGCCGCGGCGCCTAGGCGCCCGGAGCTAGTGTCCAAGCGCCAAGGTTCTGTCACTTTTTCCTGTGGCTAAAAAACTCACAATTCTCCATCTCGTACATCATTTGATAGACCTCAAATTTTGGACGAACACAAGAAGAAGCAGCAAGCACCAAACTCGACTGCGCCATTCAAACTATGGTTGCCTACGTACACAAAAACTCGGGATCAAGCCTCCGTAGTTCACCTCCACCTTCATATACTCTTCACCACATTCCAACCCCGCCCCGAAGGGCCACGCCAACTCGGGCATATCAACACAGACTAATGTGAAGCAAGTCCAAGCAATGCTGAAACTTGCTACCCGTTATCACTTTGGTTAACATGTCTGATGGGTTCTCATTTGTGTGTACCTTTAAGAGAGAAATATCACCTTCCTCTATGACATCCCGCACAAAATGATACCTGATGTCGATATGCTTGGTTCGAGCATGATGAACCTGATACTGAGCCAATTGAATCACACTCTAACTATCACACCACAAATCCACACAATCCTGCTCAATCCCCAAATTATCTAGAAGACCCCACAACCACAATGCTTCCTTCACTCCCTCTGCCATGGCCATATACTCGGCCTCTGTAGTAGAAAGAGTCAATGTAGCCTACAACATCGATCATCAACTAACTGGGGCACCATGTATGCTAAACACATATCCAGTAGTAGATCGTCGTCTATCTAGATCACCTGCATAATTCGAGTCCACAAACCCACTTATATGGTATGCATCTCTACCAAAACATAAACCCATATCCGCGGTATCTTTTAAGTACCTTAGGATCCACTTCACAGCTTCTCAGTGTACCTTCCCAGGATTCGCCATGAATCTACTGACCACACTAGCCGCCTGTGAAATATCTGGGCGTGTACACACCATGGCATACATCAAACTGCCAACTTCACAAGCATAAGGTACACGATCCATGCATACATTTTCTTCCGCTGTAGTAGGGGATTGTTTACCAGAGAGCCTGAAATGTGGAGCCAATGGAGTCACCATCGACTTTGCACCTTGCAACCCGAAATTAGCAATAACCCGATCAATGTAGCCTTTAGAACATTCGTCGGTTTGTCCTCTCTCTTCTCATCTCCATACCCGGTATTTTCCTAGCAACCTCCATATCCTTCATCTTAAACTCTTTACCAAGTTGAGATTTCAACCTATCTATCTCCACCTTGCCTTTTGAAGTGATAAGCATGTCATCCACATACAAGGGAAGATAGATATAGTTTCCTCCCCGAAGTTTTCAAATATAAACACAACAGTCATACTCACTTCTGGAGAAACCATGCTTTAGTATGAAGGAGTCAAATCGCTTGTACCACTGTCGAGGAGATTGCTTCAAAACATATAGTGATTTTCTCAAGCAACATACCTGACGTTCCTTATCCTCAACCTTGTAGCCCTCAGGTTGATGCATATAGATTTCCTCATCCAAGTCCCCGTGCAAGAAGGCGGTTTTGACATCGAGTTGTTCCAGCTCAAGATCACGATGAGCAACAATACTCAATAGCACCCGAATGGAAGTATGCTTGACCATCGGAGAAAATATCTCATTGTAGTCCACTCTCTCTCTCTTTGTTCAAACCCTTTAGCCACTAACCTTGCTTTGAATCTTGTACCACCGAGCTTGGTAGGATCCTCTTTCCTTTTGTACAACCAATAGCTTTCTTACCTATGGGCAATGGGACAACCTCCCATGTTTGGTTCTTGTGAAGTGATTCCATCTCTTCTTCCATCGCTGCCAACCAACTCTCACTATTGTTGTTTAGAATAGCTTCTTTGAAAGTGACAGGCTCATCATCCTCCACCGAGAGTGCATACTCAACCAAATTTATCTGCCCATAGTGCCTCAAAGTTTCGTCTGACCCCAATTTCAGAACTTGCTTGTATGTACGTCGTGGCCTAGAAGAAGCCAAGTTATCTTCAAGCTGTTGTTGTTGCTGTGTCTGTACATTCTCTTGTTGAACCGCCTCATGTTCAAGCTTATCACCACTCTCATCATGAGTGTCTGCATGATGCTCCTCTTGAACATGACTAGAACCAGGTTGATCTTTAGGTTCTATGTCAACAACTTGAGACTTTGAAGTCTCAACATCATCACCATCGGGCACTGTAGCTTTCAACGAGGCTATCATGGAGTTCTCATCAAAAGTAACATCTCTGCTAATTATGAACTTAGAATCCTCTACACTCCATAGGCGATAGCCTTTTACACCTGCTGCATACCCCAAGAATATAGCCTTCTTGGCCCTCGCATCAAGCTTTCCCTCATTGATGTGATAGTAGGCTGTGCATCCGAATATTATGAGTTTCTCATAATCTGCATGTTCTCCTGTCAATACCCTATAAGGTACATCTCCATCTAACTTTGAATGTGGAGACCGGTTCACAATGTAGCAAGCATTTGCAACCGACTCTACCCACCATTCTCTGCCCAAATCGGCATAGGATCGTATACACATTGATTTCTCTCGAAATGTGCGATTCAGTCTTTCTGCGACCCCATTCTATTATGGTGTATTCCTAATTGTCCAGTGTCTCGCAATGCTTTCCTTACCACAGAGCTCCTTGAAAGCACCATCTGTATACTCTGTACAGTTATCAGATCGCAGTGTCTTCAATTTCTTTCATGTTCTGTTTTCAACCATTTCTTTCCACTTCTTGAAAGTGCCGAATACCTCATTCTTATGCTTCAAAAAATAAATCCAAGCATATCTACAATAATCATCAACAAATGTGACAAAATACCTAGAACCGCCTTTGGAAGTGACTGAAGCCAGACCCCATACATCCGTGTGCACATAGTCTAGTATACTCTACTTCTATGTTTGCTTGACTGGAACTGAACTCGGTGTGCTTTACCGTACACGCAATGCTCGCAAAATCTATGCAAGGCTTCTTCAAGTTCTTCAGCAAACCTTCCTTACTGAGCAAATTTAGACCATTTTCTGACATATGCCCAAGCCACCTATGACACAACCGAGTGCACTTACATGGGTCCAGTGATGGCAATGGGTTGGTTCGGCCAAAACCATAACCGCACCACCAAATTTTTTGCCATACCATAACCGCACCATAACCACAAAATTCGGTTCAGTTCAGTTTGGCTCAGTTCATATCTCGGTTCGGTTCGGTTTGGTTCGATTAATAACCACGAAAATAAATTATTTTTTATAAGTCCAACTTTCAAATTGAAAAAAAAAAATTTATGAATAAAAATCAATAAAAACAAAAACACATGACTAAGTTAATTTAGCAAACAATATCCCAAATAAAAATGAAAACAATATCCCAACTTACAAATGTAAAATTCTAATTTAAGGAAAAAATATTATCAACATAGATCAAAACTTTTACTAGCATAGGTCAATCTTCGTTCTTCCCCACAACTCTTACTAGCATAGATTAAGAGTCAGTACTCAAAGTTGATTCCTATATAGTAAATAAGAAATATAAGTAGAGTAATAATACTACCTAATAAAAAATAGTCTTAACTGAAGATTTAAACAAAAAAAATATACCTTTTCATCAATGTCCTCCTCACTAAACCTTGCACAAGCTCCGGAGTACGATGAAGGAGCAGAATTTTCTACACACAATAGAGAAAAAAAATTAGCAATGAAAGAAAGTGCATGAATAACAAATATAAAACAATAAATCATACCATTAAAGCTTCTAAAGTCTTCGGGTGAAGCCTATTTCTCTGTGGACTCACAAATCTACCACTTGTACTAAACGCTGACTCAAATGCCATAGTTGACACTGGAATAAGTAATAAATCTCTAGCAACCTTTTGTAAAGTCGGATATTTTATTGAACTTGCTTTTCACCATGTCAATAAATCAAAATGATCCACCCTTGGCAATACTGGCTCATCTAGAAAAACATCAAGCTCTATTTTTACATGATCAGCGGTAACAGAATGGCTAACAAATGTATCAAAATCAGCCATGCGAGAATGCTTTCCAACTGTTGTAGACGAATCTGATTGGGAAGATAATAAAAAGTGAGATGTATTTTCTGTCGAATGACGTGGTCTCTTGTACTCTTTGAGCAAACTTATGACAAAATGCTCTAACCTTTTCAACCTCTACCTGCCCTTCATCTCCAAAGATCAAAGGAAAATAGTATTCAACTAGTTTCATCTTGTATATCGGATCTAATACAGTTGCAACAGCTAGAATTCCATACTTGTCACTCCAATATTTGTCGAACTTTTCCTTCATGCTTGACGCCATCCATTTGACTTCATCACAAGATGATGTGCTCCAATCATGAATTGCCAACTTTATGTCACAAATATTTGGAAATTACAGATTGGCGGTAGGATATTTTGTACCTGAAAATAATTCAGTCGCTTCATAAAATATCTCCAACTTATCACAAATCTCCGTAGCCAAGTTCCAATCACTCTCATTGGGTACACTTCTGTATTGAGGCTCTCTTTGCCTTAGACGAGGAAAAAGTTCTTTGTAAAGCAAAGCAGTATGAATCATTAGATACATGGAATTACATCGAGTCTTGCAATCTATTGCTAACTTTTTTTCACACGGGATTTTCATTTGTCGTGCAACTGCCTCAAATGTTTCAACTCTTTTTGGTGTTGCTGACCAATATGAAACACTATCACGGATTCTCTCGACACTTGGGCTAATGGTATCCAAACCATCCCTTACTATCAGGTTCAAGATGTGTGCACAACACCGCAAATGAAAAAAATTCACCATTCAACAACAAAGAACCAAGAGAAAGCTTATCTAACATAATGTTAATCATAGCGTCATTCGTAGTGCAATTATCAACAGTCAATGTCGACAATTTCTTATCAATATTCCAGTTAAATAGACATTCAATTAACACAGTAGACAGTGAATCAGCAGTGTGGAGGCAAGGGACATATATAAATCAGTATTGATGGTGAAAAAAGTTTGTGAGATAACATAAAAATTCAAAAGAAATACAAGAGTAACTTAAAGTCTATTTTATAAAACTATTGTACCTCAAAATTCAGCTTTGAAGCCTCCAAGAATCGTTTATATAATGTGCGGTGATAGCCGTAAATCCCTTCTTTTGCATGGATGTCCACATATCAGTAGTGACTGCAATTCTACTATTAATCCCCCTCTAAGGAGCCCATTACTTTCGTTTTCTCGTAATCATAAATTTTCAAGATATCAGCCTGGATTGTATTACGAGAAACAACCTTAAATAATGGTTGAATTGTATTACAAAATTTTCTAAACCCAGAATGCTCAACCATTGAAAGAGGATATTCATGTAGGATGATCATATTTGCAAGTTCATTCCTACCTTTCTCTTGATCAAAATTAAATGCTCCCAATGCAGTCCTACCACTAGGTTCTTTAAATTGATTCAAAAGCATCTGTTTGACATCCTTCTGACCTCAAAGGGGACATTTATCTAAATGAGCATGTAAATGAATTGTCCCATTTTTCAACTCACCACCTAATTGTTTCTTGCATTGTTTACAAATTGCTTTGGACACGTTATTAATTCTTTGTAGCTTGAAATGATGCCACACTACAGAGGTCAATTTTCTTTTTCTAATTTCTTCAATCGGCTCCTCATCATCACCTAAATCTATATGAATAGGATTTTCATTTACCTCACTTGGAGTTTATGTAGTAGCCAGTGTATTTGATACATCCTCTCAAATGCCAGCAGTGGTATCTCCAACTTCAACTGAAGCACTTCCAATTGAAGCGGGGAGGAGTTAGAACAAAAGATGCCGACCCATGACAAGACATCTGATTACATGAAAAATCCACAATGATAACCATCATTAATAGATTATGCAAAAAATAAATGAATTAAATTTGGGAGCTTCAACCCCAAAAGGAAATTAATATATGAATTGCATTCAGTTCATGCCATATACTCAGACATACAGTTACATAACACCAACTGATAGTCTCCTAGGTCAATCTATTGCTAGTTCTACTACCTTCACAATCACTTTGCCCTTGATCAGCTTGTCCCCTTATCTTAGCCTGAAAAGGAGGCTGAACTGCTTCAAGATTTTAACTGATTTTGATCAACAACATTATTTGAGATCCTAACTCTACCTAAAACGTTGTATCACTTGAAGTCTTTTCCAACAACTTCCTGTTTATGTAAAATGTTAAGACCCAGCTCACTTACATGAGCTCCTCACCTGCGCCATTTTAAGGGGGAATCGGATTCAGCACTAAAGGCTTCGATAGTGTGATCAAATACAGTTTTAGCCCTGTGACATAGATCCCATTTCTATTTACTTCCTTGAAGATGAAAAGTGATCATTTTTTTCACTTTTCACCATTCAAGATCCATTCTTGGACCTGATCTTTATTATCATCATAATTTGCAGAGTTTAGATTAATTAGGGGCTCAATAACAAGGTACATATCTACAGTATTAGAATCAGCAAGCTTAACTACATTTTCCTCATCTATCATCTTAACCTTTTGTTTATTTTTCTTCTTAAAATAATCTTTCATAAAGTGTTTAGTCTTTCCACGCTCACACCATTTCTTATTTCTTGATTTAGATTTGGATAGAGACCCTTCCTTATTTTTCTTCTTGTTATTATCTAGTTATTCTGATTATGTGACCACCCCCATTTTTTTTTGTGATTTGTGTTCTAAAAAACAAAAAACTCTTACCCTTTTATCGAACCGGTAGATTTTAAAGCATGAAATTGACAGAAAATCAACAAGAACCAATGAGAGGTAAATTAGAAACAAGAAACACAAGTTACAAAGAACGTATCACATGAACCACCAAAATCAAACCAATAAAATGAAATAGAGAAATCAAATGAAATACAAATACATATTTAACTGTAAAATTTAACATTACCACATTAATCTGCAGAAATTTCTATCAAAGAACCACTAGAATAGAATAAAGAACCATAGAAATTAAAATATTGAACAGATCTAAGCCATAAATTAACAAACATAGCTAACTTGTGACATGTTCACAACAAATAAAATACTAAAAACTGATTACCAACGCTGGTTCACCGTTCACCCAAGTGGATCGGGATTCAGATCTGAATAGCGGCACGGCTGCAAGTGGAGATGGTGTTGTGAGTGAGGAGGTTTAATAATTCATATTTGTGTGCGTTTTTAGCGAGTTTGTGAGTGAGAGTGAGAGTGAGTCTATAAGACGGGTTAGGTTAAGGCCAAAAAATGGGTAAGGTTAGCGGGCCGGTCTTGTTAACGGGTCGGTAAAGTAATGGGCCATAATTATACAAAGAATTATAAAATGAAGCCCAATTATCCAATTTTTTTTTAAACGGGTAATCGGTTCAGGGCGGGGCACCTTCGCTAAATACCATACCCGTCCCACCATGAATTGGGTCATTAAAATCAAAATCATAACCAACCCATTGCACCATCAGTTTAGTTTTTTTCGCCCCATTCGGTTCGGTTAACAACGGTTTTCAGTTTTAACGATTCGAATTGCTATCCCTACATAGGTCTGCACCACTTCTACTTGTTCCAACCACTACATCTTCTGTAACTGCAGTACCCTGAAGAGCATAGAGATTGCCTTCATGAATACCCTTCATCACAATCAAAGAACCATGAACAACCTTCTTTACTCCATTCCATGTTACAATCTTGCAACCACCGGAGTCTAAAGCATCAACAGAGATAAGATTTTTCTGCAAGTCAGGAACATGTCTAACATCCATCAATGTTCTAACCACTACATCATGCATCTTGATTCTAATTGAACCAAGCCCCACCGTTTTACAAGAATGGTTATTACCCATCAACAGGGTTCCACCATCAGTGCTTCTATATGTAGTAAACCACTTCCTATTTCGACACATATGGTAAGAGTAACTAGAATCAAGAATCCACTTACCGGAGATTTCTTCATCACAAGAGATAGAGTAGCACTCATCGTGTTCCCCTCTTTCCGAGGCATAGCTAACCTCTTCTTTGACTTGCACCTTCCCGTTATTGTTGTTCTTATTGTTCTTCTTCCAACCCCTTTTGTTAGTAAAATTCGCCTTGAAATGCCCAAGTTCGTCGCATTTGAAACAAGGCCTTTCTGCAAGTGTCCTAGAACTCGATCTAGACTTTCCTCCCTTGCCCTTTGGTTGCACATTGCTTCTACCTCTTACAAACAATCATTGAGCTTGCTCCTTGTTACCAATGGTAGACATGACACTAGTTGCAATTTTTCGAAAATCATCCGCTAGGAGTGACGTTCTAGTGTCCTCCATTACAAGTTTATCACCCACAAGCATCAATGTTTGTACTAGGTTCTCGTAAGACTTTGGCAATGAAAGAAGTAGTAGAAGTGCTTGATCCTCACAATCTACTTTCACATCAATGTCCTTCAAGTCCGATATGCACCTATCAAACTTGTTGAACTACTCTCGGATTGGTGTACCTTCATCCATCTTGCAAGTATACAATTTGGACTTCAAGTAAATCCGATTAGTTAAGAGTCTTTGTCATGAAGTTCGTCTCCAACTTTGTCCATACCTCCAAAGTCATTGCTTGACCATCAACCAAGAAAACAACATCTCTTTCAAGGCATAGAATGATCGATGCTCGAGCTTCAAGGTCTAGCTCTTCCCAATCCTCGTCAGACATATCTTTGTGCTTCTTCTCCTTTCCCGCCAAGGCCTTGTGCAACTTTTAAGAAATTAACAAATTTTTCATTTGCATTCTCCAATATAAGAAATCATTCTTCCCATTGAATTTCTCTATCTCATACTTCCCAATCTTCATCGTTCCACTAGTAGACATGATTTATCTACTTGTTTATCGGAAACATTTCAACGAAGTTCACTTGGAAATTTTCACAAACACTTTGTGTGCACAACAAAGCTCAAGCCAACCACCAAAAATCGAAGTTTTACCACCTTGATTTGAGAAAGAGGCTCTGATACCAAATTGTTAGGAAATCACTCCTAGAAACATACCCTAAACGGCATTGAAGCAGATCACTTGTTGTGAAAACCCAAGAAAAAGAAATTATTTTGGGGAAATGAGATTTGGGGGAAATGAGATTTTCAATATATATGAAGGTCAATGTATTTGGATTACTTGAACAAGCCTCAAATTAATCTCAAAGAAAGAAAAATAGCTTTGAATTTATACCCAAGAAGAACGATCTCTTACTTGTGAAATTCTCTCCAAGCTTTCTCTATTTTCGCTCTCAAAAATTGGACATAAAACTGAAGGAAAAAGCTGGTATAAATAGCTGTATCGGGGCGCCTAGGCGTCCATGAGGGGTGCCCAAGCGCTAAGGTCCTGCCTCTGTTCTGCCTTCAATAGAACTGCCATGGCGGCTAGGCACCCGGAGCTAGCGCCCAAGCGCCAAGGTTCTGCCACTTTTTCCTATGGCCGAAAAAGCTCACAACTTAGTTGATTTTGCCTCCAAGTTTTATCAGTCAAACAATGTTACAAGAGCTATTCAAACAGTGTTACCACCTTCAAAACTATCTTAGATGAACATAAAGTAATCAATCCACATCTTCTGCAAATAAACAAAGAAATCAGAAGCTAATAGTATTCCACATACACACAAAAAGTTTATTATAATGAGACAAGAAAATTATAGAAATATTCTTCGCAAATAATTAACTTTACTCTTTGCCTTGACCTCCTCACCCCCTTCCCCTTCCAAACTAACATTCCAACAACCAGAGGTTTACTATAGCTATTATGCATTCATTACTAGAGTTAGGTAAAAAGTATGAACCAAAATAACCATCTATTTTTTTTCAATAATTCTAAGTCATTGGAAGAAAATTGGAGGAAACAAGGATCTGATTGGCTAAACATATGGAGCATAAGATTCATTCCTCATCATTATGTAAAAATGAGATTTATGTCTATATATCAGTACTCCATATATTATGAAGCCAAGTGAGAGAATACTCAATACAGAAAATTAAATTAGCCTCTGTTTTGCAAATTTATAGGTGGTTTTTAAATAGGAATGGTAGTACATCCTGCGATATGTGTAGATAATAATGATTAATAGTTATGAATATGTTGTTGAAATTAATGTTTGGCCTTGATTTTTACTGAATTTATAAATAGAGACTTGAGCACAAAAGTATATATGTTGGTTTCATTATACAGAACATAGAATATAGCTTTGATTATCCACGACATGAAGATAAAAGCATAAATCTTTTAGTGGGCACACCTTTCGCCAAACACAAAATGAAGCATACATATTAGCAAGATCATGCTACCTCAATCTTACTGCTTTCATTATCTTGACTACAAGGAACAAATCTTTTCTAGAAAGTATGCTCTTCCCAGATTTTCTCCATTTTCTCAATCGGAATATTCTTGCATTCTGGCAGGAAAAAGTAGATAAATCCGGTCATGAATGCCACCCATCCCCCGAAGTAGAAGAAAATCCCCTGAAGAAGAAGAAAATTCCAGACTTCATTTGACAAAGCATAACAAGAAAACCTTGAGCAATGATGAATGTAAAGAGAATACTTGTAGCTATATTAATACTTTGTGATGTTGACCTTATTTCCAGTGGAAAATTTTCACTTGGAACGACCTATCCCAATGGTCCCCATGACAAACAAAAACCAGCAACATATACACAAATTAATATCAATTGATTTGGTACTTTTAAAAAAAAAAAAAAAAAAAAAAAAAAAAAAAAAAAATTGGCAACTGGTAGTTTAGCAGAACATACATGCCCTCTATTAATCGATTTGTATTTTTTTTTTTTTTTTGGGAATACTTGAATATTGGATGATATAGGAAACTATACTAATTTCACATTTTGTGATAAAACCCTGAGACTATTCATTCGAACATAACTTGCAATCAATACAAAAAAATGACAACACTAATATCAACATAGCACCTCAAATTCCAAATTTATTTGACGCATAAAATCGAATGAAGCAGTAGAAATGAAAACTTCAAAGATTACTATATGCTAATGCAAAAACTCAATCTAATCTCCAGAAAATTTAGAAAAAAAATAGCATGTTTAAAAGATCTCGATAAAAATGAAAAAGGAATTTACCTTCACTCACAGGAAATGGAGAACTCCAGATTGGGAAAGCGGAGGTGAGAGAGAGAGAGAGAGAGAGAGGAGATTAAATTCGTTCAACTTCGATAACTCTTCTTGATGAGGTCTCGACCATGAATCTGTAAAGTGCTTGTCCAGCTGAGGATCTAACATTTCAGGAACCCACAATTCAACACCCCAACTACATGATTCAAAAAGCCATTTGCGACAAGGACCTCACTGATTAATGGGCTCAAGGCCAATATTGATATCATTTGAACAACAACCTCAATATTGCAAGGCGTAGGAGTAGAGAGATTGAAGGAGAGGGAGAGATCAGAGATGGCACACATTGAGAGCGAGAAAGAGAGATGGGAAATTAATTTAGAGCTGAGTTTTAATTATTCACAGTGAGAGGGAGAGGAGTGAGAGGCGATGATAAGAAAAGAAGAAAAAATTAGGGCAGGTTTGATTTTGACTAGGTTTTTTATTTTTTATTTATTTGGATTGCATAATTTTTAACGTTTGATATTTGGAAAAATTTCACTTTTTGCAACGTTCATCAAAACGTTGCGAAAGGGGACTTTTCGCAATGTTCATCGCACGTTGCGAAAAATTTCACTTTTTGCAACGTTCATCACAGGTTGCGAAAAGTTCTCCTCTTTGCAACGTTCATTTGAACGTTGCGAAAAGTCCCCTTTCGTAGCGTTCATCTGCACGTTGCGAAAAGTAGTATTGACAACATTCTTTTAAAGAATTGGTAAAACTCAATAAAGTTAACCAATTGCAATATTCACTTATTATAATGTTGCCATAGACTTCTTTAGCAATATTCATTGATTGAATGTTGTCTTTTGAGTGTTGCAAAATGACTTTTTTGTTGTAGTGCCAATGGATATACCTTATTTTTCTTTGTCAGAACTAACTTCTCCGCAAGATGACCAAGGTCATTCAATCCTTAAAACTCTTGTCAGAACTAAAATTGTGCTATATTCCAGTTATTAAAGAAACCAGCAATAAGGAAGATAACTGCACAGTAATTGGTAGCCAGACGAATTCGATTGAAATCATTAACCAAGGCTAGAGAATATAAGGAAACAGGAAATAAAAATATTCCTTGGGTTAGATAGACATTTTCAAAAGAACTAATTCAAGATTCTTCCTAGATTTTTCAGGACATTTAGAGAAGTTTGATAAGTTACTAAAAATTATGAAATCCCTTCAAACACCCATCTTTAACAAGAACGTCCTTGTACCTTCGAGAAACAAGTAGAACACAAATTGTGAAATAAATAAATAAATAATTCCAAGTTCCAAGTTGCAAAAGGAAATGATGTAAATGAATTTTAGATCAGAAATCCAACAATCTCAAAGTGAATTAGACAGAAATACATATCTAATTTTTGTATTAACAAATTTACTAAAAAGGCCAATATTCCAAGTGATGAATCGACCACAGTATGAGAAACTTTTGTCCTTTAGTAACAAATCTATGTCTTGGCAATTAGAATGGGTAAACCATTTAGGGAAAGAAAGAGTAGATACAATACATGGCTGATAATAAATAAAGGAAGAAAATTAATGCTATTTATATATTGCATAGAATTTCTTTCTTCAGCAAGAACATTCTGTGCAAAATTAGCAATGATCCTAAAAAGATAAAAAGATGAAAGAAGCTTTTATTCACCTTGGAGTTGGGGCTGTTGAAGATTTTGAAAACAAATGGATGGTTCTTTGGATCCTTGTTAAAGATAGTAACAGTATGAAAACTTGTTTCTTCAACATATTTCACTAAAGCATCCCATCAAAGTCCTGCAAGCCCATAAGTTTTTTAGTTAAGAGGACTATAATATTAGATAATTCGTAAAATATCTAGGACCAAAAGAACATAATAGATAACCAGCCAAAAATATGCATAAAACTGAAAAGAAATGTCAAACCTTAAAATCTACAAATAGTTCATCAAAAGGCTTGAACAACCTAACAATTGGTCCAGCAACTGATGCATCCCCACAAGGAAGGAGCCTCGAATCGAAAGTATGACCAAACTCATAGTCAGCACGCAATCTCTCAGCCAAAGTAGTGAAGTTCTCAAACTGCTCCCCAGAAAATTCAGGGAAATGCATTTGGGCTTCTATGGGCTCTAACTTTTTTTTTTAAAAAAAAATTGGGCTTAATTTTTTGAGGAAATTACATGCACCCAGATAAATCAAGATAGCAATGCAAATGTCAGGTCCCTAAGTTATTAATTCAAAAATCAGGGATTTTCACGTAACTGCTTATTAATTATTTCAACTAAGAGCCCTAATTAAATAATTATTATATATGGCAGGTTCGTATAATCTCGCCCTTCAAATTTCTAATTCCCTAACTTCCATTATTATCCAACCCATCGTTCTCTCAAAATTCCTCACCCAAAAACTCCTCACCACTACACCCATTATCTCCGACCAGTTATTTCGTCTATTGCCACTTCGAGTCCAAACCGTCGTTTCTTGGGTATATTATTCAAAACATTCCATACATTAGTCATATAAACCTTCAAAAATTAGTTCGAAAACTCAAGTATTCACGGCGAAGCACAATGGCAAAAACAAAGGTTCCAGAGAAGGCAATAGATGTCGAAGAGACGCCGCAAACAAGGAGGAAGAGGAAGAACGAGGAGAGCCCCAAAAAAACTCCTCCGAAGAAGGTTGCGTCGTCTGTAACTACGCGGAAAGGGCTTTCTATCAAGGTGTTTTCGATTTTTCTAATATTTATCAATAACGTGATTTGTATTGAGCATATGTAACCACCAATTGGTGTTTGTGACCAATCTGTTTATGCATATGTGACCGATATGGAATGGGTTAGGGTTTGCGAACACAAATAGACTGTTTTTCAGTAATTGAATTACAATTTTTTTGTTGATGAGTAATTGGATACCGTACTGCGTCTGTGACTTGTTTTAGAAATATGTGACTCTATTGGAATGATAGATGGTTTTTGCCTGTGAATCAGTAGAACTCTAGAACATAAGTTTTCTTTTTATTTGATTGCATAAAACGATTTCCAACCTCGAAGAGGCCAATGGTGACCATGATTATGCATATGTGACCGAGGTTGAGGCAGATTGTGACCAACCTTTGTGTATGTGACCGAAGTTGTTCTGATTCTATAGCTTGGATGCAGCACATTATGAAGGTCTTCCCATTCGACCTTATGCATACGTGGATTGTACTCATATCAGAGTTTGTGTATGATTTACGTGTCTATAATACGAGAATGTGACCAAAGTTTAGATGAATATGTGGATTCAGTAGAGATATGTTCTGTGTCCGTGACCACTATTGTAATATATGTGACTTAAGTGTTATGGACCGTATATATGTGACTCATTCATCTAACTACGATGTGATACTATATTCAATGCAGGCATGGGAATTTAGAATACCTGAAAACTGCTGGTTTCCAGGAAAGATAACAACCTCAGTGTATAAAGGTGTTCTCACAACATTTAAAACAAACCTAAGCAAGTCACAGAAACGAATACTGAGGAGAACTTGCTTTGCACACTTTATGGAGTGCCATGAAATTGTGATACAACCTCAACTGATTCACTACTTCCTACTCAGGTAGGTTTATCACCCCAACCATGAAGAGATGTGGTTTTATGTATGTGGCCGATATGTCAGATTCTCTATCTCCGAATTCTGTTTAGTTACAGGGCTTAGGTGTTATGGGGATACTGACACTGAAGTTTTTGAAAGTCGACCCTCTCAATTGAAGTCCAAATATTTCTCAGCAGTTGACAATGTCACGCATGAAGATGTAAAGTCCACATTCATATCTACGTGCAAAATGCCTGACTTGGACCTAGTTGAAGCCCTTCCTGACAAGGACATTGCTATGATTGGGGTGCTGTATTTCATCACTTCATATCTCTTCCCTAGAGATTACAAAAAGGTTGTAGATGAATTCTTGTTTTCCATTGTTGAGGACTTCACTGCTATGAACAATTTTTCATGGGGAAAGTTACTTTTTGAGGTCACATTAGGGGCACTGAAGGATGGTCTGAACAGGAGGAACTCTCACTACAGGCTACGGGGTATGTTGGCAGCCTTTCAGGTGTGGATATACGAGACTTTTCCAAGCCTCGATGAAATTGTTGTCACACGGGTATCGACGACGTATCCCCATATCAAGAACTGGGTTGCAGATGAGCAACCTTCTGCTGCCAAGCTGGAAGGCACAGAATGCTTCTCTAACCCGAATGTAATATTTGATTTAGCGTTAAGTACCTAGACAAGTATTGTCATTAATTATTCTAAGTTACCTAATTACTGCAGATTGAGATACGAATCATGGAACCATCAGAGGCTGAAAGGGCCATGCCATACATGGATGGTGTCCATTACAAGAAGCCCAAGCCACTGAAGCCTGCAGGAGAAGGCTGCAGAAAGAAGAGTAGCACGGAAAGGTCAGCTGACGGAGCTGGTACAAGTGGGAAGTCAGCTCCATTGGTGCTCCTGTTAATAGATAGTAAAACAGGACCGGCTACTGACCCGGAAGATGACGACTTTGTTGATCCTCCACCACGATGGCCGGAGTCACCTTCCCCTGCAAGGCCACAGTCTGATGAAGACCCGTCTACTGCCCGTCATTCTCCAAAGGACAGTCATTCGCAAGGTGTGCAGGGGAATGATGTAAGTTCTTATATAATTCAGCAGTAAAATATACACACATCAGTACACATAGAACAATAATTGTTGTTTACAAAATGGTCACAGATCACTGCACAGTGTGTCTGAGTGAGTGAAATCAGGTCACATATCATTTTACATTGGATTGAATTCAGGTTACAGTCCATCAGTGATTTAAATAGGTCACAGTTAATTATGGTTTTTATTAGCTATGAATACACTCAGGTCACAGATCAATCCCATGTAGGTTACAAGTGTCTGTAGGTAGGTCACAGGTCGTTACAAGTTCTATATGATAATTTATTTTTCATTTGTCAGGAATTTGAGGAGATGAGGACGCAAATGTCGGTTCTCAAGTCAAACAATGAGGTGTTGACTGTGGAGGTCGATGACATCAAGTCACAGATGTCATCATTGAAGGCCGAGCAGGCAACGAAAATGAATGACATTGTCCAAATGCAGGGAGAAATAAGGAGTGACATGATACAGATTAGGACGAACATGCAATTCCTATCTGAATCGGTCTCAGCTATGAGTTTTAGTATAATGGATGAGATAATGAGATGGTTTGCCGAGAAAACAAGTGACAGTGGAGCCGCAGATAAAGAGCATCAGGCTGCTAGAGGATCCGCTACGGCTGAGGCGGTAGGTATATGACACATAAACATTTTGTAAATAACCGTTGTTGGATTTCACAACTCTGTAACTTTCCCACTCCATTTGCAGGTGAAAAGTGTAGAACAAAATATTGACAGGAAAGGAAAAGGTATAATGGCCCCAAGTGATAATGATGATTTCCCATATACACTTGAACCACCGTCATTTGACTTGGGGATCGGATCAACGCAACTTGACATTTCGCCTTCCGAAGAAATGAAGAAACACGTTGATTCCATCATATCCAATGTGGTGACGGCAACCAAACATCTTGATACTGAGGTATTCATGAATTCATCATTCACATTATAAAACTACAGTCCACAAATACTATGTAATCACACTTACAAACCTTCATCCAAATAGAATATAGTCACACTTATTATTATTCATGTATAGTAAGGGTCTGTAGGTCACAGGTTTTATACTCTTACAAATAGTTAATGTATTTAGGTCACAGGGATCACCGTCTAATATGTTACAATGTGACCTACACAGGGATCACCAGCTGAAGAACGTACTTCTGACTTACCAGTTAAACGTGTTTCAAGGCCCGCGAGGATACTGCAGTCACCTTTTGTTGTTGGAGAAGGGAAACTTTTCAAGCAGGCTAACAATGTGATTTTTGAAAATTACCGAGGTCAGGTCGATGACGTGGATACTGCAGCATTCATGGCTTGGTTCCACAGAGGCTACAAACCCAAAAACAGGTAGACATGTTTCGTATATATTTGTGAACAGCACTCCATATCTCCTAACTCAACAATGTAATCTTCAATATCGGTCACAGGAAGAAGTTCAGCGAGGAGGACGACATTATCAAGCCTGCTTTTGTTCTTGGTTTATTTCCAGTAGGTCACAAGACCTGGTTCTATCAGCTGATAAATCCAGACTCTTCCCTTAGCAGCACGGTAAGCTGTCATGTCTCTACGTCATATTTAGTCACATTGCAAGCTGACGTTTATCTACTAAACTAATTCTTCCTTTCTATGTTGAAACAGCACATGGATGTGTGCTTCTTTTACATTCGTCAACTCGCAATACTTGGAAAGAAACTAAAGTTCAGATCTACCACAACAAACTCCTGGTTCCAGAACAAAGTAAAGGACATATACCCTGCTTTCATGAAGGATCCTAATGTTCTCTTGTCAGAGTCCAGCCTGGCTGAGGTTGTAACAGGTCACAGCATACCTATGAGCACACCATGGGCCGAGGTTGACTATGTGTTCATTCCATTACTGCCCACCAACAAAGCACACTGGATGCTTAGCCTGTTACAACTCCAAAGCCATAGCATGACGATATTCAATTCGGTTGGCAAAACTTACCGTGACTGGAAGGTTCTTCAAGGTATAGAGCCTTACATGAAAATATTGCCTGCTCTAATGAAAGCCTTGGAAATATCCAAGAAGGACCCCAATTATAACGAAGGCGACTGCATGACACTGAAGGTGTCAATTGATCCCACCCTACCGCAGCAGACGAATGGGTATGTCTGTGACCTGTGACTATATCATGCATTCATGTAATAAAAATAAATTATTCCGCTCATTCTTTTTCTATTGTGTACTATAGGCATGATTGCGGGATTTTTGTCATTCTATACGCACTGTATATCATCCGTGATGGCAGACAGTCCATACCCAACAAAATCGATGCCAGCAAGGCAAGAATGGATATTGCCACACTGCTGTACAAACACCAGGAGATTTATAAGAAGAGAGCGAAGCAACCTACAAAGGGGGAGGGGATTGTAATAGATTGAACTTCAAATCACATTTGTATAAGTAGGTTCATATGAATTGCTGTGTAATAGATTGAACCTCAAAGCAAAGTCCTACTTTGAACATTTTCTATGATGAATTGCTTTGTAAAGCTGGTTTGTTCAATACTTGAATGACATCCATGGTCACATTTTGTCGCAGTTATTCTGTTAGTCACATTTCAAACCTATTATTGAGTTCATCACAGGTTCATCTGAATAGGTCACAACATATCATTTGGACAGATGTATTGTTACAATTAGTCACATATTGTTACAGTTATTCATTATATTTCATTCCTAGTATTGCAGTAAGTCACAGGTAGTAAATCACATGGAACAATAATTGTCACAGATCATTGCACAGTGTGTCTCGGGTTACAGTTAATTATGGTTTTTATTAACTATGAATACACTCAGGTCACAGATCAATCCCATGTTGGTTACAAGTGTCTGTAATCAGCTCACTGTTAATTATGGTTTTCATTAGGTCACAAATCAATCTCATTTAGGTTATAAGTGTTTGTATGCAGGTCACAGGTCACACCTAAGATAACAAGAACTAGTGCCATGTAGGTTATAAGTGTCTGAGTCTCATGTACGTGTTTCACACTACTGGTCACAGGTTCACCCGAATCAGACAACAGGATTAGAACATAGAACATAGATAACTATCATACTCAGATTAAGAATTACAACAGGATGTCATATGAATTTGTGAAGCCGCTCTTTCATTAGTTCACACCCAAGTTTATTATGAAGATCAAATGCACAAACTTAAAGACAGTTGCCACAGATAATTGGCCTGTAAACTCAGTCAATGAAAAATTCAATCAAAAGAATAGAATCAAAGTTTGATCTGTCTGTATCATCACATTATTCCCTATTAGCTCAATGGAACCAAACTGGTGCATCTTCTACGGTTGTGACCAAGCCTCCACAACGTCCACATTTCACTGTTTGTTTCCCTTTTCTTGATGATCTCTTCCTCTTCTCAATAGGTCTTCCAAAACTCCGCTTCTGGTTAGGTGGTAACACTATTTCGTGTTACACTTCTTCACACACTGTCCATTCATCTGGATTTCCAATCGGATATATAGAATCTTGGTACGCATCCACGTATGCATCTCTAGTGTAGTAATAAGAACCATAATCATATGGATCCCTCTTTGTATTTGCAATCACAGCCAAGGCGTGCGGACACGGTAACAAGTCAACTTGTAGAATCCTACACGTGCATGTCCGTTGCTCAATATCAACAAGAAATGTGGACCTTTCGTCGCAAACAAAAAACACAGATTGGTTGGAAGCAGATACCTGCGACAATGTCATCAGTCTATGTATATGTCAGGTAAATCTTATAAGCACCATGCAACAGTTATGAAGCTCATTTCAGTGATATAATATACTTTTTAATAGATCCACACATATGGTCACATGCTTGTACATGCCAGTCACACACTCTTATGTTCAGGTCACATTTACTCAGTGTATACATCTATATCTGGACACAGACATGCTTTTTAGGTCAAAAACATTCAGTTCACATAAGTCACATGCTTTTTAGGTCAAACACATTCAGTTCCCATAAGTCACATATATTATCAGTGCTTAGATTAAGATTTGGTCACAGACAAGCATTTCACGTCACGTCACACCTACTGTCCTGGCATACACATATGTGAGGTCACAGACTTGTATATTGGTCACAGTCATAAATTACAGGCTCATAGTAATCAGTGTTACCCTCAAATTCCTCAAATCTGCACTCATTCTCCTCAACTCTTTTTCGTACTTGCTCGACAACTTCGTAAATGTTCCATGCGCATCATCTCTATGTTTACAAAACCATGATTGTATGGTTTGCCGCAATGACTCTAGCAAGGATACAATAGGGTAATTCTTAGCTGCCTTTGTGACCGCATTGACCGATTCTACGATGTTCGAAGTCATTGTAGAATATTTGTTTGATGGCATATGAATTCGTGACCACTTTTTGGGTCCAACATCAGTCTGCAGACACATCACATTGATTAGTATCATATAAATGTCATATGTGACCGTTTTTAATGTACAATGGAAATTTAATTAGGTTGTATGACACTACCAGGTAGCCACGAATCTTCACATTCATTGTGTCCAGTTGTCGTATGTTATATTCAAACTCTTCCAAGGTATAAGCGTGCACAGTTGAATTGAAGGCTTGTGTAATGTTATGTCCTGATTTTCCGTAATATGATTTCAAATTCTGCAACAAATGATAAGAACAAATTCCATGATATGTGCCCGGATAAACATGTTCTATTGCGTTCTTTATGCTGGTGTGACGATCCGATACAAAACACAGTCCTTCTCTATACCCATATGACTTCTTCAATTTCTCGAAAAACCATCTCCATGATTTATCGTTCTCATTATCGCCAATGCCGAAAGCAAGAATAAATATGCTATTATTTGCATCCTATGTAAACGCTGTGAATAGGGTACCTCCATAATGACCATTTAAGTAAGTCTCATCAACCACAACAACGGGTCTACAATGCTTCCATCCCCGTATTGATGCACCAAGTGCCATAAAGCAATATTTGAACCTACTATGACTGTCAAACTCCAATTCCGTGACTGTACCAGGATTATTTTGTCTGAGCATGTAGAAGAAGCTTGATATGTTACCAAATGATTCGGCTGGATTACCCCTAATCATTTTTAACGTTTGCTCACGAGACCTCCAAGCTTTCGAGTAATTCAAATAAACCCCATAAATATGTAACATATCACTGCATATATCCTTTGGAGTATATATTGTACGGGACGACGTGTACTTGTACTTAATGGTAGATGACACAACTGCAGTTGATACCTGCCTGTGTGACCCCAACACAATATTTAATGCACATGTGTGACGACCAATCTTCCGAATCTTAAATAGGTTTGTTTTAGCCCATTTTGACGATCTCAAGAACCAACTACATCCATCATGTGAGCAACGGACAACATATTCTTTCTTGTCAGACCGTTCTACCATAAACTCAAACATGTTCTATATGGCAAAAAAAGACAGGCACATTTTCAAAATTTCCTTATTACGAAAGACCATACCTTCCTCCACCTCTCTAGCATCTGCAACAGACACAACCGTGACTTCTGTATCACATATGAGACCCCTGTCTTCAGTTGATGCTGCACATATGTCTGAGGCCATAACCTGTAAAGTACACATCTCACTAATGGACTTATCCGGCATCTGCATAACAGCATTAATGTTCTCTGCATCAGCAATATCAACTATTATTGGGTATTTAGCAGGATCACGTTCCATATCCTTCAGCATTATGTACGAACGCACATTAATGTCGTTCTTTATCCTGATCGGTGGCAGGTCCAAATTCAGTACATACTTTAGGGTGACTGCTACTATAGTAGGATCTAGATCAAACTCTGCCATTACAGTGTCCAATAGGTTTGTGTAACTGCAATTGCATGCTACCAACGCTAATGATGTCTGTGACCCGTTCAACAAGCATACGTGCACGAACACCATATCTGCAAATTACAATTAATCTCATATTCAGGTCAC
Organism: Osmanthus fragrans; assembly: GCA_019395295.1. Classification (NCBI taxonomy): domain Eukaryota; kingdom Viridiplantae; phylum Streptophyta; class Magnoliopsida; order Lamiales; family Oleaceae; genus Osmanthus; species Osmanthus fragrans. Next base: position 14,266,472 of record CM033352.1, read on the forward strand.
AGTTCTCAAAACTGGTCAGGCATTGGATAACTAACACAAGTCACATGCATTTCACGGAAAGTATTCATTGTGCAAATATGTGTACAATGGAGGTCACAGTTTGGATAAATTAAAAGTTGATAATTTGTTCACTCCGGTCACATATCAAACAATAGTCACATATGAATCAATTCCAATGCAGGTCACATATGCACAGAAGGACTTTCAAAATGGATTACATTATGATCACAGATGGGTAATGAGTTTCACAGAATCGATAAACTATATCACGCAAGTATCATGGTCACTACGGGTCACAGTTGCCCAATTATATCATAATGTTAGTCCGAAAGGTTACAGCAGGAATTGCTGGTCACATTTTTACCCATTAATAACGACGGCACCAAGTTCATATGACATCCATATCAGCTACACAACTGGTCACCAATGATGAAAATTTAATAACACAACAGTTGAATTAGAGGTCACTGATCGTTTATATTACAAATCTAGTTTCGAAAAATCGTTGCGTGTGATCGGACAGCTTGTGACTCTCGTGTGAAGACTAGTAGTCGACGAACATCAGATATGTGACTTGAATGCATTATTTTAATTCAATCTCGATCCGTGTCTTCAATTCTTTGTTTCTATCATTCAATTCGACTCTACCAAATAAGAGATTATGAACACAATAATAGGATTTTTTACCTGTATCTTCTTCCCCGTCGATGTGTGACGATCAATTTCTGCGACTGGAGTGGAATCGTTCAATTTGTTACCGGAATCAATCGACACAGATACCTATTTGTGGAATTTTGTGATTCCGTAAATTTGTTTAATTTTGGATTGTCAATTTTAATTTGATTTGGAGTCCTGTTTCTCAAGGAAAGTGAGCGTAATTATAGGAAACAGATGTAACAGAATCTCTCTCCATATATATATATATATGGAGAGAGTTGCCGTTGAAATACCTGTTTTTTGAATTGTGAAAGTATTTACCTGATTTGTGATTTGGGGTATACTATACCCCTGGATTGTGAATTTTTCCCTAATTTTTTTGAGCCAAAAGTTCAAGGCCTGCACTGGCCCTAAGCTGGCTCCGCCCATGCATATAGTGATTCTTTAATATTTGGATGAGACAGAAGTATTGGATAACATACAGAAAGCTGTAAAATGCATTATAGTACTTGATCTTTTTCTTTATTTTCTTTTATTAGTTGCTTTATTTCGTAATTATAATTAATGTATTCATTTTCTATATTCGTTATCTTTATATAGAGAATCAATCATGCATTACAACAATAACATCAAAATATTAGAGGAAGTGGGATAGCATTTGCATGTAGATCACAGAGTTTGCATTGAGTATAAATATAAAATTACAAATGGAGACCCATATGTTGTGGACTCTAAAGAATAAGAATTATGGCATTGCTACATGTACATTAAGTTTTACAAAACGGGTTACATAATTTCACATGTCTCTTTATCATTTGCCAATTTGAAACACGGTCAACTTTTTCATCTAATTTTTTTTCCTTCCACATCATTTTATGTAACTCCTTATGTACCATTTTTATGTACAAGTAGCATAATCTTAAGAATTATACATGCAAACAAATATAAACACTGAACAAACGTAAGTCATCTAATGTTTATCATCTAATGTGGTGAACATCAGGCTGGTCATTATCTAAGACACCTCCATGGCAAACTAATGAATGGTGGAACAATCATCAGTTTGTCACGTAAGAAGAAAAATCGAGTTGTAGAATGTCCCTTGGTAAAAATATCTACAATTTGAACGGAGGAAGAGATATATTGAAGACAAATATCATCATTGGTAACTTTCTAACAAATAAAATGATAGTCAACTTTGATATGCTTCATACGAGCATGAAATACCGGATTAAAAGCCAAAGCCACTGCACTAACATTATCACAAAAAATTTGATCCAAAAAAAAAAAACATTATCACAAAAAAAGAGTAGGAGGTAGATAGAGACTAACACCAAGCTCCTGAAAGAGCATCAAAAGCCAGTAGAGCTATGCAGTTGCAAGAGCCTTACACTTATACTCAGCCTCAATGCTTGATTTGGAGACAATAAGTTGCTTCTTAGCAAACTAGGAGATCAAGCACTTTACGAGAAAAAATATCATAACCACGTGTAGAACGTTGATCATCAGGATCAGGGCCGGCCCAAATTAGAGGCCCTAGACGTTTAATTAATATGGGGCCCTTGAACATAATATTTATTTTACAAGTGTAATAATATGTAAATATTTAAATAATTAACTCTTTTATATTAGAAAGAAAACTTTATACAATTCAAAAGATAGAATAGCAAAATAAAACTTATTTCACAAACCAAGAGATTAGACTAGTATAAGATTTAACCTTCTCACATTACTGCTGATATTTTGTCCAATGTTCCAATTTTTGAAAAATCGGTTAAAATTAACAATGACAAAAATAAGAACAAAAAGAAAATTAACCAAAAATATGTTGCTACAAAGGAAAATCGTAACGGCACATATAACAAGTACTAATAGTCAATACAAAACTTTAAATAGCTAATATTTGACCGCAAGATAAATTTCCATAATTTCCAAGTAAATTCAATAATATAATCAAAGTCCAGCAGCACAAATTGATTGCAACTGTGGAGGCGAATCATTGGTCGGTCCTGTAAGAGGATGCTGACTCAAATCCATTCATGCAACAAAGCTTTACATAAGTGAAACCTGTTGTTCGAGTTTTGTAAGCTCAATAATAACATTGTCCTTCTCATTAACTCGTTGTGTAAGAATTTCCAATTATTGCATATATATATAGGAGGAATTATGAATGTGTTGCTATATGACTTGTCCCGAAACTCCTACCAAGAACTTGAGCACATATTGTTGCATCATCCATGAAAGATACATCATATTGTAGCTGTGATTGTAATTGTTACAACTCCACGATCTCTTTATATCATATTGCGACTCAGTAGCCGATTATCCCATCCTTTTGCCTTGGAATGCATCCTCCTAAATAATTTAGTGTGACCAATTGATTCTTCTTGTGTGCACTGAAAAATACACAAAAATATAAGTTGATCACTTATTTATTTATCCACCGTATGCAAATACCAATTGTAAAATCAAAGATCAAAAAGCATGGATGGACTAGTTCATCGGTGGAAGAATTGAAATTGGAATTAATAGCATGATTTGATTCATATCTACTGGAATAATCTTCATTTCTGACAAAAAGTGACAAAAAACTGTGCTAATACTATTGCAAGCCAATATTGATATACTGGAATGGCATAAGGAATTTGGAATTTTACAACATGCATGGAAAGTTGTTTTACTTATAAATGAATGTAGTAGTGTTATGATAAATCCACAAACATATACCGAATAATGTTGGCCAGGCTCTCATTTCAGTTACATGCGCGCTACACTGAAAGAAGGGCTTCAGAAAGTGAAGATTATGCACAGCAACACCGTAAAAATAATGCACATTGCATTAAATTAAAAACATGAAACAGCTAATCTAATAGAAGTTGATTGCCACCAAACACACTCTCTATGGTTCAGACTGTGGAAGAAGCAACATATTATAAAGTGCATCCATATATCTGAAAATTAATAACTACCAACTAGGTATAAACTTCACAAAATGGCATACAAGTAACCAATCTTTTGACTAAAGCTCATCTTTTGCTGTCAATATATTGGGTCTGAGATGCTTTTGGCCTTTACACATACTTAAATATATAAAACTGCAAAAGAGGAAACAGATTAAGTTTTCCAAAGCAATGACCCATGTTAGTGATTTAAACTCTGACCAGACCAGGAAGTCCTAGTTACATGTAAAAATAGGGCAATCAAACCCGCAAAACAATAGACAAGTGTGTGATGCATGCAGGAAAATCCTCTTCGTTCTCTGATTTCACTTGTGATGCATCAATTTTGTTTTCTTGTTCTTTTAGTGACATAGAAAAGGCACAGTGGTAATTTTGGTATATGCATGTAGGGGAAATCCTTTTCTCTAATGTTGACATGTTTAATAAAAAAACTAATGCTTGAAAGTGCAAGAGATTATATATTGAAGTTCATTGCATTACCAGGGCTTCCCGAGTCGCAGAGAAAGATCTAGTCCCACCATGGTGATTGTATGGAATCTTGACTCGATTGAGTTTCCCAGCTGAAGAATGTCTCTAAAAACCAATAACAATATCATTAAGTAAGTTGTTGAGAAACAAGATCAATTAAGATAAACTAAAAGCCTCAGACCTGTGAAGGATCAGTCCATCATAGGCTATTTTAGGAAAGTCAGAATGATAATCTCAAACCTGTAATAGAATCAGTCCATCATAAGCTATTTTAGGAAAGCCTCAGACCTGTGAAGGGTCCATTCATCATAGGCCATTTTAGGAAAAAGGAGCAGCTAGGTTCAGAAAAAAAAAATGCTACTCTACTTTTACCATTTGTTGCATTATACAGCTGCAGTAGGATATAGGCAACCGTTAGCTTCTTTGTTATATAAGCTATCACCTCTTCTCTTTGTAAATCAGAACATACATCAATAAAATAGTGTTCATCATCTTTACTATTAATCTCTCTAAATTCAACATGGTATCAGAGCAGGTTTGAAACCTGTATCAGTGAGAGGGCCAGAGCCAAAGAAACTCTTCCTCGGCACATTACAGTATGTCTCAACACACTGATAGCACCAAGCTCACAACTATTGTCCTCAATGGCAACAAAAACTATATCCCCTGGTCCAGGTCAGTAACAATAGGTCTCAGTGGAAAGGCAAACTACAATTTGTCACTGGTACCAGAGAAAAGCCTAAACCTATCGACCCCCAGAAACCAACTGAGGCAGAAACAACCAAGATCGAAGAATGGCAAACCACAGACCACATGGTCATGTTGTGGCTGCTGAACACCATGGAGCCCCAAATTGCCAATATGTTTATGTACTACAACTCGTCAAAGGAAGTGTGGGACAAAGCCAACAAATTACACGGTCAACAGAAGAACTTTGCCCACATTTTCAGCATCAAACAAGAGATTGCAAAAATCAAACAAAGCAATCAAAGCAATATGCAATTGGTGACAGAGATAGTGTCAAAATGGGAGGAACTCAATGTCTATCTCCCACCAACAACAGACATGGTCGAAATTCAAAAAAGAAACGAGCATGATCTAATTTTTACTTATCTGGGAGCGCTCGATGCAAGCTACGAGGCGGTCCGCTCCCAAATTCTTCTCTCAGCCGAGATGCCAAGTTTTGATGATATAGTGGCAACAATCGAGCAAGAAGAGTCCCGGAGGACCCTCATGAACCCCCAACAATTGGAAACCTCCGAGAATAACCGAGCATTCAAGGCACAACACCCAAACCCTTACCCTAGAGACGGGGCCAAGATGACGAAGGGAACCTCAGCTGCTGACTGGTGCAACCACTGCAAGCGGGCAGGGCACAACCAAGACGGCTGTTGGGTACTTCACCCTCATCTCTGGCCGACTCGAAACAAGGGGGAGAAAGGGAGTTGGGGCGGCGCGAGAAAGGAGAGACGATTTGGGGGATTTGGGGGTGCTAGTAGAGTGCCTGAAATGAAAGAAGGGGCGCCTGAAATGAAAGAAGGAGATGGACTTGAATTAGCCCAACCGCACACAAATGAAGCAACTGGACCTCCTGTGGCATCTACAGCCCAACTGGCCCAACTGCTTACCCAGTTGAACAGTTTGTTACAGCAACAAACCTCAGGTATTGTATTCTCTACATCTGATTTAAATTTTTCCAAAATAGCTAATTGTTGTCAAAATACGAGTAAATGGATTATTGACTCAGGTGCTACCGATCACATGACATGGGATAAAAATAAAATACGAAATATCACGCAAATTAAAGACCCTCAACATGTAACTGTTGCAAATGGAAATAAAGTCCAAATTTGTGACTTTGGTACAACCAAATTGTTTACAAAAGATGTAAAAAATATTTTATACGTACCAGATTTTAATTCAAATCTATTATCTGTTAGTAAAATAACTCAAGATTTGAATTGTAATGTTGTATTCTCACCAAACAGAGTGACCCTTCAGGATCGAGAATCAGGGAAGAAGATTGGTGAAGGTTTTTTTAAAAATGGTCTTTATTACCTTGAAGAAAATTTCAATAAATGTCATGTGTCATTCAGTCCGGTAGATGATGACAAGTTGCTGCACTGGAGATTTGGCGATCCGTCTGACCAAGTTTTAAACAAACTTTTTTGTTACAACCTAGACTCTAGCAATTGTGATGTTTGTAAGCCTTCTAAACAAACTAGGTTGCCATTCTCTTTATCCACCCATGTATCAGAAAAATGTTCTGAGTTAATTCATTCTGATGTTTGGGGTCCGGCTCCTGTTGATTCTTATAACAACTTTAAATATTTTGTTACATTTATTGATGATTTTTCTCGTACTACTTGGATCTATCTTTTAAAAGGAAAAAATGAAGTTTTCTCATATTTTCAAGATTTTTTCAATTTTGTTGAAAATCAATACAATGCAAAAATTAAGATTTTTAGATCAGACAATGGGACATAATATGTAAACAGAGATCTTTTAGAATTCTTTAAATTAAAAGGAATTTTGCATCAAACCACATGCATTAATACACCAGAACAAAATGGAGTCTCAGAAAGGAAAAATCGTCATCTTCTTGAAGTCACTAGATCACTTCTTTTTCAAAGTAACGTCCCAAAAACTTATTGGTCAGACGCCGTGCTAACTGCAACGTACCTTATAAATAGATTGCCCAGTGCAAGGTTAAAAAACATGAGTCCCTTAGAAATTCTTAAAGGTAGGAAAATTGACTTTGACCATATACGAGTTTTTGGCTGTACGTGCTTTGTACACATAAAGAGACATGACAAATTAGATAAAAACTCTGTTAAAGCCATTTTCTTAGGATATTCTTCAGGAAAAGAAGGGATACAAGTGTTATGATCCAAAAACTCGTAAACTTTATTTCTCAAGAGATGTTTCCTTTTTTGAAAGCAAAGCCTATTACCAATCAAATGAACAAGAAAATGTACAAGGTCAACAAACTATGTTACTTCCAAATAACTTTGTTTTCCCCGAAGAAACAAATCATGAACAGATTGAGCATGTGGAGGACGAACAGATTGGTGGAACAGGTGCAATTTCTTCAGGGGGATAAGACGAGGAAAATGAGTCAAGTGAGGAACCAGCTCAAGAAGAAATTGGCTTGAGAAGATCCGCACGACAAACCCGACCTCCTACCAGATTAAGGGATTATGTATCCCATCAGGTGATGTATCCAATTCAAAGGGATTATGTATCCCATCAGGTGATGTATCCTATTCAAGACTTTATCTCTTATAAACATGTTTCTCCTGCATATCGAGCCTATTTGGGTATCATAACCAATCAAACTGAACCAACCAAATTTGATGAGGCCACCCAAGATCCCATTTGGCGTAAAGCTATGAAAGAAAAACTTCAGGCCTTAGAAAAAAATGACACGTGAAATATTGTTCACTTACCAAAAGGCAAGAAACCCGTAGGTTGTAGATGAGTTTATAAAATTAAATACAATAGTGATGGTACGATTGAAAGGTATAAAGCTAGGCTAGTGGCCAAAGGATTTACTCAAACATACGGCATTGACTACCAAGAAACCTTTGCACCGGTAGCAAAAATGAGCACGGTTAGAATTTTGTTGTCGGTAGCCACCAACTTAGGATGGAATTTGTTTCAAATGGACGTAAAAAATGCATTCCTTCCAGGAATTCTAGAAGAAGAAGTCTACATGACTCTTCCTCCGGGCCATAAAAATACGTCAGATCCATCATTGGTGTGTAAGCTAAAAAAGTCCATTTACGGCCTAAAACAATCTCCAAGAGCATGGTATGCCAAGCTAAGCTTCTCTCTTTTGAAAAATAATTTCATTAAAAGCACAGCCGACTCATCTATGTTTGTCAAACACTCACAAAATTCTATCATTATTATTCTTGTCTATGTTGATGACATCATCATCACTGGGAATGATAACAAAGAAATTACAAGAGTCAAACAATACTTGAAAGATGAATTTGATATCAATGATCTTGGAAAACTCTCATATTTTCTCGGAATAGAAATAGCTCACTCTAGCAAAGGCTTGTTTCTATCCCAAAGAAAGTATGTTCTTGACCTGGTAAAGGAGACTGGTAAGCTAGGAGTCAAACCAGCCGGTATCCCAATAGAAACCAATGTAAAACTTGGGCCAGAAAATGGTGATCTACTACCTGACATAGAACAATATCAAAGGTTGGTAGGAAAACTAATTTATCTTACGGTTACCAGACCTGACATTGCATTTGCAGTGAGTGTTGTAAGCCAATTTATGCATGCTCCGCGTACCAGTCACTTGAGTGCAATTGATAGAATACTAAGATATCTTAAAGGAACTCCAGGTCAAGGAATTTGGATGAGGAAAAATAATTCTAATAATGTAATTGGTTTCTCTGATGCAGATTGGGCAGGGAGCTGCGACAGGAAGTCAACCACAGGCTTTTGCACCTTTGTAGGTGGCAACTTGGTCACTTGGAAGAGCAAAAAGAAAAATGTTGTAGCAAGGTCGAGTGCAGAATCAAAGTATCGTGCCATGGCATCCACTGCAAGTGAGCTCATTTGGATCAAGCAACTACTTAGCGACATGAAGATAGAGCACACAGGGACTATGCAAATGTACTGCGACAATCAAGCTGCGCGGCATATTGCATCCAATCCAGTCTTTCATGAGAGGACAAAACACATCGAAGTCGACTATCACTTTGTCAGAGAAAAAGTGCAGTCGGGAGAGATAGAAACCCCATTTGTCAAAAGCAAAGATCAATTAACGGACATCTTTACAAAAGCCCTCGACAAAGCCAGTCATCTAAACATTCTTAACAAGTTGGGATCAATTAACTTATTTGAACCCAACTTGAGGGGGAGTGTTGAGAAACAAGATCAATTGAGATAAAACTAAAAGCCTCAGACCTGTGAAGGATCAGTCCATCATAGGCTATTTTAGGAAAGCCAGAATGATAATCTCAAACCTGTAATAGAATCAGTCCATCATAAGCTATTTTAGGAAAGCCTCAGACCTGTGAAGGGTCCATTCATCATAGGCCATTTTAGGAAAAAGGAGCAGCTAGGTTCAGAAAAAAAAAATGCTACTCTACTTTTACCATTTGTTGCATTATACAGCTGCAGTAGGATATAGGCAACCGTTAGCTTCTTTGTTATATAAGCTATCACCTCTTCTCTTTGTAAATCAGAACATACATCAATAAAATAGTGTTCATCATCTTTACTGTTAATCTCTCTAAATTCAACATAAGTAATTAGGCAACTCATCCATTCCACTTTAATTCGACTTTCTTTTTAGTGGCATCTATATGCGCATTAAGAAAACCAACAACAAGAAGACCATAAAGACAGAAATCTCAAGAAGCAAGTATTTGATGCTATCAGATTAAACTGCTTGTCCACAACCGTTGTCTCAGAACAGAGAGTCTGAACATCTGGCATCAGATTAAACTGCAATGCACTTGCAAAGTACTGGAATTTAAGCCCCTGTTTGAGCCCCTTTATTTTTATTTCCTTTCGTTTTTCAGCCCTTTTTTTTAACCAAAGTGGGCCAGTCTCTGGAAAAAAAAAGGACTCATTGGTTATCAAAAATTTATTGACGGGCCAAGAATTATGTCAGTTGGAATGACACATGGGCCCATATGTTTTTGAAAAATTTGGCAAAAAAAGGATTTAAAAGAGAAAATATAGGGGCTAAATCTTAGTTGTTTAATATTTCGAATCTCACACATATTTAAGAACAATCCGATTGTTGACCCAATACGAGAGGAAAACACTGTATACATCATTGGAGCAAAAGAGTGGTATTTATTTAAGAGTTTGGATTTGGGTAGAGACAACCAGTAGAAATCAAACCTCTATAATTTACATTTGATTGTCCAAAAGGAGAATGAAGAAGCTTGGTATAGTATCTTGATAAATTGGAATACCAAAAGCATGATAAAGTAGTTTGATAAAAGTATCTTGTGTTACCCTGAAGACGAGTTTCCTTTCCTCCTGGAGAATGAAGAATAATTTATGGTCCACTCCAGAGCTTTTTCTGTGTTGAAAGTACAGTTAGATTTAAGTTACAACAAACGGTAGACAAAAAATAGTAACTAGAGAAGTACCTGTAAACAAGCGTGCTAGCACAGTAAAAAAGAAAAAAGAAAAAAAAATTAAGCTACTATACCAAGTTTTGCCTCACGGGTTAATTATGGGTAATATTTTATTAAGATACGTGTCTGACATTTGGGAAACAAGAAAATGGTGGCAAAACAAGAAATTGGTGAGATTTCCCCAAAATCAAGCACAGACACAGACCCATTCTCTTTCACGAGCACAAGACTCATATTCTCCATATATATACATATATACATATATATATATATATATATATATATATATATATATATATACGTATATATATATATATACGTATATATATATCCCTCTTTCACGTGATTTTCCACCCAAGACCCATTTTATCCTTGCTTTCTCCAAGAGAAATCAGTGGCGATGCCGCAAAACTCGTCGTCTTCTCCGACAAAGAGACTACGCTATGTGCAATCTGGACTCCAGTAGCTTAATTCGGGTGAGTGAAAATATTTTTTTCTCTGTACATTTCTCTGTTAGTCCAAGTGTAAGCTGTCTACTTAGTCCAATATCCCACAAAATGGCTGCTGCCAAAGAACGGAAAATGCTCAATGAAAAATCTTTACAACTCGAAATCTTGGACGACAGTGTAAGCTGTCTACAGCCTCATGAATGGTTGTGTAGAGAATATGTTGATTGAGATGTAAATGATGTTTTGAAATGAATGTAGAAAATATCTCCCCATATCGTACTTGTTCAGTGGAGTGGCTAGTTCAAGTCGACGACGTTGTCATTTTTCTTTCTTTCTTGCAATGTTTTGTATTTGTCCTCCAAATGTTTTGAACGGTCTGAGTGAACGTTTGCGACTTGGGAGTGTATATATTTTCTCAGATTCTTTAAATGACATGTAAATTTGCATTAGTTAATGACTTACCAATTTTATGACTACTGCAATTAACTTTTTCATGAAAAATCATACATTTGCTTTGCCTGAAATTTGAAATATTCTTAAAGCAAGTTTTCTGAATGACATTTTTTAATGTGCAAATTTTAGTAAAGCTCAATCAGTTAGTTTAGATGGGTTTAGCCAAAATAAATGTTTGAAGTCTTTGTTGGACATAAGTTTCTTTAAACAGTATGTGCTTCCCATATAGCCATTTGTGGATGATTTTGTCAATGTCGAACTGTGTTATGATTTGTTGAATATACTATTGTCATGTGTCGCTGCAGACTAAACTATGGAAAATGCAATTGATGATTGTTTAGTGGAATCCGGGAATGAGAACGTGACACAGAATATGAACACGTTGGACGATCAAATGTTAGGAGAAACTAAGAAGGAAAAGCCCACTGGAGTCACGATCACCCAAATCAAAGGCATGCTCACTTGTTTTTCACCAAATGTACGAATGTTACCTGATAATAATGACTTTTTTGCCTGACTTACAGGCTGCATCAACATCAAGCAAAGGAAAGAGGCCAAAAACAAATGATCATAATTATATACAGTATGCAATCCCTGAAGAAGAATTATCGATGCTAGCAATATTTTTGAAACTTTCATAAATGAGTTTTACAACAATAGGCATATTAGGGACGAAGACAACACTATTTTAAATGAATCTGATTGGATTTTAGCTTTAAAAATAAAATAAAAAATTTGACTAGTTTTTATGAAACTGCAAATATTTTATCTGGAGTTTATTATCCAACTAATTGTATTGTACTTGAACATCTTTATATAATTGCGAGAACATTTCATAAATAAAGAAATGACCCCAACTTTACTGTAATTATATATTCTATGAAATTAAAGTTCAGAAAACATTGGCAAGACTTGTCAATGTTATTTTCTTTAGCATGCATTATGGACTCTCGATATAATTTATCAGGGACTAAATATGTAATTGAACAAATTTCAAAAACTTTAGGGGACGTTCTCTTCGTGTTTCAGTTTTATGTTTTGAGTTTTGAATTCGTTTTGTGTTTTATATTTTGGGTGTCCATTTTGAGATTGTTGAAAACTCGTTCTTTTTGTCGTTTTGAAAAATATTTTACAACCCGTATTTTTTGAATTTTGACAGATTTGTGAATAAAACAGTCAAAACGTAAAAAAATTGTTTTCTGTTTTCTTCACAAAATTTTCAGCCGTTTTCAAAAACTCATTTTCGAAAATGGGAAAGAGAACGCGTTTTCAATGTTTTGAAAAATCAAAAACAGAAAACGGCCTTAAAACAATAAAGAGAACGCCCCCTTAACTTTTGATACACTTATCACGTATAGAAAGTTAAAACAAACTTTAAATGAAATGTATGAAATATATGCAGAACGAATGGGTACAAATATTAGTCGCGTACCCTCTTCACATACTCCTCTCACATCTATCGAAGAAGATGATGTTGAAATAGTGAATTTGTCTGAATGTATTAATACGTATAGATATGATGCAAATACAATAGGTTCATCTAGTAATACTTTGTCTTCTACTTTCTACATCTAATAAAAAAACTTCAAATCCATTGTCTGCTGAATTAAGTGATTACTTTAATCATAATATGCTTGCGAACAAAACAATTAAAAAAAGTTCAGAAGAAGTTATCGAATTCTGGCGAAGATATGAATGACGATGGTCAGGATTTCTACAATTGCAAAAGACCTACTAACACCTCCGGTTAACACTGTAGATTCGGAGTCTGCTTTTAGTACATGTAATAAGGTTTTATCTGAGGTCAGAAGCTGACTAAAAAAAATATTTTGGAAGCATTAATGTGCATGAAGGATTGACAGAAAACTCATTTCCGAATACAGGATAAATATGTCGAGATTGCATATCGTGTGGTAAGTGAAATTTAATTGGATCATATTAATAAAAAAATTTATTTTATAATACTGTTTTAAATTTTCTTTAAAAAGTTGTACACGTTACAAGTTGTTCGTGTACAATTTTTAACTCCGCCTACTTGAAATTTAAGTAGTCGGTCACAAGTTCGGATAAAGGAGGATGGTTAAATACTTAAATTGTTTAAATTTTTCTCAACAGTTTTCTTTCCACCAACTTATCCAATTCATAACATTTATTAATTTAATTATCACAATTCACAACAACTTTCTTTCCACCAATTTAGTTAAGTTTAATTAGTACTACATGTGTACATTTTAGATTCTTTTATCAAGCAAGCCGCACGTACTTTTACATATAATTTTCGAAGTCGATACGTTCTGAAAATTGAAAGGTAATGGAATGATTACCCTTTCAATTGTGAGAATGCATCCACTTCGAAGATTATATGCAAAGTACGCACAGCGTTGTTTTAGAAAAAAAATAAAATTTATTTAAAATATTTTTTTATCTTTTTTTTATATACACAAAATTCACAATTTAAAATTACTTTTTTGTTTTCCATTTTACTTATTTAAAAAAAATCGAAAATGGGTGAGCTCATGAGCTGGAACTCGGCTCGGCTCATGCCGGCCCACAAGCCACGAACTCGTGGGCCAAGCTGAGCTCATACAAAAAAATATGAGCTCAACTCGGCCCATTGTCATCCCTAGATGCACTACCATTTTATGAAAAAAGTTGTGCAAAAGATTCGAAACAGACCACTCTATACACTACAATTTGTGGGTTAACTTTTAGAATTTGATCCAAATCTAAAAATCTCATGCCAAACCTAACCTTGTGTATTGGAGACTAGTTGGAATTCACGTAAGTCGACCCCTTCCTCATATTTGAGATGGGAATTGTTATAAGATAGTATTATCATTTGATCGGTTGATGGCTTACTTTGAGTAGTCGTTTACCTATTTCTTGATAGGTCATAGTTCCTTAATAGTATTATCATTTGATTGGTTGATGGCTTACGTTGAGTAGTCGTTTACGTATTCCTTGATAGATCATAGTTCCTTAATATGATTTTTTTTTTCTGTGTAGTTGTTCAAGTTAGGGATCGACGAATGACAACTTGTAGTAGACATGTTACTATATATTAAACGTTTGTTTGGAAGGGATTTTTTTTTTTTTTTTTTTTTCTAGAATATTAGGAAAATTATGCTGAAATCGGCATTCATGTATCCCTATTTTTAATTTTGTGCTCCATAGTTTACCTAACTGATCATCCAATAAATGAGCATCTAATTGTATCGTCATTGTAACACAAAACATTACAAATATATTCTAAAGCTCTACCTTAATAAAAAAAAAAAATTTATTATTTCGGGTGCCATGAAATATTCCCGTTTAGCACTCAATCAAAAGAAAGGACATTAAATATTTTGTTAATTATTTTATACTCTCGTAAAATGTGTGCAATAGTTTGTGCAGCGGGACTATATATTAGGTTCGTTTTGATGCAGCTGATTTGAAATAAAATAGCTTCTTTTGAAGAGTCAAATCATCATCGTCAAAATATAATATTACTAAAAATACGTACCAATGATGTCCACAAGAATAAGTAGAATAAAAAAAATAAAAAATAAAATAAAAACTATATTAATAGTTTAGGAAGAATAACTTTAACTATTCTTTCATTTTCTCGAACACACAACACAAATTTTCATTTCATTGGATCTTTGAAATCTCCAAGAAACTGCAAATATTTTTGTGGGATGATGATGAGTTAGCCATTATGCAAAATACGTATTGCAAAAGAAAATAAGAAAACAAGCTATAATAAATTCGAGTGAAAAATATATCGAATTTAATAGTATTGAAAGAGAGTATCAGAGTAGTATGAAAGATTGAGAGTTATAAGAAAAATTGAATGTGTGAAAAATCTAAAGCCTCGGACCTCCTACTTATAACCAAAAAATAGGTGACAAATAAATAAAATAAAATTCAAAATTTGAATATTAAGCACCATTGCTGCCTAATTCAATGAGATTATACAGCAACGGCAGGACTAATACATTGCTGCTTTTGCATCGTGCAAAAGCCGCAATAATGTACTAAGTGGGTCGAAAGTGCCTCTTTAATCATGGTTTGCAAGGCAAATCAACGAACGACTCACCCACTTAACATTTCTATACAAAACTAAGAATAAATAACTTAATTATTTTAAACTTTCACCGATAAAAAATTATTTTAGAACTCCCTTTTTTTTTTTTTACTTATAATCCAACTTCTTAAGCATAGTCAACACATCATAAAGAAGTGTCAAGTAGGTGCATGTTTAGAAATGACATCTCAAGGCAGAAAACGTTATTTATGAAGTGATACATCTTATTATTTTACTTTATTCATCATTTTTTGTCCAAAATTTTGCATTATTTTGTCTTATTTTTAGGAAAAGTATAAAATATTGTTAGTTCGTTTTTCATATAAATCTGGGCTAGTCAAAATGACAAGCCAAACTCAAGCTAGTTAAAGCACAAGCCAAGCTCAAGCTTGACTCGTGCGGTTCGGCCAATGAGCTCATGAGCTCACGAGCCGAGCCCACAAGCTCGAGTGTTTTCTTTTAAATTTTTTTACTTTTTTGTTCATATTTTTACGAGCCTTGTTTGTGGGCTCGTGAACTTGAACATTAACCACTCGTGAGCTTGACAAACACAGCCTTGCTCTGGTCGTCGAATGGGCGCCTCGCTCGGCTCATGTTAGAGCTCCTCTCAAAACAAGTTCCAGTCGTCCATGGACTGAGTTTTGACGAGTAGACGAACTTTTCGACCCTTTTGCATCTCTAATAAATCTAAATACAACAAATGAGAACGTCTCAACTAAAATAGATTTTTGCATAGTGTGATAATAATAAGAATTGCGCATCGTGGGTTGATATTATAGGTGGAGTCAAAAGGATAATAAAAAACTATTTGCACTGAATTAGAGGGTATTTAGTGGGAATTAAAATTAGAGTTTTTAGTAGATTGTGATAGAAGTTTTTGAAATATGTGGTTAAAAAATTGTGGGACTCATTAAAAATATAATTAATATTAATTATTTAATTTTGACTTAAATCAAAATCAAATTTTAATCCATATCAAACAGGCCCTTAATACAAAAAATAATGGGTACAACCCTGAACAAAAGCCCACGGCTTTAGCTCCTCTTTATGTTCTTGTGAACCTGCTTTGAAGAATTTTCTTCGATCACGTCACTATAGAGTTTGTTTGATATGGATTTGTCAAGTGAAATATAATTTTTTTTTTTAGAGAATATGTAGTCAAAATATAAGAAAAAGTTATGGATCATATAGAATATGTTATTAAAAAAGATTTTACAGAAAAATTTAGAAAAGTTTATGCCTAACAAGCCCTTAATATAAACTTCATTTTTAAAAAAAATTCAACAAGAAATGTTTGTTTAAATATATATTCAAAGTCAGCATGGATAGAAATTTTAAAAAGTGATTTTTTTTTTTGGAAAATGTGTAGTTAAAAAATAAAAAAATATTATTGAAAAAACATGAAAAAAAAAATGTAAAGAATGTATATTGAAAACAAATATCAGAAAAAGTAATTTCCAAAAAATCAGACAAGATGAAGCCTGTTTGACAACCATTTTGATAGAAAAAAGATTTTTTAAATAATAATTTTTAAGAAATGTGTGATTAAAAAGTAGAGAATATTTTTAGTATATGTGTATAATACTTTATTGTATAAATGTGTGATTGAAATGACAATGTAACAAACCATAAAATAAATTAAGGAATGTCAAACAGGCAAAACATCTCAACCGTAAAAGAATAAATTCCTAGAGAAGTTTATAGGCATGTTGGTTACGATACTTAAAAATTAAATTTTCCTCAAATCTAAACATTCTTTTGATAAAATAATTTCATATGTAAATACTTTTTCTATTTTTAAACATATATTCTTAATTGATCACTTTTCACAAAATTAACATCAAAATATTTACGTCAAACTATTCTTCAAGGTCGTTTGGATAAACAATGGACAGAACTACTTCGTTGTCCACGGTGGGTAAGTTTTATATTGTCCATTACTATTTAGACATTGTCAAGTATCTGACTTTTTAAACATAGGGCCCGTTTGGCCTCCTTTCAATTCTCATTCTCCTTCTCATTTTTTTCTCTTTCTTCATTTCAACCACACATTTTTCAAATAAAATAATATTACACACAAATCTAAAACTTTTCATCATTCTTCCACCACACATTCTTCCATCAATCTATTCCAAAAATTCTATTCTCATTAAAATCAACATCAAACACACTCATAATCCCATTAGTTGGATATTTTCGGACATTTAGCACACATTTATTGACTGTGAACATATTTTATATTGTTCACCGTAGACAACAGAGCAAAATCGAAACAATGGATTCCCAAATTTTGTTATCTTCATCTCGAAGAAACGAATCCTAACGTGTTGCGTAGATATTGAAAGACACTTTTCCCATCACAAATGACACCTATGATATAAATTGCCTCTGATGAGTCGGTGAACACAGTGCAGATTTTCAGAACATCCAAACGCGCACGAATTTTGCCTCTTCCACACGCATAAGCACACAGAAATGGACCTAAGAGAATCCATCACGAACCAAACACAAGTATCACTTCAGCTTGCACAGCACTTGGTTTCAACTGAGGCCAAGGATAAGAATTTGGTGTTCTCGCCGCTCTCGATTCACGTGGTGTTGGGTCTGATCGCGGCCGGATCCGAAGACCAAACCCTTAATCAGTTGCTTAATTTCCTCAAATCGAAGTCCACTGATGAACTCAACTCACTCTCCTCTCAGCTTGTAACTCTCGTTTTCGCTGACGGTAGCCCCCTTGGTGGGCCTCGCTTGTCATTCGCTAATGGGTTTTGGATAGATCAGACTCTCAGCTTGAAGCCCAGTTTTAAAGAAATTGTTGATACTGTTTACAAGGCAGCTTCTACTCCTGTTGATTTTCAAACTAAGGTTAGTTTAATTTCTATTTTCAATTATATTACTCATTATCCTGGTTGTCGTTGATCAAGGTTTAGGTTTGGCTGTTTCCTTATTACCTTTTTTTTTTTTTTTGGTGTCAAGAGGTGGTTTGTGTGCTGTCAATTTTCTTTTTCTAATCAATCAATTGAGGCTCTATTGTGGATGTTTCTGAAATTTTAATTTGATAGCTTAGACATAATTAATTTTATTACTTTTTGGAAAAATAGGTGATGAAATTAACAAAATTAATTTAAAAAAAAAAAAAAAATTATTACATTTGGTTCATTACCAATGAAAAATGAATTTAGATCAATTAATTGAACTACTTTTGCTCGTGTTTATAAATAGTTTGTAAACACTCTTTTTTATCTAAACATTTGGAGGAATCATGAGTTCTACCCATTTATCCACTACTCATTTCTGTCCATATATAATATAAACCGTTTATAAAACACTTCCCAAACATGTTAGTATGTAAATATACACAAACAAGTTTAGCTAGAGGAATTTGAGCTTGAATTAAATGTAGATTTTGGATTTCCGTTAACAAGCTTGTTTGATCCGAGTTAGTATTTCTCAAGTGAGAACAATTCGGCATTGTATGAATTTTTCTAAGTTACAATAGAATTGAGTTTGATCTTGACTATTAAATAAATATTGGTTATTAGGTTGCAATTAATATGAATGTGATTTCATTTATTTAACATCTTATTGGAAAATCATAGGATGAACTTGTGGTATTAAATTATTATGTATGAATAACAAAAGAAAAAGAAAAAGAAAGCTGGAAGGTTTTGTCTAATTAAATTTTATTCACTTTCGGAAGTGATGCTATAGACCCAATTGGAAGGCGGCTTCATATCGAAATTGTACTGTAGGATCTTGTAAGGTTTTATCCAGTTTAAATCATTGAAGATTATATCTTTCATTTCTAAAAAAATTCACTCTTTTTCAGCTTCTGAAAAGTTGATCTGTGTACATACAAAAGTTGCTAAACTAAGCCCAACCAAGCTGGATGTATTTTCTCCTAATTATTTAGATTTAGTCCTCCCAGATAACAAAATAACGTGACATGTAATTTTAAATTTTAACATACTTGCCATACCCAGTGGTTGTAAATCCATGTGGTGCTTCACATTGTAAGAAATTTCGCATTATTTTTATACTTGTTCTTTTGTAAGTTCTGTAATTATTTACAGAATTCTGATAGTTTGACATTTGAACATATCACATGGATAATACCCAACTTATTCTTGTTTTCATATTAGTATTGGTTACCAAGAAATCCCTGTCCGAATGGACGAAGAATGCCTCTAGCTTCCTGCCAAAATTATTGGGCATAAGGCTTATCTTCTATTTTTGTTTGGTGGTGGTGGTTATGTTTATAAGCATTTAACCAGCTTCTGTTTTAAGGATATTTGTAAATGGTACTTATGGCCCATGACATTTAGAATAAACCTTGGGCATAATAGTTTCTATCGTAATGTCAATGAAATTATGCTGTAAACAGGTATTTATATGCTTGTATACACCTTGAGTTGTAGGAGAAAGAGGAACTGGCTGGGTGATTGTTCATGTTGTAGAACTCCTACTTTTTTTTTTTATGACCGTGGATGTCCGGGCCAGCTTACGCGCACCTCGACTAATCCCACGGGCCCTGAAGCCTCCTTAATAAATTTCTTAACAACGTATAAATTGTTATGTTCTTTATTCTTGATATTTCTGAAGGCTGTTGAGGTAACCGGTGAAGTCAATAACTGGGCTGAAAAGGAAACAAGTGGCCTTGTCCAAGAAATCCTTCCTCCTGGCGCAGTTGATGCTTCCACGAGGCTCGTCTTTGCGAATGCAGTGTATTTCAAAGGAGCTTGGAATGAGAAGTTTGATGCATCAAATACAAAGGACCATGACTTTTTCCTCCTAGATGGGAGCTCAGTACAAGTACCCTTTATGAGCAGCAAGGAGCAGCAATATATACGTTCCTTTGATGGTTTTAAAATTTTGAGCCTTCCTTATAAGCAAGGTGAAGATAAGCGCAAGTTCTCAATGAACTTCCTTCTTCCAGACGCCAAAGATGGTCTGCTGGCTTTGTTAGAAAAAGTTAGTTCGGAATCAGGATTCTTGGAGCATCACCTCCCATATCAAAAGGTCAAAGTTGGTGAATTCAGTATCCCAAAATTCAAATTGTCATTTGGGTTTGAAGCCTCGGAAGTTCTTAAGGGACTGGGAGTTGTGTTGCCATTTTCTGGTGGTCATCTCACAGAGATGGTGGACTCACAAGTTAGTCAAAACCTCTATGTTTCTAGCATTTTCCACAAGTCCTTCATTGAGGTAAATGAGGAAGGCACGGAAGCTGCTGCTGCTTCTGCTGGTGTTGTTAAACTGAGGGCTTTA
Source organism: Osmanthus fragrans (assembly GCA_019395295.1). Classification (NCBI taxonomy): domain Eukaryota; kingdom Viridiplantae; phylum Streptophyta; class Magnoliopsida; order Lamiales; family Oleaceae; genus Osmanthus; species Osmanthus fragrans. Next base: position 14,286,912 of record CM033352.1, read on the forward strand.
TTAGTTGACGATGAGTTCGATTTTGTTGCTGATCATCCATTCTTGTTCATCATCAGAGAAGATATGACTGGGGTAGTGCTATTCATTGGGCACGTTCTTAATCCTCTTCTTGGCTGATCATATGTACTAAACTAGACTAGTACCTGTACGTAGATAAGAGTTGCACAATCATGCGGTGGATTGAGGTCTGTGCCTGTGGTGTTCTAATTCCTATATAGCTTCAACGAGTGATACTCAATGGTTGTTGCGCGTCATCTGTTTCTCTTCTTACTGATTGTAAAGGCAGCTCCATGCATACACTTAACTGCTATGTGCTCTCTCGTATTTTTATATGCTCGTTTTCTGAGACTGATCAACATGTTTCTTTTCTTGATTTTATTTCAACTTGAAACTGGAATATTGATTGCTAGGAATACCCTTTACATTGGTGCGATGTCTTCTAATGCTTCGGCTTTCATTTCAGTTGAGGAATTCAATAAAGCTACATATAATGTGACTGTCCATTTGTCATATTGTTTCTAGTTGATTTTATATTGATTTGTCAATATAAACTAGCCTTATTCTTTACAATTATAGTCAGTTTGGATCAACTCGATTGTTTCATGGGTTATAGAAGGTCAAACTTTACCTATGGTGTCTGAACATCCATCTACTATGAGACATTGGTCAATTTTTCTGGTCCGTTTCAGTTACATAGTCGAACTTTAGTAGACCTACGGACTTTGGTGTTCATGACATGATTAGACATATACTCATGAACTAGAAACTAAAGACTCAGACACAACTTGGGACAGGCAAATTCCTCCTACGGAGGCTTCTGCATTTTCTAATGGGTAAATACATACGTCATAGTTTTTTTAATATTGCACTACATTTTAATCATTCTCGTTTGTAATATTTGCTCATGTAGCGCTTATGTTGAAAAAAAAAATTAAAAAAAATTTAATCAATCGGCCTATTTTTTCAAAAAATCAGTTTCAGACATACATTTTCTTATAAAATAATATTATGCGTAAATCGAAAATTTTCCTTATTTTTTAATTACATTCTTAAAAAAGAAAAAAAAAGAAAAAAGCACTATTTCAAAGTATTATTTTTTTTGTGTCAAAAAGACATTTTAATGAAAAGATAATATAAATGAAAAGATTTTAATGTATTTGGTTAAATAGTGCATTTGGTTTTTAATGTTGGTGTGCTTTGAATATAAATGAAAAGATTTTGTCACTTTTTTATTTTATTCATTTATTTTTATTTAAAAATATGAGACAAATAAATCTTTTTATAGTCACAACCGACATTTGAATAGAACCAATTATAAAATCTATAAGATGTATTATTTGATGGTAAATCGGTCACAAGAATCAGCAAAGGTGCGAAACATAATTATTATAATAAACGAAGGTTAAGGGCCTTTAGTTTAAATAAAAGGGTAACTCACAAAAATACCCTTAAAATTAATAGTGTTTTAAAAAATCATATGAATTTTTTTTTGAAAGTAAAAAATACTGTATAAAATTAAAAAGTGACACAATGTCACTTTTTTAACACAATTAAATAAAGTGACAAACTCAAAAAAAAAAAAAAAGAAAGTGACAATTAAAAAAAAATGACAAACACTCCAAGAGTGGCAAAATTAAAAAAAAGTGATACAAACTCAAAAGAAGTGACAAATCAAAATAACACCATCCATTTTCGTAACACAAGTAATCATGAGCTTAACATAATCAACATGTTCAGGACAATCAACGTGTTGATTAAGTTAGGAAAAATATCATATATCATGTCACATTTTTAAGAAGATAAAAAAGTGACAAATATTAAGAAAAAAAATAACAAAAACTAAAAAGGTGACAAACTCAAAAGGCGAACAAAAAAAAAAGGTTTTTTGGAAGTAAATGTATGTTTACCAATGAGTACTAGAATTTAAAAAAAAAATAAAAAAATTATTTTAGGAGAAAAAAAGGCTAAGTTCATCCGATAGATTTAGAGTAATGCTATTTAGTCCATTGGGGTTACAATCACAATCTAGATGGCTTAATGTGGCTTTAAATGATATGTGAGATAATAAGTCATTTAATTTCGTCGATCATCTAGCACCTCCAAGATTGGGACAGCAACTCCAGTGGGAGTTACATAGCAATACTCATAGATTTATTCTAGCTAGTGGTGGCAAGGAGCCCATACCTCAAGAGATTTGCTCATGAGCTAAGACTTAAGTTCAAATTTTGGCTAGGTGTACTGAGCTAGCTCGACAAGTAAAGCCCTTAAGCTTCGTGAGCTGGGCATTTGGTTCATAGCCTCATAGAATGTTGTGTTCATGGTCTCGCGAGCCTGCCATATTATTTCTTGGACAATTTACAAAAATATCCATAAAATTAGGGGTCTTTCGAAAAATCATATGAAAATTATTTTTGAAGTAAAAAAATATTGTTTAAAATTATGTGTCACTTTTTAATTATTAAATAATGACATACAATGTCACTTTTATTAAAAAAAACAAAATGATGTTTTTCACTAAAAAAAGTGGCAGAAATTTCAAAAAAGTGATAGAAAAAAGTGACAAGCACTAAAAAAGTGACAAAAGTTCAAAGAAAGTGACAAATACTAAAAAAGGAGTGACATAAATTCCTAAAAGGAATAAACACTCCAAAAAGTGACCAAAATTTAAAAAAAAAAAAAAAAACCCAATTAAAATTTGGAATCAATTCAATAAAGTGACAATAAAAATAATAATAAAAAGGTGACATAACCACCGTCCCCCTTCTTTTTTCGTTCACCACCAAACATTTTTTAATTAGTTCATCAACAAAACATCAATTAAAATGTCAAACATCTTTAAGTCAATTAACCACCACCGTCATCAACTAACTCAGCTACCCCATTAATCATATAAAAAGTTTTTTGGAAGTGATGTTTATCACTCAAAATAGTGATAAAAAATTTCAAAAAAAGTGACAAAAATTTAAAAAAGTGACGAACATAAAACATAATTCACTATGGTAACTAAATCAACTCTATATTCGGATGTCCATTTTAATAAATAATTGATAGATGTTTTGTTTAACGTGATTTTATACCGCAAGTGTACGGTGTCAAGTTTTGTAATAAAGTGGTGAAGTGGAGAATGTCGAACCCACAGGGATTGATATCTGATTTCTACCGAGTACTATAATGGTTTAGTTTTCACCTTATTTAGACAATCTCAATGGAATCAATGGTGTGAATTTTAAACCAATGAAAGTTGAATAAAAAATGGGACTAGGTGGAAGTAAAATTCAAAGAAGTTATCAAATTGTAAATGCCTAGGGAATGATTTCATTGCACTCTCGACAATGTTTCTCAACCTATCGTGTTACCTCAATTAGATTTTCTACAATTTATAGGCATGAACCTCTAAAGTGATCTTATTCCCTCTCTCGAGCGATAAATAGAAACTAATTCTATAATTTAATCCTAATATCTCTATTTCAAATTAAAAGTATAGAAATTACACATGCATGGTTATAATTTCAAATACGCCTCAAAGATTCGTATCTCTCTCGAACTCTACGAAACCTATGTTATGTTGTTCTAGATCACACCTAAATTTCCCTCTTTCCAGCGTCAAAATTCAAGCATCAAATCATCCAATTATTGATCAGGTAATTAAATGCACTAAACACAACAACATAAATAAATCAACAGAAAATCCAAATGAGATAATTAAATAAGTATCAAAACATGTCTCAAGTCGATTACAATCAAATCCTAGATCTAAAGAATTAGCTCATAAATAAATTGACAATATCCATATTATTTGTAATAGAAAACATAAAATAAAGAGAGAAAAAACTGTTTGAAGGTATTCCCTCTCAATTCTTCACGTTCCCTTCCATTGATTCTTCGATTCTTGATATTCGCTTCTTCAACAATTGCTTCCAATCGGCTAGATTTCGCCCAAGCAGTCCAGAAAATTACCAGCAATGATTTCTGATTTCTCTTGTGTTTTCTTGACTGCCCAAACTCTAAAACTAGGTCTAGATGTTCCCTTTTATATGTGGTCGAGTTTTAGGAGAGTTTTCATCATATTTGGACCGAGAAAAGATGTTAAAACAGCGTAAATCTGAAGCCCTCAAGGCGCCCAGAATTGGAACCATGTCTCTTGCTAGTCCTAGCGCCTTGGCGCCGCCATTGTTGTTCGGGTACAAAAGGCAGACTGCGGTTCTTTCATTAGTTTTATCATAACTTTCTCGTTCGTTGTTTTATTGAGATGATTCAAGATGCATTGGAAATATAACTCAAATGGTTACAACTTTGATTCAGACATCCCTCTCCAATTCGATAGTTTACTATGTCAAAAATGGGTCTCAATATGAGATTAAAAATCTGGGAAAAAATATTTTCGGTTAGAAATTGATGTGTGATCATACTTTATCTATACTTCATCCCTTTGGCATCTTTCTTTATCCAATTGAATCCTAGCACTCTCGGATCTTCATCGTGAGGTTCAACACAACTTTTGAGTATTTACACTTTAGTCCCCGAACTTTGGATCTCTTACAATTTAGCTATTTTTCTCCGAATTTGCCAACTTTTCCTATTTTCTTCAAATTCATCAACCAATACCACAACATCAAAGCACACATTAAAACGTTCTAAAACACTCTCAAAATAATAAATTAAGTGACATAAATATCATGAATGTGGAGCACTCAGCAGTAATCTCCTAAACCCTAGGTAGTGGCCTCTAACCCTAGAATCTTGGAGAGAAATGGCCTTAATTTGAAGGTTTTGCTTACTGCATTTGTTTTGATAATTCTCAATTATTGATATATGTGTCACAAATATGCATATTGCAATTCATCTTTAAACTTCTTTGTCTTGCATATCTCCAAGCAAACAAGAGGTACCTATCATCTTTCTATACTGGCATTGAGAATTGGACCAAACATGTCCAACATCTTGAGCAAAACTTTAACCTGTCATAGTATGGTAACCATGAAAATGCATAGCCTTGTGAGCTCAAGTCAGGAGTCCATAGCAACAAGAGGAACTTGGATCTTCATTACTAAAACATAACACCTAGAACTCCAACACTGACTCGAGCATTCTCAGCTCAACTAACGAGTTCATGGCAACAAAAAACTAGATCATCAATTTTAGTACACAAGCCATGTCATCATAAGATAAAATTACCAAGAAGATATGTCAAGAATTAAGAAAGCATAGGGAGGAAAATTCAACTATCAACAGCAACTACTACAATAGATAGTAACACATACTAAATCACCATTTGAATTGAATTTCTAACTCTGGTAGGTGGTTTCATAAAGTATTGTAGTCAAGGCAAAAAATGTTCTATGGTCCTTACAATGATGATAAGAATACAGAGTTCCATATTATAATTTTCATGAAAACATCAATTACTAGCCATGCCAGACCTGCCTTGTGGGATATAATTGTTACCAAGTAGTGGATTTGCAAGACACCAGAGAAATCACTGAAAGCTGCATTCAATGATGTGCTGCTTGAACCAATTGCACCACCTGCGCTCACTTGCAGAATAAATGAAAGCTCCATAGAGTTTTTTTCACAGTCATAAGCATTAAAACAGGCCATTATCATCTTGATGAAACTAATGTTGTGACACTTTTGTTGTCACTCAACTTTGTAGTTATAATTTGTCACATGTTTTTTATTTAATCTAACTTTATGTAATGATGAAAGTTAGACTAGCTTTCTATTCTATTACAAGTTAAGTCGTTTTAAGCATTGTCTAGTGGTAGTAGGTAGTATGGTTCAAATTGTACTTTCTACTTTTGTAATTTGGCTGTATTTTCATTCATTAGAAGTTGAATATATCATTTCTCTCTTTTCTCATTGTGTATATATCAATTTCCTTGCATAAATTCCATTTTCTTGTTTAATACCGGATTTCTGTGTTGTTTAAATCAAATATTGGTAAGTGCATTCTATATACGGTATTGGTAATCAATATCCGATAAGTTCAACGCTTAATATCCAGTAAGTTTGCAAATCTGTTGATATCCGGTAAGTGCATCTCATATACAGTATTCACAGTAAAACCATATCCTCTATGTGCATTAAATATTCGATAAACTTCTTCCAAATCCGGTAGATAAATCCAAACACTGTGAGTTTACTTTCATTCTCTTTGTGCCAAAATTCCATCAGTGGTATCAGAGCTTTTGAGATCTTTGAACAAACCAAAAAATACTTTCAGCCTTGAGAGAAAACCAGTGAATAACCTTCATATATAGCCGAGTGTTTTTGGTGAGTGAGTGATATGGCTTCAAGTGGTTTTTCAGCCCCTTTACCTTCAGCATTCACAGGAGAAAACTATGACTTCTGGTCTGCAAAGATGAAGGCATATCTGAAAGCTTATGATCTTTGGGAGATTACTGAAACTGGAGTCGAACCACCACCATTGAGGGCTAATCCAACTATTGCTCAGTTGAAACAGCATAGTGAAGAGATAGCTAAGAAATTCAAAGCCCTTTCTTGCATTCAATTTGCTGTTTCATATGCTATTTTCACTAGGATTATAACCTGTGAAAATGCAAAAGAGGCCTGGGATCGTTTAAGGGAAGAATTTCATGGCAATGACAGAACAAGGCAGATGTGAGTGCTAAATCACAAAAGGGAGTTTGAAACTTTGAAAATGAAAGACACTGAAACGATGAAGGAATATACTGATCGATTGATGAAGGTTGTAAATCAAATAAAGCTGTTAGGAGATGATTTACCAGACAAAAAGATTGTGGAAAAAGTGTTGATAAGTCTACCAGAAAGATTTGAATCGAAGATATCTTCTCTTGAAGACTCTAGAGACTTGGCTAGCATTTCTTTGGCTGAACTTGTAAATGCTCTTCAATCTTCTGAACAAAGAAGATTGTTCCGGTAAGAAGAACAGGCTGAAGAAAGGAAAACATAAAGCTCAAACTGGTTTTGGAATGAAGAAACCACAATATGAGAAAGTTGGAAATGGAGTATATGTGGAGGTAAAAGGAATTGGCAAAATTTCAGTTCAAATACCATCAGGTATCAAGTTTATTTATGATGTTCTATATGTGCCTAAAATTGATCAAAATCTAATTAGTTTTGGCCAATTGAGTGAGAAGAATTACACTTTGATATTTAATGAGAGTAGCTGCAATATATTGGATTGAAACAATCATGAGTGTAGAAGAGCATAAAACAAACTTCAATTGGTTCACTCTGATGTTTATGGTCCTATGAGAACTTCAACCTTGAATGACAGTAGGTATTTTATCCTCTTTATTGATGATTTGCCCAGAATGTGTTGTGTTTACTTTCTCAAAATGAAGTCAGAAGTGCCTGTAATATTTCAGAGGTTTAAAAACCTTGTGGAGAATGAAAGTGATTGTAAGATAAAGGCTATAAGAATGGATAATAGGACTGAATATACCAGCAATCATTTGACAAATTCTGTGAGGAAGTAGGGATTAAACATCAGCTGACAATCCCTTACTCATCTCAACAGAATGGAGTTTGTGAGAGGAAAAATAGAACAACTATGAAGATGGCCAGATGCTTGATGCTGGAGAAAAATGTTCCAAAGGAATTTTGGGCTGAGGCAGTAAACACATCTGTGTATCTTCTCAACAGGTTACCAACAAAAGCCTTAGACAAATTAATGAAGCTTGGTATGGAGTTAAGCCAACTGTGTCACACTTGAAGGTGTTTGGAAGCCTGTGTTATTCTCATACCCCTGATGCAAAAAGAGATAAGCTAAGTCAAAAGGCAAAACTTGGTGTTTTGGTTGGATACTGTGGTAATACAAAAGGATATAGAATTTATATTTCTCATGCCAAAAAGATAATCTCCAGCAGAGATGTCAAAGTTGATGAAAAATCTTCATGGAATTGGGAATCAAGTTCTGTGAATAAAACGGAGGTTCCAAAGATGACTCTACAAGATGAGGATGCTGATGTTAATGAAGAGGAAGCTGAGGCTGAACCTAATGATGGACCAGATTCAGAAAATGAAGTGATCAGAACTAGATCACTCGAAGACATCTATGCTACTTGCAATATAGCAGTTCTGGAGCCTTCAACATACACCGAAACAGCTAATTCTCAAGATTGGCTAGATGTAATGGAGGAAATTAAGGTGATTGCAAGGAATGGGACTTGCATGCTGGTTGATAGACCAGAAAACAAGAATGTCATTGGAGTAAAATCGGTGTTTAGGACCAAAATGAATGCAAATGGCTTAGTAAACAAGCCTAAAGCTTGGCTAGTTGTAAAAGGCTATGCTCAGCAATATGGTGTCAATTTTACTGATACATTTGCTCCTGTAGCTAGATTTGAAACAATAAGATTGCTGTTTGCAATTGTTGCTCAATCAGAATGGAAAATATACCAGCTTGATGTAAAGTCTGTTTTCTTAAATGGACATCTAAATGAAGAAATTTTCATTGAACAACCTGAAGGTTTCATCAAAAATGAAAATGAGGAGAAGGTGTATCTATTGAAGAAAGCCCTGTATAGTTTTAAAACAGGCGCCAAGAACTTTGTACATTAGGATTGACACACACTTATCCAGTTTTGGTTTCAGTAAAAGCATCAATGAACAAACTTTGTATATCAAACAAGTGGAGGAGGAATTGATCATCATTTCTCTATATGTTGATGATCTTCTAATCACAGGAAGCAATGTAGCCTTAATTGAGGAGGTCAAAAATGAAATGATGAAGGTATTTGAGATGACAGATTTGGGTGAAATGAAGTACTTCCTTGGAATGGAGATTGATCAATCAAAGGATGGAATTTTTGTGTGCCAAAAGACATATGCTAAAGTGGTGTTAATGAAATTCAACATGGAGAATTGCAAATCAGTTAACACTTATTTAATTCAGAATTCAAAACTTATGAAATAAGATGGAGCAAAGAAGATTGATGAGAAGGTTTATAGAAGCTTAGTTGGCTGTTTACTCTAATTAGCTTCTACCAGACCTGATCTCATGTGTTGCTGTGAATATGCTGTCAAGATTTAGGCAAAAACCCAGTAAAATTCACTTTCAAGCTGCAAAAAGAGTGCTAAGATATATCAAAGGAATAGAGGAGTTTGGGATCAGTTTTAAGAAATCAAAAACTCTGTTCTTGACTGGTTTTACTGATAGTGATTGGGCAGGATCTGTTGATGACATGAAAAGCACTTCAGGCTATACTTTCTATGCTGGTTCAAGTCTTGTGTGTTGGAATTCAATCAAACAAAAAACGGTGGCACAATCAACTGCTGAAGCTGAATACATTGCAGCAATTGGGGCAACAAATCAGGCTATCCGGTTGAGAAAAATGTTGAAATATCTGAGGCACAAACAACCTGATGCAACAACCATTTTTTGTGATAATCAATCTACAGTGGCAATTGTGAAAATTCCAGTGTTCCATGGAAAGACAAAACACATAAAGATCAAATATCATTTCACAAGGGAAGCTCAAGAAAAGAAGGAGATAGAATTGAAACATTGCAGTTCTGAAGAACAAGTGGCACATATTTTCACCAAAGCTTTGCCTAAGGAAAGGTTTGAAACATTAAGAAATGTTTTTGGTGTTTCCAACAAAAGTGTCAAGGAGGAGTGATGAAACTAATGTTGTGACACTTTTGTTGTCACTCAACTTTGTAGTTACAATTTGTCACATATTTTTGATTTAATGTAATGATGAAAGTTAGACTAGCTTTCTACTCTATTACAAGTTAAGTCTTTTTAAGCATTGTCTAGTGGTAGTAGGTAGTATGGTTCAAATTCTACTTTCTACTTTTGTAATTTGGCTATATATACATTAGCCATGTATTTTCATTCATTAGAAGTTGAATATATCAGTTCTCACTCTTCTCATTGTGTATATATCGATTTCCTTGCATAAATTCCATTTTCTTGCTTAATACCGAATTTTTGTGTTGTTTAAATCAAATACCGGTAAGTGCATTTTATATACGGTATTGGTAATCAATATCCGGTAAGTTTGCAAATATGTTGATATCCGGTAAGTGCATCTCATATACGGTACAATAAAACCATATCCGGTATGTGCATTCAATATCCGGTAAGCTTCTTCCAAATCCGATAGATAAATCCAAACACTGTGAGTTCACTTTCATTCTCTTTGTGCCAAAATTCCATGACATCTGTAATCAAAGATACAATGCCAAATACAGACATCGAGTATTTACAAGAACATTATATATAGTCGGTAGATGGAGTAAAAAAGTAGTGCTTAAGAATTGGCAAACCTATATGGAGGAAGCAGCAATTAGTAGACCAGCCACACAACTACGCAAAACCATTTCATCACATCCAGCAAAAGTATACTTAATCCACCAAACATATTTATTAATAGTTGTATGCCACCAAAGTCACACACTCACATTATGGCGTGTGTACAAATTGAAAGAGTATCTACATAAACTAAAGGAATTCCTTGTGAAAAATAGCAAAAATCTTGAATATAGTTTTTCACAATTTGTCTAAATTTGCTTCTCTTGCTAGCCATGGTAGCCACTAATATTATGTCCCTTTACCACCTCTTCTCCACCATCCAGTCCATGCCATCGCTCCTCTGCCAATTCCTGACCACCGTATCCACTAGCTATCAACCATACATGCCACCATCCACTATTTGAACAGTCTCCAGCCCTCCACCCACCTCAAGAATGACGGAATTGTGGTTTTGGGACAATTTGGGAATTTCTCATTGTAATCTATTGGTTTGTTGCTTTTAGGGCTTTGGAATGATTTTGGGGGTTGTATTATTTACGGTTATTTGAGGCTTTAATTTGATTAAAGTGTATTTTGATTTGTTCCTTATTTAGAGTAATGGACCTAATTTCCTCTAAATAAAATATGATACAACTATCAAAAAAGCTCCCTAGTGAAAATTGATGTCTATTTGTGTAGACACTGGCAAGGAATGCTGTAGAGAGATAATGTATAAGGAGGCGGTGGGTGATGGCTAGAGGTAGTGGTTTTGGAGAAGAAGTGGTGGGAGGGGACTTGGTTGCAAAATTTTGTTTTTCTACTTGTTTGATTTTATCAAATTTTCATTGAGTCAAATTTCAAATTTATTAATATAATTCGCCCTTGTTTGAGCCACATTTTTAAAATCAAAATATATTATTTAATAGTGATTTGATCTCATTTTGACAACACATTCTTAAATAAAATATTATTACACGCAAATTCAAAACTTTTCTTTATTTTTAACAATACATTTTCCATCAATACATTATTCAAAAATGTTTTTTTTTTTGATAAAAATGTAGCTCAAACAAGGGCTTTATAAATAGTCACAAATTTTATCAACCTTTCATATTTCATCAACCTTTATCAAAAGACCGTAAAACATTAGTTAAAAGCTTCGTAACAGAACCCTTAATTTTCTTTCTTCCTTCGTATTTCTTATTTTAATTTGAAAAAGGGTAAATTGATCATTTTAAAATTTGACTATTTAACAGTCAAACTAACAGTTTTGATAATAGAAAGTTCAGACTTGCATGCATTTTAAATCGAAGGTTTAGGATTTCATCGTCGTAAGTTCAAATCAGTCAGAACACCCAATGTTGTTTACCCAAGTAGAGAATATGACTATAATCGATAGTTTCCCATTGGCAAACTAACAAGTAGCACTATAATGGTTAAGAGTTTGCAAATATTAAAGTTACTTATCATGAGATAAACAAACCTATGCGATAATTATTGATGTCTATTTAGTGTTATCATTTTACATAGATAAGTTTTATTTAGTTTAGAAGAATTTATTCTACTCTAATTGTCACTTTTATGTTGGACCCCTATAAATATGGGATGTTTGTTCTCAATAAAATACAAAATTGAGTTTTGACTCTCTCTATTTCTTCCCTTATATTTTCCTCTTAAATGAACTACCTCTATTCTATATGATTATGGTCAGTTTGGGTCCACTCAAGGATTCCGCTCACACTTCACTATTGATGACTTATTCTTAATCTAGGATAGTATACGATCAATTGATACCTAGATGGCTTATGGTGTGTGGTCATCGATCTACTATAAAACATTGATCTACTTTTTAGTTCACTTTTAGATGGATAAACTTAAAACTATTGTACATCTACCCACTTCACCTACTAGTAGTGATATGGTGTTCGTTACTTAGTTAGACGTATACGCCTATATATGCGTAAACTAGAGATCTTAACTCTTAGCTAGGGGTGTTAAATGGGCCAAGCGGCTCGTCGACTCGTGAGTAGTTCGCGAATCGAGAGGGTTGGCCCATTTGGCAAGCCGAACCAACTCGACTCGCCCCGTGGGCGAGCTCGAGCATGGCTCGTGGCTCGCCATGAATGGTGACCGTTTCAGTCATTGAACTTTTTAAAGTGGCTATTGAATTTTATTTTATTTTTTTTCCTCTATAAATACCCATGTTGGTTTCCATTTTCTTCACAAACAACATCAACAACTCTCTCTCTCTCTCTCTCTCTCTCTCTCTCTCTCTCTCTCCCATAATTATCATCATTATCTACATTCTTTTTTACAATTTCATCATCTTTCATTTCAGTTATTCAATTTCAATTATCACACTACAAATTTACAATTACGAATTCACAATCTTAAACACATTATAACTTTCTTTTCGTACTCTTTACTTAAGTCCTAGTATTTACTATATCGTCTATACATTTTAATTTCATCACAATTCACAAATGGATCCATACTCATTTGTTGAGGGCTTTTTCAGCGTCGGAGGCGAATCACCTATGACGCTGCAAAGTCAACATCGAAATCAATTTTTTGGTCTAAATGAAGTACACATTCCCAAAGATATTCCAAATTTGGTTGCACATGAAAGAAATTATCCAATTGATTTGGATGACGTTGATGTTCCTGAATCAGAACATGAGGAAGAACCTGAATTAGATATTTTCGATGCTAGAGGGAAGCGAAAGGAAAAAAAAGGCAAAATGTTTTGATCACTTTAAATTGATTTCAACGGGTTGTGTGATCGATAGAGTCCCAGAGTCTAAAACAGTATGTAAATACTGTCAACAACTACTAGCATGACAAAAAGGCATTGGTACCACCCACCTCAACCGTCACTATAAAGCATGTGCGGCCAAATATGGACTTCTTGAAGCCGGTCAAACACAATTACAATTTGGTAGTCTAGGCGCCAGTTCTACGACTTCGCCCCTCACCACGTGGATGTATTCAGAGGAGAATGCTCGAATGGGAATGATGAAACTTGTTGCCGATGCTGAATTGTCTTTAGCAATCACGGACAACCAACATTTCGTCTCATACGTAAAAAGATATGTTCAACTGAACTACGTTAGGGTAAGTCGAAACACTCTTCGTTCAGATACAATAGAATATTTCCTTCAAACAAAACAACAATTGATTATGAATTCGTAAAAATATGATGATGTTATATCTTTAACTTCGGATATATGGGAGATGATTAATAAAATAGTTTATATAGCTGTAAGTGCACACTACATAAACCAAATTTGGTGTATGAATAAAAAAATTATTGCTTTTAAATTTATTGAATTTCCCCACAATGCTAACAATATATATAATGGTATTATTACCATTATTAGAGAATATCGTTGCAAGTGTAAAATTTGTTCTTTTACATTCGACAACACTAGTGTTAATAAAGTAGTTATCGATAAATTGTGTAGGGTATTACAGTATGATTTTGGTGGTTATTTGTTTCATATCCGTTGTGTGTGCCATATTTTAAATTTAACTGTGCAAGATGATTTGAAACATATTAAAGATTAAATACAAAAAATTAGTAATGAACTAATATATATCACGATCTCCCATAGTAGAAAGCAAACATTTGAGGAATTTTGTGCCGAATTTGTTGTGACCAATGCTAAAATATTTGTTAGTGATGTAGGGCATAGATGAAACTCCACTTACTTATTATTAAAGACATGCGAAGGTTTTGAACATTTAACAACTGAGTTTTTTTTTCAACAAATAGGCATATTAGAAACGATGACGACACTATTTTGAATCAATCGGATTGGGTTTTAGCTTTAAAAATTGAAAAAATTGACATGTTTTTATGACTCTACAAATATTTTATTTGGAGTTTACTATCCTAGTAGTTATATGGTGCTTGAACGTCGTTATATAATTGTAAGGACATTTCATAAATACTAAAATGACCCCAATTTTAGTACAACTATATATTCTATGGAATTAAAGTTTAGAAAATATTGGGAAGACTTACATATGTTGCACGTTGAAATTGCATGTCGTTAGGTAAGTGATATTTAATTTAACCATATTAATCAAAATTTGTTATTTTATAATATTATTTTTAATTTTCTTTAAAAAATTCTATATGTTACAAGTTGTTCGTGTACAATTTTTAACTTCGCCTACTTGAAATTTAAGTAGTCAACCACAACCCAAATAAAGAATGGGGATTTATATTTTATCTATATTTTATAAAAAAGAAAAAAAAATTACAGGAGCTCGCCCTTCGAGTAACGAGCCGAGCATAACAAACGTGGCACGAGCTCGGCTCGAGCTCGTGGGTATAAACCGGTTCGACCCATTGACATCTCTAATCTTAGTCAAGAGACCTCAGCATGACAAATAACACTCACAGATAACTCTGTAGAGACGACCGGTTCCTCTAGTCTTAATGGAGGATTTTGCATTTATCAATGGATAAATTGTATCCACATCACTGCTTTTTATAATGGGAATAATACATAATTATATAGATTTAAAGATACAATTTCAATTTTGACAAACATGAGATTTTTTTTATTATGTCATAAATATTAAATAAATTATATTAATTATATAAATTAGGATTTCAATATCATACGGTTTATGATCACAGTTACATACTAGTTACAATTACAAAGCGTTACACTTACAAATAACAAATTTTATAAGTTATAACCAATGCTGTCAAAATCGGCCGGGCCGGGCTAATAGGTAAAACTTGGAACCGGGTCAATCATGTCTGGTTAATCGATTATAACAAAACTGCTTAAAATCCACTGAATCGGCCAGTTTAATCGTAAACCGGTCGCAACTTTGTGGTTTTCCCAATTTTTTATTATTATTTTTTAGTTTAAAAAATTTGAACTCCATGAATGGGCCTCATAAACTACAATTCAAATGCTCATAGAGAATTATTGGATATCATGCTCCTTTTATAAATGCACTTCTCCCAAATGGTTTCGAGATAGTGCATTTTATAAATGCAATTCTCTCCAATGATTTTATAAACTTCCAATGTGAGATAGTGACTTAACAAAAAAAATGTTAAAATGCCCGCCAAAATCATTTTCCAAATGCATGTCTAATTGATTAATTTGATTTTGAATCATAAGTAACCAAATTGTAATATCCACTTTCATCTTTTCATTTATTTAATTTTCAAATTTAACTTAAATTGTACGTGATTATTAATATATTCATGTTAGATATCATTTTCTATAAGTTTAAACTATTTTAATTTAACAAAGCAAACTATTTTAACATATTAATTTTTAATTTTTTGAAGTATCAAGACTAATTGTAGAATAATGAATCTAATTAACAAATATAGATTTACTTTGAATTGTTAATATGAAAAATTTTAAAAAAAATTATTGTTTTCATAGTATTTTATTATTTTTGTATGAATTTATTGCATTCAGTTCGATCCCCATTTTTGACCTTTGACCCTTCACATTTTTCAGGTCGATGACCAGTTCAATTTTCAAAACATTGGTTATAACTTATTTATCATTCACAAATTATCAAATTAATTCATCGTGTATTATTTCTCACAGGAGAACAATCCACCTACTGCTGATGTTGTAGCTTTTTGTTTTTACCTACACTCATCCCATCTTTTAAAAATTTACCTATCCAACCCCTTTTTTACCTCATCCCACACCCGCCCCGCGCCACCCTTGTTACCCATCTTTTATATGTAAATATTTTTTGTGATTTTTATCTCAAATTTCGAGGTCATTGTAGAATGTCAAACGTACTCAAAATATTTCATTCTTAATACCATTTCAAAGCGCTCATGATTTAATTTTTCGCGTCGTTAACGGCGCATGAAATGGTCAACCGTAACAAAAGTTACAATGCGTCAAAATAGTTTATTCCAAACTAGTATTTCAAGAATTTCGATAACATGTTAATTTTAAAAATTTACTAGCGATCATATGCTAACTGAATTTATGAATAGTCTATGTAATCTTGAAGTTCGAATGGTCCAAATTTGAACATCAAAAATAATTAAATGAGCCCCTAAAAAAGAGACGCATAACTCAATTTTTTTCTTTGAAAATTTTCAATTATTTCATTAATGTTTGTTAATTTTGCGCAATAAATTTCTTAATATAATTTACATCGTTTTATTAGAATATTTTTACACGAGGCATGACATCAATTTTTGGATCGTTTAATTATTTTCGATTCCAAACTATATTTGTTTGGATCAAGATGATAGATGATTTATGAATTCGGTTAGCGTATGATCGTCATAAAAGTTTTAAAGTTAGGGTGTTATCAAAATTCTCGAAATACGAATTTGGAACGATCTATTTTGACGCGTCATAACTTTTGCCACAGTAGGCCATTTTATGCTCCATTAACAATGCGAGAAACTAACTGTGAGTACTTCAAAATGGTATTAAGAATTTAATACTTTAATTTCGTTTAACATTCCTTAATGACCCCGAAAATTGAGATAAAAAAAGGGGAAAAAAACATTTATATATAAAGTGTGGGGATGGTGGGTAAAAACTTAAAAGGACGAGGCAGGTGTAGAGGGGAAATAAAAAGTTAAGAAACAACACAAGGCACTACTGATGTGGCAACCAATCCTATTATTTCTCAATCACAAATCACAAATTATATAGAATACAATTTATTTCACATGTAACAAATTATCAAATTAATTAGTAACAACTTATTCCACCCTACAACAGCTGTAGCAGGGACCGTTACCAGCAACTCTTACCAAACACAATTGCACCACCACCACACAACTAGCGATGCAATGCCATCACCACCTCAAATCTACCATCTCTTCCATCTCTACCACACCACAACCACCTACACTTTCAATACACCACAAATCAACCCTCCAACTCCGACTCTAGCAAAATCAGAAAAAGAGAGACCACCACGACGATTTCATTTATTACTATCATGACATCGTCAAAGAGGCAAGTGAGATCCAATTTGATAGCACGTTTTAGATTTGATTTTTGTGGTTGCCAAAGTCAGCAGTGGTCGTTGTTGATATTCGCGAGGGTTGGTTTGTGTGTGTGAGAGAGAGAGAGAGAGAGAGAGAGAGCTGATTTTTGTAAATATAGAGAAATAAGAGAATATATTCAATGTATGGAGATAGGGTGATAATCATTTTTATAATGTGTATATGTATAAATGTTTTTTTAAAACATAAATAGCATTGAACAAGCAAGGTAATTGTGGATGTCATAAATAAAAAAAGATGTTATAAACTAGAGAGAAAAGTCAATAAACTTGTATATTATATTAATAATCAAAGCCTCATATTTATATGGAAGAATTATGGATGCAATGGATATTAAAGTCATTCATAAATACTATTATATTTACACTACTCACATTGAATGACTTACACAGTAACTATCTCATTGAAACATTTGGCAAAAACTTAATGGGATAAAAATGTCAACAAATAAATAATAATAATTTGAAGTAATAAAATGTTGCCTCATTAAAATCTTGTAGAGAAAACTCAGTATGACAAAACTTGATCAAAGAGAAAAGAGTATAGCTACTTCTTGATTTCAATTCTTATATCAATCGATCCATATCTTGTATGCCAATGTCTACAATATTGATGCCTTGTACGTCAATGTCTTCAAGAAAATCAAATGGGACAAAACTTGATTACTATAGTAACATAACATGACGATTCAAAAAATAGCTCTTGTTGATATCTTTGAGAGTCTCATAAAAGCATTATTTGAGGGTAAATATTTTGTATATTATGGACATTCATTACACAAAGAATATGACTCGTTAAAACCTCATTAGAAAAAATCTTGTGGGAAGAATCCTAATAAAAGAAATACATTGGTTTTTTGAATACGCTACAAAAGTTGTCTAGCTAAAAACCTTGCCAGGAAAATCTAATGGGAGAAAATCTTGACAATAAAAAAAGAGTACAATGCGTATTTATTTCCCTACTGATTATATCACTTGAATTATGCTTCAAGCATATTAAATCCTTCAAAGATAGTATTAAATTTATATAAGATAAGTTGACTATAATCACATTTATTATATGCATATCAAAGTTCATGCATTATCACGCTAACAAGATAGATACTTGTGATTACATCCACCACATGATATTTTCGCGAAATTCATTATGTAAAGGGGTCGTACATTTCATATTACATTTTTACATTTTTAATTTTCATTTCTCATAAGTATACACATTTAGGTGTTCAGACTATAAAACTAGAAACTTAGGTTTCTCTAGTAAATTTAATTTTAATTCCTCATATTTATAAAATTATGCAGTACATTATGTACAAAAGAGTTGCGACAACTTTTTCTTTTTCTTTTTCGATTCTATTTCTTTTCTCATAGTGACACAACTTATTAAGATATCTCAATTTTCATTATTTCAAGTACTCGAACCTCTTATTGGGTTTTATAATTTGTTATATCTAAATACTTATTAACAATATGTACCTCTTTAATGAGACCATCTTTGCTAATTGCTTCATTTTTGTTTGGAGATTTTATGGATTACAATCGAATATCATCACACTTCAGACGTGCCATAATATTAACTATAATGCTAACTAATTGTCCTCATAGGACATCAATTCGTGTTGGAGCATTTAAAATTGATCCATGGGATATAGTTGATCTCTTTAGTCAGTAACTATATCTAAATAAATTATTTTTCGAACTTCTAGTTCGAATTATCTATTGTGAGGATAATGATGCATTTATTTATTATGGCCAACCTCTTAATTCCTCCCTTTAATGCTAAAATAATTGTCCAATCAATTTAACAATCATTTTTATTGCGTTATAAAACATCACACATTTGGGATAAGGGTTTAAACTACTTGTTTATTCTCAATATTCTT
The DNA here is from genome assembly GCA_019395295.1 of Osmanthus fragrans. Classification (NCBI taxonomy): domain Eukaryota; kingdom Viridiplantae; phylum Streptophyta; class Magnoliopsida; order Lamiales; family Oleaceae; genus Osmanthus; species Osmanthus fragrans. The sequence continues at coordinate 14,306,055 of CM033352.1, forward strand.
TACTTTCCATCTCAGTACATTGTAATTGATTAATTTTACAAATGCTACACTAACAAAATAAGTAATTGATAAAATTAGGCTTTGACCATAAGCCAATTATAACATGGAGAACTATGATATCGACATGATGCATAATAACTTTCTCTAAACGAAAATGGAATAATATTAAATCATTTATTGACATCTCAACTAACATTTATCAAAAGTTAAGTTTTTAGGATCACTAGTCTTAACAAGACACATCTTGATTATATAATTTGAAAATTATGCTCATAATTTAAAATCTAACCAATAATTTTGCAAACTTCAAGTTACGAACACCATGCAATCATCTAGTATATGTATCAAATTTATTAGATACAAATAATATTTAGATGGTCAATGTAGTGGATGACGGAGTCCCATTTATCACTCGAATTAATTTTCAAAAATAAAGAGAATTGAGTCCTTATTTTAGATAGTGATGCTTAATGATCAATTATCGATAAAGAGAACAAATAATATATAAGAATTTATTGGATTGAAGAATTTGTTGGTTCTTCGTTGAATATCCATTTGAATTTTTATTTTTGCATCATTGTTGATTCATTGGTGGTCCAATTGGTCACGCCAAATAATAAAATCAAATTGGTCATCGGGTTCAATATAAAATATAATTCAATTATTTAATTTTATACAGTATAATTAAATATTATATAATCATTTAATAATCAATCAAGAAGACAAACTAATCAACGTCAACATGACATGAGTTATATATTTTCGTTCAGGGATAAACATGAATTCAAAATGATATATTTTTTGAAACATATGCTATTTCCAGAGTACATTGTATTTTATTATTACTTCTTCAAGAATAATATGCAAATATTCTTCTAAATTATTGAAATTTATACAAGAATTTACTCTTCTATAGTAAAAATGTTTGATACACATTCTCATTCTCATTTTTCTATTCATTTTCAACAACACATTCTTCAATAAAATAATATTTTTCATCACATCAATAAGTTTTCTTCTTTTTCAACCACATATTCACCATCAAATCAACAAAAAAATGCATTCTTTCCAAAATAATGTGTATCAAACGGGCTCATAATTTACGTTAGATTGTATTTAATTATGCTCTTTGAGATTAAGTAAAAGTTAACTAGGATATTAGTAAGAACTATAATGTGTTACTTTTGAAGCAACAAAATTGATGAGTGAGATGCACTCAATGTTTTAATGTCACTTGATATTTTGGTTGTCTCTGAAAAATTCATTACATTTTAATGTATGTTTTGATGTTGTTTAATAGGTGTGGCAAAGTGGTGAAAACTGAGCTAAAAAGGAAGTATGGAAGAAAACAAGTTCATGCCTAAACCAAATGTGCAGAAGACAAATGCAACAGTTGTTCACCATTGCTCCTAGCCACAAAGATCCACTAAACAGAGATCTGACACTGCAGCACCAACAAAGATAGCATTGCAGTGCCACAAAGCTAGCGCCAAAGCACCATCGACAAGAATAGAGATTTTGAAATTTTTGGATTTTTTTCTTGGTCCAATTCAATCCTAATTCCCCCAAGACTCGAACGGACTTTCAATATAACCCTAAAGAACACTTTCAAAGGGGGATTTTCAAGAACGAAAAGCAAGAAGCACGAGAACAATCAAGAGAAAAAAGGGAGGCAACCACGTGAAAAAGAATTCAAGTGGCAAACCAATTTTTATTTCTTGTTGATGAGATCCCGAGTAGGGGAATCTCATGGAACTCGCAAAATTGATTTGAAAATGTCAGGAAAGCCCAAATTCAGGTTGTAGATTATAGGATCTCAACCCACAAATTATTGAACCAAGCAACCAAACAAAAATGAAGTTTGAATGATCTCTTGATTACAAAATCAACGAACCTCGATTTGCGAACGCCAAAAAGGGTGCCTAGTCCTTTGATAAGTTCTAAGGGTTGAACGCTACAAATATGTAAAAGTATTGTTTGTTACAATGAAATATGAAATCCTATTTATACTAACCCTAGGAAAATAATTAAAAATGAAATTTAAGAGTCGTAAAATATAGAAATTACCAAAATAAGAATTATAGTCAAAATAAACAATCTTGCCAAAAATAGGAAAATTCAGCTCCAGTTTTGCTCCACTTTTGTACCAAGCGGTAACTTGGAATTTCAATTTGCCTCCATCAATTCTCGGTTAATGCCTGGGCAATTGCATGGTTTGGACAACAAAGCGGTCGTTTCGTTGTCCGGCTGGGCTTCTTCCTCTGCTCTTTGTAACACATTGATCCAATTGGTTTTCGGCCTCAACCAAAACATGAAACTTGTTCATTGGCTTGTTGTCTTCAATATTATGGACTCCGTTGCTTGAACGTGCAAATGACCGACTGTATTAGCTCTTTGAAGTCTTGCACTTGGCTCTAGTCTCTTTCCAACAAGCTTCGGGTTCTTGCTAAATTGTGGCACATCCCGGATTATATCATCCCCTCTCTCTTCGAAAGGATTCATCCTCGAATCCATACTTTCAATGCTCAGATTATACCATTTACTCCCAATCAAGTCAAGAACGTGGAACGGTCCATCTCCTCTAGGATGCAGTTTGGACATTTTCTGAATTCTTTCCCGCCTCTGTCAATAACTAGCACATAGATCAAAGTGTGCTCGTCCCAACGGCTTCATTCTGCAAGTTTGTGATGTTCCCAAAATAATCTCCATTAGCATGCCACTATGCTTCCTCCATGTCTTATGCCGTCTTAGTGATTGTAAAAATGTCAATGCAAATGAACTCATGTTTCCCCTCTATTCAACTTTGTTGCTCAATCCACTGCATATAAATTCCTTCCAAAGCCCTTGAAACTCCTTCGTCTCCTCAGGAATCACAAAGTCAACCTCCGACATTAAAGTGATAACCATGTAGAGGTAGGGCTAGTTAATTTCACCCACAAGTCGATGCTCAATGTCTGGATTAGGTGGTATTCGAAAAGGCTCCATTTCATGAATGCCAATATGTTCAGAAACCTACAAAATAGAAATAGCAAAACTAGGGAGGGAATTGTTAGTTCTCAATAAAGCCCTATCAACTTCACTTTTGTTCTTTTGCAAGCTCACTTCTGACTTTTCTTTTTCCTCTGAAGACTCGCTCTTTTTTCCCTCTTGTGGCTCCACTTCATTCTTTGCCACCTCTCCACTCTCATTTTCACTCTTTATTTCCTTTCTCTCATGTGGCTCTATTCCTTTTTCTTCACACTTAGTCACCTCACTTGCTCTTTGGTATGATCATTTTGAGAATTAATCATGTCACGAACCTTTGAAAATTCTAGTTTATAATTCAAACTAGTTAGCTTATTTGACATACTACTAACATGCTTTACAATATGTATTTTACCCCCCATTGTAGGGATGACAATTTAACCCGCCCCACACCAACTGACGGGCCCCGTCCCGAATGGGACCCAAAAAACCCACTCCGACGGGTTGGTGGGGTGGGGTGGGACGGGGCGGGGAGTTGGGGTAGCCCCGTAGCGGGTCACGGCGTCCTCGCCCCGCCTCGTGAAAAAAATAGAATTTTAATAAATTGTTAGTTTTAAAATATTGTTGAATGTATTTACAATTTTATAACATGTTTCTAATTCAACAATTATATTATACCATTGTCAATTTAAAAATTTACATAACTAACAATTGTTTATATAATTTATAAATTCGGTAATTCAATCTTTTTATTATAATTAAATTATATAATCTGAAACTCTGAATCATGATAGTTAAATAAATATTATTTGCTTTTGAAAGATTTATACCAATTAATTAAAGCAAGTTAATATCATGATCGAAAAAACTAGAAAAAAATATTTAAAATATATGGAATTACTTCTAAGTTTTGGGTCAAGGGTTGAATCTTGAATAATAGCATTACTCGAATTTTTTAAAATTTAAAATAATAATAATTTAAACGAGGCAGCAAACGATGCAAATTCTCGCCCCGTCCTCGCTTCGATCTGCCCCAACCGCCCCGTCTAAGGCGGGGCAGGGCGGGGTAAGATTGGAGTGAGGCGGGACGGTGTGAGGAGGAGGTACCCCTCTCCGAACCCGCCCCATTGCCATCCCTATCCCATTGACTTCTCAACTTCACCATACCTTCTAGGATCCTCTCGAAACCCTTTTCCACGCCTATCACTCATATACCCAAAATAATGATTAGATGCATATCGTTTTCTAATAACAGCCCTTAACTCACCCCAAGTTTCAATAGGTTTCTCATAATTTCTCCGTCTAGATATTATAAACTTATCCCACCGAATCATAGCATAATCTACAAATTGAGTTACAACTAACTTTACATTTCTCTCCTCAAAGTAATAATATAAGCTCTACTTCTTCTTCTTCTGATGCCAAGTATACCTTCGGATCACTCCTTCCCTTAAATGATGGAATTGACATCATAATATTGCCCATTTTACCATCTACATCATCTCCAAAGTTATTCCTACACCTTTGTTCAAACCTACCACCTTTATTCATCATCTTACTCATTTCACCTACCATTGATGCGTCCTCATCCAAATCACTATCATACTCATAATCATCATGCAACTCCCTCTTAGGCTCTCTCCTATCCGGTCTCCTTGCATTTGAGTATCCCCTATGACTATTTGACCTCGATACTTCTAACCAACCAAGTCTTTCAGTTACATCCCAAGCAATCTTTCAAGCCGCCTGATCACCTCATTCGGCATCCTAACTTCTAAAATATTTCTGCCTTACTTTTATCCTCTCGTGTATCACTCAATTTCTTGTGGTATTCAACTCGGTTGTAATTGATTTTTGTAATCAAGAAGACTCAAGAAAGAAGAAAAAAGATTTGATGAAATTTCGAATGAGAATTATTTTAATTTAAGAAAGTAGTTTTTGAATTTTTGGATTGGAATAAATACAACAGATTTTAGGATTTAGACAAGATAGTATGATATTGACAATTTCCAAAATTAACAAACTTTTTTTACTCAAAAACAGAAAATTGAAAACTGCTGAAAATTCTCGAAATTAAATAATAATTTTTTTTATTCGGGAATTAGACTACAAGTCCAGCGAAACAAATGAAAACTGATTTGGACTCTTATATAGCCCAAAAAATAACTTTGACTCTTTTTCTGTAATTTTTTTGGATCTAAACAAAAAAACTATTACTGGACACAAGAACACAAAAAACAAAACAAAAGACTCAAAAACAAAATAAAAAGATAGAACCTGAATCTGGTGCCCAAGCTCTGATATCCCTTGATGAGATCTCGGGTAGGGGAATCTCATGGAACTTGCGGAATTGATTTGAAAACTTCGGGAAAGCCCAAATTCGGGTTGTAGACGATAGAATTTTGACCCGCAAATTATTGAGCCAAACAGCCAAACAAAAACGAAGTTTGGATGACCTCTTGATTACAAAACCAATGAGCCTCAATTTGTGACCACAAAGGGTACCTAGTCCTTTGATAAGTTCTAAGGGTTGAACGCCACAAATATGTAAAATATTTGATAAGTTCGATAAATGTTCATTCAAGAACCAACAAAGAGAAAATCTCAATTCATCATAATAAAAGTCTTGTTTGTTACAATGGAATATGAAATCCTATTTATACTAACCCTGAGAAAATAATTAAAAACGGAATTTAAGAGTTCTAGAATATAGAAATTACCAAAATAAGAATTATAGTCAAAATAAACAATCTTGCTAAAAATAGGAAAATTCGGCTCCAGTTTTGTACCAAGCGGTCGCTTGGAAGTCCAATTTGCCTCCATCAATTCTCGGTAAATGCCTAGGCGATCGATTGGTTTAGACAACAAAGCGGTCGTTTCGTCGTCTGGCTGGGCTTCTTCCTTTGCTCCTTGTAACACATTGATCCAATTGGTTTCCGGCCTGGACCCAAAAATGGAACTTGTTCTTTGGCTTGTTGTCTTCAACATTATGGACTTTGTTGCTTGAACATGTAAATGACCGACTTTATTAGCTCTTTGAAGTCTCGCACTTGGCTCTAATCTCTTTCCAACAAGCTTTGGGTTCTTGCTAAATTGTGGCGCATCCCGGATTATATCACTTATCTTCTCTTTATGTTTTGGATATTGAATTTGATTATGTCTCTTACATTAATCATGTTCTAAATTTCTAATCTAGAGTTTGATGTAGCCATAACTTGAGACATGTTTGGATTTTAATATAGTTATTTATTTATTTTTTCCATAAATTTATTAGTGTTGATTCTTACTTATTGCTTTCAATTACCTGATCAATAATTGAATAATTTGATGTTCTAAATTTCGACACTCGAGAGAGAAAAAATTATGCGTGGTCTAAGAATAACACAACCTAAATTTTATAGGTTTCGAGAGAAAATATGAAATCTTTGAAGCAGGTTCCATTTAAGAATCACAAACATGATAATTTCTAGATTTTAATTCGAAATATAGATATTGAAATTAAACAAGGAATATAATTAATTTACGATTCTTGCTTACAAAATTAGGAAAAAAATTGATAGATGTAGTTATATAATTTGAGAAACATTGTTGATAGTACGGTGAAATCATTCCCTAGACTTTCTCACTTTGATAAAGTTCTCGTATAACTTGCATTGATTTAGTTGAATTTTCCACCACATCCATCTTTAGATTAGTATAAAAATATTGATTATAAAATCGGGTTTTCTAGATAAAATATAGGCTAAAATAATTATAGTACTCATTTGAACTTTAATATCAATTCCCGTGGGTTCGACATCCTTAATTGATCTTATATTATAAAACTTGACATAGTAAATTTGCTGTGTATTTTACTGTATAGAAAACATGTAACAAGTTTTAGCGCTATTGCAGGGGAATTGACATATTTGATTTTTTTACTGATATTATTTCCAATTAGATATTATTTTAATTTTTTATTTTATTCTCCAATAGTTTCTTGATTTTTATTTTTAGTTGTTTCTGTAAAGAATGAGAAATCTCGAGTTATTACTACATGTTGATCCTGAATCGAAACGTTTTTTCCATTTTCTAAGGGGTATACAGAGAAACGAACGCAAAGCAATGGAAGAACAGAAAGCAAGGGGCTAATGAAAATAATCAACAACGGGCTATTTGAGACTATGTCAGACTAGTTGTCAATGACAACTATTCCAGTATGCACGTCCGGCTGTTGCTACAAATAACTTCGAACTGAAGCCATGACTAATACATATGGTATAGCAAAATCAGTTTGGGAGACCAAATGCTCACTAAAGATATGTGATACAGTGAAGATGAGTGGAGTTACTGATGAGACAATTCGACTCCATCTATTTTCCTTCTCATTAAGGGATGAAGTCAGGGCTTGGTTCCATTCACTAACGTATGGAGATATTACTATTTGGGATGACTTGCCTTAGAAATTCCTCACCAAGTTCTTTTCACCTTCCAAGTCACCTCAACTGCAAAGTTAGATTGGTCAATTCAGATAGTCCAACTTCGAACTATTTTATGAGTCATGAGAGATATTCAAAGACCAGCTTAGGATGTGTCCTCAACACGTTTTCAGATTTTGATGTAGATTGAGGTCTTCTACAACGGGTTAAATGGGTAGACAAGAACCATAGTGATGCAGCTGCATGAAGGACTTTAATGGCTAAAATAACAGATAATATATATTCTTTGTTAGATGACATATCTACAAACAACTACAGTGGCTGAGTGAGAGATCAACTAATTAGGCATAAAGAGAGTAGAAGGTCTTCATGAAGTGGATCCCAATATTGCACTAGCAACTCACGTTCCATCATTTATTGATCAAATAGCTACACTTACTTCTCAGAGTAATCAACAGAAGGCAGATTCGGCTATGGTTGCTTCTTCAGCACATCAAGAGATAGAAATAGAGAATGAACAAGCTTGGTATGTCAACAACAAGAATTACAATCAGAGAGGGAATTATTTTTCTAATCAATATAATCCAAGGATTAAAAATCATGAAAATTTATCATATGGCAATAACAGGAATGTTCTCCAATCGTCTCCTAGATTCAATAGTGAAACCATCCTTAGAAGACATTCTAGGAATTTTTATTTTAGAGACAAGGTCGCCACTACACCAAAAAAGGGCTTTTGCAACATATAAAATGCAACATTCATTAATTAAATGTTACTAAAATGGTCTATTGCAATATTCTAATGAGTGAGTGTTGCCATTGGTATTAATTGAGTTTTGGCAACATTTTTCAAGAAATGTTGCTAATGTAACCTTTTTGCAACGTTTTATCTACTGTTGCAAAAAATTGGGTATTTCACAACGTTTAAAAAATATTGCGAAAGATACCTTTTTGCAACGTTTATCAAACGTTGCGAAAATGTTTATCTTTTGCAACGTTTTTAAACGTTGCTAAAAGTTTTATCTTTCGCAACGTTTGATAAACGTTGCGAAAGTTAAACCTTTTCGCAATAGATTGAGGAATAGTTTTGCAATTTTCCCTATTCAGCTCTTAGTCGAAGTAATATCAACTCTCCCATCTCCACCTAATGCTCACACCTTCTCAATTCAGTCACGCTTCTAACACGAACGCAGTACAATCCAATGTGTAATGGCTTCCTCGACTATCTTTCCAAGCTCCTCGGCTTTCATCAAAGTTTGGACATCTTCATATTTCTGGTGTAAATTGCTAAAATAAATTAATTTTTCTTGGTTTCCTTTCTTGCAGAAAAATGTGGGTTTGCCAGCCTTCATTTCATGTACAGAGTTCTAAGAAAAGGGCCTACAAGAAAATTGCATCAGTGATAGCACCACAATAATATAAAGGCAAGCCATCCATAACTGGTTTAGTAAGAACAATTTTTGGGTTAAAGTTAAGATTGTTCTCCTGTGTTTTCTGTTTTTTTTGGATTTTAATGGTGGGTTTCGGTGAATCTGTGATATTTTCTAGGTCAAAATCGGGTTGACCATGACTGAGAAGATACTAGCAAGGGCTTCAGAGAAAACCCAGTTGGTCCCTGGTGAGAATGTGTGGGTGAATGTTGATATTTTGATGACCCATGATGTTTGTGGCCTTGGTGCCTTCGGAATTTTCAAAAAAGAGTTTGGAGAAAATGCAAAGGTGCTGAAGGCTAATGTGAAGACTTCATTCAACCTTCGAAATTTCATTTTTTATTTTTAATAATTGTTTGCAAGTTGTGTAATGAATGCCTTACCTTATTTACTGTTTTACTGACATTTTGTACTTTTATGTTTACTTTTAAGCTTACTTGCACTTTGATATAATTGAGTGCATGGTCAGTTGTATGGGGTATCAATTAAGAAAATATTTTCGTTCAGTAAATCAAGTTTCCTCTCTCAGTTCACTTCTTTTTTCTTGTTCCAATTCGAAACTCAAATTCTTCATAAAAATTAAAAGGATCGTTTTTTATCCATTGTTATTCTTGCAAAGGATATTGCAAGTGTTGGTTTAAAGCTCATTATCATCTTTGATTTGAGCTAACAAGTGGTATCAGAGCTCTTGATCTTTGGAAAAGGGACCAGGAAGAAGGAGGAAGAAGAAGAAACTGAAACCAGAAAGAAGGAGAAAGAACCTGAAATATGATAAGAGGAGGAATCTAGTAAGACAAAATCTGGTAAGTGAAAAGATTCCTTTCTATATCCGGTATCTCAATATACGATAAGCCAAAAATTCGATATTTCTTTGTGAAATACAATAAGCCCAAAATTCGATATTTCAAAATACGATATTCCCAAATCCACTATCTCCAAATCCAATAACCTCATACCATATTTCTATATCCTGTATTTTCCTTCAAATTCCGGTAAGTTTCATTTCATCAAATTTGGTAAATTCCATTGAATCCGGTATTACCAGATGCGGTATTTCAGGTGAAAAATGTCTGGTTCAAGCTCATCCTCACTACCTTTGCCTGCTGTTTTCAATTGTGAAAGTCATGATTTCTGGTCAGTTAAAATGAAGGCCTTCTTGGTAGCACACGACCTTTGGGATGTGATTGAACAAGGATATGAACAACCCGATGTTGAGGGAAATTACACTGTTGCTCAAGTGAAACAACAAAAGGATTAGTCTATGAAGAACATGAAAGCCTTGTCTTTCTTGTTCACATCCGTTTCAGAGGAAATTTTTCCAGAATAGTGGTTGCAACTACAGCAAAGTAGGCCTGGGATAAACTTGAAGAAGAGTTTAAAGGTTCTGAAAAGGTCAGGACTGTGAGATTACAAGTCTTGACTAGAGAGTTTGAAAATCTCAGGATGAAAAAAACTGAGAAGGTTAAAGATTATACCTCAAGAGTGGTTGATATCGTAAATCAAATCAAGTTGAATGGTGAGAAAATTACAGATAAAAGAGTGGTTCAAAAAGTTTTAATCACTCTGCCTGAGAAATATGACGTTGTTACAACAACCATTAAGCATACTAAGGACTTGTCTAGTCTCACTTTAACTGAGATAACAGGTGCCTTATTGGAGTATGAACAAAGGATAGCATCAAGGAATGAGAAATCGAGTGAACGTGATTTTGCAGCCAAACATAAACCTCAGCATTCCAGAAGTAACTTTGGAAAAATGCAGTTTGATAATAGAAAGAGAAAAGAAAGGAGTAGCAACAAATAAGGGATGAGTAGAGAAACTCGAGACTCATATCCTCCATGTGGTATTTGTGGTAAGTCATGTCATTCAGATAAATTTTGTTGGAAAGTACACAAATGCAGATTATGCAACATAGTTGGACATCCTGAGAAGTATTATCCTGGTAAACGCCCAATTCAAACTCCAATACAACATCAACCTAGAAATCAGCATCAACAAGCTTCATTGGCAATTGAAAAGAAGGCTAATGATCATTTATTCCTGGCATTTCATATGACAAACACGATGGAAGCAGATTCATGGTTTATAGACAGTGCTTGCACAAATCACATGACAAGCAAAGAGGAGATTTTTTGCAACTTGAATCCAGATTGCAAGGCAACAATCAAGAAGGGAAATGGTGAAGTTGTATCTACCAAGGGAGTTGAAACCATAGCAGTTCAAACCAAGAAAGGTATGAGGTATATTGACAATGTTTTACTTGTGCCTGGTTTGAGTTCAAATTTGTTAAGTGTTGGACAGATAGTTCAAAATAGTTACTCACTATTTTTTAAAGATAATTTGTGCAAGATACTTGATTCACATAATGTTGAGATTGCTTGTGTGCCTATGAAGAACAAGAGTTTCAGTATCTATTGGCAAAATGTGATTGCAAATGCTACTAAAGTAAATTTTGATGAATCGAATCTGTGACATAAGAGATATGGTCATTATAACTTTAAATCTTTAGCATACCTTCATTCTCAAGGTCTGGTAAGGGATTTTCCTGAAATTAATGAGCTAGGAGGAGTTTGTGAGGGTTATAATTATGGGAAGATGCAAAGAGAAGTTTTTCCAACTGGTGGAGCCTGGAGAGCAACTCAGAAATTGCAACTGGTGCATACTAACATCCGTGGACCTATGAGAACACCTTCATTGAGTCAAAATTTGTATTTTGCACTCTTCATTGATTATTGTACAAAAATGTGCTGGGTGTACTTTATGAAAAACAAATTTGATGTTTTTCATATCTTCAAGAAGTTCAAAGCCTTAGTTGAAGGTCAGTCAGGCTGCAGAATTCAGATGTTAAGATCTGATAATGGCAAGGAATATACCTCGAAGATGTTTGATCTATTTTGTTAAGAGAATGGTGTTCATCATTAGTTTTCAGTGCCCTATACTCCACAGCAAAATGGAGTGGCTGAAAGGAAAAATAGATCTATGATGGAGATGGCAAGAAGCATGATGGCTGAGAAGGATTTGCCAAAGAAATTCTGGGCAGAGGCTGTCTATACATCAGTCTATTTGCAAAATAGACCTGCAACTAAAGCTGTAAAAGGAAAGACTCCTATTGAAGCTTGGACTGGTGTGAAACCTCAGCAAAACACCTCAAAATGTTTGGATCTCTATGCTACATTCATGTTCCAGATCACAAGATAGGTAAATTGGATAACAAAGCAATGAAAGGAGTTTTTCTTGGCTATAGCTCACAATCAAAAGGCTATAGAGTGTATAACTCGAAAACTGGAAGTATTGCAGTTTCAAGAGACATAAAAGTTGATGAAAATGCTAAGTGGAAGTGGAAAGAAACTGAATCACAACAACCTCAAATCTCAGTGCCTATAGTGCAACATAATTTTCCAGTGGCTGAACCAGAAGATCAGCAACCTGTAATGGAGTCCAGTGCATCAAATGATGGACCATCTAAGTCTACATCAAGCTCTAGTCCACCTCCTAGAAGTACTAGACCCTTAAATGAAGTTTATGAAAGATGTTATATGGCTATTGTTGAGCCAAATAGTTATGATGAAGTAGCAAAACATCCTGAATGGATAGATGCAATGGAGGAAGAAATGAAAATGATTCAAAAGAATGAAACTTGGGTGCTGGTGCTAAGGCCAACTGATAAGAAGGTGATTGGAGTGAAATGGATTTACAAAGCAAAAGTAAATCCTGATGGTTCGATTTACAAGTACAAAGCAAGATTTGTAGCCAATGGATTTGCTCAAGAATGTGGAGTGGATTATTTTGAAACCTTTGCACCAGTGGCTAGGCATGATACAATCAGATTGCTGATTGTTTTAGCTGCTCAAAGAAAGTGAAAAATTCATCAACTAGACATCAAGTTAGCCTTTCTCAATGGTGAACTTGAAGATGATGTGTTTGTAGAACAACCTAATGGCTTTATTTCAAAATCAGTACCTGATTATGTGTGCAAGTTAAAGAAGTCCTTGTATGGTTTGAAGCAAGCCCCAAGAGCTTGGTACAGTCGAATAGATGACTACTCTATGTGAAATCAGATTTTCTTGGAAATATTTTGATCATCTCATTGTAGGTAGATGATTTGTTAATCACTGGAAATGATGTTGAACTGATTCAATCATTCACAAGTGAACTTGAGGAGGAGTTTGAGATGACAAACTTGGGAGAAATGAACTATTTCCTTAGGATCGAAATTGAGCAAGAATCTGATGAAATTTTTATGTCACAACACAAGTATGCTACTGATATTTTGAGAAGATTTAAGATGATGGATTGTAAGCAAGCTGACACTCCTATTGCAGCAAACACCAAGTTATCAAAGGATGATGGTGATCAGCCAGCAAATGAGAAGAATTATAAAAGTCTTGTGGGTAGTTTGCTGTATTTAACTTCAACAAGACCAGATTTAATGTATGCTACAAGTCTACTGTCCAGATTCATGTCCAATCCTTCACAAACTCACTTGCTACTGCCAAAGGAGTACTCAGATATAGCACCCTCAATCATGGGATTTACTTTGAAGGAGGAGTTGGATCAGAATTGGTTGGTTATTCAGACAGTGATTGGACTCCAGCTAGCAGACATGTTCACTAAGCCTCTTGCAAAGGCTCGTTTTGAAGAATTGAAGCATCAGATTGAAGTGTTAAATGGAAGCTTCAAGGAGGAGATTAAAGGCTAATGTGAAGACTTCATTCAACCTCCGAAATTTCATTTTTTATTTTTAATAATTGTTGTTTCAAGTTGTGTAATGTATGCCTTACCTTATTTACTGTTTTACTGGCATTTTGTACTTTTATGTTTACTTGTAAGCTTACTTTCACTTTGATATAATTGAGTGCATGGTCAGTTGTATGGGACATCAATCAAGAAAAGATTACGATGAATGATGAGTTGAATGATCATATTTTAATAACAAATTGTAAAATAATTCTGTGATCCCAGGGGTATTTTGGAACTTGCATCTAAAAATAACTATTTCTATAAATTAAGGTTTTCATATGTTATGTGCAAGGCACATGCGATAGATTACTTAAAGCAACGTAATCTTGTAAGATGGATACCCTTCTGCTATGATACAGTTCATTATAATCAAAGATTCTGAGTTTCCTAATTTCTAGAGCCAAGCATCAAAATGAATCAGTTGAAGCTGTGAACTCCTTACTGGTTAGCTTTTTAGCAGCGGTGACAGTAAATTCTTAGTTGATAGTTTGGATATTGAACATATAGTTTGGAGGTAATTTGAACCGATAGTAGTCTATATTGAGATATTGTCTTCTTGCCTATGATAAACTTTCATTCAATGGGTCAGCCATGCCATCTTCCTTATTTTGAACTCTGGAATGGGACGTAGCCGATTCTGAATGTAGAAATTTTTTGGATTGTTCTACAATCAAAGGCATAGTAAATTTTTTGTTGGGTATTAGTGACACTTAGTTGTCAACCAAATCTTTGTAATTGTGGTTTCAATTTTATTGTTCTAGCTTGGTAGTAATCCACCTAGACTTGTGATGAAAAATGTTATTATATTTAGGCATGTACTAGCCTAAGGGGAGTTAGGCAAGTGGTCTATTTGATGTATTAGTTGGTAGATTGTCTATCACATTGCTCTATAAATAGAGCCTCATGTATCTCGAGCAACATACCATAAAATATACAATTTGAAAGACTTTAACAATGTAGTCTTCATCTCTCTCTCTCTCTCTCTCGAATCCTCTGCTGGTTCAATACCAGCAGGTATATGTATATATTTATGTTTATTTGATTTTAATGTGTTTATGTTTTATCTTTTAATGTTACTCGACCACTGCCATATTTCCCCTTATGAAACCATCATTTTGTTGAGCTTATAGCAGCTCTTTCACTCCCCTCGATCCAACAACATCCTTCATACATTAAGAAAATGATATCAATGAGTCTTCCGCTTTCAACATAAAAAAATTGTTCGATTTTTTATTTTTTACAATTTTCTTGGTCTCCTCATTTTAGATTTACCTCTTTGCCTCATAGTTTGTCTATTTAATGGAATGAGCAGCTGACCTTAAGCTCTTTTTGATAACCTTGGCAACTTCATACAACCATATATGTATCCCCATCAATCAATCAATTTCCTCTAAATTACCATTTTGTCACATTTCGATTTTTCCCTCGTTTCATGCTCCTAATCTATCAAATGAGTTACTATGCAAGTAAAGAGATTTCATCCTCAATCAATTGCTGTTAGAGATTAGTCATTAGTTAATGAACACAAAAAGAGGCTTTGCCCAATAGAACACAATTGTGCGGCGAGCAAATTGAAGAATGCATGAAGAACGATAGGATTGAGTGTGCCATTAGAGTATTATCTAGAAGTTTGGTTTTGCAAGTATGGCAATAAGCTCTTCATGCCTAAACTGTTTCAAAATTTTATTCCTAATTTTATTTCATTTTGAAGCTCTTTTTATTTAGGTGGTGGTGTATCACATTCTAATGTTCAAGTGTATGGATTCAAAAATTGGTAATGAAATTATCAATTTTTATACAATTTCAAAAATTGTTCATAATGAGTCATTTTCAATTTTGTTAGCCAATTTACATAAATTGTTGCATAAATGCTTTTAAAAAAAATATACGGCAACGTTTTTAAAACGTTGTTGTATCCTATCTTTGGCAACATTTTTAAAACGTTGTTGTATCCTCTCTTTCGCAATGTTTTAAAAACGTTGCCGAAAGTGACCCACTCTCCAGCAACACTGAAATTTGCAACATATGAAAAAACATTGCAAAAGGTTTTCAACAACATTTTTTGAACGATGCAGAAGGCTGTTTTTGTTGTAGTGTGCGGTTCAACAAAGAAGAGTTGCATTTGGACAATATCGAGATTCATGTGACTAATATGGGAGATACAATGAAGAATCTTGAGGTTGAGATCGGACAGTTGGCTACATCAATGAAGTCTCAATAACAGGAAAACTTTCCAAGTGATACAAAGGTGAATATGAAAGAGCATTGCAATGTTATTACCTTGAGGAGTGGCAATGAAGCTGGAGAGAACATGCATACAAACGAACATACAAGTTCTCGTATAATTTGCTTTAATTTAATTGAATTTGCCACCACATTCATCTTTAATTTAATTGAATTTGCAATAGATAAATCTACGAGTAATATTAATTACCAAAAAAGATTGGGTTAAAAATATTAATTACCCAAAAGATAGGATATAGATTTTTATATAAAAATTAATTACGAAACATGCATTAGGAAAAATAATTTTCGTATATAGGAGTTAACAAAATTGGTTTAATTTTTTAATGGCTAAATCTTTTACCAACATGCAAAAGATACTAAGTATGCACGTGGATTCCATATATACAAAAATTAAAGGCAGAATTAAAGGTAGAACTAATATGTGATAGAATCAAAAGGCGAAATTAATATGTGAATGAATAATATGTGGCATAATTGATTGTGTAGGAATCAAAAGGCATGAATTAATGATAAAGCATGAATTTACTTAATAAATCATGAATTAATACGTGGACAATTACACATACAAACGTGAATTAGAATTAATATGCATACAAACGAAAAGCAGAGAAGAAGAAGAAACCTTGAAAGAATTTACATGTTACCAAAAACATTTTGGAATACGTGACAAATATTATGCTTATTAAACTTATTACCTTCTAAATAATTTATTATGATTTTAATAGTGTCGTGTTGATAACGTGTTATAAATTAGAGAGAAAATGAAGAAAAGATAATAGATTTTTATGTTTTATTAAGAATCAAAACCCCATATTTATAAGGAACAATTAGGGTTACAACGAATACAACAATCATAATTACTAGGTTGTAGGAATATAAAAGTTATTCATAAATATTATTATATTAACAACAAAAGTATAGTTTTTATCTAAATTGTTGTTAAATATTGTATTTTGATCTTCAACTTATGGATAATTAGCACAATACCCCCTTTTAACATTTACCTATTTTGGGTAACACTTCCATAACCTTCAATTTTTGCGCAAAATCCTCCAAAATCACCTAAACATTACGAAAAATCCTCTACCATCCATATTTGTTAATTTCTCTATTAAAATGGATTTTGAAAGCCAAAATGAATAAAAGGATCAAGGACAATTTTTGTCTCATCTTCACATATATTATTTAAGATCGTGTAGTTGAAGAGATAAAGAGAGGAACCAATAGGAGAAATCAACATAAAAACTCCAATAATCCGTCAAAGATTTTAAAATCATCATAAATTTTTCATTTTTTTTTTATAAATAGGAAAAGTCTCAGCACGTCATTGTATTGAAACTTTCGTATAGATAAGTTGAATATTCACGTTTTCTGATTGATATTTAGAAAATAAGTTGGTGTTTGATGTGAGTTTGTAAAATATCTTGGTTGTTGATAGTGTTGAATTTTTTCCCCCTCCATATAGTTGCTATTCGTTATGCTTTGTGTTGGTGTTGATTTCTATTTAGTTGTGAAGCAAGGGTTCATTGGTTTGAATGGAGAACTCGTGTTTTGATGGTTTCTTCTGTTATATAATTTATGAAATTAATTACATAATATGTAGGGATGTCAATTTGAATTATTAAAATCGAAAACCGCAGTTAACCGAACCGGGAAGACAAAAATCGAACCAATTCTACAATGAGGTGGTTTGTTTTGATTTTAATGACCCAGTTTAGGGTGGGTTGGGTATGATATTTAGCGACGGTGCCCCGCCCCGAATCGATTATCCGTTAAAAAAATTTAATTGAGCAATTGGGCTTTCTATTATTCTTTCCCAAAATTAATTGGGCAATTTTGAAGATTGGGCTTCCCCAAAATTTTAGCCTAATTAATATTACTAGTAAACCGCTAGCCCAGTAACCCAACTATAACCTTATACGTTAAAATTGAAAATCGAAAACTAAACTTACAAAACACACGTCCACTCAACCAAGTCAGATCTGTCGGTGCTTTGCTGCTTGTACCTCAACTTCAAATTATAGTAATTAGCAACGAAGTCTACCATCTTGTAAGCACACTTCCTGAGTTGTTCTGCGTCCATTGGCTTCAAATCACATTCCCTGTACAATTCAACAAAACTCAGATACATTATTCTTGATTGTATTTTTTTTATAATATTATTTAAATTTATGATGCGTGGCCCGAAAAATATGATTTTTAGTCTATTTTGATTGCTAGTTTATGCGTTCTTCAGTTTCTCTATGTTCATAAGAAATAGAGAGTTGAATTATTAATTTGGTTTTAGAATTAATGTGGCTTTTTGCTGATGTTATTAATGAAATTCCAGAATTCAAAATATATTTTGGGTTATATTGTTTGTGAGAGTTTGGTAATTTACCAATCCAGTACGGAAGAATTATTTTTATTATTTCTGCTTTCATTTTTCATATATTTGTCAAGCAATTTTTATTTTTATGGTAATTGTCATTTGCATTTCTCTATTTGGTAGGTACAAGGGATGATTTCTTTATCCCTTTTTAGTAGGTCAGAATAAAGAATTTTGATTTTCTACAAATGTAGAATATAAATTTATTTTCTGTAATAGTGTCTAATAAACTCTTGTTTTACTACTTTAAGCAGGTATTTTCAATAAAATATCCGACTTTACAGAAGGTTGCTAGAGATTTATTAGTCATTCCAATATCTATAGTGACATCTGAGTTAGCATTTAGTACAAGTGGTAGATTTGTGAGTCCACATAGAAATAGACTTCACTCGAAAACTTTAAAAACTTTAATGTATGCTCGGGATTGACTTTGGACTAATATTTGTGGTAGGATTTTTTATTTTTTTGCAGTTTCTTTTATTGCTAATTTTTTTCTTTATTGTGTGTAGAAAATTCTTCTCATTGATCATACTCCAGAGCTTGTGCAAGGTTTAAGGAGGAGGACATTGACGAAGATGTACTTTTTTTTGTTTAAATCGTCAGTTAAGACCATTCTTGATTAGGTAGTATGGTTGTATTATTACTCTAATTATATTTTCTTATTTACTATATAGGAATCAACTTTGAGTCTTGACTCTTGACCTATACTAGTAAGAGTCTTGATCTATGTTGATAATATTGTTTGTTAAATTTGAATTTTACATTTGAAAGTTAGGATATTGTCTGTATTTTTATTTGGGATATTGTTTGCTAAATTGGCTTAGTATTGTGTTTTCATTTTTAATGACTTTTCTTCATAATTGTTTTTTTAATTTGACGGTTGGAGATTGGACTTATAAAAAGTAATTTATTTTCATGATTTTTAATCGAACCAAATCGAACCGAGATATGAACCGAGCCGAACCGAATCGACTTACGTGGTTATGGTGCGATTATGCTATGGACAAAATTTTGGTGGTGCGGTTATTGTTTTGGCCGAACCGACCCCAAACCGAATCATTGTCATCCCTAATAATGTGAAAATGTTGAATAAATTGAAATGTAATTTTTGTTTACTTATTTATTTATGCTAGATGTTGATTGTACCCCTATTTTCAACAATTGAAGTAGCGTCAACCAATTTTATGGTAGAGACAGACAAAAAAAAAAAGAATCAATTTAAGATATGTACTTTTGACTAAGTTTCAAATATTTACTTATAAGTAAATTAAAGGTACAAAAATGGTTTTCAAAATTAAAAGTTACTTATTTTGTCTGTAACAAACTTTTTTACCTTAAAAAGTAAAAACCAAAAAAAAAAAAAAAAAAATCTCATCTAAACACTTTTAGAAACAAAAAATTACGTATTTATCATGCTCGTCATATTAATCCATAGCATAGTTAATCTAAATTAACAACCAAAGTAACATTCAAAATAGATATAGGAGAAAAAAAAATTTAAAACTAAAATTTCTTTTCTTTTGAATGTGATTAATATAAATGGAGGAATAAATATTTCCCTTTAATTGTATCGGGATAAAAATCTCTTTATTTTCTTTATATATTTATATCTAATACGTAACTAAATTACCATCAATTTTTATGTTGATACAAAAATGAGCAGGCAATAATAATAAATATCCAATACTATATTAATTATTTTTCAAAACACATAATATTAATTTTTATTAATACTTAGAAAATTGGTTTTAGTGAAAAATGTGTAATTGAGATGCGAAACTAGTATTTAGTGGGGTGGATACAAATATGGGAATGACAAGTAACTCCTAAGTATTAGGACTAATTAATAAGGTTTTTAAGATTAATGGATAATTTCTTCCATCTTCGATTCTTGCCCTCTTAACTGTTGATCACCTTTAAGCAATTTTTTCTTTTCAATTTATTGTTCTTTGTATTTAAATACTTATATTATCTATTATATTAATTAAACGTGCAAATTTATAGTCTTCGAATGAAAATGTTGACAATGTTATATAAGGACAAAATGGTAAATTGAATTAAACGTTTCTCATCTATCTCATCATTTTGTCTTTATATATTGTAATTATAATATAATTATATAAGTAAATGAATGTTAATTTTCATCTAAGCTCACTTATATAAATAATACATAATATAATATATATACATGTACATTTGAAATAATTTTTAATGTATTAAAGGTGGCATTAATAATAAATTAATTACAATTTAACTTTGTGTAGTTTCTTTTTAAGTATAGAGTTCATTTTTCATATTGGAGTACTCATAATTTTATATTAACTAAATTAATATTAAAACTATAATAAATATTATTTTATATTGTAATTAATCTACCATTAACTTAATGCAACCTTTAATATATTATATTGTATAATTATAATAAAATTACATCTATATGTGTGAGCTTCGATTTTTAAGTTGAACTTAATTTAAATAATGTAATTTAAGTAATTAAACTTAATTTAATTAATGTAAAATTCTAAGTACTCCAATATAAAACAAAAAGTATTACACTTAAATGGATATTAAATGAAGTTTAATTATATTTAATGGTAGTATATTAAATATATAAAGGTAAAATTGATATATAGTTAATCATATAAGAGTAAATTTAGTATTCAAAAGATTCTCCTAAATCCACACTTTTAATATATTGTAGATTTGCACACAACAGCTGAAATGAAACAATAGTTATATTGAAAAATATTTATGTTTAGAAATTCGTTTTAGAACCATCGTTGACAAAAAAATTAAAATTCATTCATAAGAAAATGAACATACAAATCAATTTCAATAATTTGGTCCTCTTAAAGAAACTTGTACTCAATCTTAGCTGGTTTTACTGTCATTAAGCTCATTCCCATTTTATTGAATTTTACGAAATGTGTGAATAATAAGCTTATGTTTGGTTTAGTTAGAAAATGTGGATTAAAATTTATGTCAAAATCAATAATTAATTTTAATCATACATTTCATGAGACCTACCACTTTTCAATCACATATTCCATCAATTTTTATCAAAATTTACTAAAAATCATATTTTTATCTAGACCAAATAGGGGCTATAAGTAATAGTTATGAATGTGGTTGAAATTAATATTTGATTTTGAGTGAAATTATAAATTGTATCCCAACAAAGACAATTCATTTTCAATTTAAGTTGATTAAAAATTTAATATAGAAAAGTAAATAAATAAATAAATAAAGATCATCTTCTGCTCTCCTTCCTACCACAACAAAAAATTACTATTCTAATGGAACTGCGAGGAAGCTTCAGAAAATGTAATCAGGTACTCCCTAACTTCACCGACTATCACAGTCTTATGGCATCCCAAAACCCTGCCGGAAAACTCTCCAGCAGCCTCTCCGGCATCCCCGGTGGCGCCAATGTAAATGCTGTTGTAGGATCATTACAATCATCAAACCCACTGGTCATTTGACACTCCCCAGCATTACAAATAATCTCATTAAGTTTTCCAATATTAGATCCAGATGCAATATCTTCTGCACCATTAATGGAATATTTTCATTTTAATGTTGAACTCCAATGGTTTTTCACAGCATTATCTGTTCGACCCGGTAGCAACCGAGCAATGGTAGCCCATTTGTTGTCGTACTTTGAATGAGCAGCCAAAATTTTCTCATCTTCCGCCGCTGTAAAGGGGCTGTGCTCAACATTTGGGCTGAGCTGGTTGCACCACCGGAGTCGACACGACTTCCCTGATCGACCCTTGATGTATTTGCGAATCAAGGACCAATTACGGGCCCCATATTGGTCCACCAGTCTGGTCAGGATCTTGTCCTCTTCGGCACTCCATGGACCTTTAAACCTTGCTGAAATATTCAAATTCCTAGTAGTTTTGTTCCCAGAAATTGAAAGTTCAGATGAATCTGAATCTGCAGAAGAAGAACTAACAGATGAAGAACGATTTAGTGCTTCCATTCTCAAAAGAAAAACTAATATAGAGAATGCGAAGATTTGAAAGTGTTTTGAATGAATTTGGAAGGCAGAGCAAGTAAGGTTTGAGTGATGTGAGATATATATAGATACAAGAAGTTACATGTGAACAAGAGAAATATCAACTGTGGTGCATGCACTACGGCTTGTACCTTTAAGACCTAAGGTGGGGGTGCAGTGGAGCGGGGTGGGGACTCTTGGAAGCTTCCTAGAGATGGCAATGGGGCGGGTTTGGGGCGGAGCACTTTCACTCCGCCCCGGCTCACTCCAACCTCACCCCAAAGGAGTGAAGGGAAGTGTATATATATAGATGCAAGAAATTATGTATGCACTTAGAGATAGAGGTACATACTTACGACGGACTGTCGTGTGTCGACAAGTGGAGTAATTCTAATTTGTGCTGAGGTATTCATATACCTTTTTATTTTCATTTTCTTAGATAATTCATAAAAGATATAATAAGAGGTGAGGATTGCGATGGTGTATCACGATTCAAACTTGAACTTGCACTTTTTTACCCTCATTGAATAGCAATAAGTGTAGTCATCCCAAAATAGAGTTGAGTTGACCTTCTCAGCTCAATGAGGTAGGGTTGGGATGGTTCTTGGAAGCAATTGAGACATTTTGATTGTCTAGTTGCACACCCAATAACCATACAAATTTGGGATTTTGTATATTTGTACAGATATGTTGGTTTGGTCATTAATATGATACAATAATGACAATAATGATACAAATTTTGGAACTGCAATAATTGCACTTATCAGGCAATTTCATTCAAGAAGATACAACGAATTAAGAGTACAAAGTTGTGAAGAATAAATTGTGTCCTAATCTAGATTCAAAGTTTTAATATAATAGGAAAAGATTTAGGTTGTCTATCTCCGTACAACAACGTACATTGTTCCTTAAACGTGAAGAATTGAATGACAAGAATTGATAGCTTTAAATAAATCTCTGTTTGATAGGGATTAAAACTTTAATTTAAGTCAAAATCCTTCTGCCACTTACACTTCTGTCATTGCATTTGTCAAAAGAGTAATGCTACAATGACCTCCTGGATGACCGAATGTGAGTGTGAGAGGAAATATTATTTTATTCATGAGGGACCCGCACACTCACAGGTGGTCATCCGGGTGGGCACTTTAGATTTATCCTTGTCAAAATCCTACTGAAAAAGTGGCATAATCCTGTTATCAAAGTATTTAAATTTGAAGGGATTCTCAATAAACCAATTTTCTATGTATTTAAATTGAAGGGATTTTCAATAAATCGGTTTCTGTAGATGAATTCTAAATTTATAGAAATCTCGTTTGATTCGAGCGATTGTTTTGATTGTCAAGCTATCCATTGAAGTGAAACTGTAGTCCTATTTGCCAGTTTCCAATTATTTCCTGTTCAGATTAAACCACTCCATCCCTATCCACGGTGTCCCTCATCGTACTTTAATTCTATAATTAAGCGTGTTTAAAACATGACAGTAGAGAAGCAGCTGTTTATCAGTAAATTATGGCTAAAACGCGATTTCAGTACAAATCAGAGCTTTCTTAAAAATGTCAAGTGGGGTCTACCTTTCCCATTAATTAGCAGGCTTATTACAGCTGTGAGACTCCCAACTACTAAAGTTAGTTTGCAAAACTTTCACCATTAGTCCTCATTCTAATATTTTAGTAGCAAAATGGACCTTTAAAGAAGAAGTTAGTTAGTTATTACCTTTCATTACAATTACATATTCATAATGTCAATGATAAAAATGATGGAAATCATTGTTAATTGTCCACGACCCTTGTTCAAATACCACTCAATTCTTAATGTTGAGTATAAAACTTGAGCATTGATCATTGGAAAGTCTAATGAGACGAAATAGATCTGATCCTTAGGTATTCTTCTAGATTGCAAGTAATCACTTCTTTATTTTTATCTAGTTGCTCTAATACTATTTTCTCATCGGATGGGATCGAGAGGCAAAGACTCGATGACATTTTTTTCTTTTGCTTTACTCATTGTCAAGAAGTACCAATGAGATATCAAGCTGATTAAGTGGCTTCCTAATTAGTAAATAAAGAAATAAAAGAAAAGTGCAATGCCCTACATCATTTAATGAAAAAAAAAAATTGTTGTCATAGTTGTGCTATGAAAACAAGTTTAAGTTCAAATCGATAAAGAAGCATATACGTAATATAATAGTACGAGAAGTGCTTGACAATTAAGCACAAATTTAGGCAGTTTCCGCTATTAAAAATAATTATCAACTACGATAAAAGTTTAAAATATCAACTTGTTATATTTTAAAGTTAGAAGATTAACTTACCATTTAAGCAATATAATGGATGTTAGTGGTGCAGTTTTACCTTGAAAGAATAATGGCATAAAATTAACGATTTTTTACTATGCTTCAACGGCCTCCAGTCAGATGGGACCCATCACCAGCCTGGACGAATCTCACGCGATTTGATTTTGAATTCGGATTGACTTTAGAGCGTACTTTGGGAGGACTTTGCCCCATATAAAACTACTTATACATAATATTTAGTACATACTAGTATTCATATTCTCACATGAGTATGGGGTCCGAGTGCAAGGTCCATGAATAGGCTCCACACCCATGTGAAGATGTGGACAACATTATGTACCAAATATTATGTACCACAAGTAAAGTCCCTTTGCCCCAGGACGTTAACAAGCGTGTGTAACCGCATCATGTTTTATGGACCATAGAATTTATATTCGAGAAAATTTCTTAGAAATTTACATTTAAAGATTAATTTTCATAAAGAATGAGGATTAGTTTTAAATTCAAAAATCAAATGGTAAATAAGATTAATTAAACTAATAAATTAAATTAAATCATTTTTCTCGTCTTCTCTCTCCCTCTCTTCTCCATTACCCCTTCTTTCTCCACCCTCTTTCTCTCCCTCTCTTTTGACGGCTCATTCATAGTGCCACTATTACTTCTCTTCCAATGGCTGAGAATAGCACAAACATCGCGCGCTAGGCATCGCTATGAGATGCGCAACTGTGTGCGAAGGTTTCCTTGCGGGCGATTTCTGATCTAATCTTTTGGGGATGTTGTGGATCGTTTGCACTATGTTTAGTGATTACTTTGTGGGTGGTTGTTCGTGGTTATGGTGATTTTGTGGTGGTTGATGTTTGATTTTTTTGGTGATCGATAATCACCCTCTTCCTTCTCTCTATCTTCTCTCTCTATCATCCTCCCTATCTACCGACTCTCTACTACATCTTTTTCGACACGGCTGTGTACGACGAAGAAGAATTGATGTGTGTAGCGGAGCAGTAAGGCATCGTTGCTACTACGAGTAGTTACGCCGCCTGCTGCTAGCGGATGGGGATGAACTACTTGTTGGGAACGGGTTGTGAAAACACGCAGGGAAAATATTGTTTGTAAGTGATAAATGAAATGACAAATTTTAATCCGCAGGAGCGTAATCAAACCTCAAGATTTATAATGCGAAGTTACAGTATATAAACCACACAATTCAGAAATAACACTAAAGAAAAAGAAGAAAGAACATGAAACGGGCAATCCGATGTAAGTAATGACATTTTCCCCTTAAGAAAATATTGTTCTGCAACGGTACTTACGATTCACAACACTTTTCTCACAAGATACAATGGATTCAATCTTGTGGTTGCAGCACTTCAAACCAAAAGATAACAACGAACTTCAACAGATTTCCCTCTCTACAAAGGAACAACTTTTGGAATGAATTTAAGAGAGTTTTGGCAAGAGAGCTAGTTATGCTTGATGCAAAAATGATATGGTATGCAAAAGAGACATCCAAAAGATCCTATATACAGAGGATGAGGGGTGTGAGCGAAGTATTGTGAGCCAAAACTCAATAGATGTAGGATTTGATTTTCGCCCGCTTTCTCGCTCAAGTGGCACTTATAGAGAATTGGTCAATCGCTTCGCTCAAGTGACACCTTCGCTTGAGCGAAAACACCTGTCGCTCGAGCGACAGTGTTATCTAACTTCCTCTAAATTTCTTTCCAACTTTGGATCGCAGTTTCTCATTCATCCGAAATTAATTTCTAGAAGCCAAATATACTCTTCAACACATACACGAAAATCAGAATTCTCTTTTGGAGATGTTGCCCTCGAGCCCCCACGAGGGGCGCTATCCTCTCGACTGCTACGACCTGACCGGGCTGGTCGATCCCCATGTCAAAGCGTCAAACCATTTGCATAAATAAATCAGGTCTAAATATTTGCCCGAAATTGACATGAAATCATACTTTTCAATGTTTAGTTTTTTTTAACAGTTAACCAATTTTCTTGAGTTTTTAAACTAATTTCCAACAATATTAGATTTACTATTTGAAAATGGTTAGGGTTTTGTAATCGGAGAATACTTGTCGCTGCCATGGTTGTGATAACCCAAGATTAACTAACAAAGAGGGGGGTGAATTGATTTTTGAAACTTTTTCGACACTTAGTCTCAAAACACAAATAACAAATGCTAAGTGTAATACAACAAGTAAATATGCAATTTGTTAACTTAGTTCAAGTATAGATATTGCACAAAATAAATGACAATGTAAAGTAAAGTGCAATAATGTAAAGATAACCACCAATTTAAAGGGGTTCGAACACAATGTGATCTACGTCTCCGTTACTAAGCTCTCCGTCATGAGCAATGTCAAATTCACTAAAGTGGTAATTTACAACAAGGAGTACCAAATCCTTAAGTGACTTACAACAAGGGGCACTTACCCTTAAGTGACTTACAACAAGGTGCACTTAACCTTAGGTAACTTACAACAAAGAGTGCATAATCGTTAACAACAATAGAGTTTTCACCAGACTCTCGAAACCGTCACAAAGTAAATGATAATTTTACAATAGAAATAACTCTCTTAACAATTGATATAATCAAATCAAGTATTTAGAGAGTTAGAATAACACTTCAATAGATAGCAAATAGTAAAATTCAAGTGTTTATGAAGTAAACTTTGATAGATGATGGATAATGAAATAGTTTGTACTTTTGTATCAAAGTTTTCAACCAATCAATCTCTCTTAACAAATAATACAAGTTAAGTATTTAGAGGGATTTACACTTCAATATTAGTGTTGGCAAAGAAAACATTTTTCAAGAATAGAAAATAGATGAGATTAAAGTTTTCTTGCAAGAGAAATTTCTTGATGAAATATATGAAAACAAGTTTTGGATCAATCAAGAAATTCTTTGTAATAGATGAAATAGAAGATCAAAACAAGTAAATACAATATCTTTCAATAAATAAGCTCTCTTAAAATCTCTTATAGATTGGTGGAATTGAATGTCAAAAGAGTGCCATATTTATAAATGAAAGAATGAGGTTCAGGGAGTTTCAGTTGAGCTCTTTCGGTCGACCGAAACTCGTAGCCGTTACAAGATTTTAAACATTTGAATTTTCGACTGACCAAAGGAAGAGTTCCAGTCGAACATGTTTCTGTAGACCGAAATGTGCTGAAATTAATTTTTCCTTTTTACATCAAAATGTTGATTTTTGCAAAATCAATTTCATGCAAGTGATGAGATATGAAAAATATAAGTTGACCTTTATACACTTGCTAAACATTGATAAGTTATACCTTTACATATATCATGACATTCGATAAATAACTCTATCTTCAATGTTCTTGTTCTCTTCGAGCCTCATTTTGACTTGTATATTGATTTGCGATTCTGTAAAGTTCCAATTTGATCATCACATGCCATTCGCTATTGTCTTGAATGATTTGCCTTGAATACTCGTTTAACCTTCACTTTGAGTATGAAAAATACTTTCGATGGCTTCGAAGGCTTAATTACTCAATTCAATTTGTTAGTAAATAAAAATGATTTGTTTGTTATAATCAAAACAATAAGGTCATAATCAACCATAGGTCAACATGTTGGGGAGGTGAAAACTGATTTTTCTTTTTTCCTCTTTGACAATGGTTAGGAATGGTTGTTGATCATTTACAAATGGTGCCGGTAATTTTCTGATTAGTTGTTGTTGTTGGCGGTGGTGGTAGTGTAGACAGCGATGGTTCTATTGCTAGTGATGCATGTGGTCATGGTGACGTGGTGCACTTATAGTTCTTGACGGTGTTAAGAGTTGTAGTGGTGGTGCCAACAATCAGGTGTAACCAAGAGCATGTTTGATTCCCATTTTGAAGAAGAAAATGCATTTTGAATAGTTGATTGGTGGAGAATGTGTGGTTAAAAATTAAAGAAAAGTTTTGGGTTTGTGTGTAATATTATTTTATTGAAGAATGTGTGGTTGAAAAGAAGAGAGAGAAAAATGAATTTTGATAAAAATGGGAAACAAACAGGGGCCAAGTCTATTTTCATATTGACTCTCTCTAACCAGATATGTGTTTAACCGTGACTGTACATGACTTGGTTACATATAGTCACAAATTAGATTGACAAGGTCACAAATAGTCATACTAAAAATAAAGTTGGTCACAATTAGTCACTGATAACACGTGCTAGTGAAGGCAATGGTGGTGACTGGTGATGGATTATAATGCTAGTTTGCAGTGTGTGCAGATTTGTTTGTGGTGACTCTCTATAACCAAATATGTATTTATTGTGATTGGTTGTGATCGATTCTATGTTAATTATGACCGATTGTGACTTGATCACATACCGTCATAAAATAAGATTGGCCATACTGAAAATAAATTTGGTCATAATTAGTCACATTAAAAATAAATTTAATTACAAATAATCGCATTTAACACAGGTATGATCACAAAGAATATATATGGTCACAGATAGCATAGTTAATCAGAAATCCGATCACCTATAATGCACCACTATTGCCACCATAATTTCTGGAGATTTTTTTACCATAGGGTGGGTGGGGTGGCTCCATAGGGTAGAGTGTAATATCTAGTTTTCAATTTTTGGAAATTTTCTGGAGATGAGATAGGGGAGGGTGGTTTCGTGGAGTGTGGTGTAATTTTTAATTTTCAATTTCTTAAAAATAAAAATAAAAAATTAATTGAAGGTAGGGCTGGGGTTGGGGTCCACAAAGATATTATTAATTGATATATTATTAATTTGATGGTGGAGTGGGTATACTATTAATTGGGTTGGAATAAATAATTCCAATTAATTATATATTATTAATTGAAATTAACACCTGAATTTTGAAATAATTTGACAAATTTGTTATTTTTGAAATGTGATTCTTATATGTAAAAATTATGTATTGTTCCCTTTATATTCAGCGCTTGTACTTTATAATTTATAATTTATTTTTCATACTTATTTTCAACCATACATTTATACAATAAAATATTTTGCACGTAAATTCAAAACTTTTATTTATTTTTTAACCATACATTCTCAAAAAATTACTATTTAAAACTATATTTTTTTAATTTTAAGGCCACCAAATACGGGTCAATAAAATGTCAAAGTTGTTTTTAGATATTTAACTTTTTAATTAAACGAGCTCAAAGTTTGTCTTCAATTTTTCTAGTTGACTCGACCATTGATGAATGACCTCAGTTTTAAATACTAATTGATTATTTATGTGAAAAGTACTTGAAAAAATGTAACATAAAAAAGTTTTTGATGGTTAATATAATGAACTCGATTAATAAATTTGAATCGAACATTAGATTAACAGCCTTGACACAACATGAAACAAAATAAGGAAAATTTTATAAGTAAGATGATATGTACGGTCCATTTCAATAATAAAAGAACAAATTTCAACTTTCAAAAATCAGATTTTTATTAAAATTTATTTATGATTTAATTAATTAATTATATAAAAGTCACAGATATATACAATTTAGCCACAAATTATTTATTGGTAACATATTTTCAAATTAATTATTCACAAATTATTTCGAGATCACAAATCAAATATTTCATAGGTCACAGTTTATTTCTGAGGTCACAAATCAGAATTTTCATAGGTCACAAATGATTTTACGATCACGATTCAAAAATTTCATAAGTCACAATTTGTTCATCGGTCACAAATTACAATTATTATAAGTCACAATTTATTATACAGCCACAAATTATCAGATCATTGGTCATGGATTAACAATTTCTCAGGTTACATATTGTTTCTTAGTCACAAATTAACTTTATTATTGGTCACATATAGTTTATTGGTTACAGATTAACCAATTTAGTGGTCACAGTCAACCAAATAATCTATGATCACCACCAACATTTGTGACCACCGTCTCCACCACACAACACCACCACGACCAACCATAAAATTCTCAAACTTACCATCACCATCACCGCGCACTGCTACCAATCCACCACCACTACCATTGCCACCTGTACCACCACCAGAACGCCACCACCAAAAATTATCATAGCCACCACAACCTACAAATCCATCACCATCACCACAAACACTCAGATTCGCCTCCACACCGCAACCACCACCTCCATTAAAAAAAATCCTTAAATTGTAGTCGTCGCCACGACCTGCACCACAAAAAGTTATCACTGCCACCACTCTACCACGCAACACAATCCATAGATCCACCACCATCACCACAACCGTGCAAATCTGCCACCACCACGCAACCATTGAGCCGTTCCCACCTTCACCACCACATTACCACTGCCAACATCGCCACCGCCTCATCATCATAGCCACTACCACTAACACCACAAACAAAACGCATCCCAGAACCACTATAATAGTCAGACTCGTTCCCACCTCTACCACCACATCACCACCGTAGCCGTCACCACCACCACCACCACCACCACCACAAAATCACTCCACAAAACCAGATCCAAAAAGTGACATCATCTGTGACAAAGAGCCGCGTGCACACAACGACTGTAACAGAGAGCTACCGAACCAAGGTTGCAGCAGAGACCTGCATCGATCTGTGCAGAACCACCGACGTCAGCGGTGTCGTGGTAGACTGGTGGTGAGAGAGAGAGAGAGAGAGACGGTTTCAATGAATTAGGTTTATGAAATTTTATAATAATATTATTATAAAATAATATTAAATTATTAAAATATTTTAAAATATTAATATTAATATCTGATTTTTGTATAATCAAACATTGCTTCTTAATTTTGAAATTGGATCTTAAAAGATAGGGCCTTGTGAAATTTCCACAACAAAATATTATACAAAAAAGATGTATAAAAAGAGGACAAACGCGATCCAACAAATTATGTAAGGCCAATATCGGCGATCAAATTGGGCTCGAGCTTGGTTTTAAAGGTTGTCTATCTATTTATAGAATAAATATAAGCCTGTTTGATACCAATTAAACTCTAATAACTATAAAAATAAAAAAGCATCCAACAAGCTTTTCATACACACTCTAAACACACCATGACGGGATTAAAATTAAACTTTTAATAGATTTTGATAAAATGTGAAAAATGTATCATTGAAAATTGTGAACCTCGTGAAATATTTTGTTAAAATTAATTGTTAACTTTAATTTATATTAAAATCTAAATTTTAATTCAAATTAACTATTAAAGTGTCGCTAGATATCCTTTTTTGATGTTCGTGAAAAAACTGAAAATATTAGACAAAATATTATTGAGCTAGACATAATTTCACAGTCAATTGGCACGTCTTCTTTCCTTAGGGGACTATTTCGCTGTCTTGTATACAAAGTCAAGTTTTTGTTTGTACTATCAAAATTTAACTTTTAAAATTCAAGCTAAAATCAACAATTAATTTTAACTACACGTTCATGAAATTCATAACTTTTCAAAAACATATTTCATCAACTTTTTATCAAAATCAACTAAAAAAATTATTTTTATCTAAACCAAATAGGGACTTAATTAGAATTGTTTTCGATTTGCGCTACATTAATATCTAATGAATAAAAGGTTCTATCCAAATTTCATATCCAATCTATATTTAACACAAGGAGAAAAAAAAAAAAAAAAAAAAAACAGGAGGAAAAAAAAACATGATAGAGAGAAAAAATAAAGAATAAGCCCCTATTTGGTACTGATTTTAAATTATAATTTAACTTAGAGTCAACAATCAATTTTAATCATATATTTCATGGATCTCACAACTTTTTAACTACACACTTCATCGACTTTTATTAAAATCTACTAAAATCTGATTTTAATAACTATCAAAGAGGGTTTAACGATGAATATCGATAAGAGGTACATGGGCTAGTGATGTTGTGTGATATAAATGATTAACTTACACTATGCTAGCTCGACCACCACTATGTTAGTCTGATTGTCACTAGGGTAGAGCGACTATCGCTATGCTAAACTGATTGTCCCTATGATAGATCGACTACTGTTATGCTAGCCCGACTAGCACCATGGTAGAGCAATTACCTCTATCATATCCTGACTATCGTTATGGCAAAGCAACTACCTCTATACTATCCTAGCTACCACTATAATAGATTAACTATCGCTATGCTAGCTCGATTGACACCATGGTAGAGCAACTATTGCTATATTACCCCGACTATCACCATGGTAGAGCGCTACTGCTATGCTTCCCAACTTCCACTATGGTAGACCGACTACTGCTATGCTATCCTAAATTCCATTATGCTAGACAACTTACGTTATGATAGAACGACTACTGTTATGCTAGCTCGACTACCACCATGGTAGAGTGACTACCAATATTCTACCCTGCATGTCGCTATGGTAGAGCGACTACCGCTATGCTAGCCGAACTACTTACATGATAGAGTGACTACCACTTTGCTATCCCAACTGTCGTCATGGTAGAACGACTACCGCTATGCTATCCCAACTACATTATGATATCCTGAATTCCATTATGCTAGACGCCTTAAGCTATGCTAGACAACTTTCGCTATGATAGATCAATCATCACGACTCTCAATTGTCTGATCATCTTTTTTAGTTGATTGATAACTGATTGACAGTTATCATTGATCTCACTAACCGTTCAGTAGGTAAAAACCTCCACTCAAGTCCTGGGTGAAAATTGTTTGATGGATGGACATGATACGCTAGGCACGTGGACAATAATAGTCTGACAATTACACAACACCAACACTTATAAATACTCCAAAGGCGTGCCAAGTGTGGGGATCTGGTTTTTCTCAATATATTTTCTCTATTTCCTTAAGTCATTTCATTCAAAACCCAGTTACTAATTTTCACACCGAAGATACAACGTGGAAGAAAGCCACAGCCTCTTTTTGCAAATGTTCAATTGTTTATCGGAACAACAGAAGTTTCCTTGCTCCGTTAAGGAAGTCGAGAGCTCGTTTCAATTTTATTTCAATACTTATTAATTAATTCAGGAGCGACCGGAATCAGTACATATATGATATGAGAAATCGAGAATCTGAATCTGAATCGTTCAATTTCATTCTGTTACTTCCGAACAATGATGAAAACTGCTAATTCAAAATTTTGAAGTATATTAGGGTAACATGTTGGAATCCATCTCTCAAAATGCCTTTGGTAGAGGGTGACATTGACGAATTTCCGGGTGATTCAAAAATCCAGTAACTTTATTATTATTATTACTATTTTATTTTTTATTTCTATTATGTACTATTGAATATATAATTTTGGCCTAATAAAACACAATTTCTAAAAGTATAATGTGAATATATCCAAACACCCGACATATTATGACTTGACGTTGTATAACTTGTTAAAAAAAAAAATTAGATCAATATAAGGTGTTATCATAAAAACTTATCAGGATGTGAAATTTTGATCGTCTAAAGGGATATTTGTGTTGGGTTTGACCCCAATTTGTGAAATGGAAGACTTTGATCAGGGAAAGGAAAAAGAATTCTTATTTGGCAATGAAAAGGAAATATTGGTAAAAGAATTCTTTTTAATAAAGGAAAGGGACCTTTATTGCAATTGAGAAAAGGAATTATATTCATGGGAGTGTAAAGATTTGAGGTTCCATCTTAAAATGTCAACCTTATTAAGATGAGTAGTTCAAAACCTTATAAGTTGGTCTATATTTTCATCTTTATTCGATGTGAGATTATATCTCTTAACATGCCCCCACAAGATGATGGCTCATTTGAGCAAACCAATCTTGAAATTCATATGCTCATTTTTTGAGTCTTAATGAGATCGAATTGCTCGTTAGAACTTAATGGACTCTGATACCATGTAAAAACTTGATGTTCCATTTTAAAATGTCAACTTTATTAAGATGAGTGATCCAAAATTTTATAAATTGGTCTATGTTTTCATTTTTATTTGATGTAAGATTATATCTCTTAACAAGGAGAACTAGTAAGGCAATTGGTCACCAGTTATGATTCCAATATAAATTAGAATTGTTTCCCACTCAAGGGGGCTGCAAATTACACGGACATAGAGAACACAAGGAGATGCACTGCCAAATTGTGATATTAGAGAAAAAAAATAAAAATAAAGAAACAATGTGCGAGTCTAAGAGCATGCGCACGTGCGCGTTGTGTTCTAATGTTGTGTGAAAATTGTAACAAAATGCATAGAGGTAGGGAATTAAATATGAATATTGCAATGAGCTGGCCGAAGAGAAAGTAATAGATGAGACGAGAAAAGTAGAAAAATAAATGGTACACTCGTGAGTGGGATGGACGTAGGAGCGTTCTAATTTTGTGGTCTCCTTTCAGTCGTGTTTACTGTGCTTTGGTAGATTTTTTTTTCAACAATTCATATCAGAGCTCACAATTCAAACTCGGGATATTGTATCAAAGATGATGGCATGTGCAAAGTTTGAGGGGAAACAATTTGACGAGAAAAATAATTTAAATATTTTGTGAAGTACCGTTGAAGTTATTCTCTTGCAATAGGGACTTTACAAAGATTTGTAAGGTAAGATGTCAGAAGGGATGAAGAAGCGGAGTGGGAAAAATTGAAAGTGAAGACAGCTAATACCATTAGATTGGCTTGTACTTAGATAAATTACAGTGTTTTGAACGAGAAATTTCCTTTTTAAGTTATGAAAAATGTTAAAAGATCTGTATGTTTTAAATCCCTAACAAATAGTTTATATCTGAGAAAACAATTATATGATTTGAAGATAGATGAGGATACTGATGTTAGGAATCATTTGAACAAGTGCAAACTGAGTTGTTTAATATTGATGTAAAAAATTGTGGACGAAGATAAGACAACAATTTTTGTTGTCTTCCTTATCTAAGTCATATGAGACATGGATGACCACACTACTAGTTGGTAATCTACTCTGATAGTGAACAACGTTTTACTTACTTCATTAGATACACCAATATTAGGAAGTGAAGTAGTATTGTGAATGGTGATCAAGTACTCTAGACAAAGTCTAAAATGAGGCGTGCTATAGGCTAATCGCGATGAAGGAATAATGTTCACAGGGATCATTCTTAATGTCATTATAGGAGTAGGAGAAACATCGAGTGCTAAAACTGCCACAAGAAATGAGACATTAAGACAAATGGGAGAAGTTGGCATATCATCTTAAAGTAAAGAAGAGTCAATAGTCTCCAGAGGCCTTAGATTATACGAATATGGTTGATGATGATATTGATAGTGATTATTGTGTCGCAAATTATGACTCTTCTATATGGTTGACATGATGATATTGATAGTAAAAAGTTATTCAAGAGATTACATTTGTTAAAATGATAAAAGAAGGAAATGAGTAGTAGGTAAGTTTTGCTTAACGGTAAAAAATATGAACGTTCTGAAATCTGACTAAAAAAAAGGGTTATTAATTCATCCGATAGGGATCGTCTGGTTTGACTGAGTTCTGGCCGTTGCACTACTATAAATACTACCTCATTTCAAGCATTGCTTGCACAATTCTTAGAACATTAAAGAGATGTTCCTTTAAAATAAGACATTTGATCTTTACTACTTATTTATCGTTGAATCGTTTGCTTTTCAAAAACCTTTGATTGATGTCAATTTTGAAAATCATTTCATCAAAACTTTTCAAATCTAATACTTGAACTTTATTCATTACTATATATCAAAGTGTTAGCCTACTTCTCTTCTTGTACTCAACTTTGAATTTATTATTTATTAAGAAGAGAAGATTTCATTTGTAAAATTTATTTAAATTTTGGGTCGTGTTGAGGTCTTGGAAAGCTCAACGTTGTAAAAGGATCGGTGATCTTTGGTTGTAAGTCATCGGAAGCTTTGTAAAGAGTTGAATTGTACCATAAGTCGATCAACATAGTGAAAAAGGCATTGCTCCTGCCGAAGAGCTTGGTAACGAGGGACGTTGTTCATTGCCTTGGATCGAACCTTCACAATTATATTGTTTGCATTTTCTCTCCCTTTTACACAACGCTTTTACTCTGTGCAAATTACTTTGTATTGTTTACTTTCATATTTGTGCATAGTTATCTTATATTATTTCATTGTCTACTACATTAAAACTTGAATTCATTTACGAAAAAGTTTTAAAAATCAATTCACCCATTTCTTGGTTAGCTACCCTTGGGTTTTCATAGAATAAAGCTAGATGTATATTTTTGGTTGAAAACAAGTTTGATATCCTCTCAGGTGGAGGAAATCTAACTAGTAACGGGATGGATATGTTTAAAATCAATGGTATAAATTAATGCCATATAGAAGAATGACAAATTTAATATCATCAATGATATACATAGCATGATTAATATTTATATACCATTTCAATTATGCTTTCAACATCTCAATAATAGAGTAAAATGCGACAAATGGAGCACCATACAGGCATACACATTCTTCTACATTAAAGAAAGAGGAAATTGTAGTAAATGACCCGTTAAAAACTCTGATTTTCGACAATGACCTTTGACCAGATTTAATTAAAAAAAAAAAAATTGAATGTGAAGACAAAAAACCAAAAATACCCCTCTCACAAGTCACTTTCACTTTGACCGAAATAGGACCACAAAAAAAAAAAAAAAAAATTTCACCGACGCCGACGCCGAACAGAGGGAGGGGAGCACGTCGATCATCACAAAGTCAGACAACCAACCGTAGTGTCTTCGATCTCATCACAAGGTGATTTTTTTCAATATTGATTATGGTATGATTTTAATATAAAAGAATATAGTTTTGAAGGTTTTTTTTATCTTATGGTTGATTATTTGTGTTAATGACCAATGTATTTAGGTTTAGATTAGGATTTTTTGGGATTTTTTAGCTTGAAGTCGTCGAAAATGACGATTTTTCCAGTGACAAAATGATGAAGACTGCATTGCCATCTGCTGGTTGAAGGACCCGACTGCTTAGTCGGGTCCAATAAACAAACAGTCAGCCAACTGTTTGTGGGCCAACTATATTAGTGCGCCCACTGTTTACAGTGGGCCAACTGTTGGACTTTAATTACAGGACTTAAATTTAATTATAGGACTTTAATTTTAATAATTTATTTTTTAAATTCATTATATGTATAATATGATTAAAAAATTGAAGTTTTGATAATTACGAAAATTAAAGAAATGTTTAATCTTTTTGAAAGTAATTAAATATTATTTATATTCTTTATTTAATTTTAATAGTGTAAATTTTGTTAAATTTTTTTTATATGTAATTAAATAAAGAATTTTGAAATTTATAATTACAAAAAATTACATATTAGTTATAATTTAATTGTAATTCAATAATATTTGTATTATTTAAGTAATTTTAATAATTTGCTAATGCATATATAAATTTATTTCTTTTAGTAATTTAAATTAAATAATAAATATTTTCTTTATTAATTATAATATTTTCTTATTGTTTAAATATTGTATTTATGTAATTAAATAAATATTTTTAAATTGATAATTACAAAAAATTATACATTATTTATAAATTTAATTGTAATTTCTTTTTCCTTTTATTATTAAAATAAAAAATGTGTAATTAAATAATAGTTGTAATTAAATATTAAAAATATTATTAATAAAATTAAAAATGCTTTAGTAATTTAAATTATGTAATTAAATAAACAGTTATAAATTGAGATTTGCTAAAAATGACATATTATTTATAATTTAATTATAATTTCTTTTTTCTTTTATTTTTAAAATTAAAAATCTTTAATTAAATATTAAAGTATTATTTTTAAAATTTAAAATTCGTTATTTATTTAAATTAAATAAAAAATATATTATTTATTTAATAAAAAATCTGTAATTAAATATTAATTCAATAATATTTATATTCTTCTTTTAGTAATTTAAATTAAATAATAAATATTTTCTTTATTAATTATAATATTTTCTTATTGTTTAAATATTGTATTTATGTAATTAAATAAATATTTTTAAATTGATAATTACAAAAAATTATACATTATTTATAATTTAATTGTAATTTCTTTTTCCTTTTATTATTAAAATAAAAAAATGTGTAATTAAATAATAGTTGTAATTAAATATTAAAAATATTATTAATAAAATTAAAAATGCTTTAGTAATTTAAATTATGTAATTAAATAAACAGTTATAAATTGAGATTTGCTAAAAATGACATATTATTTATAATTTAATTATAATTTCTTTTTTATTTTATTTTTAAAATTAAAAATATTTAATTAAATATTAAAGTATTATTTTTAAAATTTAAAATTCGTTATTTATTTAAAATTAAATAAAAAATATATTATTTATTTAATAAAAAATCTGTAATTAAATATTAATTCAATAATATTTATATTCTTTTAGTAATTTAAATTAAATAATAAATATATTCTTTATTTAATTATAATATTTTCTTATTGTTTAAATATTGTATTTATGTAATTAAATAAATATTTTTAAATTGATAATTACAAAAAATTATACATTATTTATAATTTAATTGTAATTTCTTTTTCCTTTTATTATTAAAATAAAAAATGTGTAATTAAATAATAGTTGTTATTAAATATTAGAAATATTATTTATAAAATTAAAAATGCTTTACCAATTTAAATTATGTAATTAAATAAATAGTTATAAATTGAGAATTGCCAAAAATGACATATTATTTATAATTTAATTATAATTTATTTTTTCTTTTATTTTTAAAATTAAAATCTTTAATTAAATATTAAAAGTTTTATTTTTAAAATTAAAAATTCGTTATTTATTTATTTAAATTAAATAAATAAATATATTATTTATTTAATAAAAAATCTGTAATTAAATATTAATTCAATAATATTTATATTCTTTTATTAATTTAAATTAAATAATAAATATTTATTTATTTAATTATAATTTTTTCTTATTGTTTAAATATTGTATTTACGTAATTAAATAAATAGTTATAAATTGAGAATTGCCAAAAATGACATATTATTTATAATTTAATTAAAATTTCTTTTTTCTTTTATTTTGAAAATTAAAAATCTGTATAATTAAATAAATATTGTATTGTTTTCTCTTGTTTAATTTTGTTTCATGTATATATATATATATATATATATATATATATATATATATATATATATATAAATTAAATAAAGACTTTAAAATTGATAATTACAAAAATTAAATATTTTTTTTAATGAAATTAGAAAATTCTTTTTTAAATCTACGTATTTTCTTCTTTGTTGATAGTAGTTGTCATTCGATTTGCTTAATGCTATGTTATTATGTTTTATTCCATTATAGATTGTACAGTGTTCTAACATTCGATTTTTCAAATTTTTGTAGGATGGAGTATCATTTAGATGAAAATTTGAGACGGATATCAGGGAAAGCTACTTGGAATAGTAGCTTCGATTCCTTTACTGTTGTAGAGGAGCTGCTGGATGATCAGCACAAAGATATGCTACGACGGTCATTCATTTGGCCCCTATGTGGCTTGAGGGAGGTGCAGTACTCAGGGTAGATCATCGATGCCTTATTATGTAGGTTGCTACGTCCAGTCGGCGGCGATGCCCGCCATTTCGACCTCGGAGGCAAGGTCGCCACTTTCTCTCCGAGTTTTCCATGATCACTGGACTAAAGATGATGGGAGATGACATTACTCGAAGAAGCAACAGGCTGCTTGACACGTACTTTGCGGGACAGGGGACAGTGCATCTGCCGCAGTTGATCGACGCAGTTAGGAGATGTGACCACATGCTAGACAGACTGAAACTAGGATTGGTCTACATCCTGGAGAACATGGTGCGGTGTCACCATAAAAAGACTGCAATCGATCTCATCCACTTAGAGATCGTCGACGACATCGATGGCTTCAACAACTATCCTTGTAGCCGGAGGTGTTTCGATGACACCATCCACGTCTTCACCAAATTGCACTCGAAGCCCAAGGTGCCGGTGCGTAAGTAAGATGTCTATGGATTGCCCTTGGCAGTGCAGGTAAATATTTAAAGTAATCAACGTAAAGAAAAAAATTATTCTTAATCTATATTTAATAATTGTATATGTTGCAGATCTAGGTGTATGAGAGTGTCCCCCATACTGGGTAACCGCTATGCACAGCGACTCGAGACACGTTGCCCTAGGATGCATCATTGGCGATCAACAGGAGATGGAGGTTGTCCATCTCGTGTACAGTTATCGTCTCTCCTCGACGTCCCCGAGGTGAGTATTGTAAATTTGTAATTTATATTTTATGTAGTTCAAACTCTCACTACATTTTGTTAAAATAATTCAACCGTCAATATGTCAGCTTGAAGTAATAACTGAGTTGACGCCGTCAATGGAGGAGGAGGGTCGGGGTTTTATGCGTGAAATAGCCGTTCCACACACTCAGGACGACTAGGTGACCGATTCGATCTTGGACCGAGATAGGGTATGTGAATTGACGATAATTTAATGATTAGCATTTTCTATAAGTTAACAATTATTAATGAGGTTAATAATTTTTATGCTGTTATTTGTGTAGGAGCCGAGGATGACATCACCTCTGCCGGTGGCATGGCCGTCCCCTCCGCCGACGGCATCACCTCCGCCCATGGCATGGTATCCCCTCCGTCGGCAGCATTTTCGTGTCCCCCATCCAGACACCTCCCCAGTGGATCTCTGATACACGGTCACAGTTAGTTCGATGATATGTATGCCCGACTGACTGAATTTATTACAGGGGAGGTCAGTGCGCTGCAATGAAACTTGATGACACAGATTGATGATTTGCGCCGAGAGTGGACCGGACAGAATGATGATTTGCGCCAAGAGTTGACGGGACAGAGTGATGATCTGCGACAAGAGTTAATCGGTAGAGTCGTCGATCTATCCCAGGATGTCTATGTGCTACGTGGCTACGTCATAGATCTTCAGGATGAGATCGCAGCACTTCAAGGTGATATAGCGGGTAGAGGGCGACGGAGGGGGAGGAGAAGACGGAGATGGGGTCACCCACAGTTCTGGGGAGAGGAGGATTTGGCGAGCTGGTTATTTTCTCAGATGAGGACCGGATATGTGGTGGAGGAAGGGAGGACAGAAGAGTGGAGGATGGAGGAGGTGGTGGAGGAGGGGAGGACGAGGAGGGTAGAACGGCGGTGGTTGAGGAGGGGAGGATGGAGGAGGTGGTGGAGGAGGGGAGGACGGCGGTGGTTGATGAGGGGAGGACAGATGAGGGAAGGACGGAGGAGGTGGTGGTGATTGACGAGGAGGTTGTGGAGGAGGGAGAGAGGACGCCGGCTGCGACTGAGGGTAAAAAGCGTGCTGTTGATGTGCCGGAGCAAGTGGTCGGCAAGAGGTCGAGGATGCCGTCACAGTACGTCGTTTTTCCCTACACGGTCGAGGCCAAGAGGAGGAGCTTCATAGATGGAACGATTCCAAACATGTTTAGAGAGGTAGATCACGCCAAATGGAAGACGTTCGAGACAGAGTGGAGGAAACTTCGGCCCGGGTAAGTATTATCTGTTTTTATTGAAGTACAATACGCGTTATCATGATCAATTTTTTTAACATTTTCTCTGTTTCTTTTTTCAAAATGAGCCGCATGACCGCTGGAAGGCTGATCCATGACACCTACAGCTGGTTCCACGATATCACCACTTCGGGGTCTTGGCTCGCTGACGATGTATGTAAACTAGTATGACATTATTTTTTGTATACACAATTTTACAATTATTAGATGACGTAACTGTTGGCATTTCCTGATGCAGCACATCGACCTTGCCATGGAGCTACTGCGCAACCGAGCTGAAAGACATCCGATCTCATTTCAGATCCTTGACCGACTTATTTTGAATATGGAGTTCATCCAAGCTATCGACATTGAGTACGCGTCGCACCGACAAATGGGTGGTGAGTACATAGTGCCAGATTACTTGGCCGATTGGATTTTCGGGATGTCGTTGAGGGTCGGGGGAAAGCCATGGGTTGATTGTACACATATTTACATTCCAATATGTGTGAACCATCACTAAGTTGCATTGGAGGTCGTTTTTGCTGACTCGACCGTGTATGTGTACGATCCCGATCATTCGTATTTGACACAAGCTCAACTCGAGCAGGTGTTGGAGCCGGTGACTGTGATCGTTCCCCTGATGGCTAGAGCTGCGGGGATTTCTGTGCAGGATAGACTAGCTATCGTGTGGAACATGACGACGGCGAGACAGACCATACCGTAAGTGTTTGTTAGTTTTCTTCACTTTAAAGCTTAGTTTTATATACGTGGTACTGAACTAACGCATTATTGTTTAATTGTAGGGGTGATTGTGGCGTTTATATAATAAAGTATATTGAATTTTTAAATATAGCTCATACGGTTGATTCCATCAACCAATCATAGATACAAATCTGGAGAATATAGGTTAGCAGCTGATTTATGGGAGTTTAATTGCGATCCGTAAATCTTGTAACTGTTGTAAAAATGCATTTTTTCATTTATGTACGTATTTGTAATTTTAAATTTTTTATTTATATATTCAATATTAAATTCTTTATTTAAAATAATATGTACTTAAAAAATTAAACATTAGAAAATCGAATATATTCAAGTTGTAAATTATAAACAACATTTTTTCGAATTATAAAACTATTATTCATTTAAGACATCTGTTTAATTGTCACTTAGGGGAATATGACTGTTACAATTTTGATGAGTATGCCCAATGGCTCTATACCTGCCGTACCTACGAGGTTGATGAAACTCTCCAGTAGATGGTATTTTAGACATACGTGGACGTCCAGGATCACGCCTTTGAACTTCTGGTGGCAACACACTATTAAAGTGGAGAATATTGTCGGGAACTTCCCACTCAACTTCATTTGGTAGAGGAAATATAGTCTCTGTATACGCTGCTCTCCAAGAATCAACCGTGTAACAACGAGAGCATAATGTTCTCGCTGCGAAGTCTCGATACATAGCCACCGCGACTGCGTGCTG
Source organism: Osmanthus fragrans (assembly GCA_019395295.1). Classification (NCBI taxonomy): domain Eukaryota; kingdom Viridiplantae; phylum Streptophyta; class Magnoliopsida; order Lamiales; family Oleaceae; genus Osmanthus; species Osmanthus fragrans. Next base: position 14,349,456 of record CM033352.1, read on the forward strand.
ACATGGAAAACTTTCCAACTGAAATCGACTACAAGTGCATATGTTATCACTCAAGTCAACCATGTATGCTGTAGTACGTGTACATTTCACAAAGAATCGCGACTCATCCAGTGGTTCCACATTTAATTTCTCGCAGCAGCTACAGCTTTACAGAGTTTCTCCTCTTGAGCCGGCGCTAGCATGGTCGAACAATTACGTGATTCTGCACGTCGATCGTGAAACCACTGCTGGAGCTTGTTACAAACGTTCTCAATCATTGCGAGGATGGGTAACTCTCGATCCTTCTTGAATAATGCATTCAGAGACTCCGCCCTGTTCAACGTTATCATGTTGTACCGACGGCCTGGAAAGTGTGAGCGAGCCCAATGTTCAATCCCCATTTTTGTCAGATATTCCCAAGCTTGGAATGATTTACTTCATATTTCTTCTATGAATCTGTTACACTCTTCAACACTGTATGTTTCGGCCGCTCCTCAAAATAATTTCTCTATGCCTTTGCCCCGATACCTGGTCTTCAGGTTGCCTTGTATATGGTACATGCAATAACCATGATGTGCCTCGAGAAAAACTTCAGTGATACCATTTATCAAAGACTATCCCCGATCTATTGCAAATGCAAGGTCCTCGACCTCCCCGATTACTTCCCTCAGCTTTGTGAAGAACCAACGCACAGACTGATCATTCTCACTATCGACTATGCCGAATGCAATAGGGTAAATTTGGATATTGGCATCTTGGCATGTAGAATTAATCAACTTACCTTCGTATTTAGATTTCAGAGTTGTACTATCGACTAGAATTATGGGTCGCATGACATTTCGAAATCCCCGAATGGACTGTCCAAGAGCCATGAAGAAAATTTTGAAGCAATTATCGCCCTCCGTCTCAAAAAATATGCCGATTCAAGATTAGTTTTCTCCATGTTGTGGCAATACCTGCCCAATTTAGCATAGCTCTCCTCCGCTAATCCCACTAAATCTTGAAATGCGCATTCTTTGGCCTTCCAGGCCTTCAGGTAGCTCAAGACCACTTCATGATCTCGACGGTAGTCGTTAATGATGTCCGAAGGCTTGTAGATTGTCCGTGGGTCCTCATACCTGTGCATTATCTGTCGACCAATCAACCAAGCACGAGCTTGTCTGTGATTACTTCGACCAATTCCCACTTCACAAGTATGTTCCCGTGTATACTTGCGAACTACAAAGCACGCGTTCGTGTCCATCTTCGCCACTCACAAACGCCAATTGCAATTGTTATCGACGCATGCGATCGACAACAACGACTGCGTTGATTTTTTCACTTTGAACTCAAAGTTGTATTTTATTGCAAGTAGGTGTAGAGATTCCTGCAAATCTTTCTTTGTTTGAAACAATTGTCCGACAGCCAAATCATCTTCATCGGGAACCACGCGCGAAGAGTTAGAGGATGGTCCACTCATTCCAACCATTGAAGTCCCACCCTGCTCATGTCTCTGACGGGAAGCAAACAAATCCTCATTTGTAAATTCATTTTGATTTTCGTTGTCCTCAACTATAGATGGAATTCTGTGCGTAACGACGATATCACATTAAGGAGCATCTGTCTCTGGAATAACCAATTATCATCACGAGCTATCTCCACATTAGCCCAAAAATCATTACCATAGTGATCATCTCCATTCAAATTACCTTTGATGACATCCTTCATCACTAAAGTCACGCAAAGAGGAGTCGTCTCCTTTTGGTTCAGAAGGAATAAATAATTTACTTCAGTATCAGAATAAATCCTTATAAGTGTCATGCCAATTGCTTCATGTTGGATGAATATAAATTTCAATTCCATATTGTACTGAGAGGTATCAACATTCAATTTGTTCTGTAAATCACTATACAATTCTGCATATGATGTATTTGATGATAAGGCAATCGCGATAGTACGTATTTCGCTCGTATATTTTCATATCCATCGATTTCTTTCATCTCGTTCGAAATCACCAAAGTAACAGACCAATACTGCATTCATATCTGTATGACGAAATAGAATTTACATTTAATCATAGGAAAAAAATTAGTGGAATATAAAAAGAAAATGTAAACAGCCGGCCGAAACAGCCGACTGTTTTCAAAGAAGCCGGCGTAAACAGCCGACTTTCTATTGCATCCATCCTAATTTCTATAAGATCCATTTTGTCTGAAAGATGCAGATGAATTTTTTTTCTTTTTCATGCTTAAAAAAATTATAGATCTATTAACAATTTAATCTACTAACACATTATAACGTCATAATAAATTTTATAGATAAAAACGTATGCTGATTTGACGAAAACGAAATTAAATATGCATAAAATGTACTTACTGAAATTATAGTGATTGATATAAAAAAATTTCTGCCTTCAGCATTCGATCTATTTTTCAGATTTTATTGTTGAGACTGATGAAATTTGAGAGAATTTTTTATCTGTGTTAGAATGGACAGATAAGAAAAGGCAATCAAGTTTGAAAATTTACGTAGTGTTTGGTTTTTATTTATGAAATAAAGGGTATTATTGTCTTTAAGCAAAATAATATTTAATAATTGTTTTATATACTTAAGGGTCTTTTGTCTTTTATTATCATGAAGGTTATTGTGGAAATATTCATGTTTTGATAAGTTAAAGTGAAATTTAAACTTTTTGATCGGGTCAAACTTAAAAGTACTCCATTAAAGAAATGGATAGTCAACAAAACTCTCTCTCTCTCCATTTTTGTGTATGGGTTTATTTTCTGGAATTCGTAATACGTTTCTTAGTGTAAAATAGGTTGGACCGACGTAATTGTTGGTTTTATGTAAGTTATTCTGGAGTCAATTTGACTTGCATTCTCTGCATGCAAGAGCTGTCTCTCTCTCTCTCTCTCTCTCTCTCTCTCTCTCTCTCTCTCTCCATTTTTTTGTATGGGTTTATTTTCTGGAAATCGTAATACGTTTTTCTTAGTGTAAAATAGGTTGGACCGAAGTAATTGTTGGTTCGATGTAAGTTATTCTGGAGTCAATTTGACTTGCATTCTCTGCATGCAAGAGCTGGCTCGTTTTGGATCTAGATGGCGCCATGCTAGGTGAGCCATCAAGTGTAATTGTTTTATATTAAATATTAAAATATCAATAAATACCCCCGTAACTCAAACTTGTTTGGAAAGAAAAGTCATCCTGAATTGCTTGTCTCAAACTTAGAGTTGTCACTTTTTAGGTCTTTTTTCCGTCATTCATCAAACAAAGAATAGAAATCATCCATAACGTAGAATATACTCCGTTGAATAAACTTTTTTGAACAGATGTATAGCAATTAGCTAAAAGATATAATGAAACAAGATTTTATCTAGCAGACCCTACATTTTTTAGGATCAATAAAATTTAGTGCAATGATAAATAATTCCACAATATGATGCTTCAATATGTAAAATTTATTTTTATACATCTCACGACCAAAATCTGAAAATTATCTATACAAAACATTTATAAAAAAAAAAAAAAATTATAATTAGCCGAGAATGATTCTTTCTCTCGCCATGACGTCCTCAACCGTACCGGACGAATATTCATTTACGAGAAAACCCGAAACCATTAGCCAGTGCATGGGCGGTAGGATTGAATGAAAGTCGCCCTAGAATGCCTTGGTTGTATGGCAAGAAGGTTTTCTTCTTCAAATCTTCTGAAACTGCACGATTTGTTGTGTAATGCAATTCATGAGCTGAGACTTTTCCTCTTCTACTTGAATTTGATCCAGAATTCTGGCTATCCATTCTCCGGAAATTCGGATTCTTAGAATCTTCATATGATCTTCTGAACCCTGCTGTGTATTTCCTTAAAGGATCTTTATCTGCTGCTCGTCCTTCAGATGCACTTCGGAACAAGAAAAAGTCCTTCAATCTCCATTTTCTGTGAGATTTTGAGGATGAAGATGAGCACAAAATCTTTGTATTCTGCTGTTTTTTCTCTTCTTGATCCCTTGAATTTTGATCGGAATCTCTCGCAGGAGAAACTGAACGCGTTGCTCTTCGGCTCGATGAAGATAAACCTGCTGCAGGAGCTCTCTCTCTTCCTCTTCTGTGCTCCGCCGCGGCTCTTTGAGAAGCGATTTCAAAAGGGTCGGCCTCTTTCTTATTACTTGAAGAGTAATCACCCTTAATTCTTGCTCCAGTGGGAGCTTGCAGCCGCGATGGGAGCGTCAGGGGCTTAATTACGCCACCGTCAAACAGTTCCTCCGCCGAAAGAGACGCCTTCTCCGATGACTCCTCACCAATATCAAATGCAAAATCACCTTCATTCTTAGGGGAACCAAACGGCACCCTTGAGGAGACTCCGCTGGCTCTGATCGAGAAATCATCAAAATCACGATAAAACTGAACCAAATGGGTCGGACTTGTCGGAGCACTGCAATAGAATTCCCCAAAACGCTTGGGCGTCGAAGGTGCACTTACATGTCGACTGTTAAAATCAAAATCTATTTTGTTTACAGGGATAATCACTTCCATTTGTATTGAGTTTCGTTTCTGTATAATCTAATGGACAAAAGCAAACAGACATGTAGGGTGTTGTATTTATAGAGAGAAGGAGAGAGAAAAAAATAGGAGAGACAGGATTTATTGTTGACAAACTTGCCTCTATTTATGACACTTCACAAATTTTCTGATTTTTTAAAGAAAATTGCATCAATGGACCCTAATAAATAGCGGTAGTGGGACTGTAGTCCCCAACCTTTTTACATAGGTGCAAATCTAGGCATGATAACTTCTCATGTCTTCACTCTTCACATGCTCCCTTTTGTCTCATAATGAGCAATTAAAAGCGGGATTAGGTTGGTAATGGGTCTATGACGATCGCCTGCTCAGTGGTCTTGCTAGACTCGTTCCACCACAAGTAAATAGTCATGACATCTGCAATTAAAGTACTAAGCCCATGAACTTTGGGAGTGTGTCCTATGTTCCTTCCTTTGTCATTTAATTATGTTAAAATCTCTCTCTCTCTCTCTCTCTCTCTCTCTCTCACACACACACACACACACACATTTATATATTATTTTTTAAAACAAGTTATGCTTAATGAATCAAGAAAATCAAAAAGCTCGTAGGTCGGCTCGTCATAGGCATGGCCCATGGGCCAAGCTAAGTGTAGCCCTTTGGTCAACGAGCTCGACTTTTCACATTGTTCTCCTAAGTAAGATACATTATTTTCATATGAGTAATACTATTCTTGAAGAGACTGACAGTGAAACTACTGCTGCATTATCCAATGCATAGAATTATCTAAAAATGATAGATGATTATCTAGATTCTAGATGAATATTATTATTTTTTCTATATTTCAGGACTAGGTTTGCACTTATTTCGAAAGTTCTGAGGATTATATTGCTCTTTTCTAGGTTGGGGATCAAAATGTTACTACCCTATAAATTTAGAGCCTTTGGTGTAAATATTTATGATTTTTCTCTAACTGTCTGCTGACGTAGTTTATGTTACTTTGAATAACAAATACGTGGTTGACACACAAATATGCGACTTTTCCTTGAAGTACAAGATAGAAATATGCATGTGTAATTCATTTCATCATTTCAATTAACAAAATGATATTTTTTCACATAAAAAATTTGTTGGATAACTTTTCGTGGATATATGATGATATAAATTACGAGAATGATTGCTTATATTATTGAGATTATTATCTGTTGACTTTAAGATATTTCAATTTATAATAATGATTCAATCTTAACAAAATATTTTAAAAGAGCAAGAGACGAGATTTCTTTGATTTTTAGCTAGATTTTTGGAAAGTAAAAATATCATTCAATTCAATTTTGAATTGCTGGTCACGAATTAGTTCGTTCTACATCGATAGCAGCCTAAAATCATTTGAGAGTTGTCATTAAATGTTATTTGTGCTGTTACTATTTATTTTTTAGCAGCCCTTCTAGTTAACTGGCTGAAAAGTAGGCCTTTTAACAAAAATCTTGGAATAATTATAATTAAGAATTGTAAATGTAATCTGCAGTTATTAATAATATATTATATTTACTTTGATTTTTTAATAAAATTATTATGAAAAAAGTTATATGTCCCGAGATTAAATTTGGGACTTAACGGGGGCGCCACATTGAAGGGGGCAAGTGAGCGCCCAGTCCACAGACTCCCCTCCGATAAGGGGACGTCATTTAATCCCGAGATTTAATCCTTGTACGTCTGGCACGTCCCAATTATTATTGAAGTGAATGGAAATGCAAAAATATGTAGCCGACGAAAAGTCAAAATATGAGGCAGTAAATTGTTACTTGAAGTAATCCGTGAGATCAGGGAATACGTGCTTGGTTTGACAGTTCCTAGGAAAAGATTATTCTAAGACAATGACAGTTGTGAAGAAAGAAAGAATTACCAAAAGCTTGGGAAACAAGATTAGTTTTGCAATTTGCATATGTAATTAAGTCAAATTATTAAATAGATATCATTATTTTCCTCGAGTACAATTGAAAAAGTAACTTTGGTGCAGTATTTTCAAATAATGCGAGCTGGAAGGATTGATCTAGTTATAAGACTTTATTTTTTAAGAAAAGACTAAATGGACAACGAAATAAAATTATTTCTATCTTTTGTGTCATTAAAGATTAGTCTTCCGATCTTTCTAGAAAAGTCACTAATCTCAATATGTCATGGTAAATTTAGAAATAAATAAAATGTGTGAGAATAGAGTTTGACAATTGCGTAAATCTTTCACTATAACTATAATAATGAACTTACCACAAATATTTTATATGGAAAGAGGTTTAAATATAAAAAAAATTTGAAAAATTAAATATTATTTATTTAGAATAGGAAAATCTACAACGGAATTTAAAACGAAGTTGTTATACTTCGACAATATAGCTTGACCAAACAAGGCACTAACGGACCCACATGGGGTCAAGTTAACTAACAAAAATTTTTGAATTTTGAATTTTTATTTTTCAAGAAAAAAAAAAAAAAAATTGTAGTCGGCCTTTACCTATTCTCACATTTATAGACTATAATTTACTCTATTCTACAAAAAAAAAAATTAAAAATTAAAAAAATAAAATTCTTTCAATCTTCAATTTCAATTTCTATTCTTCAATCAGGTATAGAATTTTTTTTATGTTTGAAATTAATGGTTTTCATGTTTATGTTTGATTTTCACTCATTGCTTTTCCTCTCATTTTTCATTCAAATATGCTTCTCATCATTGGAGTTTGTGTTGTAATTGTCGAGTTGTAACTAGATTTGGGACTTGTGTTGCATGGTGTTAGTGAGAGTAGATGAAGTATGTAGTCTGTGTTGCACTGTTGTAAATCGCCATTTGGGTATCAAGCAAGAGCAGAAGAAGACGCTTGAGCGTGAATTATTGAAGTCTGCCGTCCTTGAAGCGCCTGAGTTCTGATTGAGAGTCCTTAAGGTAACCTTAAAGTGCTTGATTCCGTTCAAACTGCATTCTGGGCGAGAAAACTTTAACTTCTATCATTAAAAAAAAAATTTGCAGATGCAAATACTGCAATAAATAGGTTACAATTGTAATAGTGTATTGACTTATTTTCATTAATGTTCTATTGTTTTAAAAGAAATTGCATTTTAATTTTTGACAACACAATTCAAAAAATCTAATTTCGTCCCTGAAACGAGGCACTCGCCAAGACGTCTTCGCCGCACCACCATCATCGCAAGAAGGCCAGTGAAATTCTTTGTGCCGAAGAGCAATGAGGCCCAAGTGCATCATAGGCCTTTCAAATTTTCGTAACACAAGCAAACTACCAAGTCTCAAGCCTACTATAAATAACAAACTTGAACTTGTGAGACAACTGTTACATCCTAAGTCCACTTGGAAGTCATGTGGGCATACGAACACCACACGGGCAAGTACCGACATGCCATGTGTTTTCCTGTGGCCTTCGCTCGTACGAAAGAACCAAAACACAAGCCTTATCATATGAAGTATAACATCATCCCTTACGGTCTTTGCAGTAATAAATGGTGGTAATAGGCTTCAGAACAAACCCCCTCTAGTCAGGATGGGAAAATGTGCCCAGTGAATCAATGCCTTTGGACGAGACCCATTCCCTTGTCGATATCAAAGGATCTATGAAATGTGGAGGTAACAGTCATATTGGGATAAATCTTGTAATGAAACTACTTTATCAATTTCTAAAATTTTTGCCTTGTCAATCTATTAAAATAAGGGGATAATGTAAATGAATTAGAAAAAATCTTGGGAAATCAATTTGTATAAGGAAATTCAGCCTTACAAGGAAGCAAACACAACGAAGGAATAACTTAGCCTAATTCCATTAAAACTCTTTCCCTATAAATACTACTGGGCATGAAATGAAAAAGGTACACATTCTTTAAAGTCTACCCAAATTACTAAAAGCAATAAAATTTACAAAACTATTAAAAGTAATGAAATTTATTAATCATTTTTTTAAAGTAAAAATAAATAAAAAGGAAGAAAATTGAGTTGCCTTTCAATAAACGCTTATTTATGATTAGCTTGACTTTGATGTTTTGTATCATGAAATTTTGAAAAAAACTTTTGATACCCCTGTTTGATGTACATTTTCATTTTTATTTTCATTCTTCTACTCATTTTCAATCACAGATTCTTCAATAAAATAATATTTTTCATCATATCAATAATTTTTCTTTCTTTTTCAACCACACATTTCCTATCATATCACTATTTCAAAATTCATTCTTCCTCAATAATTTTCATCAAACACACTCAGTTTGCTTCTTTTAACTTTAATCATTTTTTCATTGATTCTTCAAATCTTAACATTGCCTCCTTAAATGTGATATGACTTGCATATTCTATCTAATTCGAAACCAACTATGTAGATTTCTTCCTCCTCTGACTTGATCATAAACTCAATTGTTGGACAATCGATGAAGTTGAAATAATGTGTAAATTTCATCATCATTAATTGCCACTTCTTCACTTGATTCCTTTATAATTAGTTTGTCATCATCTTTATGTTCTTCTTCAATAATTGATATTTTCTCGAGTTGAATGGTTGGTTCACGATCTAAATTCATCTGCAATGACACTTGTTTCCTTTCAATCCTTTTAAGTGGATTAAATCTCACTACACCAGAAACTACATTTTGCAACGTTCGAAAAACGTTGTCATAAACATTTCACAGCATTCGGGGGCACGTTGCAAACTTTGATGTTGTCATAGAGTTCCAACATTTTCACAATGTTCATTGAACGTTGCGAAAAACTTTTTCCCAACTTTCAGCGAACGTTGCAAATAACCTTTTCCGCAACGTTCAATGAACGTTGCTAAAAATATTTTCGTGATTTTTCGCAATGTTCGCTGAACGTTGTGAAAAGGTTTTTTTTTTTTTTGACATCACGTATATAAATTGTTATATTAATTTTTTTTCTTGGGGACTAACATTCAAATTTTAATGTAAAAACTAACAACGTACATAAAATTGCAAATATATCCCTTTAATTTCTTAATTTTTAAAATTCAAATGAAGATAAAATAAAACTAAATTGCAAGAATAGTTAGTCCAACTATTGGATACACTATCTTCCACAAATTTAAATTAGAGCTCACAATTACGAAGAAAAAAAATTGATGTTCTGTACCCGCCAACAGCCATTTCAGGTTCCGATCCAAGAGCATTTCTTGCCTGATTGTGGTTGAAGAAGGGGCAATCGATCCAGAATGAGGTGTTTGGGGACGGGTGGAAGTCTTGCTATAGCCTTTCGGGTATAATCAAGAAGTTCTTTGGACTCCTTTTGCACTTTAGCCATCTTCTCTTCTACTGCAGTTTTTCTCAGAAACAAATCAGTCATTGCTACAAGAAAACTATCTTGCATTTTTTTCTAGTAAGCCTGTAGAAACATAAATAATTGTTGTCTAAAAATTTAAGGGAAAAAACCACATTAGCAAGAACTTGTGAAGATGAGACCACATTTGACGGCAAACTATCTTGCACCAACCTCACATGCTCCAATATCTCTCTTATCATTGCAACTATAATAACAAAATATGATATACATTAGTTTGGCATATGAGATCCAAACTTCAATGAAAATAACTTGATGCAAATGAAAAAAAAATTATACAATATTTTAACATCTTTCATTATATCTAACGCATCACAAGATTTTATAAATACTAGTGAGATGCACATGCAATAGTGTAGTTGGCTACATAATAGCGTATATATGAAATGCAAAAATGTATAAATGTTCACAAAATGGCATGCAAAAATGTATAATTGTCCACAAAATGGCCTAAATGGCCTTACAAACGTTCTGTGAAATGAGAAACAAAAAATGTAGATCTAACATTTGTATTTTCATCACTCTCATGAATGCATTTACAAGAGATGACTTGTAGAAATGAAAAGAACATCCATAATGAAACCAGAGGGAAAAAAGTACACCTAATTATGAACACAACTAACAAGTTGAATTAAAAAAATCTATGTATCAAGTTGCTTATTTTAACATCTCTACATATATGCTTGTACCTATTCTTTTGGTTAGACAAGAATAGTTTACCTGGTAAGTGGATGTTGATGGAGACATTGATATTGACCTTTATCCAGTTTTGCACATTTAAGTGAGCAAAGAACCAATTACTGATTTGTGCGATATATGGAATCAGGGAGCAAATGTAATTTTAGACAACTGAAGATCACATTAATCCAATTCCAACTTGGAAGATACTAAGAAGTTGTCAATCACTTTACATACCAGTGAATCATGATCTAGGAACTTCAACAAATCATATAAATAACAGAAGATAACAACAGTTTAACAAGAAAGTACATTTTTTCTCAACACAAGGTTCTATTGGTCAACTAATTATCAGGGAACATATTAAGACCACAATGTTTGCAAATGAAGCATTGTCCTCCAATAGCCTTTTCATACATGTACATGTCTTTCAACTATTTAAAGGAAAATAACATAAAGATCAAATTTTAAAAGCGAATGTATTTGTATAGAAACCCTAGATCTTGTGTTCCAAAATCCTACAAAAATTAAAGGAAAATAACATAAAGATCAAATTTTAAAAGAGAAATGAACAGATAAAGTGAAACCATTTTTCTATCCACAATAAAGTTCTAATTAGAATGGAGTAGAAAAGAACAATCAAAAAACAGTTAGGAGGAAATTTTAGAAAATGTCATAGAACTAAGATAAAGTTCTAATTAGAATGGAGTAAAAAAGAACAATCAAAAAACAGTTAGGAGGAAATTTTAGAAAACGTCATAGAACTAAGAAAAAAACTCACTTTCTTTCTATGATCCGGCTGCAATGTACATGAAATTGAATTTCCAAAAACCCATTAACAAATAGTTTCTCCTACTTCCACACATTTCAAATTTTAAAATGATGGGAAAATATTTTGCCAAATACTAAATTTGCTCTTATTTCTTACAGTCAGAAAAGAATAGAATTCTATTATCAACCTATATATCTAACTTTTTTTGGTTCTTATAAGTTTATTTCCTCTAAACATGATTACTTTTTAATGTGCTATGGTACAAAAAACAGACAGATTTATATCTGTTTGCTTCACATTTTTCTTAATATTGAAACCCACCAATTATGAACTAAATTTAATAGCATAGTTTCAAAGATATAGCACAATGTATATAAAAGTAGTAACATGCTTTCCATAGAGCCAATGCGAACAGAAAAAGTCTCCTACTTCAACTCTCCATCTGCAAAATCCGCAGCATGCCACACACACGATGTATCACTTCTTCTGGGGCTGAAATGGAGTATGAGTCATCAGCATCATCTGGGGCTGAAATGGAATCACGAATTCCAAAGCACCCTCTCCTTGGCTTATTAGAGTTGACCACCACATTGACTCCCTTCAGCTCCTCCACCACCACCTTCGACTCATCGATTCCACCTCCAAAGGCTGAAGAAGAAAAAGAGGAAAGGTGTCAAGATCTTGAACAGAAAAAGTAAGGGAAAGTAAAAGGAAATACTATTAACAATAAAATTTAAAAAAAAAAGGCTAGAGATTATATCGTTCGTGAGAAGACAAATGAGGAAATGAGTGGAAAATATATTAATGAGCCAAACAAAAAAAAGGCAAGGCACACATTCTTAAGAACAGTACCAAAACCAACTCCGTTTTTTTAATATAGTAGGAAACACAGTTGCCAAAAGGTTGAATTCAAATTAGAAGCAATTAGGCCAAGTCAAAGAAAATTCAACCATTAACTGATGCAAGTATCTTACATTTTCAACATAAAAGTTCTCACATAATCAAAATAGCTATGAACAACACATCCTAAAGTGAAGTTGGCCAATAGCTTAGTTTACAATCTTTTCAATTAACGTCAAGAAACTCACAGACAATAAACTGATATACTCTTAAAATTCGTAACATGCTTTCAAAAGTTTCTTGCACTCTCCTTGTTTCTAACTAACCACAAAGTAAAAAAAAAAAACCAAATTCTCATATCTACATATACTCATTAAAATTGAAGGATTTACTACAATGTTATTGATGGATTGCGGGTAAATGTTTCAAGTTTTAATGTCCAACTCAATTAGGTCTGAAAGTTGGCATTCTCATTAGAGGAGAGAAGATCAACCTTTTCATCATGTACCATCACCACTGATGATTGTAAAAATGACAACAAGAAAGAAAAATAAAAATAAAATAAAAAATAGCTTATAGCTGAAGAAACTGAATTTCCTGCACTCCAATGAAAAACCAAACCATTAAGTCCCAGAATTATTGTTAAGCACTGACATAATACACTGCTACTGAAGAGAAAAGAAATCATGAGGATCTTGGTCAAAATCACTTTTGGAATTATCTGCACACACAAATGGTCAAAAACTTGTATATAAAGATAGTAAGAACTCTTAAATGGCTATTGCAGTAATCCTTGCAATAAATCGTCAAATTAGCACATAAATTTCTCTTGACATATCATATAAATAATAGTATCATATGTAGAAGCTTGAATATTAGCTGATAAATAAATCATTTCAAAGTAAGTCATACCTTATATATCAAATTGTCGTCTATAATTAAACTACTCAACTTCTTAAACAATTCATACAATGCCTCAATTTCATTTACAGTAGCTGCAAAAATAAATTCCAGCAAAAAAATTACACAAATCTCATTTGTAACCAAAAGAAAACAAAAAATATAAATGCCATGGCGGATTCAAGCTATTTTGCTGGGCAAGAAGAGAGAGTAGGGTTGGGATTCAAGTCAACGCTCCTTCATTCTCCCATCGAGATTTTATTTGACCTTAATGTTGAGGTCTAGGGTGATGTCTAGAGAGATTTTCGGATAGGTATGAAAGTGGAGGTGATCGAGAGGCCCATCGACCTCAGTACTACGACCTCGAGTTTTAGGGGTTTGTACATTAGAAGGGAAATTTGTGCGTGAGGAGGGAGAGTTCTGCTGAAGAAAATATTCTAAGAGTTTGTGTGTTAAAAGAAATTTTGTGCGTGAGAAAAACCAAATGAATCAAGCTAACAGGAAATAGGGAAAAATAATGATTCGGGCAAAAATAATAAATAAATAAATAAGTGGTGAGGTTGTAAAACAAGCATACATTCTTGAGCCGACTTTTTGCAACGTACATTGAACGTTGCGAAAAGTTCCCCTTTTTGCAACATTCAAGTGGACGTTGCAAACTTTCCACTTTTCGCAACGCTCAAATGAATGTTGCAAAAGTGGAACTTTTCGCAACGTTCATTTGAACGTTGCAAAAGGGGAACTGTTCCCAACGTTCAATGAACGTTGCAAAAAGTGGAACTATTTGAAATGTGCATTGAACGTTACAAAATATAGCATTCGCAACGTTCAAATGAACGTTGCGAAAGGGAAACTTTTAAAAATGAAACATTTTGCAACCTGCAATGAACGCTGCAAAAATTACCATTGCAAAAGAATGTTGCTAAACCTTAATAAAGTTAACCAACTGCAACATTTATTTATTAGAATGTTGCCATAGACTCCTTTAACAATATTCATTGATTGAATGTTGTCTTTTGAGTGTTGCAAAAGAGTTTTTTTGTTGTAGTGTCCCTACCTTTTAAATTTGTCCTAGGATACTCGTTATCTCCCACATGCATTTTACTTTCCTCTAACTTGACAAGTTCATTATAAAATATTTTACAAGCACATCTTCATTCAACATGGAGGGACCAACTCCCACAAGCATGTCTGCAGATACATACTCGATCACAGGTATGTAGTTTTCATTAAAATTCTCAATTGCTTATTTTTGACATCTTAAATATTGTTGAAACAATAGAAGCTTGAACCTTAGGGGGTCAATGCATATATACAAGACTTACCCAGTATAATGTAACCCATAACAAAATTCACAATATATGTCTGCTACATGCATATCTTCATCATTCATGTTGAGATTAATTATTGCAATATTTTGCTCCCTTGCCAATGTAAGAATCATGCATATGCTACTGAATAGTACATGGTAGAAAACAACACACAAGAGAGATCGGGTGGGAAGCCAAAATTCACAAAACAAAAATAAAATAATTTTTCTTTTGAATCCTATATAAACTAGTAAAAATAAATTAAATATTTTATTTACCGGCAATGACACCAAAAACTTGTCCGCTAAAATTCCACAAGCGTACGGGATCGTTGACAAGTAATAGATTTGAGTGAGTTGAGAGTTAACGTCCTACAATGAATAAATTTCAATTCAAGTTTACTAATTATGTATGCAATCGGAATTATGTAAACAAAAGAGTTTCTCATGTTGATTAGTCTATATTAATCTAATAAAACTATAAAAGATTGGTTTTTATTAAAATAATGGATGATTGTATTAGATTTTGAATTCGTCTATTGTTATCTATTTCAAGTCATGATTTATAATCTAATTTCGTTCATACGTTCTAAACAATCGATAAAGTTATTTAAATTTCTTTTCTAAGACAAAATAAATTTATTTTAACCACAACCCGAGTCTATCCCTAGCCCTAAATTTGAATAAGTAGAATGCATTAAATTTTAGATTATCTACATTATTGCACACGTGATAAATATTATTCCTAACATTTATTGCACATATGTTAATTTTACCGTATTCTAAATTTATTGTGAGTCTCATAACACTACAATAAGCAACTAATTATCTAATTGATGTCAAAATAATTAAATAATGTAATGAGAATGTAAAATTAATCAAGAAAACAAGAATTACTAAACTACTAGTTTGAATTAAAATAAATAAATAGCAGGGTCCAATACAAAAAATCTAGTTAAACATATTTATAATAATAAAACAACAAGAACAATGGAAAAGTGACACGTCCAAAAGGGGGTCAAAATAAATTCCTTACTTTTCTAAAAATATGTCGTTCAGTAGTAATGTGCAAGTAAGGGTCATTCCCGCAGAGGATTGTTTTCAATTACGTCAATTGCAACGAGAAAGTAAAATACGAAAAGCACGTAAATGGGGGGGGGGGGGGGGGGTTGGTTTGATTTTTAAACTAAAGAAAGTAATAAATGCATAAAGTAAAAGACTAAAATAAAAAGGAAACAAAGGAGTGGAAATGTGATCGAGGGATATTTCTTCGCCGCTAGAATGATTTTTCTTTCAATATTCGCAAAGGATTTTCGTTCAAAAGATTAACAACAATTCGAGAATAATCACAAGCGCAATTACCTCCAACTCTCCTTAATTTTAGTTGAATAAGAAAAGTTTCGTTACCCAACCCTAATCATCAAATAACATAGGAAAAATTTCGCTAGATTTAATTCAACAAAAGCATTAACACGAGAGAGTCAAATTGAACTAAGCGCAAACTCGCAAGCTCGGTTTACTAACTTAGGTATTAATCCACATATATTCAATTGAATAGCGATTACGTACTACCGTCAATCAAAATATATTTGCCACTAGATTTTGGAATAAATAGCAATTACGGACTACAAATCCCAAAATAGCATATATTGTATCAACTCAATCATCTAGTTGGCCCGCTAAATAATCAAGAATAACAATGAACACATTAAGCACAATGGATTAACCACATCAATCTCAATAAAGCATTAAAGCACAAATCAATAGAAATTCATTCTAGGGTTCCAAAATAACCCTCAATCACAATAGGTTTATCTATCCATAAAGCATTTACATAAACCCAAACAAAATACTACAACAAAAAGCTAAAAACGAATTTAAAGAAAGAAGAAAAATCTTATTGAAGGAAGATAGATGGCTCAAGTCTTCAATCTCCAAGGGTCTCCTCCTTCTTCATCTCATCTTCCACCATTGTTGTAGAGGAAGGAACACCAGATTTTCTCTTGATTTTGGTCGATTCCCCCACTCCTTGCTTGCCCTAGAAATGGTCCCAAAATGTAGTATTTATAGTAGGTTGAAGGTAGGAGGTGATTTGGGTTGAAAACGGGTCAAAAATCACGTTTTCGCGCTACCCGAGAATTTGGGCTCCGTGGTGCCCGGCATTCTGAAAATTCCTGTTTTATGGGCGCCGTGGCGCCTATTTCCGGCGCCGTGACGTGGGTCAATCTGAAAATTTATCCGATTTTATGTTTTTGAGCGCCGTGGCGCCCATCTTCGACGCCATGGCGCATGGCTTGCTGAAACATTGATTTACACACAATTTTTCACCACTTTCAAGCCCCAATTCAATCACCATTTTTTCATGGTTTAGATCGCCAAATCTTGGAATATTTCGTCTTTAATTCTTTTGACTCAATTCTTACTCAAATTCCCTCCTAATCTTCAATCAACTTGGGATACCACCTATAGAACAAAAGGAACAAAATAAGGAACAACTTACTAATGAAAATCTAACAACTATCGAAATTTAAAGGTCTAAATAAGTGCAAAACCCGCACTTATCAAAAAGCATCACCGAAATTTATAAATATAAGAAAGAGATGTCACAGTCTAATTCTTGTTTTTGTTCTTCGACCCCGAGCTTTAATTTTTCAAGTTCTTGATGTTTCTTGATTCATCCACGTCTAGATTTTTTTTCCTCTCTAACTTATGATAAATTTGACCCTCATTCTTGAATAATTTTATAATATGGAAGTGATTTGAGAGGTGAGAGAGATCCTCCAATGGCTGTCCATGTATTCTATTATATAAGGTTAAATTAGGACAAAAAATACGTCCAAGTTAGGGTTTCAAAAGAGTTTCAATCAAATAAAGAAATGAGTTGTGCAGCTTCCAGGTAAATTTTTTGCATTTTTCCTACCGTTGCAATTTGTATGAAATTGCAGCCGCAATTGTTGAACAAATTTGTGCTTAAATAATTTTTTATATTTGAATTACCGAAATTGACCGTTGTAGCATTAGAGAAGAGTTTTGGACTGGGGCATTTTTGGTAATTAGTCCTAAAAAAGGTGCTGACACTGACAGCTTCAGATTTTAAAAAAATTGCGGCTGTTTCATTGATTAAACATCCAACGGTCAAAAAATTGCAAAAAAAATTGGAAAGAATCTCCTCCAGACAGCTCCAAAGTTGCATTCGGACTCGCATGAATATGTCTTTGCGCAGTTGTCAGTATTTTGGTCATAACTCTCTCTCCCAATATTCAATTGAGGTGATTCAACGTGCATCGAAAAACTAACTCAAAGGGCTACAATTAATGAATTTTCCAATTAGAACGATTACAGGTCAAAATTGGTCTCAATATCTGACTAAAAATTTGAAACATAACTTGTGCGGTTGAAAATTGATTTATAAGAATATTTTGATTGTATTTCACTCATTTTTGACTTCTAATTGCATTTAATTGACTTATAGTAATCTTCAATTATATTTTTTTGGGTACGAATCAACATCGGATATTTACAATTTGATCCCAAACTTTGTATTTCTTCTTTTTCGCTTCTTTCTTCCAATTCATTCAATTTGTCTCGAATTTTACTTAACAAACATAATTAAGCTCTAATTCATTAAAATTAACAATAACTGCTTTCATTTAATAACCAAATACGTGTATAAAAATGTACAAAAATGTACTTATCAATCGGGTTGAGTTGAATTTTAATTCATAGCTCGAGACCCAACCCAACTCAATCCAACCCAACCCAACCCAATTGAATTTAAATGCCAATCCATAGCAGTCTAGTTGTGTTGAGTTGGTCAGTTTGAGCGATATTGATTGATTTTTGTCCAGCCCTACTTGCATCATACTAACTCCAAGAAATGTGAGACACTGATATTTATGTTTATTATTATTATTTAAACAGAACTTGATATAATTCAGAATGTCAGCGGTCTGCAGTTGACATTTTTGTCACTGTAGCAACATTAGCATGGTTTAAACAGCATAACCAACAAGATTTCAAACATTTCTTTCTTCCTTAATATCACATTATGATAAAACGGCCTGACGGAAACCATGCAATACCTCCCTCGCGAGTTCAAATCTTTTAGGCAAAAAGCTATTCAATTAATGGCACCACAGGTCACAACAACTGAATGAGTACACATCACAAACTTTAATCAAAATCACCTGTCATTTTTCCAATTCTCTGTTACATCCCACGAATTTATAGATAATATTATCACTTGCTCAGACGAAAATTGCAGATTAAGGGAAAAATTAGTATCCATTACTCAACTCAGTTTGCAGCTTTCAACCAACAAGAGTCTTCAACCAACAAGATTTCAACTATTTCTTTCTTCCTTAATATTACATTATGATAAAACGGCCTGACGGAAACCATGCAATACCTCTCTCGCGAGTTCAAATCATTTAGGCAAAAAGCTATTCAAATAATGGCACCACAGGCCACAACAATTGAATGAGTACACATCACAAACTTTAATCAAAATCACCTGTCATTTTTCCAATTCTCTGGTACATTCCACGAATTTATAGATAATCTTATATCACTTGCTCAGACCAAAATTGCAGATTAATGGAAAAATTATTATCAATTACTCAACTCAGTTTGCAGCTTACTATCAGCATTAATCAATAACCGGACTTTAAGCGAGCATGACCCACAAGGAAGAACAACGGAAGCTGGTGGAGATCTTGGCGTTTGCAAAACAATTTTACTCCCATTTTTCAACAATGGATATCCCGCATCTGACAACTCGAAAGAATCGATTAGGAAGTAATCGCCACATCTGCAGCCGTACGAAAGCTCGAAAAAATCACCAGCCTCTTCGATTGACAGATCCTCCAATCTGATATCTTCAGCAGTTGCAGAATCTTGCCTCAAAGATTGCAGCTCGTTATCATAGAGTGCACGAGATTTTGAATCTCCGAGGATTTCCCAAGCCCTCTGTACCTCTAAAAACCTACTGCCCAACTCGTTTGCAGGATTTGATGTTTGGGATGTCGTTTGCATTTTATCTGGATGATAACTCAGAATGGCAGTTCGGTAGCATGTACGAATTTCTTCAAAGCTGGCATCTTCCTTCACATCGAGGATCTCATAATGAGATTTGAGGGTTGAATTTTCACTCTCAATCATGATTGAACACTGCACGTATCAAAAGATTCATTACAAGAGCATCAAATGTATAGCAGGCTACAAGTTTGGCTATGCTTAAAAGGTTTTCTAACAGGTAAATAAGTTTGTTCAAAAATAAATAATTCTTTTATTGATCAAAGAAGGTAATGAATTATTTATTTTGACACTAAGGTATTACTTTTTACTTAAAAAGTAACTATATTTTTTTTTGTAAGCTTAGCAAAAAATTCCGTAAGAAAACCTAGATGCAAAGTCGAAGACCAAATAAGGGCCAAAAGATTACACCAAGAATTGATTAAAATAGTTCCCAAATTCTGCAATTAGTAGAAACCAAAGTTCCTATTATACCATCATAGCGTTTGAGTTTTCTTTCTATTTCACAATTTTGAATCAGATTATACAGTCCTCATAATCCTATCAGGGAAATAGGCTCTTCCAGTTGTACATCTTCTAGGATCTATCTATTATGTGCATCTTATAATAATAACTAGGAGCTTAATTCATGAATAAACTTCTTCTCTTTGGGCCCCAACAAATGTACTTCTGTAATGTGATGACCAACATATAAGCATAATCATCAGACTAAGCCACAAAATAGAAGAATAAACCAAAAGTTTACCACGTTTGCACATCCAATCCCAAAAGCCACCCAATAATCGTATTTTTTAGGTAGCCACCAGTTTTCTCCTTGTTTTTACTTGAACCACCAGAATGGAAAGGGAAAGTCAACTTTTTACCCAAAAATTAAGGTGACTCAAGTTATTGATAATGAGTTGGCCGCTTTAGTCTTCAGGAGTGCACTCTGACTAAAGTGCTCAGTTCAGTCTATACCATTATTTTGAAATAAAGATCCACAGTTCCAATAGAACAGGAAACATGCCAAAGAAACAACATATCACCCCAAATTTTTAAGAAAGTGACTTTTTAATCTAAAATCCTATAATGGCCCTATATTGTATAAAGTGTGCAACCATTTTTAACCAATAGGGGCTTACTAAATACAAAGTTTTGTCACGTGTTAAATACAAGAACTTTAGAAAATTTAAATTCCGTATAAGCAAGCATCTCATTTTCCTATAACAACAAATCTCAGTTTTTTATCTTCTTTTGTTCTTATCATTTTAACATTTTCATTTCATAGGAATGTATAGCATCCATCAATGGTTACAGACAGTATCGAGCAAGCTAACAATAAAATTATTGTACACAAGAAAAGTAAACACTCTTCTTTTATATTATATACTTTTAATTGTTAGATAACTTTACACCATTTAGAATGACAGTCTAACCGCATAATATTGTGTAGAAACAGATAATCTGATAAAGAACCAGAACCCCCCTTTCCTTTCAATTTCAACTTTCATTTGAGGGTTCGCGAATCAATAAGATGTGAAGTAACATTCCAAGCCATAGTACTACTAGAAGCTTCCACCACTCCAATAAGATGTAGACTCATCAAAAATTTCCCATCAGCTATAGTAAATAATGAAATATTACCCCAAACATCAATAACGAATAATTAAGCCCAAACAAGTCAAAGGTCATGAAAAATGATTAGGCATACCTTTTCTATTTAGTCAGGTATGACCCTACACATTACAACAAAAGTACAACCACAAAATTTTCATATTTGATGAATTCTGATTCCAATGTATACAGGGGCGGAGCCGGAGCCTGACCTGCGCTCTATTAACTGCCCCCAATGATTTTTTTTTTTTTTAAGGTACCCCCACTAGATTTTGGTCCTGGGTATTTCACGTTTTACACTTGAGGGGCAGTCAGTTTTCAAAGCAAGGAGAAAACAGTGAACAACCGCATCAAAAATTCAAGAGAAGTGTTGTCGAAAAAATCACCGTTACTACAGGAAAATTATCATCAAGAATCAACAGTTTTGGAACAAATTATAAGGAGTTCAGATAAAATTAAATCATTCACACAACATTCAAATAGAATGCGATTTCATCATATAAAGCCCTTTTCACACTAATAAAATCCTATACTACCTTCCAAGTTTAGTGATGCAGAAGTTGAGTAGAAAGCACAACACCACGAGATAAATTGGTGCCAAGGGGAGATGAACTGTTCCCGAATTTTAGCATATACCGAGGAAGAAAACCGCTTGTCCCCTACGCTATATGAGTAAGTCTTAAACAGGCACGATATCAAATTGAATTATTCTGATTGTACAGAATGCCTACAGAAAACTCTAATGCGTGGGGCCACCATGAATAAAATAGTCCCCAAAAATAACTCACCCACGCTCATGTTGTGAGGTGTTGCCCTACCAGTACACCACGCAAAGTTCTATCAAATTAATGAGTCGTAAATTATTTTCAAGTCACCAATTATAAACTTTTTTTTTTGTTAAATAAAGAGTAACGTCCACCGACAAATGCCGCTGAGGGTTAAAAGTTCCCCAATCATATATATATATATATATATATATATATATATATGAAATTTGCTATGTGTACACGGATATTGACACGTTATGTACTCGTCCCTCACATGAGGTCATACCCAATAAAAAAATGCACGACTTCCCTTGTTTGTGAGGGGCTTATGTATACGGACGTGTCAACGCCCATGCACGCATAACACGATCATATATATATATATATAATAAAAATCAAGAATAAAATGTAGGAAGGAACATAAATCTGACATTCGAATAAACAACAATGCAACAAATGAATAAAAAAAAAATTAAGGCAATAAATAGGGAAGTGTCACTTCACTGTACAATGGAATTTATGCAAAAAAATGAAACATAAACTACAAACCTCCAAAGCTGGACAATCCATGTCTGTCGATCTGCACTAGTGTCCTAATCTGTCGTCGTAGGTCGAATCAGGGGTGAATCAAAGGCTCGAATTCAACTAGAGCGGACCGCGAACGTTAAACGATTACTGTCAACAGTCAACGTTCGTGATTACGGTATTGTTTATTAATATTTAATTAAATAATATTAAAAAATTGTACGGACTAGAACTAGAAAAACTAGATATACCACTAGAACTAGAATTAGGTACCAACTTTTATTTTGGATAAAAAAATCGTTCTATGATTTTTAAAATGTCCTAATTTATTTTTCAATTAAACATGCAATATATTAACAAAATGTCAATATTCGGTATACGATTAGAGTTAATTAAACAAGTATTATTAGATTAACAAAGGTGAAATTATTTATGTGCTTATATCAATTTTTTGTGTTTTTGTGATCCCACTTTTTCGCAATCGATTTTTTGTGAACGAAAAGTGGAACCTTGTATTAATTAAATAAGTTTTGTTGAAAGACTCTTTATTACACTAGGGCCACTTTTCCTACAAATTTATTTGTCATTAATTGACCAAAATCTCAAATCAATTGATTAGAGAAAAATGAGAAGATGGACAAATCACCAGTTAAAATGGTTCAATTTGCATTAAATTATTTTATTTCGTTGAGTGTTAGAAATCAATGATTGCTATGATGATAAAACTGTCAATATGCTTTAGAAATGGTGACAAGTCTGAATCCCCTTCTTTGCACTTATTTTGATAAAAATTGTTGAAATACAAAAATAAAAAAAAAATTGTATATGATTAATTGACACATTGTGAAACGACAATAATAATAACTGAAAAGCATGAAATTAGAGTGACCATTTCATTGCACGTTTTTAAAGTGTTAATTGCAAAGCATGCAAGTTGAATAAATATTTTCATGAAATCAACACCTCAAAAAGATTAAGAAAAATCGAAATTAAGAGTTGGTTGAGTTATCCAATTGTAATTTAAAGAATGAGAGTAAATAACTAAGAGTTTAGTTTACAAATATACCTTCATTACGAGATTATTCTTTTCCAAAAATTATCTGGTCGTTTTAAAGAAGTTATCATGTTCATGGCATGAATTTTTTTGGAGAAATCTCCATTATTTTTTTTAAATCATTTAACAGACGAGCAATAGCAATGATGTCATATTCATAAAACATGCTATTTGAAATGGTTAAGTGATTAAATAATGAAAACCAATGGCAATGTTATCTATGGTAAGTTGCAATTTTTTTAAAAAAAATTACAAGGGAATCACCTGACAAGCTCACAGAGGGTAAATTGCAGCAAAGATCTCAATTTTTTAAATTTGTAGCACTTTGGTCCCAATTTTCCCATCAATTTGACTGTCAAAAGTCAGATTTTTTATTTAAAAGACAGTCAACTGACTTTATAAAAAGTAAAGATGGATTGTCAAAGTCAAATGTCATGCAATTAGGATTATTGAAATTGATGCACCATTTAATGATGACAATGATATTTTAAAAGAAAAGAAAAAGAAATTGGTTGGTGCTTGCATAGAAATTTGAACCTGGAACCTCCAATTTGAAAAGTGGAAGTGCCAACCAACTATGCTACCCAGAATGTTTGTAAATAAAATGAATTATCAGATATATAATATAAATATTTTATCTGTTGCCAACAAAAAAATAAATTCTCTCTGACGGATCCAGCACCCGCGGCCGCTAGGGCTCGCCGGGTGATAGATCCGCCCTTGGGTCGGATGGTCCATACTTCTGATAACGCCGGTTATCCTAACCCTATGAAGTCGGCAACCTTGTCCATATCTCTGTCGAAGGAGATGAGGTCTTTGATCTGTCTTACAGTGCCCTGAATCCTTCATGGTCCTCCGTCCCTGGTGATACAGTGAATAGCCACAGTTAAATCTACCTCAACCCAAATAGATGATATCTCAATACCTCTGGCCAATAGAATTTCATCCAGTATAGCTCTGAGCTCGGCTTCCAAAATCAAACATGGGTCATACGATGGTGAGATTGCCCTGATACAGTGTAATGTTGTTGACCTATGGTTGACTTCATCCTTAATGTTTTGATCATAACAAACAAGATTAATATTATTTCTAACAATTGATTTTGAGTGATGATAGTTCAATGTTAAAATCAATTAAGCATTATAAATCGGACTCGAAATAAAGATCAAAGTGAAGTTAAGCACTCAAGTAAAATCATTCGAGACGAGAGCTTGAAAGATTAATGCCAAGAAAAATCAAGATCAAGAGCACGAGAGACGAACCAAAGAAAGATCAAGACGAGAAGTTCAAGAGACAACAGCCAAACATGAAAGAAACTTCAAAGCAAGATCAAAGACTATGCATTCCAGTTCATATGTAAAGGTATAACACTTTGATCTTTAGTAATGAATGATAATAGCTCAAAAATCAATTTGCGCACGAAAAGTTATTTTCATTATCATGTGCATAAAATGTTTTAATTAAAAGTAAGATTGATTTTCAAAATGAAAACATCATTTATAAGTTTACAGTTTCAACAAAAAAAAAAGTCAACGGTCGACCGATCGACTGGCCAAAATTGGCGATTGACCGAAAAATCTGAACGGTCCAAAATTTGACCGTTCTGACTGTACAAACGGCTATATTGGTCATCCGAAAATTGGCGGTCGACCGGACTGGTTGTCTGGATGGACAGTACCTTTCCGTTTTGATGGCTATAAATACCATTTCACTTTACATTCATTTCAACAACTTGAAGAGAGATTTCTTGTGAAATATGTGTGTGAAAAATCTTGTTTGAGCTTACATCTTTACATTCATTTCATTTATTTCTTCATAACAAAAACTTTGATTATTAAATCAAGTTTCTTGATTCATTTCTTTCATCAAAGTTTTTCCATAACTCTTTGTGCTTAGCTTTTTTTATCAATCTTCAAAGAGAGATATATTCTTGAAGAAGGTATTTGCACTTCTATTGTATAAATCTTTCTACTTCTTCATATTGAAAACTTTGATTTTAAATCAAATTTCTTGAATCAACTTCTCTTATAAAAGCTTTCCATATCTCCTTGTTCTTAACTTATTTATATCAATTTCAAAAGAGAGATATTACTTGAGAAGATCTTTTTGAACTTACATAGTATATATTTCATCTTAATCTTCTCATTGTGAAACTTTGATTGATTGAATCAAACTTGTAAAATCATCATATTTATCAAAGTTTTTCATTTCTCTCTTAGTGCTTAATTTATTACAATTATTCATTAAAAGAGAGAGATATATATTGAGAAAATTTTTTGAACTTACATTTGATTTATATCTTCATCATCTTCTCATTGAAACACTTTGGTTGATTGAATCTAATTTTTAATTATCATATTCATCAAAGTTTTTCATCTAACACTTGAGCTATCATTTATTACTATTTATTGAAGTGTTAGCCTCTCTTAGTACTTAACTTGATTATATTATTTATCGAGAGAGGAATTCCATTGTAAAATCATTTTGATAAAATGTGAGTCATATTGAGGTCCCGTAAAGCTCAATAGTGTGGGTCGTGATGAGGTCCCGTAAAGCTCAATATTATATAAGGATTGGTGCTCCTTGTTTGTAAGCCACCGGAAGAGTTGTAAAGGGTAGGATTGCACCATAAGTCAATCAACATAGTGAAAAATGCCTTACTCGTGCCGGAGAGCTTGGTAACGGGGGATGTAGATCATTACATTGGATCGAACCTCCATAATTATATCGTTTTCATCATCTCTCCCTTTTACTTGTCGCTTTTATATTTGGGCTTATTATTTAAATTAATCTATTTAATTTTTACTTGCTTGAATTTAGATTAATTTACCACCTTTACATTGTGTTCATTACTTGTTCTTCATTGGTTTTGTACTTGTGCGTATTTGTTTAATTGTTTCATTGGATATTACATTAAAACGTGAGTTAATTTTCGAAAAAGTTTTAATAACCAATTCACCCCCCCTTTTGGTTGGCTATTCTTGGGCTTTCAATTGGTATCAGAGCAAGGTGCTCATTTTGAAATTAAGATTCTACAATCTTGAGCAATGGCTAACTACATATTTCAAAATCTCGAGGGATGTTCTACAAATCGTCCTCCTCTATTTGATGGTACAAATTATAACTATTGGAAGACTAGAATGACAATATTTATTCAATCAATAGATTATAATATTTGGGAAGTTATTGAATGTGGTCCCTATGTGCCTACAAAGATTATTAAAGTTGATGGAAAGTCTGATCGAATTATTCCCAAACCTAGAGAGGAATATAATGAAGAAGATAAAAGAAAATTATCTTTAAATGCTAGAGCCAAAAATATACTTTATTGTGCTTTAGATAGAAATGAATTTAATCGAATTATTTCATGTTATTCCGCTTATGATATTTGGCAAGCTTTAGAAATTACTCATGTTGGAACTAGTAAAGTGAAATAAACAAAGATAAATCTCTTAGTTAAGGATTTTGAAAATTTCTTTATGAAAGAGAATGAACCGATTGTTGACATGATCACTCGTTTTACCGATATTATTAATGGTCTCAAAGGATTTGATCGAAAATTTACTAACGGTGAACTTATGAGTAAAGTGCTTAGGTCACTCTCGGAAGAATGGAGCCCATTGAGAATGTTAATAGAAAACACCAAAGATATCAACACATATCCATTAGAGGAGTTTTATGGAACATTGATGACATATGAGCTAAATCTCACCGAGACAAAGGAGAAAACAATGAAAAGCATAGAAGAAGAAAAACGTCAAATTGCTTTTAAGATGGAAATAGATGAAAGCACTTCAAGCGAAAATGTGAATGATGAAGAACTTGATGATCTAGTTCTTCTTGTTAAGAAATGGAAAGGTTCTCGCAACAATCATCGATTCCTAAAGAAAGAAGAAAAGTGCGAAGAGAAAAATATATTTATCAAAAAGAAAGCACTTCAATCAACATATGATGAAAGTGATAATGAAGACCATGAAGAATATGGAAGTCAAGAGAAAATTGCCAACATGTGCTTCATGGCTATTGATAATGAGGTAAATTCAAATGAAAATTGCTCATATGATGAATTATCTATCTCTTATGATGAAATTCTTGAAGAATTTGAAAAGCTTGTTTTAAATCATTCGATGCTTAAAAAGAAAAAAATTTCTTTTGGAAAATGAGGTAAAGAAACTTTTTAAAATTCAAAATGATTTTGTAAAAGGAAAAGTTTATCATGATTCTTTACTTAAGGAGAATTCCTCTTTACAATAAAAGATTTTAGATTTGACTCAAATTGTTCACAAATTTACTCAAGGCAAGAAAAATTTTGATTTAATGCTTGGTGAACAAAAATGTGTTTTTGACAAAGGAGGAATTGGATACAAACCATTTTTAAAACAAAAGTTTCTTGAAAATTTCTTTGTTAAAGTCTCTACTTCCCCCATTTCAAATGTTACATGTAATTTTTGTATTAAAAATGGACATGTAGCTTTTAATTGTTCGATCAAAAAGAGGTTTTACTTTGTGAGCAAATATAAGTGGATTCCAAAGTCTACAAATACTAACAATCAAGGACCCAAAGTTGTGTGGGTACCAAAGAACAAAATTAAATTTCTTTTTGAAGATACCAAAGAAAACAAAGAGCAAACGGTCTTGAGATGGTGGATGTTTGAGCACATGACCAGGAAACAAAGCTAGTACTTAAAAAGAAAGGATAGAGTTCAAAATGAAAGAATTGAAGTTAATGAACACTCCAAAGTATTCATCAATCGAATTGGATGATCAAGGTACATTCGTAAACATAACAAAATATCGAGGTATGGTCGAATCTCTTATTTTTACTTAACCACCATTTGACTTGATTTTATGCTTAGTGTGTGATTATGTGCTAGAATTCTATCCAATACTCAAGAATCACACCTTAATGCCATGAAACGAATTTTTGATATCTTAGTGGCACTAAGACATTAGACATTTGGCATTCAAAGGCACCTCCCTTGATTTATTAGCCATACAAAAATTGATTGGCCAAATGGGTCTACTAAGCGTCTAGCTCGTGATAGACTTTCACATATTTAAAGAGGTTTGGATACTCTAGATGAAATTGAAATTTGTGACTAATGTGCTTATGCGTTGCATTATGCCTCCATAATCAAATTTTATGCCCAATTGTGCATGAAACTAGTTTTATGTTTTTGAAATGTGCTATGAAATTTGTTGTGGTCTATTATGTTTTGATATTCATTGTTCAATCTTTTTCAAAAGAATGATGTTGGTCATGATACTTTGAAGTGAAGAAAAATGTCTTCACATTTGAAAGATACTTGATTGTGGCATAAAAAATTAGATCATGTTCGCATGAGCATACTTTCAAATATTTTCAAAAATTGTTAAAGATATGCCACATTTTAAATTTAAGAAAATTTGTGATGCATGTGAATTTGGAAAAACAAGTGAAGAGTTATTTCTAAGTTAAGCAATACTCTTCGACTACAAAATATGCTCAACTTCTTCACATGAATCATTTTGGACCATATCGAATCATAAGCTCAAACTCGTTGATTACTTTTCTTGATTCACTTAAGTCCTATTTTGGAGCCTAAATTATATGCTTGAAGTGATCATGATGAAGAATTTGATAATATTAATTTTGGTGATTTTTGCTATGAACCTTATTTCTTGACTCCTAGTACTCCTCAACAAAATGGTGTTGTAGAAAGAAAGAATCACACATCCCAAGAAATGACTAAGACTATTCTAAATGAAAATAGTTTGGTTTCAAATGCTAAAATTTGGGAATTATCAATGAATTTGAAGTATGTTGCTAAATTGAATTTATACTAAATATTCTCGTATGATTGATTCTATGTGTATAATTGGTTGGAATGTATACAAATTTTGTCCAAATGATCAAGCTTTCATAATTTGATCACTTATGCTTTGATTATTATATTTACTATAAATGTGATGATTATCCTCTTATTGAAACTTGCATATATGTGGCATCTTGTACTTAATTGAGGGGGAATATACTACTATGGTTGACTTAAAGTTTTGATCTTATATACCATACTATTCCTTTCATATGTGCTACCTTTTTGTTTACGCTAAACGGGGAATATATAAGTCACATGCATGTTGAAAGGGGGAATATAAGTGAAAACGATAGAGGAAATCTTCAGTTGTCTCCTATGGTTGTGTTTTGATTTTAAAAGCTATATCTTTTTGCTTATGCCAAAAGGGGAAAATGAAGTGAGATGATTATGCATGCTTTGATTTGGCATTGAACAAATGGTTATTGATTTGTAAAATTTATGGGGAATATGAATTACATGATAAATTTATAAATGTATATTCCCTAATCAATTATTTAATCATCTTGTTTGTCATAATCAAAAAGGGGGAAATTGTTGACCTATCGTTGACTTCATCCTTAATGTTTTGATCATAACAAACAAGATTAATATTATTTCTAACAATTGATTTTGAGTGATGATAGTTCAATGTTAAAATCAATTAAGCATTATAAATCGGACTCGAAATAAAGATCAAAGTGAAGTTAAGCACTCAAGTCAAATCATTCAAGACGAGAGCTTGAAATATTAACGCCAAGAAAAATCAAGATCAAGAGTATGAGAGACGATACAAAGAAAGATCAAGACGAGAAGTTCAAGAGCCAAGAGCCAAATATGAAAGAAACTTCGAAGCAAGATCAAAGACTATGCATTCTAGTTCATATGTAAAGGTATAACACTTTGATCTTTAGTAATGAATGATAATAGTTCAAAAATCAATTTGCGCACGAAAAGTTATTTTCATTATCATGTGCATAAAATATTTTAATTAAAAGTAAGATTGATTTTTTAAAAAAAACATCATTTATAAGTTTACAGTTTCAACAAAAAAAAAAAGTCAACGATCAACGGTTGATCGGTCGACCGGCAAAAATTTGCGATCGACCGAAAAATCCAAACGGTCCAAAATTTGACCGTTCTGACTGTACAAACGGCTATATTGGTCATCCGAAAATTGGCGGTCAACCGGACTGGTCGTCCGGATGGACAGTACCTTTCCGTTTTGATGGCTATAAATACCATTTCACTTTGCATTCATTTCAACAACTTGAAGAGAGCTTTCTTGTGAAATATGTGAGTGAAAAATCTTGTTTGAGCTTACATCTTTACATTCATTTCATTTATTTCTTCATAACAAAAACTTTGATTATTAAATCAAGTTTCTTGATTCATTTCTTTCATCAAAATTTTTCCATAACTCTTTGTGCTTAGCTTTTTTTTTTTTATCAATGTTCAAAGAGAGATATATTCTTGAAGAAGGTATTTGCACTTCAATTGTATAAATCTTTCTACTTCTTCATATTGAAAACTTTGATTTCAAATCAAATTTCTTGAATCAACTTCTCTTATAAAAGCTTTTCATATCTCCTTGTTCTTAACTTATTTATATCAATTTCAAAAGAGAGATATTACTTGAGAAGATCTTTTTGAACTTACATAGTATATATTTCATCTTAATCTTCTCATTGTGAAATTTTGATTGATTAAAAAAAAACTTGTAAAATCATCATATTTATCAAAGTTTTTCATTTCTCTCTTAGTGCTTAATTTATTACAATCATTCATTAAAAGAGAGAGATATATATTGAGAAAATTCTTTGAACTTACATTTGATTTATATCTTCATCATCTTCTCATTGAAACACTTTGGTTGATTGAATCTAATTTTTAATTATCATATTCATCAAAGTTTTTCATCTAACACTTGAGCTATCATTTATTACTATTCATTGAAGTGTTAGCCTCTCTTAGTACTTAACTTGATTATATTATTTATCGAGAGAGGAATTCCATTGTAAAATCATTTTGATAAAGTGTGAGTCATATTGAGGTCCCGTAAAGCTCAATAGTGTGGGTCGTGATGAGGTCCCGTAAAGCTCAACATTGTATAAGGATTGGTGTTCCTTGTTTGTAAGCCACCGGAAGCGTTGTAAAGGGTAGGATTGCACCATAAGTCAATCAACATAGTGAAAAAGGCTTTGCTCGTGCCGGAGAGCTTGGTAACGGGGGATGTAGATCATTACATTGGATCGAACCTCCATAATTATATCGTTTGCATCATCTCTCCCTTTTACTTATCGCTTTTATATTTGAGCTTATTATTTAAATTAATCTATTTAATTTTTACTTGCTTTAA
This sequence comes from Osmanthus fragrans, assembly GCA_019395295.1. Taxonomy (NCBI): domain Eukaryota; kingdom Viridiplantae; phylum Streptophyta; class Magnoliopsida; order Lamiales; family Oleaceae; genus Osmanthus; species Osmanthus fragrans. Next base: position 14,380,934 of record CM033352.1, read on the forward strand.
TTTAGATTAATTTACCGCATTTACGTTGTGTTCATTACTTGTTCTTAATTGGTTTTGTACTTGTGCGTATTTGTTTAATTGTTTCATTGGATATTACATTAAAACGTGAGTTAATTTTCGAAAAAGTTTTAATAACCAATTCACCCCCCTCTTGGTTAGCTATTCTTGGGCTTTCACTTGTGTGGTCCCTATTGATGTCCTCACCGCTCGCAAATACATCATTAACACATCCATCAGTGTTGATCTTGTAAGATCTCACTAGTGGGGTACGCTAAACATACATAATGGGTGGTGGAGGAGAAGTGAGTGCCATAGAAATACCAAAGAGTGGTACAAATGTCAAGTCCACTTCCCAATGTAAAAAGTGAGGCCATATGAAGAAAAGAGATCATGTGGTATACCCTCCAAATGATCCGTCTAGCCACTATGTGGGTCTCCCTATACGTTGCATCATTCCTCTCAGTCCATAAAAATCAAAATATCAGTAGAGGAATGATAGTACGAATGTGTCAACAGCGAATGTGCTGTCTAGAATACCTCAATCTCTAGAACCTTTGTCTAACCCCCTCTTCTGATCTCATATGTATCTGAAAAATGTCCCCAAAGTCCTGCCATACCTGATCGAGGATGCTGTTTCCAGTGAAAATATGACCAATGGTCTCAATATCGGAGCAACATTGACATCGAGAAACAATCTGACACCCAATCCTCCTCTGAATGTCTACATCAGCAGAAGAATGAAACAAAAGCTGGAAAAATGGGGCTCCACAGTAATGAATAAGATTCCTAAAACCGGAGAATCAAATAGATTATCTGCCATGAATTCGTAGTAAAGCTACCATCTGATGTAATCCTCTAAATAATACGGTCTAGGACATTTGCACATAAAGGTATCACTCCTATATGCTCCGCCGTGCAAGGAGAAGGAGCCTATAATAATCATCTAAAATCCCACCTAATGTCATCAAAAAAATCATGCACCCTCGTATATGTGTGCTGCCTGTGTGAGAATAAGGATGTTAGTGTAGTATCACCCATCCAACAATCGTTCCACAAGAACATCAGTCATACACCAAGGTTCCATGCAATGTGTTGTGATCCTGGTTGTGTCACAAACTCACGAAGGCTTGTCAAATGAGTGAAAGAGATCTTAGCCGGGTTCAGGTCTTCAAGGAATCAACAAAAGTCGTAGAATTGCTTGTTGGAGTTATGGGGCACAACATGTTGGAGGCTACACGCTAGGGACCAAGTTTCATGTTGGGGTCAAAGACCGAAAAGACTTGGATCCACATGATAAAGCTGGCCGAAAATTGTCTGCCCAATCGAACGAGCCACTGGCCTACCGGACGCGTCTTACCGGACGATCGGTAGAAATCTCTGCCCAACTGGACGAGAAACCAGACATCTGGAAGGTCATCCGGTAGAAACCCAATTTTCCACGTTTTCTTTCTATTTGACTAGGATTCGTTATTTTTGGCAAGTTTTCTTAATTTTGGACTCTAAAACTCGTTTTTTTTTTTTTTTTACCTTATTTCCTCAATTTAGTATAAATAAGATTTTATTCTTCATTGTAAAACACCTTTGATATTATTTTGAGAAATTTCTATACAATTGAGAGTTTTATTCATCCATATTATTGGTGGCTTAAAGCTCTAAACTTTGAATTTATCAAAAGGTTTGTTAATCATTTTGTGGCGTTCCTACTTCATGGTTCTTGTTTCGGGTAATTAACGGGTCAGATTTCTTGCGTGCAATCTTGGTTCTTGGTAAGGGTCGAACAATGGGTCGAGTTGCTCTTTGCGCGACGTGATTTCTATCTTTCTTAGGTTTGTTTCATCTTATTCGTGGGTTCCCAAACTTGTTCTTAGTCGGATTCATGTCAGGTGGTATCAGAGCATAATTTTAGAATTCAAGTCATCTATCATTTTAATTTTGTTGATTAATTTTCGTTTTAAAAAAAAATTTATTGTGTTATTGTTCACGGGTTACTATTCATCCGTGAATAAAAAAACTTCTGTTTTTATTTTCTTGAGTTAGAGTCATTATTCTAGTCTAATTGTAATTGTTTAATTGCCTTTAGATTCTTTATTTAGTTGGTTTATTGAATTCCATATTTAAAAAAATAATAATAATAATAATAAGAGACAAAAAAAGAGTCTCTGTATTTTTTGAACGTTTAGAGGCAACAAAACAAAAGGAAAATATGAATTTGAGTCAGTTTGTTTTTTTTCTTGAATTGAGTTGTTACTTTAGTCTATGCAAATTGTGTTGATTACCCAAAACTTGTACTTGTGGTGGTGATCGCTGCGGGAATTGCATTCCATTTGATTGAGATCGGTTATTTCTCAAGCTATTGAGAAATGAGGACGAGCGGTAAAAGGCAAAAGTGGTGAACTTATTATCGGGTAAAAGCCAACTTCAAGTGATACACGAGTGCAAAGACGTGAGGTAAAATTATTTTGCTTTCTCATTCTTCTTTATCATTTAATTTCTGTAATTTAAAGTAGTTGCAAGTATATACATGTGTACATGGAGGGAAACATGAGTAAATGTAAGGAAGAAGCGGTGCCGAAGGGAGTTTATGTGAAACATAGGGATAGTATACAGGCTATGAATTGTAGGTTTGATCAGTTGGATTTGACGGTTGAACGTATTAGTGGTGATATAGCTAGATATGAAACCTTGTTTGGGAGTCATCAATGAGGGACACTCCAAAGGGTTCCTTGTGGGGGTAGAAGAGATAGGTTTGATCGAGGGGTTAATAGGAACTTGGGAAGCAACAAATTGAACATTCCAGCTTTCCAAGGTAAGAGTGATAGGCGTGAAAGGGGGGTGTCGAGAGAATCTCAGGAGTTGTGATGGAGTTGAGAATTCAATCGGGAGTAAAACACTTGTCGTGAAGCATGTTAGTGATATTTCAAATAAGATGGCTAGGTTGGAATATAAACTAGCATTTCCAAAGATACACGACTTGATTAAGTCTCGAATTGATCATGCTAGGGAACGACAAAGGAAAGAGAGAGAATTAGTGAGGTGACTAAGTGTGATGAAAAAAGAGTAGAGCCACAAGAGGTAAAATAAAGAGAGCCTTTGGAGATAAAAGAAATAGGAAGTAAAAGTGAGAGTGGAGATGTGGAAGAAAGAAAAGAGGAGCCACAAAAGAGAGGAGTGAGAGAAGATTCAGAGATGAGAGAAAATTCCAAAGTGAGCTCATATGAGAGAAAAGTCGAGTGTGAGGGGCTTTAGTGAGAACTAACGATCCCCTCCCCAATTTAGATATTTCTCTTTTATAGGAATTCAAGGATTTATTCCATGGAGTGATACCTCGCGGAATGCCATACATTGACTATCCCTTTGATGCAAAGCATATGGAGAAATTGGTGAGTAACAGTGAAGATGGATGTAACCACGCCAAGGTAATGTATCATATCTCTATTCCTAGGTTAGACTATGAGCTAGCTTGTAGGGATAGGTCTTCACATGGAATGTTTACTTTGGTACATGAAAATGCTCTTCATAATTCCATAGGGGTAGTAAGTCGATCATCCCCTACATTTATGAAAAACTTCTTGCTTGTCTATGATCTACACTTGTTTTATTACGAAATTCTAGCATGCCACATCGAGTTAATCGCATGTGCTGGGCAATTATGTTGCATTATTGGGAGTTGTAGGCAAGCGTGCTTGAATTTCTATCCTGATGTTCCTACCCGTAGTAGGCTAGATTCATGGAATGTGTTAAGGGTAAGTTTAACGTCTATTATTTCCATTCTACATGTCCAATTAACGAGTGGTTTTAATCTAATAACATTGGTCAATTTAATGACTTTATGTGTTGGTGTTAGTAGTAGATTTGGATTGAATAATCGTTTGTTGTGTCCATCTAAAGGAAAATTCTTACTAATTTATGATATTCTAGCGTGTTACAAGAGTCAATGTATGCATGTCAAAATGGGAAGTTATGTGTTACATGGTGATATTTTAGTATGTTGCAAGAGATTGACCGTGTATGAAGGGCAATTGGGGTGCATTGTTGGTGATTTATAGCATGGGTGTCTTTATTTCAATCATGAAGTCCTTGAATGTTTTGGTTTAAATTTCGATGTGCATGATAAGTACTTGAGATACATTGATCTTAATTCACAAAACTACTTGTGGAAGGTTGGATGGTCTATGTTAGAAACTAACTCGATATATTCTACTATTTCTACTACTTGTTACTCATGTTATGATATAGTGATTGGTTTTAATCCATCAACTTTGTTGGGTTTAATTCCTTTAACTATTGGTTTAAACGGTAGCTTAGGTGAGGAACATGATATTTTCATTAGTACACAAACTTACACAGGGGCGAGGTCAAAGCATGTATTATTTGATCCATGCAATGGTGATTGGGTATACATACGAAGGAGGTGGATACGAACTCAAAGGAGGTCCAAGCTACATTCTAGAGGGTGAGGACCTTTCAATATCCTTGCTATGAGCGAGATTGATGGACACAGCTTGGTTCTTTGGGGTAAGTTTGTGATCGTTCACATTTTTTAAATTTCTAATGTTGCTTCGTTTGATGCAGGTTTGGATTCGAGGTCGAATCCTTTTGAAGAGGAAGGAGATGATGTGATCCGGGTTGCGTCACAAACTCACGAAGGGTTGGACGGAAGAGATCTAAGTCGGGTTCCGGTCTTCAAGGAATCAACAAAAGCCATACAATTGCTTGTTGGAGTTACGGAGCAAACATGTTAGAGGCGACGCGCCAGGGACCGAGTTTCAAGCTGGGGTCAAAGACCGAAAAGACTTGGATCCACGTAATAAAGCTGGCCGAAGATTGTCTGCCCAATCAGACGAGCAACTGGCCTACCGGACGACCGATAGAAATCTCTGCCCAACTGGACGAGCAACTGTACGTCCGGAAGGTCGTCCGGTAGAAACGAAATTTTTCGCGTTTTCTTTCTATTTGACTAGGATTTGTTATTTTTGGCAAGTTTTCTTAGTTTTGGACTCTAAAACTCTTTTTTTTACCCTATTTCCTTAGTTTAGTATAAATAGGATCTTATTCTTCATTGTAAAACACTTTTGATATTATTTTGAGAGATTTCTATACAATTGAGAGTTTTATTCCTCCATATTCTTGGTGGCTTAAAGTTCTAAACTTTGAACTTATCAAAAGGTTTCACAATTCTTTTGTGGCATTTCCACTTCACGGTTCTTGTTCCGGGTAATCAACTGGTCGAATTTCTTGGGTAGAATCATGGTTCTTGGTACGGGTCAAACAACAGGTCGGGTTGCGATTTGCGAGGCTTGATTTCTAGCTTTCTTTAGTTTGTTTTATCTTGTTTGTGAGTTTCCAAGCTTGTTCTTGGTCGGGTTCACATCACAATGTGTGGCTCTGTGTGTAGTGCAACTCTCTTCAACTTTTCCATGTAGGAGAGGCCGAGTAGGGAATCGTTGCAAGTGATGGATGAGTCCCCACACAATATTTGCCCAGTAAGAATTGAGCCCAAAGAGAATTTTAAGATATAAACAACCACCAAAGCTTTATAGAGAAAGTACCTACTACATCTTATAGTTTCCTGAAACCTAGTTCGCCCTCATTTATTGGAAGGAAAATCTCCTTCCAACTCCTCCAGTGTGGTCGGCGTGTCTGTTCTTTAGAATCCCATAGGAACTGTGCAAATATGCTCTCCAACTTTTTCAGTACAGTTGCAAGGTCGCATAATCTAAAAAGATAAAGTGGTAGAGATGATAGTACTGATCTCAACAGAGTAATTCGGCCCCCAAGTATTACAAGTCGTGAAGCCCAGCCTAATATCGTACTACTGACTTTCATGATGAGATCATCATATAAAAAACTCATCTTGACCCCCTTCAATAAGGAGACTCCCAAATAAGTAAATGGTTGTTGCTTATGAGTAAACCTAGTCAAGAACATACATCTCCTGATCTAAATATCTGATGGGCGTCTAGGTAGTTAAGACCGCTCTTGCCTCTATTCATGAACTGGCCAAAAATCCCCTCGTAATGCTCCAAACAGTCGAGGACCATCCTAATAGATCTTTTTTTACCATTGGCGAATATGATCATGTCGTCAGCAAAAGAAAGGTGTGAAACAAGAGTGCTGCCTCCATGCCGATATCACATACTAGGATAGGCCTAAAACTCCTGAGTAAGAAGGTGAGAGAAATAGTCCGCAACAATAATGAACAAGGAGGTGAGATGGGATCACCCTGCCCGAGCCCACATGAAAATGGAAAGAAATCACATGTACAACCATTCAGAAGCACTGAGAACTGACATTCCGAAATGCATAGTCTGATCCCGTCAATCCACAACTGATCAAATCCAAACTCCTCTAGTATAGAATGAATGAATTATCAATCCATATGGTCGTATGCCTTAGCCATGTCGAGCTTTTGCATAGCATTCCTCACTCACACTTTATCATCCAGAGTATAGAGGAGTTCCTGAGTCAATAACACATTATCCCCTATAAGACGACCATAGATAAAACCACTCTGCTGATGAGAGATAATACGGAGTGGCAGTGAACTTAATCTGTGTTCAACAACTTAGTGATTAGCTTATTGAACACTATACAAAGGTTGAGTAAGGTTTTAATCATTTCCTGACTGTGAAGGTTGTTGTATGCGTGTTGTATTTCGAAATTCAAACTTTCTCCATGTCGAATCGTCCCACAAAATTGCGAAGACATTTTCCTATGTGTCGTAGAATTGTATAGAGGTCGTTCGAATGCCTTTCGAGTTTTCTGCTGTTTGCGAATCGCTTCACCAAAATATTATTTAATTGTGCGAATGATGATATTTGTTAGTTAAATTGGTGTACCACTGTAAAGCTAGCCCTATCAAGTGAGAGCCAAATCCTTTGCATATGTATGCTTCTCGGAGATCACGTAGAATTGCTGTTATGAACATTCTTTGTTTATATTGGACAAAATAGTTGTCTGGGTTGGTGGTATCATCATACATCTTCATATTAGAGAAGCCGAATTTCTCCACATTTCAACTAGAGTTATCGAATCGACAAATGGCGACTCCGTGAAGATGTTGGCTGAGCTTTTCTTGATCGGTGTAGGTACACTCGAGATTCGATTGATCATGACCTCAATTATGGCGAGACATTGATTGGTATTGGATTTAGGTTGGTACTTTTCATCGTACGAAGAGTCTGTGTTTTGGTATTTCGTATTCACAACCTATGGTTCCACCCCCTTCTTGGTTGGTAGGTCGTCAAGTTGTACTTCGTTCTCCATGTCTATCTCATGGCTTGTAATTACATTGTTAGTATTGCCATCAAATCTTCATGTACCTAGTGTGTCACGTTTTGGCATGTCGAGCGATAGTATTGTTATTACATGAGTGAGAAATCAAATGTGGCTCTCGGCCTCGGCTGAGGTCTAGAGTGTAGAAAGCTCCTCAATCATCTGCTTAAGTTTTGCATTTTATGCTTCTCACTGTTGGAACCAGGCCCGACCCTGGACCAAAGCCACTAAGGTAATGGCCTAGGGCCTCCAATCTTAAGGGCCTCAAACAAAAACAAAAAAATGTCATGTTGAAATGAAAAGGAAAATGGAATTTTACCTGGTGGGGAAAAAACTAGAGAGTGACACTTACTTAATAGAGCAAAACATTATGTGGAGAAAGGTAAAACAATACTGCGAAATGAAGAAAGAGAGACAAAGTTCATAGGGTAAAAGATAAATAATAAAAAATTGCTCTCTTGGTTCATAATTTATTGTCTATATAGCAATTTGGTCTTTAAATTTTCGTTTGCCCTTGTTATACTTGTAAAAAGTGTTTTTTAAAGGCCTCGTTATAATTATTTGCCTAGGGCCTCAAAAATCTCAGGGCCGACCCTGGTTGGAACTTCTAGTTGGTTTCATCCATATGAGAAATAGATTAAGCGAGTATGACTGCTAGCTCTGACGATGATGGGGATTCTACCATTGTAATCAAAATGTTCATTGTTTATTGTGCTAAAACTCATCGGGGCCTCACGGTGGATACCAAATTGTAGATACCTGAATCTAAAATTTATTCGAAAGGTGGGTACCAATGATATTTATTATTAAAATGATGAAATATTGGTAATGGAGGAGTCGTTGGATGATATGATTGTGAGTGGTGACATATAAAATTGATAGTAATGGCGATAAGATATCTAAATTGGATGAATATTGATAAAACTTTGTAAACTTGATAATCCTTTTTTTTCCCCACTTGAACAGTCTATTGCCCTTCTATTTATAGAAAGACCTGTGAAGTTGTTTGTTCTGCAAATGGTGGAGCAAATGGACACTGGATGGATTGATAAATTGGGATGGTAGTTTCGGAGTCTCGAAAGACTCGGCCAACTTTGGATGGAGTTAACATAACCGTTTGAAGGACTGCTACTTTTGTCAAACGAGATAAGACTTGGTCATACTCTTGGCTCACGACTTCTATGGAAAAGATGGAAAAGGTAAACTTACTTGCACGTTGAGAAGCTTATCATTTAGACTCCAAATGCTACAGTGACAAGTAGGATGCAAAGCAAGATCAATAAGTCATAAGTGGGTTAAGGATGAGCATAATTCGCATACATAATTTTGGGCTAAGGAACGCCTAATATACATGGACTAGGTCGAGAGTCCAATGGACAATTTGGGCCACCACAAATATATTTTGTATTTGATAACAATTTATGTTCAAAAAATTCGCTAAAATGGCTTACAACAACTTATTTTCCATCATATTTTAAAAACAAAAGCAGATTTTTTTTTTCCCTCATTTCAAAATATGAAAATAACTAATCATCATCAAAGACGAGACATACTAATTAATGGAAGGTTGAAGATAAAAATTCAACGAAAAAATTAAGGAAAAAATTGTTAAAATGAGCAAAGATCGAGGAGCTTAACAACAATTAAAATGTAGTGTAACAAATAAAAAATGTTGTGTCAATATAACAATGCTAGGAATAATTATGATTGCAACTTCAAATCTTTCATTTTTTTTTTTTACACATTTTATCAATATATTTCTTTTATACCATCATTAGAGTATTTCAACAAACTCTTTATTCATAAAGAGCATTTAATGCATTATAGAGAGTATTTTTAAATTTAGAGAGTCAAAATTTTAATTTACTCCAATGATGTTTCTCTATTTTGACTCATTATTTTGTTTTTCTCAAGAATTTTTTTATTGATTTCTCCATATATGATCTTTATATATCAATAACCAATAAATTTAAATGTGATTTGAATAATGTAAAAAATAGAGTATTGAAATATATGACATAATTAAATGCAATTATTGTACTTTAAGAGTAGACAGTGGTGGTTTGACTCTCCAAATTTGGAGAGTGAAACTCATCCTCTATTTTAAAAAGTCAAAATATAGTTTCATATAGCTTATTTTTAAACATTAACTCTTTACAATAAAGAACATTTTGTATTTAAGCATTAACTCTTTACAATAACTCCAAGTTTTACTGGCATATCTTCCCTATTTTTTTAAATCTCAATTTCATATATTTAATAAAGAATAGATTGACATCTTTTCAAGACTAATAAAGTGATATTAATGCATAAGCATGATTGGCTTCACCGGACCACACTCCCAATTTTATTTTTAAGTGTAAGACCAAGACACAATGTATAGGTTAAGAATATAATATTTTTGACGAAACTATATATATATATATATATATATATATATATATATATATATTAATTTGCTTTTAGCAAAATTCTATCTCAAGAATGAAAGTTTCGACCCTTCTAGTTGTGAGCAATGTGAGTGTTTATTGTGCCGGTGGAAAATAAATTTTAGAAACATTTGTTTAACATGAAGTCTCAACGTCCAACGATAATAATAAAATCAATTTTAAAATTATCCACAAAAGAAATGAACATGTTATTATAATAATTTACTCCTCTTTTGTGATTAAAATTATCTTATCAAATATTGACCATCTAAATGTGAAAAAATTGTGTTTCTTTTTGTGTTCAAATTTGTTAAATGTCCAATACCATCACGAAACGTTATATGTAATCAGCTATACATTGACTTCCGTATAATTTAACACATCAAAATTAAGTACAAATATCATATAAAACTCCAATAATATACATGTCCCATTTAAATATTGGTCCAATTTGCAAAACACAATTCAATTATACCAAGTTAAAATTTAGAAATGCGAGGATCACACAAGGGTTAATGAAAATTCGGACAAATTTTGTCGTTGATGTGCAACTATATAAAAAATTTGATGAACGACTTGATATTCAATAAATAGATTAAGGACAAATAGTGTAATTTTTTCTCTAAAAATTGGTAAAAAGCATCGACTGTTGACAAAAGTTAGAATAATTACGACCCCTTAAGCACACTCTAATTGTTGTTAATCAAATCTGGTACTTAACGTAGCATGTTTAACATTTTTTTATTTTCTTTTAAATTTAAAAAAAAAAAACATTGGAGAATAATCATATTCTACGTGAAAATTTGTTCTTAATAGGATTTTTGTTTTAATTTTTTATATTTTTTGTTAACATTAATTATAATCATGTGATACATTCACCATTTATAAGTTTATTGAACGAGACTTAATTTTTTGTCATCCTTACCTTAGTTTGACTAGAATGTATGAAAAAACTATAATATTCTTTTGGCATCTCACATGTGATTAGACAATAGATACGTAATTGCGATAGTGATTCCACCTCTAAATTGTCCCTACTCAATAAGTTTTTGTTACGTGATGACCGATTAATTAATATTATTAATATCTCATTTTCTCGAGAAGAGTATTAATTTTTTAGGTCAAAACATCATTAAATGTTTACCTCTTAATGTGTGGGAAATTTAATTTGATATAATAGTTATAGTTTTACACTGTTCAACACGTAATTGTCAATTTCTGGATGAGGCCGTGTCGTTATAAGCGATGACACGCAAACAAATGTTACAAGCTTTTGAACGTCTTTGCTTAACATATTATGTCGTTACTCAGCATCGATGAAGTCTAGTACCACACATGGATTGCAATATGAGCATGTGACTTCATGGGCTCCCGCCTACCATGCCTCCTCGTGTTAGAAACTTCTCTAAGTTGTTTCTTATGTAAATTAGCAAACAATGTGTCTTGCCTCTCCATTTACGTCTCTTTTCTATCCATTCTATCTTCCATATCTCCAAACAACCCCTCAAATCGTCGTGTCATCTCCTTTGTCATGATGACTCGACTATTCTTCCCACTTGTAGTAGATTTGACTCTGTCAGACATCCTAAATTTAGAATAATATTTGCCACACGTATGTATACCAGTGTATCACTCAATTTGGTTGACTTTTCCCTTTATTAGTCTCACTACTCTACCCTTTTTCACTAAATGCTTCATTGCAAACGCTTCAAAGAATTAATTCAATTTCAATCAAAATTCAATCCGTGTGGAGTTCAAACAAAGAATTGAGTAATGAAAATTGACTATAGAATAATTCAAGAAAGTAGAAATTGGCACTAGATTGGAAAACTAAGGATAAATTCAAGAATGTGTTTCTTGAATTTAGATTGGACATTTTTTTACTTTGAATATATATATATATTTTTTGCAATTTTCAGATTATTTTTTTTTAACTAAAAGTGTGAGAATTCAACAAGGAACCCAAAAACTCGGGAAAAAAAAAATTGATTTGGGCAATAATTTAGTGCAAAAATAACTTTTGAATTTGTTTGGAACTTTAATTGGATTGAATGACTGAAAAGATAAAGAACGTGAAGAACGAGGATGAAAGCTTTAAAAAAAAATTGTAAAGGATATAACCTTAATTTTTCGAGTATAAGATCTGATACCAAATGATGCGAACTCATGCAGCAATTGAAGCTACGAAACCTATGACAGATTGGATCAAATCTAAAAAAAAAAACCAAAAATTAAGACAATCGCAATCAATATATTGACCCCGTGGGGTTCCAACTTACGAGCCTTGAATGGATGAACGCAACAAGAAATTAATTACTGATAAGTTCGGAATTAATTCAATGAAGAACGAGTTGTAAGCAATACGTCTCGCAATAATATCTATCAAATTGTGTGTTTTACAATGAAGAGAATGAGTCCTATTTATAGGAAACTCATAAAAATCTAATAAAAAATGGAATTAACAGTATAAATATCAAGAATTATCATAAAACTAGGATTGTTTCCAAAAATTGGAAAATTCGGCACCAAATGTGGCTACATAGTATATGGACATGCGGTCGCATAGTTAATCCAAAATGCCACATTTGATTTTTGGTATTGGGAGATGCGGCCGCACACAGACTTGTGCTATGCGGTGACATAGTAGTCCGTCTTGCTTCCAAGTTTGAGTTCTTGATTCCAATGCATTTCAACTTGTTCCCACTCCCATACTCGACATGAAACTTGGTTTTTGGTTTGTCAATGTCACCCTCTTGTACTCTGAAACTTGAACAAGTGATTGCATGGCTTCATTGACTCTATTTGATCTCGAACTTGCCATTGACCTCTCCTCAACATACATCGAACTCCTGGGAGCTGATTGCCTTCCTTGGATCCTATTATTAGGGTAGCAATATAGGGAACAATAAGTCTATGTTGTTGAAGTTGCAGAAGTTACAAGTGTTTTCGTAGGCAGAAGCGATCGATAGACCGATTTAAGACAGATGAGAACGAAATTCGCGAAGAGAGTATGGAAGAGATACAAAATTGCAAGTGGATTTAAAGTTTGAGATAGACAATATTTTATCTTCTCAGTTTTGGTCTCAGGTGTTGGTAGAGATTGATTTTGGGTTGGATATATTTATTTGGGCTAGGTAACTTAAAATGGCCCGGAGGCTTTGGATTGGATCTTTTTGCTGGGCTGAAGTAGGCAGCCTATTTAGTATAGGGAAAATTTTATAAATCCTACTTTAAGAATAGTGTATTTCCAAAATCAGAAATTAAATTTGTATTTCCAAATTAGAAATTAAGTTTCAAATTTTCAAAATCAGATATTCATTTAAAAAATATTTATAATTTATTCAATTAATTATATATTTTATTAATTAAACAAATTAAGGTCACAGATTTACATAATTTGATCACAGATTCACAGTTTAGTCACATATCGAAATTTATTAGGTCACAACTTTTTTTCGATGTCACGGATCGAAATTTATTAGGTCATAGATTTTTTTCAAGGTCACAGATCGAAATTTATTAAATCACAGATTATTTTCGAGGTTACGGATCGAAATTTTAATGAGTCACAATTTATTTTCAAGATCACAAGTCAAAATTTATTAGGTCACAGATATTTTTTGAGATCACAGATGTGAATTTTAATAAGTCACAATTGATCACAGATTTGTTATTGGTCACAGATTAGCTAATTTAGAGGTCACAGTTAATCAAATAATCTGTGACCACCGTCGCCGCCCCGTCACCAGCTCACAATCGCCACCGCCACCACCTCACAAAGTCGGATCTGAAACTCAAGACCACACAACATCACAAAACTAACCCTCACTGCCGCTCATAAGCACCACTGCCGCACCAAAACACCACCACCACAACCTCACCAGATCCAATCACAACCAAAACCACCGCCACTAGACATGCACTACAACCAAACATCACCTGTTGATTGTAGTCATTGACCATCATTGCGACCACTGCCAAAACCACCACACAATCGCCGTCACCACCTCACAATCGCCGTCACCTCACAAAAACCCACCCAAAATCGCTACCACATAACCGCCACCACCCAAAATGCCACCACCACACAACACAAAATCGGCAGCAGACAACCACACAACACAACAACCATGCAACACAGAACACAAAACACAGCCCACAACCGATTTCGTAACATTGTAGGTTCGGGCTTCTTGAGGTGGCGCTCAACCCTCACTTCCATCGCTTTCGCCGTCTCCGAGGGTTCCGATGCTGGTAGTGTCGAATTCCGGCAAGACATTAGTCGGATCGAACAATCGGGGAAGAAGCCGGATCGATCTATGCTGCACAAGAAGCCTCAACAGCAGCACTCGCTGCTAACAGCGAAGCGTAGACGACAACCTACTTCTTCTAGGCAATGGCGATTTGCTTGTGATATGGACAGACGGCGGGCGGCGGGTTTAGAGAGTGAAGGGAGAAATGTAGAGAGAGGGAGAGAGAGAAGGGACCGGAGAGGGAGAGGGAGAGAGAGAAGGGACCGGGGGGGGGGGGGGGGGGGAGAGAGGGGGAAAATGAATTTCTAGGATTTGAAAATAAAATTGTATATTTAATATTATGATTAATTAAATAATTTCTAATATTTTTTTAATTAAAATATTAAATAAAATTTCTGATTTCTGAAATTATAAACTTAAATTCTGATTTAGGAAATATGATTTTGAAAAATAGGGTAATGTGTAATTTCCACTTTAGTATATATGTTAATATATATTGTGTATCTTTCAGCCAATAAATTGTAAAATAAAATATTATAAATAGGGCTCAATTTGGGTACCAATGTTTCCGGTTCAAGAACCAAGAATCGATCCGGACCTTGTCGGTTCTCGGTTTTAGTTCTTGAAGAAGTAATTTTTGATTTGTCAAACTATTTTATGATAATTACTTTGCAGATTTACTTGGTTTTGGGATCAAATTACATAAAACATAATAGTCCGTAAATTGTTTAGCATTATTCTGAATGAGATACGATTTGACAACCATTCTGTTAGCTAACCAGCTCTGTTTGTTTATCCATCTGAAAATGTGGATGTATGTATATGCATATATCCTTTTGCTTTTCTAAATGTAAACGTTTCCACATATCGTTCTCTCTCTAAATGTCTATGTTGGGATGGAAAGTGGAACAAGTTGAGCTACTCATGGTACGTCAACATTTTTATTATTATCAAAATGATATTTTTCACGAGTGGCTTGTACAAGCAAATCGTTGCTCTGCTCGTTACACTTCCCATTCCTATGTATATTTATGTATGAAATATAGGGTGGTTGGTAATAATTAATAATAGTTATAAATGTACAATTGAAATTAGAATTTTACTTTAATTGAATTTACTAATCGTATCGAAATGGAGTGACATTTCAACACATCAACATTTGTAAGCAACAAACTAGCGACATGTGATTTTTATTTTTTATTTTTCAAGAAAACAAATTTTAAAATAAAATAAAATAACTAGAGACATATTTATACCTTCAAAAAAGTTCGGTACGTTGGGCAGTCCCCTACAATTTTTTGACACCTCAATATCCGTTTTTGTTAATAACGGAATTAGCGATTTTCTATTATTATTTCCTGAATAAAATAAAATTACTGAAAAATTATCATCACAAAGTTATGAGGATAACGTGTAGATTTAAAAAAAAAAAAAAAGGTTTATTTAACAATTTTTTACGGGAATTTCAAACCCACTTTTCCATTGGTAACTATATAAAAAATAAAAAATTACTAACAAGCTTTCTAAAAATTTTAAAAATCAATAATTTGTAAAATTAAAAGTAATATCACAAAATATGAAGAAAATATGAGAATAAAAAATTAAGTGTGTAATTTTATTATGAAAATGGATTCATGTTTATAAGATCCAAATGATATTTTAAGAGTGGTAATGCTATATATTCTAGTTGATGTTTTAAAATTAATTTATGTAG
This sequence comes from Osmanthus fragrans, assembly GCA_019395295.1. NCBI lineage: Eukaryota > Viridiplantae > Streptophyta > Magnoliopsida > Lamiales > Oleaceae > Osmanthus > Osmanthus fragrans. Next base: position 14,396,605 of record CM033352.1, read on the forward strand.
CCATGCATGATAAGTTCAATATTAAATTTAATATGGTCCTATATTGAACTTATTGTTATCTAGACTAATTTTACAATGCCCGTTATATAGCATTATTCATTAAGAGAACTCCCATTCATAAAAAGAATACAATTCCACTAAAATATGTTAGGAAATGAAAAGATCCAACCTTCACCTGACCAATCACACACTTGGCATCTGGTTCTAATATAGCTTCTCATCACAACTAGGACTTTATGAAACATTTCAAAACGTGGCATCAACAAATATCACCCAACATCATATTTCCATCGAATAATATTATCAATCACCAGTGGTGCTGGAATACCAATTTAAATTATCACACTTAATAGATTTAATTATATGTCATTACATTTATTTAAATTTATTATTTAATGTTATGAAATTCCACTTAAACTGGTGCTTCGTACCAATAATTTTGAATTGCATTACTCGAGGGAAAATTTGTGAAAAGCGGGATGCAAATTGCGTGGTAATTTAGTTCTACATAAATGAGAAGTTCCCAAACAAACCAACTAGGAGCTTAAATCGATCATTTTGATCAAATGATTGAATTTTACTCGACTAGTTTATCGGAAAAAAATGATAAACAATTCTAAACATTGCAACAATTCAACATTTCAATAAGTAAACTACTTGTGGCATCACAAATATCATAAACAAAAACATAAGGGCAGAGATGTCTGAATTGAAATTAAAGAATGGAATTAATAGAAACTATCGACATACTCCTTTTCCTTTTCCTTTTTCTTCTTATTTTTTTATTTAATTAATTTCACAAATACTTGGCTCAAAGACTGCTCACTTACAATTGAATCCTTAACTTCTACCCATGATTTTAATGAAGATAAAAATTGACTATTTTCGATTTTCTCTCTACATATGACCTCTCTCAAGAAAATTTCCTCTAGAAAAAGTAATACTTGATTTTCAATAAAAGTCAAGAAATTACAACGATTTTTGAAGTCAACCAAGAAACGAGATAATTCAATTGAATCAAATATATTATCTTTTTGTTTCATGAATATTTCAATTTCAATACCAAGTCTACAATCAAAATAGTACATATTTTGCTAGCTTTAACCGATGAGAGATATGAATACAATTCTTCATTGATTACGAACCGATATTAATTCATTTTAAGGGGAAAAAAATGAAGAAGCCGTCCCCATATTAGTTTGGAGAGGAAATTGGATTGGGAACAGAGAAGAAAAGTGAAAATTGGTTAAGGAACAAGTCTTGCTATGTCCTTCTTAATTGGTTGATTCTTGTTTCCAAAATCTGGCAGGGAGTCCATGCAAAGGGATGGGAAATGGCGCATATTCAATCCCACTTTTGGATCCCACCACTTCATACCTGCAAGCACAATTATCAAATAATACCAAATATCACATACCACTCACCAACATCGTCACGTAGTTAGTTATAAGATAAACTATACAGTGTATATATATATATATATATATATATATATATATATATATATATATATATGACATGTTTGGTGAATTCAACTAAACATACTAGGAATGAGTAGCATATAATATAATTGGTTATTTATGATTTAATTTATCTAAATAACGCGCTTCTAAAAATACTTGTTTTAGTTTGAGAAAGTACCTAAACTGAGAAGCTAGATGGTGGATCATAACGAGCATCTCTAGCTTAGCAAGTTCGTTACCGGGGCAGGCATGTACTCCATTGCCAAATGGCATAAACGTATTGGGTTTCACCACATCCTACAAGAAACCATAAATTAATATTTGTTACTTCATCCTACATTTTTCTCCTTAATTAGTCTCTTTGATCTTTATATTTTGAGGGGAAAAAAGGTTTTGTCCTACCATACTTTCATCGGATTAAAAGTCTTGGTGGTCATTAAATTTTTAGTCGAACTCAATTCTTTATTTATGTCAATATTTGGTGAAAATGAAGTTTAATTGATTGACATTTATATTTAATCTATTTTCATATGCCCTAACAAACTATTCTTAGATTAAGTTCCAAGTACTAAGGGATAGTTTAACAAAACTTTTGATGAAATGTGTGATTCAAAAATTGATAAAAAGTTGTTGATCCTATTTGTAGTTAAAAATTTATGTTTGATACGTTGAAAAGTATCAAACAAGCATTAAGTCCATGTTTGATGGTTATTATTTGATAAAACTAAAGTTTTGAATAGTGAATTTTTGAAAAATGTGTGGTTAAAAAGTAGGAAAATTTTTTGAGTTTACGTGCATAATTTTTTATTGTGTGAATGTATGGTAGAAAATAAGCATGTAGAAAAAAAAAGTATCTGAATAATGATTGTAAAACGTGTTTTGCTGTTTTATGAGGATAGAGAACCCCTACCAACACTCACACCAGGTGGGTGCGGGACGTTCTGTATAAAAAATTATCTAAAAAACCCACCCACCCATCTCTGTTTAAGAGTATTCGGTAGAGGTTCACACCTGCACCCCAAGTGCTTCTCTTGTAGAACAGGGACTAAATATGAACATAATGTCAACAATTAAAAATATAATATTAACTCGTACATCAAATCTGGAAGGATCAAACTTCTGAGGATCAACAAAGAAATCAGGATTGTGGTGAATATTCCTGAATAAAGGCATGACCTTCCATCCCTTTGGAATTAGGTACCCTGCCACCAAAATCGTACCAAAGTTTCAGTGACCAAAACATTTATTTCAAATAAGTGGATTATTTAATAATATTACAAGAGTTAGGACACCCCCCAAAAAGGGTGCATTTCCCTTGCAAGAAAGCCCACCTTTATATTCCACATCTGTCACTGCCTCTCGAAATGTGAATGATATAATGCTTGCCATTCTCAAACTCTCTAAAATCACCTGAAAAAAAAAAAAAATACAGGACGGAATCCATCCCAAATTACTCTACTAGTTTCAATATATTACGTGTGGATGATGGAAGCAAGTTAGATGTCAGATTCACCGTCAAGAATGAAAGTGAATTGATACTACTTGTAAATGATTTTGCAAAAAAATTTGGCGTTATCATTGATATGGATTAAACTTAACCGACCTAATTGAAACGAAATATACCAAATATATTATTTGTAGTAGTCAAATACCTTGTAAGTAAATGGCATATTTCTTGTTTGATTCCATGTTAGATGACTATTTCCATTTGTTTGGTATATTGCCTTCTGTTCAGCCTGCATGCAAATCAGAAACATTTTATCTACGACGATTACAAAGCAAATTTAAGAATAAGGTCAAGAAATGAGAATGATCTAGAGACACGAGAATCTTAGAATGTATTGATTTGACCCCACAAACAGAACAGAGAACTGCATTTTTTTTTTATAGAGAACCTTGTATTATTCCAGAGCAACTAGAAAATGCAATGGATTCTTCTAGATTTTACCTTGACGGCCTCAAAAATTTTTGGGTAGTCGTGAAGGTACTTGAGAATCCACGTCATGGCACTAGCAGTCGTATCTTGTGCTGCGAAAAGTACTCCGATGACGTTGTCAGCAATCTGATCCTCATTTAGAGTTGCACCATTCTCATCTTTCGAATTCAGTAGACAACTCAACAGGTCCTTCTCAGAAAGCCTCTTTTCCTTTCTTTCTCTCCTAATGTTACTCAATATTTCACTCAGCCTCTTCCTTGCCTTCATGAATTAAAATGGTAAATATGATTAGTCAAAAACAAGAGTCCATTTTCATCATGTGTGTGTTAAGTGTTAGCGTAGACTAGCCAGTCTTACGGAAGAGGAAAAAAAGTTAAAATCTTGTTTATGATACTATGTAACAGATTATAATTAGCGTTACTCTACCTTCCTTGCCTTTTGGTATGGAGTTCCAGGTAAGTTTGTTGGAAAAGAATTGTACCCTCTATCGAGTATGCTATAGTTCTTCTTTAGTCCTTCTGTATAATGGGACTCCAAATGACCAAAAATGGAGAGTATACCTACTTCAAATGAGAACTGCAGGGAATCAATGGTAAATGACAAATTAGATTTCTCGTATAAAATCTTAAAAAAGACAGATTTGTTTATTTAAATCGTAGTTTTCAATGCGTCCCCGTGTGCATGCCTATGTCATTTTTCATCAAAGAGGTGATATATGGACAATTTTTATAAATAGGTGTTAGCATGAATTCAAAGAGACGAACCCTTTTCATCTCATGGAAAATGTTGATGACACGGCCACCGGCCCACGAATCCATTGCAGACACTGCTATGGCTTCAATATCTGCCACAAGGTTTCGGATTGCCTCCGGGTATAAGGAGCCTTGGACGAGGTTCCTAAGCCGCATATGGTACTCTCCCTGGTGAAAAAACAGCGCAGACTGCCCGATCAAGTTTTCCTTGCTCTTCGGATACGTCGGCTTGAACAAATGTGCCTGAGTGACTAGCACGATTCGGGCTGCTTCTGGGCTCGCCAACATTATACAAGGGCAACCAAGTACACGAGTCTTGAAGATTTCTCCATACCTGCATAAGATGAGAAGAACATCCCGTTTAGAAATATTCCATCAGGGGATGTCGGGTATTCGGTATTAGACAAAATTGGACAGTGACAAGGAAAGAGAGCAAGGAACCTTTTTACTCTGTCAGAAAAAAAGACATTTGGATCTTGGGAGTAAAGCCGAAGAGTTTCTCCAATATAAGGCCACCCCATTGAGCCTGGAGGAAGCTTAGTTTTCCTCTCTGAATATTTTCTTTTCATTCTCAGTGAAATCACATAAAAAAATACAGTAAATAGAAAGGTAAAAGCAGGCACAAAGAATGCAATAATCTTCTCCATCTTCTCTCTCTCTCTCTCTCTCTCTCTCTCTCTCTCTCTCTCTCTCTCTCTCTCTCTCACACACACACACACACACACACACACACACAATGCCTTTGTATTCTGTGTTGATATTTGAGTCACTGAGAAATGGAGGTCTACTCGTTTATATAGGATCAGAAAGGTGGATATAGAAAAAGTTAAAAGAGAAAAATAATCTTCTCCATCCTCTCTCTCTCTCTCTCTCTCTCTCTCTCTCTCAATGCCTTTGTATTCTGTGTTGATATTTGAGTCACTGAGAAATGGAGGTCTACTCGTTTATATAGGATCAGAAAGGTGGATATAGAAAAAGTTAAAAGAGAAAAATTTGTGTATAATTTAAAATTTATTACATATTATAGAGATTACCTTTTTCTTAGGGAAGCTTATTGTAATTTCATAAGCTATTGAAATCTATTCCTAATAGTTTTTAAGTTTGTGAAACCTTTATTGAAGACCCTTCATGTTACTATGTTGTAGGGGTGAAGTGGGATGTGTGTCGAACCTTGCACAATTCTCATTTTCCCACTTTTATGAAAAGAGTTGAAAAAAAATACCTCGTGGATTTGCCCCACACCTGCCCAACCCGTGTTGGATTTACATCGCTAACTTGACCATTCATTCATTTCATCTTACCTTACAAACTTTAGTAATATGTTCACTAAAGTAAATTAGTATGTTGAGAAAAACATGAATAACTTGATTAAGAAATTGAATCATGCGAGGTATTAATCATTTGTTTACGTCATATCTCCTTTTCGTTTTCAAATAATCATTGCTTCTACTGATATGGTGTTCCTGTCATTTTAAATTTATCATAGCATTTTATCTATAATTTAGACTACGTACACAAAGAAAGTTTCTATGTATAAGGTATAACATTCTAAGAAAAAAAAAATGAATTTCATTTTTCCTCAAGGAACAAATACATAATTTTCTTGCATAACAGGCTCCATATCACATAAGTTTACATAAATATATGTTCACATGATATTGCCAAGATGATTTACAAAGTTTCTTGATTGTACTAGTGTGTTGGACTAATGTAAACAATGGGACTTTTCGTAATGAGAAAATGGACCAAATAAATATTTGACGATATTTCAATCTCACAGGTTTCTCTTGTTCTTATACCAAGATTCAATTTATGAACATATTAACTTGCACTCACAATTAAATCGATGATATGATTATCATATTTGTGTACGTTAAATCGGTGATATGATTATCACATTTGTATATGCACTGAGATAAATTGAGAATAAAAGTATTATTCATCTATTTTGGTTATCGTTACAATCTAAATTTAACTCCATCGTTTAGCTTCGTGACAACTGGCTATAGTAACTAAATTCGGTTCAACAATTTTAACCTTTCCTTTTTCTTTTCTCTTTTGATAATGTTGACATAAAAGTATTTCGGGGCATGCTCATCAATCAAGTAAATATAAATTGCTCATAACTTACAGAGAAGTACATCTTGTTTGTAACAACTTGACTTGCCACACCAAATCAGTAGACCATAGGTCATCGACTCATCGCACAGCTAGGCAACCACGATGTTCACAAATAAACTTCTTAATTATTTTCAACACTCGAACACGAGGCTTATGAATCTAGTAGACATCACTTTGGCTAAGCTTAGAAAGGGTTAACTTAGAATTAGAATTGCCAACCATTTACTGAATAAGGGTATGTAAAGTTTAAAATTGCATGTGACTTTTATATGACTCATGAATGGAGGGCAAAATTGTCAAACAACTTAATATTTATCGTCAATCCAATTAAAATCATCTAAAAAAAATTAAAAAATTCATCAAATTAAACTCAAAAATTCACAAATTCAAATAAGTTGAAAACCCAAAATCTCAATTTTGAAGTTTGAAGATATGTAACCTCACCACCTAAAACTAAAAGGATGGGAAGCTCTGCCCTAATTTACCCTTAGAAACTTACTTTACCATAAATAAGTTCTGAAATAAATATTTTTTTTATTTATCAAATAAAAAATAATTTACTTGTGTGAATAACAAAGTAATTTCAAATTAAAAATGGTTTACTTGTATGAACCACAAAGTAAAAATTACTTTTGAAAATAATAAATTTATTTATTTAAAAATAAAAAAAGTGAAATTACATATTTTTAAGCTTGAAGTTGTACGCGTGGTTTTCCTATTTGTAATTGGTCAAAAATTCATTAGTGCGTGGAATCAGAAAGGAATGCCCCACAAGAATCCGGCGGTGCTATACAGCTCACCACGTCGGATATCATATGATTTCCATGTCTCCACATTGGATAGTGTTATGGGGCCACATACCCGAATTAAAATCGGATTTTTAATAGATTTTGATTTGATAGAAGTTTATAAGATGCATAGTTGAAAAGTTATGGATTTCATAAAATATATAATTAAAATAAATTGTTGACTTTAACTTAAATTAAAATTAAAATTTTATTGCAATTCTTTGGGCCCACTTCTGTACAGAAACTAACGCTTACATGGTATGCTCATAATATGGACCCATTTTCAACAATTTTGCTTCATGTACAGAGTTTGGGATGATAGAAATGCAACACATTACTCACACATGTAGGTCCCACAAATTTTTTTTTTATTATATTTAACTCACATGGAGCCCATCCCATATGAATATCTTTAGCATTTTTGTTATTCATTTTTGAATTTTGCTATATGTACCCTTTGATTTACTATTTGATTTACTCGATCCCATTTTTCCCCTTACATAGAGGTCGATTCCACTCATTTATTGGAAATGGGATCCGACCTTCATGTGAGAAGAGAGATAAAATCGAATAACTCAAAAGATAAGTCAAAGGGTACAAATAACTTAATCCTTCATTTTTATATAAAAAGGGCAAAACTCCATTTCAATTATTATTATGCCATTTTGAATATAAACGATGGTTTTGTCGCAATCCGAGCCAGCTGGATGACACATTTCGTTTTGTCAGTAGTCCATTTCCAGAAACTTCGTATACGAGAAACACATTATTATAATTTTCTCCCTCCAGTTTAGAAGGAGCCAAATTATTCTTGATGGGCTAGTTTAATAAAAATATCCGCCTAAAATCTCTGTTAAATGGTTTAAAAAGTCAAATTGCCCTCAAGAGAATTATCTTGTTCAACGTTAATTTATCAAATAATTCTCAAATATTCTATTTTATAAAGTAATACTTTATCTTCTAACTTCGACTGAAGAAGTGTGGAAAGTGGAAATTTTTTTTTCTTTGTACAATTGAATGGAAGGACGCTCGTTCTCAAAGAAACATTCTTCAGGTTTAGATTTTTTGAAAATAGTATTTTTTTTTTTGAAGAATGTATGATTAAAAAGTAGAAAAAAAATGAGTTTACGTGCAAAATTATTTCATTGAGAGTGATTAAAAATGAGTTTTAAAGAATTTGTACCAAATCGAACTTAATTTCATCAAAATACCCTCTATAATTATAATACAAATTTCTTTTGTCTAAGCTAAATGATCGTACTAATGCATGTTTTATAAAACTTACTTGGGAGAAATAAATTAACATTGGTCTTGTTAAAGAATTGTAAATAGTAAGTTACATTGGACAATTAACATAGTTATAAATAAAATAAAATTATATACAATATGTTAAATATATTAAAATTCTGTCATTATGTACAATGCAAGTCTAATTCAGTTACGAAGTGTGTTTGTTTAAATTTATGTTCTCAACACATGAAAATAATATTCCAATGGTGATGAAAAGCTGGCAATTAGATAATGATTAAGGCAACTTGGAAAAACCTATTAAAAGTTTTGACACCTTTTGTATTTTGGGATGAGGACCAAGTAAAGTAGGGATTATTGAATCATTTCAGGAGTCGCAAAGCTTAACTTGAAAATTCGGTATGTTGTGAACCACTTAGTAATCTAATACTGTTATTGGTGGATCGATAAACACGTAAATCATGGGCCATCTCAATCATCGAGATGCGAACCTGGGCAAGAATAAGAGAGGTTCCAAAATTGAGTGCTCTCGAACAACACATGCATGGTGCTTTAATGACATTGTTGGAGTAAGTGCACAAAAGTCTAGTATAGGAATTAACTGGTAACCATGCTTGGATATGAAAATGTATCATAAGCCTTTTCCAACAGCAAGAGAATATATAGAGGATGTTTTTAATTAGGAGAAAGCTATAAATTCTTCGAACTTAAGTACCATAATAAATTTACACAATTTCCTTTATGCAACGAGTTTGAAAAGGACTATAAGATGGAAAGATATATACTTCACTCGACATATGATCATGAGAGGTATGGCTAGGTCACATAAAATTTAGTCTTTTTAAAACTTGTTTCTCCCTGTCTTTGAATGGTGTAAGTTATTCACTTCTGCACGTTTAGTTGGATATGCCCATCAAAGTACAACCATGTAGTTTTACATTTTCAATTCTACCCTTTTCATATGCTTAAAATTTTTAATATTACATGAATGTCCAATATTTAAATTATGCTTGTCCTAATTTAGAAATGTCTCTCAATCAATGTGAGGAATGGTGTAAATATATGAATACTATGAGTAATCATGGTATATTTGCCGTATCGTTTTGTCCAACTAGTAGCAATCATAAATTGAGTCAGACTCCATATGAACTCAACACGTTTAATATTTTTGTCAAGTTGAGTTTATTTTTACAACCATGTTATATGTGACTTGTTAAATTTTAGTGCATTGATTTTAACAACACTTTTTTCAATCAATGGCCAGATTTTTTATGCATAGGTATGTGTAAGCCAATGTATAAACAATGGGTGTACAAGTAACTTAATTCTTATTTTTAATTGTTTTGATCTGAAAAAACAGTTCGGAAGATTATGCAAATAGTGGAGTTTAGCGACAATGTGCAAGTTATAATCTCATGAAAATGTCCCCAAATATGACCGCGAAGAGTATTTAATGTACACATATGATCTTGTGAAAACATAAAAATAATAAGCGAAAAATTAAAATTCTATTGTTAGATTTTTTATTATAATATAAATGTTTTAAGAAAAAAAAAATCGTATTTTATGTTAATAATGATCGTCTCAATGTCATTATTTATATACATTAAAAAGGAAATTGTTACAAAATTTGGTGTAATAGTATATGAGGATTTTAGTAATTCTTTTTAATAAAATTGACAATTTAATATGAAATCCTAAACTCAATATACTGGAGTTTAGAGAAAAAAAGAAAGTTTAAACGGACAATTCAATTCTTTTAAAACTTAAATGAGTAATTATCTCATAGATCAGTTTTGTCAACCAAATTATCATAGTTTGAAAGTCATGATATGTAAGAGTAAAGTTTCAAAGCATATAAATAACAGTAATCACTAGATAAGATCTTTTACTCCTTTCGAAAAAATTAACCTGTTAAGATAGAACTCTAAGGATTCGTTTGATTGATAAAGGTGGATAGACAAACTAATTCCATGTAAGTTGAAAATTGCAAATCCGCATAAACTATGGGAAATCATTTTCTGTTTGAAAATAAGTCTAAAGTGGTTATACCTTCGAATTCGAACTTCATTTCAAACAGTCAAATTAGAATTCGAATTATTCGGATGTGACATTTTCCATGAACTTCGAGCTAATCAAACGGACCCTAAAATTCAGAGGAATTGCAATAAAATTTAGCTATAAATTTAAAATTGTGTGAAGTCATCTAAAACACTGTATTTATGTCAGCAGGATATTTTTATGAGAACTTGTGGTGAAATTTAGTTTAAGAAGACATGTTTGATAAGGTCTCCACTATATGAGAAAATTGACAATGTATTCAACTCAACATGCAGGGATTTCCACTGTGTAATTTAAAAGGGAGATTTTGTGTATTATTGCTGTGAAGATAAACTTGTAAAAAGTGGCTTGTGCTCGTTTCTGAATTTGGTTGTACAGTCAGAAAGATGTTTCACCTTAAAAGAGAATTTTTGAAATCTATCCGGATCTTCACAAGTGAAAATTGAACCACCAAAGATTAACGAGACCGGCCACGCTGCCACTGAATATGATCGTTGAGTTGACAACTGAGTCTAGCCATGATTCTACCTGTCGGATACTCAATCGAATCAACTGTAAGGGTCCGTTTGATAGACAAAAGTGGAAAAGAATTACAATTCCATGTTAGTTGAAAAATAAAAATCCACAAAACCCATAGAAATTCGTTTTTCATGAAAATAAAGAAAATGCCGTTTAAAGTAGTTGTACCTTGGAATTCGAATTTCATTTCCACTTTCATATCAAACGGTCAATATGAAATTGGTTTTCCTCGAATGTGACATTTTCCGTGAAATTCATGCCTATCAAACGGACCCTAAGTGTTATGCATAGGTCCAATCAATTTTGAACAAAAACGTTTTTAATATATAATTAATATAATTTTATGGCATATCTATTATTTAATTAATACTTAATTAATTAAAATAAGAGTTTGTAAATTCAAATCTTAGTAATTTGTTAATCACAAAGAGTTGTGATTATGAGATACAAATTACATATGACTGAATTTTAAATCATCCATGATCGTGAGTAATAACAAGATACGGATATCGTTATTACGATAAACCATTACATGTGGCATTTCTTAGTTGTGAAGTAAGAAGCCGATTTCACAAGTTAAAGCGTGGTGATACTTAAATGAATACGTGGATATTTTGTTATAAAACAAAATATTGGAGATCCGTTGGGGAGATTTTACATGGATAATTATCTGAGTATCAGTGGTCAATCTTTGACGATCGGTAGTGAAATTGGTCATTTGACTTGATGTTATTATAGTGTCTTATATGAGTATAGTCATATTTTGGTAATGTTGGATGTTGCTCTGCCAATGGCCACTGATACGGCATCGTTCGGGTGTGTCAAGAATTATTTGAAGATTGTGAATAATTAAGAGAGCATTCGTCACTCTTAGATAGTAAGAGATTATGATCTACATTCCATCCAATTAAACTCTTCATAACTCTTCAAATTCTTATTAACTATAGTGCGTAACAATTGTATAATGATCATATTAACTACATCAGTTTGTCCATCGATTTGTGGATGACAAGTAGCAGAAAACAATAACTTTATACCTAACTTATACCACAAAAACCCTCCAAAATGACTAAAGAATTTAACATCCTTATCCAATACAATGTTCCCTAAAATCTCATGTAAACACATTATTTTCTTAAAGAATAGATCTGCAATATTGGTAGCATCATCAGTTTTATGACATTGAATGAAATGTGCTATCTTACTAAATCTATCTACCACCACAAATATAGAGTATATTCATTTCTTAATTCTAGGTAAACCCAATACAAAGTTTATAGACAAATCAACTCAAGGTTCATTAGGAACATGTAAAGATGTATACAACATTTGATTTAAAACCTTAGATTTAACCCTTTTACAAGTGATGCATCGACTACAAACTCGATCAACATCAATTTTCATCTTAAGACAATAAAATTGTTAACTTAGCATCTCTAAGGTCTTCTTAACCCCAAAATGTCTCATCAAACCTCCACTATGTGCTTCACGTACTAATAATTCTCTCATTGAATATTTAGGAATAACAACTTATTTTTCTAAAATAAATATCTATCATGCTTAAAGAATTTATCTACAGCACATTTATCACACTATTCGTATATATTAGAAAATCTTAATCATTAGCATACATGTTCTTGAAATATTCAAATCCTAGAAATTTAGCACTTGGAGGGAAGTTAATAGTACATACATTCTCGATAATTCATCTGCTACCACATTTTCTTTACATTGTTTATACATAATGACATATGAAAATGTCTCAATGAACTCCATCCACCTTGCATATCTCTTGTTTAGTTTACCTTGACCTCTCAAATGTTTCAAAGACTTATGATCGATGTGAATCAAGAAATCCTTTGGCCATAGGTAGTTCTACCTTGTCTCCAAAACTCGAACAAGAGCATACAACTCATTGTCATATGTGGGATAATTGAGAGCTGTTCTACTTAACTTTTCGCTGAAGTAAGCTATTGGTCTTCTATCCTTCATTAAAATAGCTCCAATATATATTTCTCTGAGGTATCACATTCAATCTCAAAATTTTTGTCAAAGTTAGGAAGTGATAAAATCAGTACCTTACACAACCTATCTTTAACAGTATTAAATGCATGTTCTTGTTCAACGCCCTATTGAAATCCTACATTTTTCTTGACAATTCCGTGGATGGTGTGGCATTTGTGTTGAAGTTTTTAACAAAACACCTATAAAAATCACTCAAACTGTGAAAGCTCCTTATCTCAGTTATGCTTTTAGATATTGGTTATTCTTTGATAGCCTTAATCTTCTCCTCATTCACATCTATTTCCTTTGCACTAATTACGTACCCAAGAAAAATAATTTTTTCCATGTAAAATATACACCTTTTAAAATTAGCGTAAAGTTGTTCTTGTCTTAATACCATAAGCACGCATATTAAATGCTCTATATGCTTATTATGTTTTTACTATAAACCAAAATGTCATCGAAGTAAAATAATATGAATTTATCTATGAATGCAGGCAAAACATGGTTCATTAAGGGTCCGTTTGATTGTAAAGGTGAAATTTGGGTGGAAATAAAACGAATTGCGGGAAATTGAATTGTCTAGAATTTTTTTTTCAGATGGAATAATAATTAATTGTGTTTGATTGGTATAATTTTTCACCCAATTCGTTTAGCTTTGTTTTTGGAATAAGTTTTTTACAATTGAAGATAAAATTTCTTTGGATTACCAAAAGGTAAAAAAAAAATTCGAATATTTGTTATTCGTTTGACTTTGTTTTACATGAAAATTTTCAATAAAAGTGATAAATTTTTTTATCATTGAGTCTAAAATTTTTTCCAATTGCCTAAAAAAAAAAAAGAAAAAAAAAAAAGGGCTAGAATTGCATTTCCCACCATAATGTTGGGAAAGACAATTCCCTAAAAAGACGGAATTGAGGCGTGTAAGTGGGAATTCCACCCCAAATTTGGTTTATCAAACAACCATAATTGCATAAAGATGGAAATTTTTTTTCATTTTCCATAGAATTCCTTTACAATCAAACAGGGCATAATTGCATAAACGTACTAGGTGCATTAGTAAATCCAAATGACATGACTAACCATTCATGCAAACCATATTTAGTTTTAAAAGCATTTTTCATTCATCTCATTCCCTCATCCTAATTTGATGATAACCACTTTTAAGATCAATTTTACTAAATATGCACGAGTCATGTAATTTATCCAATATGTCATCTAATCTAGGAATAGGATGACGATACTTTACTGTCATTTTTTATGGCCTAATAGTCAACATATATTCTCCGGTTTTCATCTTTCTTTGGCACAAGTAACACTAATACGACACGTAGACTCATACTCTTTCTTACATATCCCTTGGTCATCAATTCATCAACTTGCATTTGAAGTTTCTTGTTCTCCTTGGGATTTCTTCGGTAAGCCGACATGTTTGAAATGATAGCTCCAGGTACGAAATCAATTTGATGTTCAATGCCTCGAATGGGTGGTAACCCACTAGGCATGTCCTCCGAGAATACGTCCTCGAATTCCTACAACAAAGAAGTACACAAATTAGAGAGGTGTGTGTTAAATTCTTCAAGATTGAGGAGTGACTTCATGTAGACCAAAAAGATCACTAGTTGCTTTTTTACTACTGTTCTCTTCAACTCACTTCATTTTGCAAAGAAATTCACTCTCGACTTTTCTCTTCTCTTGGAAGACTCTTTTTTTTTCCTCTTGTGACTCTACCATTTTTTCTCATTACCAGCCATCTCGTCATTTTCTCTCTTGCTCTCTATTTTCCTCAATATTTTTTCTTACCCACTTTTCAATTTAATTTGATTCTCATACACTTGTGCTAGTATTAATGACGCAAGAGTAATATATTTTCCGTCCTTGATAAAGCTCTACATATTTTTGTACCCATCATGTATCACTTTCCTACTATATTGTCATGTCCTCCCCAACAAAATGTGTATGGCATACATATGAACTATATCACGCATCACTTCATCATGATATCTACCAACTAAGAAACTAACCAATACTGTCATGTTTGCCTTAATCTCCCCACATTTATTCAACTATTGCAGTTTTTAAGGTTTAGGATGTTCTAACATGGTTAATTCCAATTTCTCAACAAGTGCAGTGCTAGTCACATTGTTACAACTATCTCCATCAATAATCATACTACTTACCCTGTTGTTGATATAACATCTCATATGAAATATGTTCTCCCTTTGAAACAACCTCATCTCCCTTGTTGTTATCCCAATTCGATTTCAAAGATGGATTAGAGCCTGAAGAACCCGATGGATACCTTGCTGTCCCTTCTTCTTCAGTTGTCTTTCCATTTTTCATAGCTATATATAACATGTTTTCCAACTCCACATAATGTTTCAATTCAACTACATTAGCTATTTCCCTATTCAAACCATTCAAAAATCGGGTCATGGTGGCCTCCCTGTCATCCTCAACATTCGCTATAATCAAAGCAATCTCCATCTCATTATGATAATCATCCGCACTTCTTAATCCTTGTTAGAAGCTTTGCAACTTTTGATGAAAATCCCTATAGTAATGATTAGGCACGAACTCCTTCCTCATGATAGTCTTCAATTCTTTCCATATACCCCACAAACTTGAACTATCGTTTGTCCTCAAACAAGATGATGATTTAACTCAACACAAAACATGGTCCAATGACTTGCCGTGTCTTGGGATTAGAATTCAGTAATCAATATAGTGAACAGTTTGAACAGTGGAAAATCAAATCAATATCCACTTATTATATGCAAAGCCTGACACGTGTGTGTGTGTATACTCATGCAAATATACTCAGCTTATGATGGGTTCAAATCCCAAACCAATGTAGTTAGTTTTTCCATTCTTCTCTTGAGAGATACACACCCCAAACTTATTCTTTTCACTCAATTATCCCGGGGTGTGTTCTAGAGTAGAGATTTGATTTACTTAAGTTCTCACCCTCTCTTAGTTTGGATAGACCTCGCAATCACAAGTTCACAGTTTAACAAGCAGGGATTCTCCTTTTTCTTTGATTGGTTCAACCTCTAAGACTAAACTAAGCTATTTGTCATGCATCAAAGGTATAGTTTCATCAACTACATGTCTTGAGGCTCTTTTCTCACTCCATTTTATTTTTTTTAACATATCTCATTTACTTTCTATATAACTCATGTATCGAGCTTTAAGCCGATGTCCCAAATCAGTTGATTTTAGGCCACCATGTTTCAATCACCCTTGCAAGCTTACTTACTCAAGTTATAAAGGTTTGAGAATATGTATTTTCACTCTTTTTCTTTTGACTCTTTCCCTCTTGCTTTCTATATGTCTCCTGTAGCGAGTTTTATGCCGATGACTCCCAAATCAGTTGAGTTTAGGGCATCAGGTTTTTATTCACCCTTACAGGCTTACTTACTCGGGTCATAAAGGCTTGAAAAGAGTGTTTTTTTCACAAAAATTATGCTATGTCCCTATTTTTCTAGACATTTAGTTTCAAAAACCAACCTCTAACTTAAAACTTTCACCTCATCTTCATCTCATTGGTCTAAACAATCCATACAACACAGTTTTCATGCATGGAATCCCCACTCATCTCAATGTTCTCCTGCAATAGATAACCATCACCAAACTACTATAGGAATAGATATTTGAATAGTACAATAGAGGACTTTCCGGTTCAACCTATTAACTCTTCTATAGTTCGTGAACCCCATCTCTATCTTAATATGCCCATCATGAGTGTCGTGCGTAAAAAGTGTCCAATTTTACACATAAACCAGTATTGATCAATCTAACATGCACAATATCCACTATTCATAGCTCATAATAATTCTACTAATCACATCATTGCCGGCAAAGCAATTAAACCCATACAAGCACACAAACAACACAAAAACAAGTACTGAAATAAACAAAAACGATATTTTTTTTTTGTTTTTAAATAACACACAGAAAGCAGTGAACACATAATAGACAATAAAAACATATACGAACATCGATGGATAATGAAAGTAATGCGAATGCCAAGTTTACCACTTCAGTTAAACAAATTCGACCTCCCCCCCAAACTTATACAAACATTGTCCCAATGTGCATGTGTAAGTTTGAAAATAACAGAATTTGACAATACTTATACAAAAACAAAATATTGGGGAAGGAACTCCCTTGATCAAAATGGAGGTGGCGGTGAAGATAGCATAAACGAGCTGGGCCCGGCAGTGGTATTGTCTTGTGTCGGAGGCATCTGAAAGAACACAAATGAAGAAATCAATGAACGCATACAAATCGGCACTTGAAATCCCAAATCCCCCAAACATTCTTCAATGCATGCATATTTCGACCTACAATATGTGGTGGACAACCCAAAATGACTTAAAATTGACAATTCCCGAAAATAGTGCATGTTCAACTGGGTATGTTCACCCCCGGACACCACCGAGAAAAATCAAATTTTGTCCGAGCATGTTTTGGGCATATAATATTACTCACTTTGAACTACCACATATAAAAAATTTAGAGCATTTGGACTTCGTTTGAATAGGGAAAACAATGGGCTAAGTTGATGACGTGATGGGTGGTGCCCTAGTCATGTATGTGCCTATAAGTGCCATGTGAAAATGGTGTGTCCTTCCAATATGTTTAGCAATTAATTTCAACAGATTAAGCAAGGTGGCATATACACTACCATGTGGAAATTTGAAATTCAATTGAATATACATAAAATGGCATTGAGACATTAGATCAAACCTTGCAGGCATGAGGTTTAGTTCGACTTTGGGCATACAATGCAAGTCAGAATTTAAGCCAAATAATCACAAACAACCCATTCAAAACACTTCACTAACCAAAGCCCAAACTCCTTAAACATGAATCCATGAATGTATCAAATTTACCAAGAGAAATGAGGGAGATTGGGGAGATTTACCTTGTTGCTGTGATATGGTTGGGATAGATGAGTCCAATGAAGATGAAGTCGAGCAAAGAAGATGATATGATGTGTAATGTGATGTGGTGGTCGAGTTTCTGGGTTGGTGTCGAGTTCGTGTGCGTGAGGTGGAGTGCTGGTGTCGAAGTCTGAGTGTTGGGGAGTGTGGGAAGACACCGGGTGTGAGGGATTTAAAACTGGATTTTTTTTTTCCATTTACTCTATGCGGCCGCATAGAATAAATATATGCGGTCGCATAGAGGAAAATGTCATGGCCAAGGTAGGCCTTGACCAATTGAATGCGGTCGCATGCCAGGTAGTCTATGCGGTCGCATAGACTACTAGAACAAGTTTTTACGTGTATTGTCAATATTTTGCTCTATTCGATCATCCCGACACCCAAAACCTCAATTTTCGTGCTTAACAAGTTAAAATGAGTGTAGCGAGTGTATGCAACATAGAAAAATTTCAAAATGTACTCAACTTTTTAAAAACTTGTTTTTAACCATTTTACCCCAAAATTCCAATTTGTTGCCAAAAATACCCCTCGACCACTCAACGCCCCCCAAAATTTATCAAAACACATTTGAAACTATGGGAAGTGTAAGTACACTATAAAACATAGTCAAAACCACATTGAACCATAAAATCACGTGTTAGCCCGAAAATATTTCGAAACAGCTCGTTTTGCCTTGAAATGCGTGATTTTGACCCCAAATCTCCCAAACATGATTTCAACACCCCATTATGTATGAAAAATACATTCAAAACTTGTGTGAATCACGCTTAGACACTTTGTGAACTACCTAGGTGATCGATAACCTAAAAACTACTAAATATGCATAGAAAACATGAGAAATCCTAAATCTATTGCATAAAGCGGAATAAATAAAAGGGTAGAGATGATGTGTTACCTCCCATCCAGTGCTAGTTTATAGTCTATAGCTCGACTATGCCATGTTAGTCTGATTTCGGTGATGTGAGAGCAACTCTTCCAACAACGATTTCTTTCTTATTGCAGCTTTCTTCCAGACTTTAACCGTACCTTTATCCATGTCTTTTGATTTCTCCACATCTCCTGTCTCAAACTCCACAATGTAGGCTTCTTGCTTCTCACAATTTTGAGTGGGTTGAGTATGTACATTATGATCATTAGCAGTGTTTGAAGAGTCTTGAGAAACAGTTTTGTCCTGCTCCGCATCCTCTACCACATCAATTTGATAGCACTTAGCTGACTCGGTATGGAAGTCCATGGCTTTGAAGATGTGAAAGGTGATCTTTTCTTCGCCAAGTCTCATATTTAATTCCTCCTTTTGAACATCAATTAGAGCTCTGCTGGTAGCTAGGAATGGTCTGCTCAAAATAAGTGGAACATTCTTGTCTTCTTTCATATCCAGAATGAGGAAATCGGCTGGGAAAATGAATTTGTCCACCTTGATCAGTACGTCTTCAATTATCTCCCTCCGATGTGCCAATGATCGATCAGCTAATTACAGCGTCACCATGGTTGCTTTGGCCTCGCCTAATCCAAGTTTTCTGAAAACAGAAAGAGACATTAGATTATTACTGACACCAAGATCACATAAAGCTTTATTAAAGTAGCATTCACCAATAGTGCAAGGTATAGTAAAACTCCTTGGATCTTTCAGTTTTGGTGGGAGCTTTTTCTGAATAAGAGCACTGCACTCCTCTGTTAGCATCACTGTCTCATGTTCCTCTAGATTTCGTTTCTTGGAGATAACCTCCTTCAAGAATTTGGCATAGTTAGGCATTTTAAACAGTGCTTCCGTAAATAGGATGTTGATATGAAGCTTTGTGAAATCTTCAAGGAATTTCTTGTACTGTTGCTCCAACTTATGCTTTTTCAACCTCTGAGGGAATGGAATTGGTGGCTCGTAGGGATTGATAGGAGCAGGTGCTTTATTCTGTATCTGAACCTTCCTTTGTGGATGTTTCCTTTGTTTGTTCAATTGTTTCCTTTCCAGAAGGCGATAGTGTTTCTTTGTCCGCATCCAATCTTTTCACATTGATTTCTGGTAACTGAACCCCACTTCTCGTAGTAATGGCTTGACATTGTTCCCTGGGATTCACCTCAGTATTGCTTGGCAAGGTACCTGGTACCCTTCCTTTCACAGCCAGTGTTATCTGTCCTACCTGAGTCTCCAGGTTCTTAATTGCTACACCTTGAATTTGAAGAGCTGTTTCTGTCTTCTCCATGTACTTTTCAGTTTTCTTCATGAATTTTGCCAACACCTCATCCAGTTGGACCTTATTCTCTTGTTGAAACTGCCTTGAGGTCTATTCTGATTTTGGAACTTGTTTCGATCTTCTCTCCAAGAGAAATTTTGATAATTTCTCCACCCAGGATTGTAGGTTTCAGAGTTAGGGTTGTTTTGTTGACGTTGACCCCACTGTGCATATTCGGCTTGTTCTACCCCTTGTGAAAGAATTGAACATTCTTTTGTGCTGTGTTCTGCCCCCACACTATTCACAATTCGATTTTTTTTCTTGTGCTGCATTTGCTGAATGAGATATGATTTCTACCTTATGAAACAAGGAATCAATTTTAGCAGACAAGGCTGAATAGGTGTCAACTTCATAGAGACCCGCTGATTTCTTCTGAACTACGTTCTCGGATGACCACATTGCTAAAGTATTTGCCATCCTTTCAAACAACTCCCATGCTCCGTTGATAGTTCTTGTGGTTAATGAGTCATTGGATGAAGAGTCTACCATGCTTATGAAAGATGGAAGTAGTCCTGTATAGAAGAATCGAATCTGGGTTGTCTTATCAAACCCATGCTGAGGACACTTCCGTAGCATATTTTTAAACCTGTTCTAGACCTCATCGAAAGATTCAGAGTCATTTTGTGTAAATACTGATATAGCATGTCTCAGTTGTGCTACCTTGGCTGGTGAGAAGAACTTAGTGCAAAACTTGTGAGCTAACTCATCCCAAGTGGTTATGTTTGCAACAGGAAGTAAGTCCAGCCACTCCAGAGCTTTATCTCGTAGGGTGTGTGGAAACAACCTCAGTCTGATAGCATCATTTGAAATTCTTTGGAATCTGAAGTGTTGACACATATCCAAGAATCGCGATATGTGTGTTTGTGGATTTTCAGTAGCCATCCCGTGAAATTGATGTCCATTCTGGAAGAGTTGGATGACATTCGTTTTCAACTGAAAGTTTGGCTGCCCAAATGGTGGATGGACAATGTTAGATTGACTTTGGACGACAAATGGTGCCATGAAATCTCCCAGTAACCTATTCCCTTCATCTCCTACCTCTGCATTTTCCAGAGGTGCCGGATCGAGTTCTGGCCATTGATACTTGGTCTTTTGTTGGGTTGCTACTGCTTCTCTTAATCTACGATGAAATGTTCTCTCGATTTTCAGATCAGTTGGAATCAAATCACCGTCAACCGATCTTCGCATATAAGACCTGAAAGAAGAACAATAGTAGCACTCAGATGAATAAGAAATAAAAAACTAAAAAGTTCGAATTAGTGTCTAAGTAAATAAAACCAAATTAAATTAAATCCCCGGTAACGGCGCCAAAAACTTGACACGCGAAAATGTGTTCGACTTATAGTACCGCAAGTGTACGGTTCGTTCAAGTAATAAAGTAGATTTTTAAGTCCAAGTATCGTTCCCACAGAGATTTAATAGTTCGACGATATTTAATTCGACCTTAACCGAAACTGAAGACGTGATTTGAGTTTTTGTAACTAAAATTGCAATAAAACTAGTACTCTACTTATACAAAAGTGAATGAATTAACTAAATGAATGCAAAATTACGTGCAATAATATAACTAAATGAAAGATGTTTTAATAATCAAATAAAAGGCGTACTAGGTTCACGAATCCCATGCAACGATCTATTTCAATCCTAGTTCTACAATTTGACAATACGTTTGAATTATGACGAATCAATGTTCCTATTTTATTCAAAACTCTCTTTCGATTAAGTTTGAACATATTCTCATATACGATACCGACTATATCTCTATGACAGGAGCAAATATATAAAAATGCATGAATATCTATGAACACTTAGCGATTCACGTAAAGCATAACGGTATATCTCTATCCCCTATCGGACCCTACGATGATTTATATCCTGTCTAATCTATTTCTTCTCTTTAGAATGGATGAAATAAACCACAACACTCACATAATCATTGCGCATATAATTATGGATAAAAACAATGCATATAAATCATTTATCAATCCAAAAACGCATTTTAACGTCAAATATATAAAACTAGAAATCAAAATATCACATTACAAGGTTCATCGTTTACCTAGTACTATAAAATCTAGCCTAACATGATAAAACTAAGAAAAGAAAGAAAGCAAATAAGAGAAGACATCACCCTATCAAATCTTGAAGTGAAACCTTGAATCTTGAAGTAATCTCCTCGTTCTTTGCCTTCTTCTTGCTCTTCAATATATCCCAAGTAGTAGAATAATTCGCCCCCCCTCCCCGATTTCTGGTCGTGTTTAGGGTTAAAAAGGGGTCCTAGATTGGTTTTCATAAGAGATTGAATCAAATAAGGAAACCAGATTTTTCATGTCGGATTTGTACTATGTGACAACATACTGTAATTATATGCGGTAGCATAGTTATGGAGGATTTGGAAAATGTACTTGCTGGACAAACCTATGCGGTAGCATATATTTACACTATGCTACAGCATAGTGTAATGCACTTTAGAAATTTTCACATTCTGGTCTCTGAATTTCATTCCTTCATTCTTAAACTCCTTTCAACTTTCTTCTTTCTTCTTTCTTCTATTATCACTCAATTTGGACTTGGCTCTCTTCGATTCTCGATTTGCTCTCCGGGTCAACTTTTGAATAATTGCACTCAGGTCCCTAAACTTTTATTTTCTTCTGTTTTGGTCATTTTTTGCTCATTTTCGCTTACTTTTCGTTTTATCCATTAGTGTAGTCTTACAAACATAAATTGTACAGAATTAAACCATATTTCAATATATATACGTTCACAATTAGTCATGTTTTGTGGTCTAAATAAGCGTGTAAAACGCACTTATCAGGTTTCTCGCGATTCTGCCTCTTTGTTGTCACTACTTGATCCCACCAAGTAATATCATAATCACAAAATTAATCTCTTAAATTAATGTATGATAAAAGTTGTTACAATGAAAATAATGAGTTCTATGTATAAGGAACTCATATAAACCCTAGTTGAAACGGAATAAAATTCTAAAGATTATAAAAGATACCAAAAAATTAGTGTTTTGACATAATTGGGAGATTTTCACTTTGAAAAATTTGAGTGCCGGGTTGATGGTCACAGGCCAAAGCAAACTTGGTAGAAAATTCAAAGCCCCCTACTAGCTCATCAAAGCAATTAAAGTTTTGAGGTAATAAATTTAAGAAAAACTTTCACTGTTATAGGAAAAATTTCCAACCTAAGAACAATTACACTAGAGAATCACATAGGCAAAAAGAAGAAAGGGAAAGGGTCATGATATATTTGTGAAAGAATCAACCATCTTGCTCAAGATTGCTACTACAAAAAGACTAAGGAGTACAAGTTTAAGGACAAATTCCAAAAGGATCAAATAAAGTGTTGAAGGATGGTGAACCTTTATCAACATATTCAGTCAATTTTACTTGTGCAAGTAATGAATGGTGGTTAGATTCTGGAGCAAAATGATCACATTCATTTTGATAAGAGTTTGCTTAAATTTTATTAAACTTCAAGTCGAGAAAGCGTAACTTCGGAAAAAGACTTCGTCTCTTGTGTATTGGGAATTAAAAGTGTTGAGCTTTAGATGACTTCTGAAAAGAGTTTGATTTTTTATTAAGTTCGACATGTTCCTGAAATTAAAAAGAAATTTAGTTAGCAGGTCATTACTAGTCCAACAAAATTTTAAACGTGTATTGTAGTCAAATAATGTTGTAATAACAAAAAAAAAATATATATATATTTTTTTTATAAGAAATGATATATTATTGATGGATTTGTAAATTGAATATTGTTGATTATCTTTATCAAGATTCTTCCATGGTTCTTAATTTTAAATTTAATTGTTTGGGGCATGAAAAATTTGGTCATGTTAGTCATAGGAATACCAAGAAATTTATGGATCTAAATTGATTCCAAAAACTCAAGTTGATAATAATAAGTGTGAAGTTTGTGTACAAGCCAAACAAAATAATAAACATTTTAAATTTGTTTGAAAGGACCCAAACCTTTTAGAATTAATTCATAGTAATGTTTGTGATTCTAATATATTGTCAAGACGGATAGGTAATAAGTATTTTTCTACATTTATAGATGAGTAATCTGTAATAGGTATTTTTCAACATTTATAGTTGACTATTCTAAGTATTGCTACATTTAATTATTGAAAACTAAGTATGAAGCCTCTAATAAGTTCAAAATCTAAAAAGTGGAAGTCGGAAATCAATTAGAACGTAAGATAAATATCTTAAGGTTAGATAGAGGAGGAGAATAGAATAATTTTAAGATATTTTGTGAGTACAATGATATAATACATGAAGTGACACCTATTTTATTGACCACCATTCAATGGTGTTGAAAGTAAGAATAGAACTTTGATGGATATGGTTAATGCTATGCTCATAAATTCTGGAGTACATGAGAACTTATGGGATGAAGTTGTCCTATCTTCTTGTTAGATATTGAATTGAGTGACTTTTAAGGGCAATATTAAAACTCCAAATGAGCTATGAAAAAAGAGATTCCCTAGATTAAATCTCCTTAAAGTGTGGGGTGTTGACAAAGATAATTATTCCTGATCCTAAAAGAAAGAAAATAGGACCAAAAAATTGTAGATGCTATGTTGTCTACTAATGCACTTTATTAGAAAGAAGTTATCAATGATGAGTACGAGTTAATTATACAAAATAATACCTGAATTTTATGTGACTTGCCTCAAGGTAGTAAGGCAATAAGATGTAAATAGGTGTTTAAAAAGAAGTAGAAACCTAAAGAAGTATAGATAAATATAAGTCAAGCTTGTAACTAAATGATTCGCTCAAAACTTAAGGAGTTCATTATTTTGATGTGTGTTCTCCTCTTATAAGAATAACTACCATTAGGACATTGTTAGCATTAAATGATATTCATAAGTTGATCATAAATCAAACGGACTAAGACTGTATTTTTTAAATGGTGATTTAGATTATAGAACAATCAGATGGTTTTAAGGTCAAAGGACAAGAACATGGTATGTTCATTATATAGATTAAAGTAAGCGCCTAAATAGTGGCAAGAGAAGTTCAATAGGAGTTATACTAAATTATGGGATTAAGATTAATGCACATAACAAGTTGTATATGACAAAAAAGATGGCAACGAGCATATGATACTTTTTTATATGTAGATGATATATTAATATATGGGATAAATTTAGGTTTTATTAATGATTTGAAGAGTTATTTGTCTAAGAATTATGAAATGAAAGATTTGCGAGAATCTCATATAATTTTAGAAATGAAGTTAAGGAGAACATTTGAAAATATTTCACTAAATGAGTCTAGTGCAATCAAAAGATGTTGAAAACGTTTGGGTATTATGTTAATAAGCCACTTTCTACTCCGTGTAATTCAAATGTACACTTGAAGAATAATTTAGGTGAACCAGTTTCACAATTTATATATTCTCAAATCATTGGATTTTTATTATACGTAGCAAATAGAACAAGACTTCATACAACCTTTGATATTGAGAGACTTAATAGATATACTAGCAATCTAAGTAAAGAACATTGAAAAGCACCAGAGAGAGTACTTAAATTAAGAGAAATTGAGCGAATCTTCAGACTCCCCAAAAATAATATCCTCGGCCATTTTCAAATATTCAATTGATTGTATCTCCGAGGTACATTAAATTGTTCTACAAGTTATAGAAGTTATCCAAATGTCATTGAAGGATATGAGGATGCGAACTAGATAACTGATAATGTAAATATTAAGTCTACTACATGATATGTGTTCATGTTGGTGGTGGAGTCATATCTTGAGGTTCGAAAAGAAAAATTGTTATCTTAGAAAGTACTTTAGAATCAAAGTTAATAACATTGGATACATGTACTAATGTTGAGTGACTTAGAGATATATTAGTAGATTTACCATTAATAAGCAAGCAAATTCCAACTATTTCAATTTATTGTGAATGTAAAGCTAATAGAGCATGTAAACCAGTCTCATTCAAATAAGAAGATGAAGATGAGTAGACATATCCAAGCAAAACTTAAGTGAGTGAGGCTTTACTTGATAAATATGTTTTCTCTCAACTTCGTAAGATCTGAAAAGTATGTCACACAATTTATCCAAGGCTTTACCTAAAAAGGGTGCTAATAAATCATTGAGGGGGATCTGTTTAAACCCACAATGGAGTCACCCACATAAATAATTCAGCTTTTGTGATTGGAGATTCTATGAATAAGGTTCAATGGATAGAAATAACTTTGACTGTGTGACTTGTAAAAGTACTATATTATTTGTGCTCATTCTTATCGTCTCTAAATGAGTATGAGATGATAATTTTGCGAGGTACAAGTAATACACAACCCTATATAAAAGTTTTCATGAGGCGTTTGGCTATTTTCTAGAGACTCTTACTAGATACAAGATAAGAATGCATGACATTAACAACGCTATTCATTATGAATTGAGCCTAAATCGATATTTTATATAGGGCAATTGAAGTTTGGTAAAGAGATCTAATTTCTTGACTTGGTCAAAATTCAATTATTGTTCCCTCAAATGAAAATTGTTATCTTTAAGTAAGGTTCAAGTTCCGAAGAACCTAGACCTATTGCACTACATGACGTTACCAATATATATGTTTATCTCTATTCTAAAAGTTTAAACATTGTGGAGGATTGTTGTGAAAGATGAAAGTTATAAACTTTCAAATTAAAAAGTTGTTTTAGTTTTTCTTTATTTTAATTTTCCAGTTTTATCTTTGTTTTAATTTTACATATTTAATATAAGATTCCCTTATAATTTTAATAATTTTACTCATTTTAGTAATAATTTTAATAATTTTAGTAATAATTTTAACATCATAATTTTAATAATTTTAGTATGTAACTTATATTGGAGTGGATTAATTTTCATTATTGTGTGAGTTGAATTTTTCATTGTTTAACACACAACTTGAAAGAATACTCTCTATACATTTTTATTAAATATTCTCTTATAGTTTATGACAACTTTATACAAGATTTGTTAATCAACTGTGAGTTATAATAGTTTTATATTGAAACCGTACTTTGGGGATAGTACATGCACGAACGAGAGGTTATACGACTTTAGATAAGCTATTTTTGCAACTTTCTTAGACCAATCTTTCTAACTCACTTTTCATCCTTGCGTGATTTTAATTGTCGTTAAGTTAATATTTTATTACACAAATCACTTATTCCTTTATAATAAAAAGAATAATAAATATTCCATTAAACAGTGATTTAAAAGAAAACGATCATGATTGCCTACTTCATATTCATAGTTCAGATGCCAGAAAGACGTGGAATTTTCTACAGCAAACCATGACAAGAAATGCCCACAAAATGTTTTCCCTTTCCCTCCTTTCTTTCATTATCTTCAGTTGACAACTTAAAAATTATTAAAAGAAAAACCCTAGTTCACGAAATTGAAAAGAAAATACTAAATGGATGGCCATGCAAATTCCCTTTCTGACCTGTCAAGATCCAGTCCCTTTGAAGCCCAATTAATGATCTTAGATCATATAATGATTAGGATGTTACCTGAATTCTATCCAATAATTCATTTACTTTTACAAATCCCTCCAGCTGGATATGGTTCAAAGTGTGTGGGGATGAACCCTAAATCTGTAGTCTCATTGGTTATAGGGTTTTGATGGGATTTTGATATCAACTAATTTTCATCTCAACCACAATTTTTATTTTATTTTTTGGCATATGTGAACATAAATCAGATATCTTTTTCTCTTTTTATCGCTCAATCATGATCAATAAAACTCTATCATACATTATCACATTAAAGCATTCAACATATATTTCTTTTTCTTTTCACTTTCCGTCTTTTTTGTTTTTCAATAATTATTATATCTTTGATTTGGCGGCTAATAAATCTTTAAAAGAGACAAGAAACACTAAAAAAATAAAAAATAAAAATTCAGGAAGCTGTTTTTGAAGTCAATGAAAGTTAACTGGGGAAAATACGTAAACATAGTTAAATTTACACAACTTATGGCTAGAGAAAGAACTAGCAATATGAATCTAGTCCCTGTTTGGTGAAAATTAAAATCAGATTTTTAATAGATTTTAATAAAAGTTGATTAAATGTGTTGTTAAAAATTAGTGAATCCTATGAAATATGTGATTAAAATTAAATGTTGACTATGCCTTAAATTAAAATTTTGATTTTAATTCCAACCAAACATGTCATCTTGAAAGACGACTCATGTGACATACTATTAGATTGTTTTGTCTTTTATTTTATAATGTTCTGAACATTGAAGTGAACTGATGGATTTGTCTAAAAAAAAATTGATTCAATATGTCCCAATCGAATTTTAAAAACATCGCTAACCAAAGGTAACCTCAAAGATGAAAAGTGCTGCAATTAGCAAGTTGCTGATGCTTCTTAATCAAAGTCATGCATGCTTAAAAATAGAGCTGCCGACTTGAAATTTCGTCATATATTCCAAAAGATGAAAAATACAAGATAGATCTGCCTCTTAGGTAAATCGTGCATTCTTTTTAACTCTCTCTCTCTCTCTAAGGTAATTTTCTATTAGAAATGATATTTTCTTCATGTGATTCAATTCCCATGAAATATGTAATTAAAATTAAATGTTGACTATGCCTTAAATTAAAATTTTGATTTTGATCACAATCAAACATGATATAAATATCATCTTGAAAGACGACTTATGTGACAGTGACATACTATTAGATTGTTTTGTCTTTTATTTAATAAAATGTTCTGAACATTGAAGTGAACTGATGGATTATTTGATTCAGTATGTCCAAATCGAATTTTAAAAACATCGCTAACAATAGGTAACCTCAAAGATGAAAAGTGCCGTAATTAGCAAGTTGCTGATGCTGCTTAATCAAAGCCATGCATGCATAAAAATAGAGCAGCCGACTTGACTTTTCGTCTTATATTCCAAAAGATGAAAAATACAATATTGAGCTGCCTCTTAGGTAAATCATGTTGGAAATTGATTTAAAACTTGAGGAAAATTGGTTAAGAATCAAAAATCAAACATTAGAAAGTGTGACTTCATGTCAACTTCGGCCAAATATTCAAACCTGATTTATTTATGCAAATAGTTTGCCTCTTTGAAATGGGGATCGATCTGCCCGATTGGGTCGCAGGGGTCGTGGGGGCTCGAGGGCAACGCCCACGAAAGGTAATTTTGATTTTCGTGTATGTGTTAAAAAGTATATTTGGCATCTTGAAACAAATTTCGGATGAATGAGAAATTACGATACAAAGATGGAAGAAAAATAAAGGAAACCCAGATGACACAGTCGCTCAAGCGACAAGTGTTTTCGCTCGAGCGACGTCGAGTGTAAAGTGAGCAACCAACTCTCTAAATGTGCCGCTCGAGCGAGATAGTAGGTGAGAAGCGGGCGAAAATGGATTCCTGTGTCTATTGAGTTTTGGCTCGCAATATTTCGCCCACAACCCCTCATCCTCTATAAATAGGACCCTTTGGACGTCCCTTTTGAATACAATACCATTTGTGTTAGTGTTATGTTTTGTATTGGCGATTCTGTGAACAAAATGACCATCTTGAACAATTATAAAGTTTGGGGACTAAATTATAAAGTTTCATAGTTGATATGTTAGCTTTGGGTTTGAGATTTTATGTTTGGAACACGAAGGTAACTCGTCAATTTTTCGCTAGCTGCTCGTCGGACTTGTGCTCGAGCGGATGAAATAGTACATCCATCGCTCAACCTTTGTCCCACTATCGCTCAAGCGATAGACCCTTCACTCGAACGAAAGAGCTCCTCGCTCGAGCGACGTATTTAACTGGGCAACCTCATTTTTGATTTGCGATAAATTTATTTGGCTCATGTTTCCTAAACAGTCCAACATATAAATACTGGCGCAGCGTTATTCCGTCTAAGCAGGTTGAACATTATTCTCTCAATAGCAAACATCCTACATCAAATCTAAATAGTTCAATCTTTCATATTGAATGCGCCAACTTTGTTGAAAATATGAAAATAACCAAATCAAACACCAATGTTGAATCTTCTCTTGGTTCTGTCAAATGTTGAAGATCAAGGAAGATTACTGAAGAACGAGGAGTTCTTCTTGAAGATCCGTAGGAGATAAACATTCATGAAGAGTCAGGAGTGGAGTTTGTGTGCTCACTTTAGAATGACTGTTTTACAAAGGAGAGCCAGGTTTGGTGTTAGTGTGCACATTCCAAGAGAGTTGCTTCAAACTTCAGACAGGAGATCAGAAAGCTTGTGTTGCCAATTTTGTTGGTTGTCTGTAAGTTTATCAATACGTTTATAGTGAATTTCTGACTGGCCAAGGGCTCAGAGTTTTTTCCACGTTGGGTTTCTCCATGAACAATTCTCGTGTTGTTTATCGCTTTATTTACTGCTTTGATTATTATTTTATGTGATTGTGGTATTCAAACATAGAAAATTTGACTTGGTTGATTAATCACCTAGACATAATTAACCAGTGACTCGTTGTTTGTTAATTATTATTTTAATTTCGCATTTACACCTAACCACCCCCTCTAGGTATAGTTGGGTCGAATCTTGCGTTTTTCAAGTGGTATCACAACCTAAATTCGTGTCATGACCTAAGGGTATTCATGCTTTGTTTATGGCTATCTCCTGAGGAGTTTAGGAGAGTGTCTATGTGTGAGAATACTAAGGAGGTTTGAGATATTTTGAAGACAACCCACGAGGGTACTAAAACTGTTAAAAGCTTCAAATTACAAATGTTGACATCTAGGTTTGAGGAACTTAAGATGAATGATGATGAGATGTTTGATGAGTTATATGCCAAACTGAATGATATTGTGAACTCTAGTTTTTAATCTAGGCGAAAGGATCCCAGAAGTTAAAATCGTTTGAAAGGTCCTTAGATCCCTACCTGAAAGTTTTAGGGCTAAGGTAACTGATATTGAAAATAGTAAAGACCTAAATAGTATTAAGATAGAAGAACTCGTAGGATCCCTCCAAACATATGAACTGACCTTAGCACAGCCTAAGAAATAGAAATCAATTGCCTTGAACACCCGTAGGGAATATGATTCAGAGTCTAGTGATGTTGAGTCCCTTAAGGGTGATGAGATAGCCTACTTTGTGAAAAATTTTAATCAAGCCTTCAGGAATAGACAGAAATCACAGTCTAGGAAGAGGAGTCCACCTAGGAAGTTTCAGAGAGAAAAACATGATAAGAGTAGTGGTAAAGTGTTTAGTAGTGAGCTCCAGTCAATTAGATGTCATGAGTGTCAGGGGATTGGGCACTATAGGAATGAATGTCTTAATCTTAAAAGGAACTCGATGAAGGATAGAGGAAAAGCCTTAGTTGTTGCACTTTTTGATGATAAGTCTAATGATAGTGATCCTAGTGTGCAGTCAGATAGTGAGAATGTAGGAAAGTACATGGCCTTCATATCTCAGGTAGAGAGTGGATCTGATAAGGCTAATAAATAGGTTGTGTCTGACGACTCTAGTGAGAGCTATACTGATGACTCGGATGAGGAGAGAGACATTCGAGCAATTTATCAGGATTTATATGATGAGAGACTCAAAATTAAGAAATTGAATCATGTCCTTCTTAAGAAACTTGATTCGCTAGAGCGAGAGAAAGAGAAGTTAGCTAGTGAACTTCAAGACTCTACCGAAAACCTAAGTGAGTTGATGAGTAAGAATGAGAGGTTAAAAGAGACTATTAAAACCCTCACGTCACATGTGATCTAGAAAAATCCAATTCATAACTCGAGGCTTTCTCTAGTGGGACTAAAAAGTTTGATAGCATCTTAGGTATGAACAAGCCTGCAGGTGATAGAAGAGATCTAGGTTATGTTAAGAACAAGTCCAATGATACTAGTACCTCTAGGACTTCTTTTGTTCCGATTTCCACTCAGCCACACTTTGCTGAAAATTCTGACCCTAAAGTTAAGTGCATCGTAGGACAAAAGACTCGTAGGTATCGTAAGAACTCTAGTCCTCAAAATCATTATCAGCCACCTTATAAGTTTGAGCCCAGGTTTGTGCCCACATGTTATCACTGTGGAGCTTTGGGTCACATTAGGCCAAGGTGTTGTCAATTTGTACGTAGGGAGAGAAATCAGGATATTCCTAGTCAGGTCAACCATATTTCCAGTCAGGTTATTCAGTTGATTGAGATGATTTTAAAATTGACTAATTCTACCTTGAATACTAAGAAGGCGTGGGTCAAGAAATCTGATTTTGATCATCGGTACGCCACTGGTGCTTATGCACCCCCACTGATCCCGTTCATGGGAATTGATACGCATTGTACATATCATATATGCATTGTTGCATTCGTTTTACATCTTGCGTGCGTTTACTTGCTTTTGTTTGTTTGTTTGTTTGATTTTTGTTTTTGTTTTGTGTGTTTTTCATGCTTTTTGAAATATGAAAAATTTAAAAATCTAAAATATTTGTTTGTGTAGACTACTGCATCATGAGTGTTACACTTGATAATGCATGCTGAGATCGAATATGCATTGATTAGATGAATAGTCCAATTTCCATCACATGACTTGAGTTTTTGTGGAGTACTTAGTATATGTCCCGTCATGTATATTTTGCACTGCACACACTATGACCATGTAAATAGGTCTAGACCGCATGTGTGAGATTTGAGGCGTATGTCACTTGTTGATAGGGTGACTTTGAACATGAATTGACTAATTGTGTCAGACCTTAGTTCATATTCATACCCCCTATTTATAAAATTGGAATGCTCATATCTTAATGTTATTTTTCAAGGCTATTTGACTCGAGCAATTAAATCTGAAGGGTATTTCTATACTTAGTGCCTATAGTCACCTGACTTGGGATAACTGACCTAAAGCTCGCTACAAAGGCCATCTTAATTGCTCAATGAATTAGAACATGCACTTAAGATGAAAAATTATGAGCTGTTGAAAAGAAATATATTTTAACTAGTTCAATGTTGAAAGATCTGAAAAAGCATATATGCTCAAAGATAGGAGGAGTAAGAATTGACATATTAGCAAACGAACTTCATGTATAGGTCCTAATGTGCTTAAAAGTTTGACTTTCATAAGTAAGATGATAGATTTATTGATAGTGATTTTGTTTGTCCCTTGTCACACGTTTAAGGTTTGGAGACTGATTTACCTAGAAATAGTGACACATTACACATATGAGTCATATATACAATTTACTCCATTTGAACTTGATCTATGTGTGTGGGGCAGCACTTTGTTCTTAAAATTGTCATATTTGTGATCAACTGCATTTTCTCGTTGACCCTCAATTGCATTTTCTCGTTGACCAATATGTTGAAACACGTACCATTTATTTATTTATTTAAAAAAATGGGTGGTGTTAGTTTTGAAAGTTTTTGAAAAGGTGCTAGATGTGTCAATTTTAGAAGACCATGCTTAAAAATGAATTTTTCAAAATTCTAGTGCTATTTGTGGCATTTGAGCTTTCGCTCGATTTTCATTTGAATGTTGCTCGAGTGACCGTTTCAGATTATTTTCGCTCAAGCTTCGCTCAACCACCGCTCGAGCGACTGCCGCTTTTAAAACGCGACTGGACCTTCATTTGCGGCATTTCTTTTTGCATTTTCACATTTTTCTCTCGATTCTTCATCGTAAATTCATCAAATTCGTGCATTTAACTGTGTGGGCGTTCAACTTGGATTGTATTGACATCAATTTCGTCATCTATTTCACAAAAATTCGAAGGTCAGAGGCTAAACCCTAGTTTTCGCCCTTTTTACTAAAATTTGAGGATTTCAACTTTTGAGTGGTCTTTTGGCAGATTCCTAGTGGTGTCAACGAATCGAGCCGACTAGTGGGTCGAAATTTGAGGCTCGGGCTCAGCTCGAGTAAAGTAACAGAGCTTTTTACAGGCCGAGCCGAGCATGCTTGATTTTTTTGGTTTTTTTCCTTCTTTCTTGAATTTTAAGTCAGCACTACTGTTTTTTTTTAAATTCCCTCGATTCACGGGCCGGCTCAGGCTCGGCCCAAGCCTTGGCTCAGTGTTCCAAGCCGCAGTCGGGCCCGGCTAGAGCTTTTCACGGGTCGAGCCCGGCAACGAGAGCCGGCGAGCTTTTTTGTCATCCCTACCAATTCCTCTTAAGTGCTTATTTGTTGTGGCTAATACATGATGTTGTGTTTATGTTTGCATCATTAGTCATACATTTTTGTTCGATTTTGAGGCATTCTTGAGGTTTTTAGGGTTGTTGTATTGGTACCTTGAATTGATGCTTGCTTTGGTCTATTTTTGTGATACTTGAGGTCGAATTAGATGCTAAGGATGCTGTTCTTCATTGTATGTTGTTGGTTTGGCCTTGGTTGCCTTGAATTTTTCTTTGAATGTCTTGATTTTTGCTCGCCCACAACGTGTTCGATATAATGCCTATTAGGCTCCCTCGTGTGTTGTTTGCTACACTTTTGTACACACGGGTCATTATTCGTGTCATGAACACGTCTATACTTTGGTGCCTCATTTTGGAATTGAATTGCATCGGTTTTAGCTTAGGTGACATGAATACACCATGTTTTGACGCCACTACACTACGTCACGACGCTACTACACCATGCCTTGACGTCACTGCGCTCGTGCCTTGACGTCACTGCACCACGTCCTCAGTCTTTTCTTGACACTTTTGCATTAATTTTCTTACATTAGTCTGTTTTTACTTCGTTTTGCGCGTCAGGACATATTTGTGCATTTGTATATCGTTTTGCGTGTTTGTTCATTTTCACATCGTTTTGCGTGTGTTAATGTATTTTTACATTATTTTGCATGTTTCGACGTATTCCTATATCGTTTTGCATGTATGCTTATCTTGTGCATCATTTCACGCATTTTCATACATTTGGTCACATTGTTGTACCTTGTGGTCTGTATTATTCTTCTTAGAATCTCTTGACGTGTTTGTTCTGCAACTATCTCTCAGATGCCGCCGAAAAGATTTAGGACTGCAACACAGCAGCACAGCGACTCATCTTTCTTCAGCCGAGCCCAATTCATATCCGAGACTGCTCATGAGGTCTTCACCTCTCAGTTTTCACACCGCTTAGTTTTAGTTGAGCGTGAGGTGATCTTATCTGACATTTCTCCTGATATCTTTGCTATATTCACTTCTCGGGGTTGGGATCTCATTCTTACTGGTCTAGTGTCTCCCCCTAACCTTCTTGTTCACGAGTTCTATGTGAACAGTCATGAGATCAGTAATGATCCCACATTTAGGGTATATATTAGAGGTCGCATTATTAGGATTTCACCTGATGTTTTGGCCGAGTCTCTTCATATTCCATGGGTTCTTCACCCTACCTTTCCATATCTTTCGACTGAGACTGGTCCGTCTCACATAGTGGCTTATTCTTCACTATTTGACTCTCCTTTGATTGGAGGTTTTACGGCGGTTTGCACTGGATCGCTTTCGACTGACCGATAGGTTTTCACTACAACATATTCAGTCATTTATAGCTTGCGAAAAATGCTATCGTAGGTGGTGTTATTAAAAGTCATAGCTCTATTATAACATTTTATAAATGTTATTATAAAATGCTATAAAAAAAAATTTACATAGCATTTTATTATCGTAATGCTTTGAGTATTTATAGCATTTTTGTTGTGCAATCTTTTTTAATTTGATAGCATTTTTTTTGGCTATAATTTTGACTTTAATAACATTCTTTAATCATCATGATTACATTTTCAATAGCATTCTTTTTCCATCATAACTTGTTAATATTTATAGTATTTATTGAATATAATGTATTATTTTTTATAGCATTTTTTTATTATAATGTATACATATTACATATCATTCCTAATTCCATAATTATCAAATGTAAACATTCAATACCATTATGTTTTGGACTAAAAAATTTAAACAACAATAACCAAGCCAATAATAAATTCCAAACAACCATCAATATTGTTTTGTAGAAATTTACAAATGTAGCTATTCAATAAAGAAATCTAATTATGTTATGTCTCACACCAAATACTAATAGAATATATGCTTGAAAATGATATAAACACAATTAAATTAGAATCATATCATTCTAGTTCTTCAAAAGAAAATTTCTTGAACTCTTGCAACTTGTTTGGAGAACATATCCATCAAATCAATGATGCATTCAAATCTGAAAATTAATAAAGTCATACAACTTGTTAGATTTTAAAATAACATAAAGTAAAAAAAGAAATCAAAGCTCCAATTAGTGACCAAAGATAATAGGGTATAAAATTTGACCTTGTTGTATATGCTATTTACTCTATTACAACTTTATCACATGGCCATGCAACTGTGGTACCAACACTTTCTTCAATACAAGTCATATCAGAGTAGGCCTCCACAAAAATGCATTAAGTTTCATAGCTGCATCAACCCAAACTCTCACAGCATTAGGTCCTAGAGGAATGTGATGAACCAATATTTTTGGATCATTTGAAGACCAACGTCCTTCTGCCACCACTTCTCCTGTTTCGGTCCAATCTAGTAGCTTACACTTACTGTTGATTGTATTAGTGTTTACACTCTTCAACAACACAAATTCAGGAGCCACGTTATAGTCAACTTTAAAAATACGTATAAATTATCAATGAAAATGAAAATGAATGATAAATTTTACCAATGAAAACGATAGTTGAATATTAGATAATTCTTCACTTTGATTTTCCTGAAACTACAAAGATAAAAAATTTCAAAAACTAGCTACTAAATCATGTGAAGTAAAAGTGTATATGAGTTATATTTCACTTAAAGGAACTTATTAACTTGTTTTTTCAATAAGTCATTGATTGTCCTCTCCATATCTGCCACTTGAACCTTTAGTTGATTTGGTTCTTCCTTCAAATGAGCTATATTAGATTCCATTTGAGTTAATATGGAATACTTTGTGTAGCAAACTTCACCTCTAATCCCTCGTAATCGTCCACTATTCTCCAGACCAAGTACTTTTGAAAGAGCATCTTCTTTTATATTAGTGTTAGAGGCATGCTGACTCACATCTTTCAAATTTTTCTAAAAGACAGTATATAAGTGTATATATGTGTGCACACGCGTGCATATAAAAATATATACAGAACTTAAAAAAATAAATTATTTATACTTACAAGCGTCTCTTCAACAAGTTTGCATATAGGTTCACCATTCTTTTTTATATGTGCTGCTGTCCAACCCTTTTTTCGACCTATAGAAGATGGATTGTTGCTCTTCTTTTGCTAAGAGAATGAAGAATAATTTAATAATAATCTAGTGCAAATGATTTACTTAGACAAATTAAAGATGGCTTGTGGAATATTACCATATCTTCATGCAATCCAGCATATCCCTTGTGACTACATGTATGTGGAATTTGTTTTTCTCGAATTTCTCTAAACCTTTTGCTTTTAGTATGATAATTAGATTTCCAAACTTATATCGAGTCAAAAATAATTAATCATAGCTTAGTACATAATTGTTATAGGCAAAGGAAAAATGAAGAATTTACCATAAAATCTGTACTTGTCTTTTCCTTCACAAATTTCTTCCATTGTTGGGGTTCAAGTATACTATCAGGTTTGAGTTTCATTCTTTCAGCTTCATTTGGTGTTTCTCTAATCTTTTTTACAAGTCGAGACTTTGATGCTCTCTAGAGTCCACCCATTTATTTAAAAATGTAATCGTTTTTCCATTCTTCATCAACTTTAAACATTTGCTGCAAGTTATAAATTTTCAATTTCATGCAATATCAAATATATATTACATTTTATTGTATAAACATGAATTATTTTGAAGGATGTATCTGAATATCTTTCCACATAACAAGTTTTATATCATCTTAAAGATACCTCAAATCAAAGGTCTCAATTAACACACCGCGTCTTGATGAGTTTTAGTTAGCTCCAGTTGTCGCTCCAAACTACCTTGCATCTCAACCACTCTAGCAACTTCACTCTGATCAAGAATGTAAGCATAACAATGTCAGCTAGCCAAAGAAATTGTTTTGTAATAAATTTTGGTAACACATGTTGTACTGCAATAATTGGGCAATCAAAGTATTAGGGAAATATTCAAACGGAATCTGAAAAATATGACAATCACAAAGATTACAATATATTTTTCCACATCTAGGAATGCCTATCTATATGTAAATGGATAGGAAGTGATCATGATTCACTAACCCAATATTCCTTTGTTATAGGATAATTTTAAATTGAGAGGAAGACTGGTATTTCATTTAAGATTATACTTGTTAAGCGTGCAAATTTAATTTACACGTTTCTCACAAATATATCTATCCTTGGGGTCAACATGGGTTATGCACGGTTCAGATTGAGCCATAAAGTTGGATATATGTAACTAGCAATTTTACACATTTGTATTCATTTTCATATCTTCCTATGCTGCCTCTTAAAATTATCCCTTGCGCCTTTCTAACATCATCATGTTCTTTACAATATTTTCAAGAGAAAAAAGAATCATTGACCAAGGGATACATTATAGTGGATGAGAGATTACAGAGAGAGGATAGATAGGATAACATGGCTCGAGTACATATAGCAAGACCTTTTAGAATTTAAAAATATTATATATGATCTTGTCAGTACAGGCAAATGGACTACTGGATTTTAGAAGCCTATTTAGAGAAGTTAGATATGTTCAATAAGTGACGCAGAACGGAAGTCAAGATTTACTAGCGTAAATCCAAAGAACTTAAAATTGGAATCCACTAAGAAGAACAAATTTTATTTCAAATCAAAACCGACAGCTTTCAATGACAAAGAGCCTTAAATAGTCTCTGAAAACCCTAATATAAGAAAAAAAAAAAAAAAAAAAGACCAAAATAGACGTCCCTTAAATTCAAAACAACTAAAACAACAAAATAGGAAAACCGCTAAAAACTTCAACTACTCGGCGACGTGCCTTAAACTACAATTTTGAGGATGAAAACAACCTCAACCGAAGATACCCGGGTTGGGATGGTACGAGGCTCCACTTCCCATCTTCGAAAACATATTATAATAGAAATTCTGATGTTCGAGCTAAAAGTTATGTCCATTTCTTCGAAACATCCGTTCTCTTGGCCATTTTCCTATCCAACTCTTCCTCAAACTCTATTTGGTAGTTACCCATTAGAAATTGGTATAGATTTTCATCTCTAATCTATTTAGAAGTTCTATATCAAGCTGCAGCCTTGAGAAAGTTTTGCTGATTGAAGAAGGAATTTGGACGATTTATTATGTTCCTTGGATTTTAACAGATTGAGCCAAAGTTGAGTAGTGCTTAATGAGTATGTTACCTAAAAGATACCTTGACTTGAAACTAATGATGCACAATGGAATTGTCAAGGGAAAGAAGGCATGTGGGTGGGTGGGTGGGTGGGACTTGGGAGTCATTAGTTACATTAGTGTTAATATACAATTCGATGAAGTAGAGAGAGCAAATTAACATACCTTATCCTAGTGTTAATATACAATTTGATTCTATAAATTTTCATAAAAAACTTTCTAAACATTTATATTTTGATATCAACAAATATTTCACCATGAATGTTCCTATAATAATTAGCTTAACTACCACGATATACCTTCCTCACTACCCAGTTGTCAATACATACTAATGCCATTGTGGTGCTATAAATTTGCAAGGGAGAATTTTACATCATTGGACAATATTAAAGAAGAAAAAGAAGAGTGTCTAGCCTTGGTCAATACTGAGTACCAACCATGCATTTGATGTTTCCAAATTACTGTCTTTAAGCCACAAAATATCAAACCGACAGCCTCCAAATGCCACCATCATAGTACCTCCAGTTCCATTTGGAATAATCACCCATTATCACACCACGTGTATATACCACCATCACTACTGAACAATCATAAAATGACCACCTGTGCCAGCATTGAAATTAGGAATGCCTAGGCCAACACTACCAGAACCTCCACACCAATTTCACAAAACTGTCATTCCCTGCACATACCACATAAAGCTACCACTATTCCAACATTAATGTTGGGAATACAATGGTTCTACTCAAATTTGGACTCAAAGCCACACAATTTAGAAGAATATTAGATCCGTGTTTAGATGACTGGGTCTCGCTATATGAAATTTAATGCAAGTCTCATTCCCAGTGCGTGGAGACCAAGGACCTAGAGATGACAGGATAGCTAAATCAGGGGACATTTTTTTCTTAAGTCTATTTTGTGCTCTTTTTTATTTCATCCTTTATATCCAGATACAATTGTACTAAGTTCCAGCATCAATAGCATTTTATCAGTTTATATCATACATCCAAATCCAGTCAACCAAGTTCAAAAGTAAAGAGACCATAATAGAGAAACAGGGAGGGGGATGCTAAAAAGTATGTTTAAAATTTACCATACAACATATAATAGTTTAAAAATACCTTCAATCAATTCGTTTTTTCCCTTCCACGATAGAAAACTGCAAAAATCTAAGTTAATGGAATGAATTCGTTTCGATTTAGAAACTGCAAAAAGAAGCAAAATTACCTTTGAAATTTGTGGATGAATTCGTTTCTATTTGAAGGGATTTTCTGAAAAATTACACAGAGAGGCGGAGGAGAGGCGTGGAGAGAGGAAGGCAGAGAAAGGGTGTGGAGAGAGGAAAGCATATGAGAGACATGGAGAGGCAGAGAAGCAGGGGAATGGAATGGAAGAAATAATTAGGGTACGTAGAAAAAGCGGGATATAATATTTTGGTAAAATATGGTGGGAAGGATTTTGGGCTTTTTAAATTGGTGGCCTTTAAAAAATGCTATTATATTATATTTAGATAAAAGTCAATTATAATTTATAGCATTATCAACAAAATGCTATATTTACATGTTATAAAATGTGTAAATTGTTGTAGTGTTCGTTCGCATTATGTTCACGAACCTTGGCCAATCGCCCATACTTCAACTTTATCATCCGATAGGGCTAGATTCTTTTATACCCTTATTCATGGTGACTCGATTGACCTTCCTATTTTTCTGTTCCAGCATATTTTGCAGACATTTCGTGTTCCTGGTCATAGGATATGTCTTCCTTATGTTTGCCTCATTCTGCTGCACTATAGGCATTGAAATTGAAGGTTGTTGTGGTTCAACCTCTTACCAATTCCACTTAGCACTTTCATCAACTTTTATGTCTCTTGAAACTGCAATACTTTCAGTTTCCAAGTTATACACTCTATAACCTTTTGCTTGAGAACTATATCCAAGGAAAATCCCTTTCACAGCTTTATTATCCAACTTATTCCTCTTGTGATCTGGGACATGGATATAGCACAAAGATCCAAACACCTTTAGGTGTTTTACTATAGGTTTCACAACAGTCAAAGCCTCAATTGGAGTCTTGCCCTTTACCACTTTAGTTGACAATCTATTTTACAAATAGACTGAAGTATACACAGCCTTAGCCCAGAATTTTTTAGGCAAATCCTTCTCAGCCAACATGCTTCTTGCCATCTCCATCACTGACCTATTTTTCCTTTCAACTACTCCATTTTGTTGTGGAGTATAGGGCATTATAAGCTGGTGATGAACAACATTCTCTTCACAAAATTGATCAAACATCTTCGAAGTATATCCTTACCATTATCAGACCTTAACATCTGAATTTTGCTGCCTGACTGACCTTCAACAAAGGCTTTGAACTTCTTGAAGATGTGAAACACATTAGATTTGTTCTTCATAAAGTACACCCAACACATTCTTGTGCAGTCATCAATAAAGTGTAAAAAATATCGATTTTGACTCAATGAGGGTGTTCTCATAGGTCCACAGATATCAGTATGCACCAGTTGCAATTTCTGAGTTGCTCTCCAAGCTCCATCAGTTGGAAATGCTTTTCTATGCATCTTTCCATAATTGCAACCCTCACGAACTCCTCCTGGTTCTTGAATTGCAGGAAAATCCCTCACCAACCTTTGAGAGTATAGATTGGCTAAGGATTTAAAATTGTAATGACCATACCTTTTAGGCCACATATTTGATTCATCAATATTAACTTCAGCAGCATTTGCAATCACATTTTGCCAATAAATACTAAAACTTTTATTCTTCATAGGCATACAAGCAATCTCAACATTATTTGAATCATGTATCTTGCACAAATGATCTTTAAAATGCAATGAATATCCATTTTGAACCATTTGACCAACACTTAACAGATTAGAACTTAAACCAGGCACAAGTAAAAAATTATCAATGTATCTCATACATTTCTTCGTTTGGACTGCAATGGTTCCTTTCCTTTGGCAGATACAACTTCACCATTTTCCATCTTGATTGTTGCTTTGCAATATGGATTCAGGTTGCAAAAGATCTCCTCTTTGCTTGTTATATGATTTGTGCAAGCACTGTCAATAAACCATGAATCTGCTTCCACCATGTTGGTCATATGAAATGCCAGGAATAGATAATCCTCAGCCTTCTTTTCATGAGCCAATGAAGCTTGTGATTCTGATTTCTGGGCTGATGATGGATAGGAGTTTGATTTTGTCGATTACCAGGACAATGTTTTTCAGGATGACCAACTTTATTGCACACTCTGCACTTGTGTGCTTTCCAACAAAATTTATCTGAATGACCTGATTTACCACAAATACCACATGGAGGATATGAGTCTGGAGTTTCTCTACTCATCCCATGTTTGCTGCTACTCCCTTCTTTTCTTCTTTTATTATCAAACTACCTCTTTCCAAAATTACTTCTGGAATACTGAGGTTTATGTTTGGCAGCAAAGGTACTTTCCACTTATTTCTCATTCCTTGCTACTAACCTTTGTTCATAAGCCAATAAGACACTTGTTAGCTCAGTTAAGGTGAGACTTGATAGGTCCTTAGTGTGCTCAATGGCTGTTGTAATAGTATCATACTTCTCAGGCAGAGTGATCAACACTTTTTGAACCACTCTTTTATCTGAAATTTTCTCACCATTCAGCTTAATTTGGTTTACAATATCAACAACTCTTGAGGTGTAATATTTTACTTTCTCAGTCTCCTTCATCCTAAGATTTTCGAACTCTTTACTCAAGGCTTGCAACCTCACAGCTCTGACTTTTTCTGAGCCTTTAAACTCTTCATCAAGTTTATCTCAAGCTTCATTTGCTGTAGTTGTAGCTACTATTCTGGGAAAGATTTCCTCTAAAATAGTTGTAAACAAAAAAGATAATGCTTTCATGTTTTTCATCAACTGATCCTTTTGTTGCTTCAACTGAGCTGCTGTATAGTTTCCTTCAGCCTCAGGTGGATCATACCCTTGTTCAATCACATCCCAAAGGTCGTGAGCCATCAGAAAAGCCTTCATTTTAACTGACCAAAAGTCATACTTTTCCCCCATTGAACACGGTAGGTAATGGTAGTGAAGATGAGCTTGATCCAGACATTTTAACACTGAAATACCGTATATGACAATACCAGATTTTACAAAGGCTTACCAGATTTGGTGAAATGGAACTTACCGGATTTGAAAGCAACTACGGGATATAGAAATACGGTATGTGATAAATACCAGATATTGAAGTTACCGGATTTAGAGACACTGGATTTAGGAATACCGTATTTGAAAATACCGGATATAAGAGAATCTTTCACTTATCGGATATTAGCTTACCGGTTTCCTTCACTTACTGTATATTAGCTTCTTCTTCTTCAGCTATTGGTTTCAACTTCTTCTTCATCCTCCTTCTTCCTGATCCCTTTTCCAATTATCCAAGGGCTCTAATACCACTTTGAGCTCTATTTTTAGGATGAGAATAGGCTTTAAACAAACACTTGCAATATCCTTTGCAAGATTTAACAATGCATCAATTGGATCCTTTTCATTTTTTATAAAACTGAAACTGAAACAATGGAAGAGAGAAAAGGAGCTGAGAGAGAAACTTTTTGATTGAACTGAAAATCTTTCTTGATTGATCACCACCATACTTCTGGCCGTGCACTTGATTATATATCAAGGTGCAAGAAAGAATACAAGTGAATATAAAATATAATGTGACATCATCAACAATAAACAAAAGATAACAGATTTTACACAACTTGCAACAAAATATATTAAAAGAAAAAACTGAAAAAACGTGGAGTTTAAATTGAATTCTTCACATCAGCCTTCAGATCCTGTGCCTCAAACTTGTTACTTCAATCGTACTCTACGAAGTGAGTCACACATTGTCTAACAGTATTCTCAGCCTGATGGAGTGCTTTGTGTGCTATAAAATACTTGCGGACAGAATCAAACTACAAATTTTCCTCATTAATTAGAAAACCTTCTCCTTACTAAACTAATCAACTCTTCAAGAACTTTAATAATATAAAATTCATATCAATCAAGAGGGAGAGAAAAAAAAAATTAGCTCAGATTTGTTTGGAGATGAAAACAATTAAAACTAATCTCACAAATTCTTATGCAAGCTTTTTAAATAGATAAAATGATCTGATTCTTAATCTATGAATAGACACCATCACAAATAACACACAACAGTGCACATCAAAATATGTGATAACTACTTATTATGTATGAGAGCATTCACATCACCAGTGTCATAATTATTCTAATACACGAATAGGAGGAGAATTCCAAATGACCATAGTATTCACATATATATCATCATATTGGCTATTCACCACAAAATCATATTATGTCGGAAGTAAACCAAATTAGTTATAACTTATGAATTCAATAATCATTTACCAAACATTAGTGTCTACTAGTATTCCAATAATTGATTGAGTTAAAGTCACTTTGGATATATAACGGACACATTAATTCTGATGTCTTTTCATGTGTCCTCTAGTATCTATAAATTAGAATGTAATCTGCATTATTTTT
This sequence comes from Osmanthus fragrans, assembly GCA_019395295.1. Classification (NCBI taxonomy): domain Eukaryota; kingdom Viridiplantae; phylum Streptophyta; class Magnoliopsida; order Lamiales; family Oleaceae; genus Osmanthus; species Osmanthus fragrans. The sequence goes on from CM033352.1 coordinate 14,441,475, forward strand.
TAAGGCAATAAAATTGAGTTTTCTTATAATATACTTACCAACTTTGCCTTCAAAATGGTATCAGAGCCCTTAACCATTACAAAAATTGTTCTCCATCAGTAATATATCTTGAAAAAGAAAATCATGGCAAATTCAAGTAATCTGATGTCTCTTATTCCTCATTTCAATGGGGAAGATTATGACTATTGGAGTCACAATAAGAAAGTGTTGCAATCTATGAAGCTCTGGAGTATTGTTGATGAAGTTTTTGAAGATCCGGAGAATGAAGATGGAATGACTCAAGCACAAAGAAATGTCTTGAATGAAAGGCGAGAAAAAGATAGTAAAGCCCTTTTCCAGATTTACCAGGCACTTGAAAGACCAGTGTTTGAACGAATTGCAAAAGCTAAAACTTCAAAGGAAGCTTGGGAAATTTTGCAGACAGCACACCTTGGAGAAGAGAGAGTAAAAAAGGTACGCTTACAGTCTTTGAGATTACAGTTTGAGAAATTGGAAATGAAAGAAGATGAAAGTATTTCTGATTACTTCACAAGGGTTACCACAATTATAAATCAAATGACATATAATGGTGAGCGTTTAGAATATCAGAAAGTTGTTGAAAAAGTTCTTCAAAGTCTACCATCAAGGTTTGATTTCATTGTTGCCATAATTGAAGAATTTAAAGACTTGGAAACACTTTTATTAGATGATTTACTTGCATCGTTAAAATCTCATGAACTACGAGTAAAGCAAAGGAATCCTTTGCTCCTTGATCAAGCACTCAAATCTCAAATTTTGGGAGGCTTTACTTCTAATACTTTTAGAGAAAGATGACGGTCTGGAGGTTAAGGGAGAAGCCACCATTCTCATGGAAGAGGAAGAGGATTTCAAAGTGGTGGAGAGCTCAAAGAAGAAGTAAAGGATGATCACACAAGCAATTTTCAAAGAGGTCGAGGATATCAACAAAGATGTAGAAAAGAATTCCCTGAATGCTATTACTGTCATAAAACTAATCATAAAAGTAGTGATTGTTGGTATAAGGGAAAAGAATATGTTGAATGCTATCATTGCCACGAACTTGGCCATAAAAGCAATGAGTGCTAGAACAAGAAAAATGAGGATAAAGCAGGAATTAGTTTCATTCATAAAAAGGATAGTGATGAGAAGTAAACTTCTGAAACTTTGTTATTAACATGTGAAAATAATCAAAATGATGAAGTTTGGTATCTGGATAGCGGTGCTAGTAAGCATATGACTGGAAATAAAACTTGTTTTCTAAGCTGGTGGAATCAGAATTAGGGCAAGTCAAAGTTGGTGATGCTAGAGCCTTTACAATTAAAGGGATTGGAGATATAACAATTGAAACTAAGACAGGAAGGCACGAAAAGATGTCAAATGTTTATTATGTTCTCGGTTTGTGAAGCAATCTATTAAGTGTTGGCCAACTTTTAAGAAAGGGTTTTGAGATCAATTTATATGATAAATTGTGTATTTTGACTAGAAAAAATTGGATTGTCACAAAGATCTCATTGGCGTCAAATAATCTATTAGCTAAAAGTTACAAATGTTGCTTCTCATTTCACTAGCACGAATGGAGAAATGTCGAAACTATGGCATGATAGGTATGGTCGTTTAAATTATGGAGCCTTGAAATTATTATCAGAAAAGAAAATGGTGGAAGGACTTCCTCAGATTGATCAACTGAATGAAGTTTGTGAGGCTTGCCAACTTGGAAAGCAACATAGAAGTCCATTTCCACACAAGTCATCTTGGAGAGCCAGACAACCACTACAACTTATCCATTCAGATTTCTGCGGACAAATTTTAGTTTTATCTCTTGGAGGTAGCAGATATTTTATCTCTTTCATTGATGACTTTAGTAGAAAAGTTTGGACATATTCTCTAAAAGAAAAATTTGATTGCTTTCAAGCTTTCAAAGTTTTTAAAGCTGAAGTTGAGAAATTTTCTTGATTTTCTATTAAGATGTTAAGAACTGATCGTGGGACTGAGTATCTTTCAAGGTACTTTGAAAAATTGTGCAGAAATCTTGGAATAAGACATGAGCTGACCGCACGGTATATGCCACAGCAGAATGGAGTTTGTGAAAGAAAAAAATAAACCATTATGGAAATGACAAGATGCATGCTTAAAAGAAAACAACTACCATGAGAACTTTGGGCAGAGGCAGTTGCGTGTGCAGTATATTTGATCAACAGGTCACCCTCAAAAAGTTTGAATAACATGACTCCACATGAATCGTGGTATGGTTCTAAACCAACAGTTTCACATCTTAAGATCTTTGGTAGTCTTGCTTTTGGCCATATACCGAATGCTATAAGGAATAAATTGGATGATAAAGCTCATAAATGCATTTTTGTTGGATATAGTGAAAGGTCTAAAGGCTATAAATTATACAATCCATTGACGAAGAAAATTGTGATAAGTCAGGATGTAAAGTTCGATTAAAATGCGACCGTTGAAGGTAATGAGAGCAGTCAGTAGATAATTTTTCAAGAAGGGGATAACACCTCAAATGAAAACTCTAACAATTCTTCAAGTTGTGGATCCCTTTCACCTCCAAGTTCTTCTAGAGGTGAAGAATCTAATGAACAGCCACCAAGAACAAAAATGAGAAGATTGCAAGAAATCTATGAGTCTACAGATCCTACTCATGAAGAAGGTGCTATTTTGTTTGCATTTTTTTTACAGGTGAGGATCCAATTTTATATGATTCAGCAATAAAAGAAGAAAAATGGAGAAATGCCATGAAGGAAAAAATTGATGCCATTGAAAAGAACAATACATGGGAGCTCACAAATCTGCCACCAAACACGAAGCCTATGGGAGTAAAGTGGATTTTCAAAACTAAACTCAATCCTGATAATTTAGTCAAAAAACACAAAGCGATGCTTGTAGTAAAGGGGTATTTGCAAAGAAAATGAGAAGACTACAATGAGGTATTCGTCCCGGTCTCTAGACTTGACACTATTCGGCTTATAATTTCTCTAGCTGCTCAAAATAACTCGAAGCTCTTTCAAATGGATGTTAAATCTACAATTTTAAATGGTTTTATCGAATAAGAGATTTATGTTGAATAACCACCTAGTTTTGTGAAGGAAGGAGAAGAGCATAAAGTTTACAAGTTGAAAAGGGCCTTATACGGTTTAAAACAATCGCCAGGGCTTGGTATAGTAAAATCAATGCATTTTTTGAAACAAATGATTTTCATAGAAGTCCACATGAACATACTCTTTATGTCAAAAATGGTTTGGATAGAAGTTTCATTATAGTGAGCCTTTATATTGATGATCTTGTCTTCACTGGAAATAATCTGGCTATGTTGGATGATTTTAGAAACTCGATGATGAAAGAGTTTGATATGACAGATTTGGGAAAATTGCATCACTTTTTGGGTATTGAAGTACACCAATCAGAAAGTGGAATTTTTATTACTCAAGAGTAGTATGCTAGAGAGATTCTAAAAAGGTTTAAAATGGAATTTGCAAACCATGTTTCAACTCCATGCATTTTAGGCCTGAAATTCCGAAAAGAAGGAAAATGAAAGCTTGTTAATCCCACCATGTCAGGAGTTTAGTGGGAAATCTGATGTATCTCACAGCCACAAGACCTGATATCATGTTTGCTGTGAGTTTAATAAGTAGGTTCATGGAAGCACCATATTCAGAACAATTTTATGCTAAAAGAATTTTACGCTATGTAAAGGGAACAATTGATTATGGCATTTTGTATCAAGCAAATGTTCCAATTACACTCTTTGGATACACTGATAGTGATCTTGCAGGAAGTGTTGATGATAGTAAAAGTATGTCAGGTTATGCCTTTAGCACTGGAAGTGGAGTAATTTGTTGGAGTTCGAAGAAACAACCAACTGTTTCTCTTTCAACAACGGAAGCTAAATATATTGTGGCATATTTTGCCGGATGCCAAATTGTATGGTTACGAGGCAATTTGGATAATCTAAACCACAAGCAGGATGTTCCTGCAACTCTTTGTGTGACAATAATTCAGCAATTTCTATTACAAATGAACCAGTTCTACATGGGAGGACTAAACACATTCATATGAGGTATCACTTCTTAAGAGAGCTTGTTCGTGATGGAATAATTCAAGTCAAATACTGCAAAATAGAAGATCAAGTAGCAGATGTATTTACAAAACCAGTTGGAGGTCAGAACTTCAAGAAACAACTTGCAAAACTTGGAATGAAAAGCAAATTTGGTTTACAGGAGGCAATGTTGGAAATCAACCAAATTAGTTATAACTTATGAATTCAATAATCATTTACTAAACCTTAGTGTCTATTAGTATTCCAATAATTGATTGTGTTAAAGTCTCTTTGGATATGTAACGGATACATTATTTCTAATCTCTTTTCATGTTTCCTCTAGTATCTATATATTAGAATGTAATCTGCATTATTTTTTAAGGCAATAAAATTGAGTTTTCTTATGATATACTTCCCAACTTTGCCTTCATATTCTCACATTGTGGACAATCTTTGATGCTTGTAGAAGTCTAGGATCCAAGAGGATTTCAGAAAAGCATCAAACAAAGGCTTGCTATATTTACACGTGGTAACATTGGCACAAAGAAACAAATGTTCAATTAACCATTTAGAAGGTAAAGGATCAAACTAGTATGCAACCATTTATTTACATAAAAAGAAAACGTATGATCCAATGGTACACTCTAATCCATCTACATGTCTAATTCCCATTATTCTTATATATATTGTACAAAACCAACAAAAACCAAACACGTGGCAGGTCGCCTTACCATGTTAATATTAACCACATGAACAGATAGATATATCCTACGTTAACTGTTAACACGCTACTACTGCATCCATTAGGGACTGTGTGAGAATCTATTGTTACTTGTTTGTTTCCAAAAATTGCATGTTTGGTAAATCTGTTAACAATCATATACCTCCCTCTCTACATATACCACTGTTAACAATCACATTCTTCATCAAAATCCGGCTGGAGCATAATTTTAATCGTCACCATCCCCTCCCCCTAAATATCAACTATCAGTTTATCTCTCTCCACCATATCAATTATTCCAACACCCACAAATTAATTTGAAACCTTAATCAATATACCTAAAAATGAACAACTTACCCATCAATCACCATTTATCACAATGAAGAAATGCTATCCGATCTCAAGTTCATCTCTCCATCCTCTAATTGACGTGGATTTCTCTACACAGTTGGTATCTGTTTTAGATTTTCAGTCCAGCATAATTTAATTATTTTGAAGAAATTAATTTACTTAGTCATTGACAAAAGTTCAGAATCTCTTTTCCTTCTTTTATACCCAGAACTGGTTGTGGGGCTGGTTTTGTTCATAGAGAAGATTATTGCAAGGGTTTTTGGTGGGTTTGTGGTGAATAACTATTTGAGGTTGTAGATCGGGTGGATGTCTTCACTTACGAAGCAGAAAGAACTGGCGATGTTGATTTTGTTCCCATTTCTATTTCAAACCTCGAACAAAATCAACTTGGTAACCAAATGTTTCAATGGTATTTAATTTCCGACTATAGAATTATCTTCTTCAAGCACTACTCCACATTACTCAATTATTGAGTTCTGAGTATTACAGAATTAATTTTAGAGAAAATCCAAAAGTTCCAGAAAATAATTTTGAACTTATATAGCACTAACATTAGACCATTCTGATTTGAAGTTACAACAGTTACAGTTAAGCCACAGTGTCCTGCCTCCAAGACCCAAGTCCCAATCCCAAGAAAAAAAAGATCCACAATTTTTATAATTGATAAATTAGCCTGTACTAAGAACATTATTGTGATTAGAATATGTTGGGTATTGATACTTAATTGTCAAACAAATTAATTTGTATATTGTGGTTTCTATTTAGTTGGTCCAGTTTAGTGAAAATCTAACCAGACATGTGTTAAAATGTTTATTATATTTAGGCATTGTACTAGCCTTAAATTAAGAGGAGTGACATGTGGTTAGGTAGTAGGTTGGCTACCATATTTTACTATAGATGTGCTCCATTGTGGAGCTCGAGATGTACAAGAACACACAAGAAAATCAATGCAAAAAATATATTCAAAGATGTAGTCTCTCTCTCTCTCTCTCTCTCTCTCTCTCTCTCTCTCTCTCGCGTCTCCTCTGCTGGTGAAATACCAGCAGAGTGAGTTTGTGTATATGTTTATGTTTATGTTTGTATGTTTATTATGTTTAATGTTGTTTATGATCATTGTCATTTCTTTCCCACATTGAAACCACACATTTTGTGGAGTTATTGAACTCATTTTGTTGAGCTAAAGCAACTTCTTTCACTACCCTCAATCCAACAACATTTCTTCATACACTTATTAATATATCAAAGTTTAAACTTCCGCAATGGAAGAGTTTCGACTCTTCCAGATTCTACATAATCATTAAAAGTGAAAACTAGGGAAAGATAGCTCTCATACTGAAAGTGAATTTTCACTTTACAAATTTCGGGTTGGTTGACTCTAAGTGGGATACATAACTTTCAACTAGAAATTTGAAGCCAATTTCTAGTTCAGCATCAAAAGATCCATCTGGATGGCAAAAATTATCTCTGATCGCTGGCACCAGGGAAGGAAATCTTCATATAAGTCAATAGCAGAAACTACAGCATAAAATTCTCAAAGGTTGCATTTTGAAATCAAGAATTTAGAAAATGATGAGGAGGAATCATAATTCACAAGGAAAAAGACTTGTTATTTTCCATATACCATGTTAAATCAAATACAGTATACACTATCTTCAATGTGATGCATATCATCTTGCCCAAATAAATGAGATAAATTAAACAATTCAATTATTTTGCAATTTTACACATTCCAAAACTTCAATTCATTCAAAATGAAGTCAATGTGAATACAAACAACAAATTCTAACACTAAATTCTCAGAGAAGAGACAAAAGGGGCTATCACAACTTATTTTCTAAACCCAGTAGCAATAAGCACAGAAAGAACCATACTTTACACATATAATCCAATATAGAATACACTTTGCTCAATGTAATGCATATCATCTTGACCAAATAATTATGAGATAATATTGATAGTGCAATTATTTCGTAAATTTTACTCATGCTATCCAAAAGAGTAAACCTACAATAGTCATTCAAAATGCAGCCATTATGAATACAAACAACAAATTCTAACACTAGATTCTGGGGGATGGGGAAGTGTTCATAGTACAATTTATTTATTGGAAAACTAAGTAAAATGGGTAATTAAAAAAGGGGAAATTTGCTAAAACAACTAGATAACACAATAACATTGGACAAATGGCCTTTGACCGAGAATAAAAATAAATAAATAATTCAAAATGTTTTAATTGATAAAAAAACAAAATTGTCATTCATTTTTTTTTAACTTAAAACTCACCCAATTTTCACTCATTTCACCCGTTTCTTCAGTAAAGAGTAAACCCTATTTCTCCCAATTTAAAAAAATTTACAGCTTTCATCTTCATCTTCTTCTTCTTCAACTAGAATTCCTCTCCTTACTACGACGATGGTGGAATCGAACACAAATCAAAGGTACGACTTGCTTCAACTGAAATTCCTTTCCTTACTATCCCGGTGTGCTCTCCCTATGCTTCCAACCTTAAAGTATTGTTGTTCATTACTTCACCTATTTTCTCCAATATTTTTAGCATTTAAACAAGAGTTTTGATTTCTATATTAATTACATTGAAACTCTATTATATTTGAAGAAAAAATGTATTTTTAGAAATCTTATGTATATTGGTACTTTTATTATTGAATATAATATGAAATGATATGTTAGTTGAATTTATTTTTGCATTTGGTGTATTTTTCTTGCTAATTATTGGACGATAATAGCTAACGGCACTCTAGCCATTATCAATAGCGTAAAACGACACAAAAGTCATTATCTGTAGTGTAGAACAAAATTACAATCATTATCTTTCATGTAAAATGATAATACAGTCGTTAACTATTATGGCTGTCCATTATTGATAATATAATGTGGTTACTTCGATAATTAAAATATGATAACTATTTTCATATTATTTTGATATATACATAGCATATCTCTAAAATTCAAGTATAAAATGATTAAGTAATGAGAATATCTTTCAAATTTTATAAACGGCATGTCCATCTTACAACTTAAATAAGTTCAAAGTATCAATTATCAAGGCTCGGATGGATCGTGGCTGCTCATAATCGTGTGTATAGATAGAACGACAAAATAGTCATTCTACGAATAGTAATGGCACTTGTGCCGTTCTCAATAACAAGATTGTCAATTGTCAAAACATCACTTGTGTCGTTCTCTCATATCTTTTCAATATCAGTAACAACATAAATGTCGTTCTCATATACTAGTATTACAAACATAACGTCATGTCCATCTTGCAACATAAGTGAGTTTGAATTATCGATTATCGGGGTTTAGAGGGATCGTGGGCTCTCATATTTGTGTTTATGGACAGAATGACACAAGTATCGTTTAATGGCACATGTGTCGTTATGATGATTTCTCCAATACTTTGCTTACTTTTCGCCTTAACAACTTCAAACATTGGACCCTTGACTTAAGGAAGTCATAAATATCGATCATGTGACAAATAACGGTAGAATTGAATAAATTATATGATACTTTGTTGGTGAAATCACAAGTCGTTATCTACGTTCATTAGAAAATATAATTAATGAGCGTAACTCTCAAATTTTGTCCACGGCATGTCCATCTTGCAACTTAAATTAGTTCGACTTATCGACTTAATTTCAAGCTTACACACTCAGCTCCTTCTCACTCTCAGCAGCCTATGGTTGATCAGCAATTCCTTTGGTTTACTTGGTCGAGCAGATTCTAAACAGAACTCCACACCCAAAGGATACAGATGATTGTATAATGAAATGACTCGATAAGCAGACTTTATGTCCATCTTGAAGAAAAAAGAATGAAGTGAAAATGAGGAAAATTAGGTGAATATTTTACTGCAAGAACGACACAACTTAGGTGTCCAATTCGAAAGGTCGTTGTGTTGGAAACAAACGAAAATAAAGGAGAAATCAACAGAACGGCTCAAGTGTCGTTACTGATAATAAAACAACACGTGTTCAGTTCTGTCTATGAACACGAGTTTAAACAATCACAACCCGTCCGTGGCTCGAGAAATAATAAGTTGAACTCATTTAAGTTATAAGGTAGAACAAGTGTCGTTTAACGAATAAAAAGGTCATTGAGAACGGCACATGTGTCGTTACTGTAAAGAAAACGACACTTGTGACGTTTTGTCTATAAATACGAGTATAAGCAACCACAACTCATCCATGTCCTTAGAACTAATAAGTTGAACTCATATCAGTTGCAAGACGGACATACCTTTTACAAAAGTTCAAGAGATATACTCATTAATTATATTTTTTAATGAATCAATACATTGACTTGCGATTTCACTGAGTCGATATTGTATAATCTGTGTCAATTCAATTTCAAAAATTGTTTGCATTGGAAACAAACGAAAATAAAGGAGAAATCAATGGAAAAGTTCAAGTGACGTTGCTGGTCATAAAACGACACTTGTCCCGTTCTGTCTATCAGTATGAGTTTAAGCATCTACGACCCCTCCATTCCTCGAGAAATAATAAGTTGAACTAATTTAAGTTGTAAGATGGACGTGACATTTTAAAAAAATGAGCTTAATGTCTAAGCGTTGGACACTGAATTTGGGATCTAGATTTCTTGCTAGGTTGATTAGCCTATGTGTAGCTAGAAGGTTGAGATACTAAAATCTAGGAAAAATCATCATATTGAGATAGTTATTTCAAATGGTGAAATCCAACCAAACTTGGGTCGAAAATGAATTAATGTTATGAAATCGACCTTAGAATTAGCACAGTGAGTGAGAGATTGAATAAAAAAATGGGCGGTATATATCCCATAAGGTTGACTATTGAGGATCGTGATGCAAGCATACTAAATTATATGATGATTGATTGACTACGTACATACATGTATGATTGAGTATTGAATAAGTGAAAATTTATTTTGTGGCATTATATATGAACATTTTATGTATTGTTAAACAATTTCAATATTTAAGGCAATACAAGTTATCTACTACAATGATTTTATCTCATTGTGTGATAAGTAGATAATCTTGCTTGAGACAAACACGAGGATAAGTTTGGGGTTATTTGACAAGTGTATTTTATGCTCTGTTCAGACTTAAACTTGATTGTTTAATACTAATTGAGAGGATATTTATATATTATATTGTAAATTATGTTAATTGTGGGTACAAACCCAACTTGGATGTAATTGGCACGAAAGTGTTGATTTGGAGATTATTATAGTTTATCCAAGTCAATTGAAGATCAACCAAATTGCAAATTATCAATAAAAGGAACTAAAAGAACAATCGAAAGAAATTCATAGTTTCGGGAGCTAAATCCAACATTTGGAAGGTTGAGGAACTTAATTGCAAACGACATGAATTTTCTCGAATCAATTGAAGATTATTGTGGATAATGTGGATTGAATTACAAATATTTAAAAATGAATGACCTATGGTGCAATAAAAAGAGACTTGGGCTTAATCAAATAAGAAGTTTATGGACCAAGTTGAATGAGACAAAAGCTTATGCCTTGCGATATCAACCAAGGGAATATCACCACCAACATGTTTAAAGCTATAAACATATAATTATACCATGCGATTGATTCGCACTCCGAGACAAAAAAAAATATTTTGTTTGCTATTTCGATACAACTTTTATTTGGAAAGAAAGTAGGGCACAAGTTTAGAAGTTATTGTTGGAGCTATAAATACAATCTTCGTTTATCATTCAATGGGGAAAGCCTCGGAAAAGCCCTTGGATATATAATACATATTTTATACAAGCTTTGGATAAGCTTTAACATACATACATACATACATACATACATACATACATCAAATTCATAAAATTGCTTGGAATTTGTAAAAGAAGTAGATCCAAGAAGATAGATCAAGAACTATTGAAGAGATTCGAAATTCAAGATTGTTTTCTATCTTCTTTATACGCTTTCATTCAATGTGATGTACTATCAATCTAATTTGTGTTTTTGTAATAATATGATGCTCAACTAATTGTCTAGATGATAGACGTTGAACTCTATGTTATGAAATTTTGATATTAAATTTCAGATTTTGACTCTAAAATATTTGTTTGGTTTGAATGGTTATTATAATTTTAATGTATTTTCAATTACTTCATCAATAATTAAATTGTTTTGTGATTTGAGAAGAAATATGAATTATAGCACGTAGTAATAATAATTGTAAAGTCTGATACGGGATAGAGATAAATCACTTGATGATCTTAAAAATGTTATAGCGATCTAATGCTTTGTATATGTGATGACGTGTTTAGTTCTACTAGAGCTATATTATTAAATGAAATAGGAACATCGATCTCTTCAACTTCGAGTAAATATTGTCTAGTCTTGGATTGATATTAAAATGAATTAATATAGAGAATTCGAAACCCTAGTGCTTGTTGTCAATTGAATATTCATAAATGCTTCCGGTAAATTAGTTAGATTAGTTATATATTTTAATTTATTAATATAACTCAACCAGCAAATCTTGCAATTCTATTAAAGTTAAGTTTAATTATATTTAGTTTGATACTTGGACTCACGTCTACTTCCACTTTAAAACAACAAGTTTTTTACTTCATTATTGGTGACACTAGTAATTTAGTTAGTTTTTAATTTATTTATTTTCCAATGTTGCTACATGTACAAAGTCCCTTGACAAAGCCCCTTGACAAAGTGACGTGACTAGTTCTAAAAAAGGCATGTGGCAAGTGTTAAAAAAAATTTAAAAAAATAAAAAAAACCTAAAATCCCCTCAAATCACGACTTCCTCCCCATTCCCCCCCCCCCCCAGTGAAACCGTCCTCCCTCTTCTCTTCACACTTCTTCCCCAAAAATCTAGCAACATTGAAAGCTTCAACCTTCGACTCCGTCCCTGGCAGTCCCCATCTCCGGCGTAATCTTGATTCCCATCTCTGGCAGTCAGTACACTACTCGATTCTTCCTCGCGTTGCACAGTCGTCGAAGCGCACCAACGACAAATAGAATCTCTTAATATAGTCCGACGTCTTCCCTATCTCTGACAATCTCCCAACGACAGCATAGTACTCGTCTTTTCTTCGCTCTGCACAATCGTCGATATTTTGTGGGTTTTTTTCCTCGCGTTTTCGTTTCCATCTACAGTGGCTGTAGGAGTCATAGATTGGGGAATGCTCTTGCTCTTTTTTCAATGTTATGAAATATGTGTTGGGTTTTTTGATACCCAATAATCCGAGTGATGATGAAAAATCGATGTCGGATAATACCAACACTATAGACTTGACTCGACTCGAAAATAACATACACTTGTGGATGGTCCAAGTAGTAATTGGGTTATTAGATTGTAGGTTGTGGATTAATTGGTAACTCATTTCTTTGGTTAGTTGGGCTACTTGGTCTTGGCCCATTTGGAGAAAAGAAAGTCTTTAGCCCAAATATTTTGTATCTAACCTATGGCTATATATCCTTACCTCTAGTCCCAATCGTTTTTTCCTTCGTGTGTGGGTGTGTGTAATGCAAGAGAGAGGAGAGCCGAGAGAGAGCAGCCATGTGAGAAGTCTTGTGTGTCAACCTTTGTTCTCTTCTTCTTCCCTTGCCTTTGTGACTTGCAAAGTACAACTACCATCCATTCCTCTTTGTGGGGTTTGAAAGAGAGAACTTGGAGCAACCAAAGTGAAAGTGAAGTCTTGGGTCAAGTTGAGTCATGTGGTGTTCATTTGGTTGATTTTTGAGCCCGAATCAAAGGTTTCTCGAGGATTAATTCATACAAATGGTATCAGAGCTTGGTTGGTTGAGAAATCTGTGATTTTTTGGGTGAAAAATGGGTTGGAGAGTGCTGAAATCGGACCTGGAAAAAGGAGACAGAATCTGCCCAGATTTTTTCAAAAACTGCCGGATCTGTTTTGTTGATTTTCGGCCAAACCAGTGATCGGATGGAGAAACGGACACAACCGGTGGACCGTGCAAGCGAAGAGGATCCAGAAAGGGTCGGCACGTCATCTCAAACATAGCGCCGGCACGTAGAACTCCGACGAGCACGTGGACGGCGCATCAGCTGGATTTCGGCGATGACTCCAAAAGATAGAATTTTCCCGACGACAAGACGGACCCTGTGGTTTGTTGGATTTCAGTTTCGAGCAATACAGTGAAAGTTGGATGATTTTTCCCTTTGATGTCCCGTGTCAGGTGTCATTTCGTGTTGCCGCAGTTGCTAGAGACTTTAGGACGAATGACAACAGTCCTAAAGTGGTAAATTCGCATCTCTCGATATTTATGGACCTTCAAACGTGGTCCACTCGGTATCGTACTCTTTCCTTTTTATTATTGCAGTTAAAATAGTGTAGCGTAATTTATTTTTCGCATTAGAAGTCATCGTGTGTGATGATGTTAGGTTTTGGGTTACCGTGAAGGGGTAACCATTGCCTGTTGCTAGATTTAGGAATTACTTGTTAATTATATGCCATAAATTCTGTGAATTTGTTATCAATTTTTCGACACTATTAGAATTGCATGTGATTTTAGGAAAGTTTGTTTGACTATTCTATGTGAATTATGTCCTTACTTTCCTTGTGGTTATTATTTGGTATTGATGGCATATGTAGGTCTAAGACAAGTGTGAAAAATAATACTTGTTTTTAGCTGTGGTAAAATTTGGACATGATGAAATAGACTGACCTAGGAATGATAATAAAAAGAAAGATGAGATGAGAGGTGAGGTGAGGCGAATGTTGACATTAGGTCAAGTGATGACCTGTGTAAGGTTTATTGAGAGTAAACCTGGTTACTGCATATGCATCTGTGTGTAACCCATTTTATGCATGATGTGTGATAACTTAATTCTGTTGCATTGATATGTTACACTTTAATATGTTTGGTGTGTGTAATTGCATAAATTAGAGTAATCTTATTACTTTGTGTAATATGTTTGTATGCATAGTGAGTTGAGATTTGTGGCGTACTCTGTTTTACTGTATGAGGGGTGTGAGAGGGTGGTAGTGAGAAGAAAGATTGGCAGCCGTTTTCTCCTTTATCTTTGTGAGCTTGTATAGTTTGTGAGATTGTAAGGCGGCCATGTAGGGTTATTTTCTTCCTCTTTGTGAGCCCCATTTGTGAGTGTAGTGAAGTAACCAACCATTTTCTTTTATTCTCATTATGAGAGCCACCTTCACCACTTTCCATTGTGGATATTTTTTGAGTATTAGTGATTGGAGTAACCTTGTGGTGCGTGGGTCAATTTTAAATTGACTTCTAACTTTTGTGGTCGCCGAAAGGTATTGTTTTGCCACAGTGAGTTTGTGATGCACTTAGCAGTGTGTTGGATGTCTATTGGTGAGGTAGAATATAGATGCATAGGGGTACATTATGGTTTATACCATGGGATGTGGAGTATGACATTTGGATCACGAGTGGAGATGTGATCAAATGTCTGGAATTCTTAATTTGAAAGAGAAACTGATCATGTGGAGTGTGAGAGAGGACACTTCTATCACTTCTGTTAGGTAGATTCCATTATCCACGTAGTTTGGGAGAAGTGATGTGGTGATAAAGGATTATCCCAAGAACTTAGGATATATTGTGACTTACCAGTTAGACATGAGTTGAGTGACTAGTCTAGTGATCATGGTGGAGTGATGAGTGGAGATATGTGTTCTCGAAGTGGGAATAACACAGCATGTGATAGGATAAGTTTGGTGAGATCTTTTTTCATGGGGTCATTTATGCATTTTTTGCATGTGTTGCCTGTTGGTTAAATTGGTATTAATATGTTGTTCTGTGTGAACGCATTTATGAAAAAGATCTGTATGTGTTATCCTATAGTATATCGTCATCGCATGATTATTTGCTCTTAACTGTCATTGTGATTATCTACTTCTACTTGGGTGTTCTTGACCTTAGCCCTGGTGAGTACATGGAGCAGGTATGGTATGTGTTTCAGGTTGAAAACACGAGGTAAGGTCTGTAAAATCAATTTTATTGGTTACCTTGATTATGCAAGTATAAACTGTATATTTTGTTTGCTTGCAGGTTTATTGGGAATCAAGGTGGAGATTGTTGGGTTTTTTGATACCCAATAATCCGGGCGATGATGAAAAATCGATGTCGGATAATATCGACACCAAAGACTAGACTCGACTCGAAAATAACCTACACTTGTGGATGGTCCAAGTAGTAATTGGGTTATTAGACTGTAGGTTGTGGATTAATTGGTAACCCATTTCTTTGGTTAGTTGGGCTACTTGGTCTTGGCCCATTTGGAGAGAAGAAAGTCTTTGGCCCAAGTATTTTGTATCTAACCTATGGCTATATATACTTACCTCCAGTCCCAGCCATTTTTTCCGTGGTGTATGGGTGTGTGTAATGCAAGAGAAGGGAGAGCCGAGAGAGAGAGCAGCCATGTGAGAAGTCTTGTGTGTTAACCTTTGTTCTCTTCTTCTTCCCTTGCCTTTGTAACTTGCAAAGTACCACCACCATCCATTCCTCTTTGTAGGGTTTGAAAGAGAGAACTTGGAGCAACCAAAGTGAAGGTGAAGTCTTGGGTCGAGTTGAGTCATGTGGTGTTCGTTTGGTTGATTTTTGAGCCAGAATCAAAGGTTTCTCGAGGATTAATTCATACAATATGAATTATCAAAATGTGGGATTTTGTTTGGGGGTTTTAGCCGCTATTGATATTGAGGCGGTGAAACGGCATTGGGATTAGCATACCCACGTGAATGTTACACTTCATATAAATCAGGAAGTTCTTCTAATGTTTGATTTTGTTTTGAGTGGAAGGCAGGAATGAAATAAAGTAACTGCTGAAGCATTAGATACTTTTAGCTCTAAGTATTGCGGCAATGCTTGTAGCGTTCCCTGCTTCTTCTCTCTTATCTCGTATTTATTTTGCCAACGGGAGAACAAGTAAATGGATAATATCTTGGGTGGCAGCTATTGATTTCTGTGAATGTGAGCGTGACGGTCACCCGGGGAAAATCACATGTCGATGGGAAAATGAAAGGGACGAACACGGCATGATTGGTGGTTTGTTTAGAGTTAGTTGTGTTTTATTGTGTTAGATAGTGGCATGCTGGAAATCTGAAATTGTATGTACCTAGTGTAGTGCAGTAGATTGGTAGATTTTGGTTGTGGTGGATGTCTAGCTTAAATGTATCTTTTGTCTTAATGTAAGTTGGTAGATTTTGTTGGAGATGCAGTAAGCTTGTTTCATTATAATAAAGAGTAAAGTTATTTCAATCTTTTTGCATAATGTTTGGATTTATCTCGACAAATGTACCAATTTATTTACATTTCAATGAATATATTCACCTGGAAACAACCTAACAATAGAGAATTTATCGACATTTGTACTGCAAGTCACATATTCAGCATTGAATTTAAATACAACTCCAAATCACAGTAGTTACATTTTTACCAATAGAATTCACAGCCCAAATTTTGAAGGCGGACAAAAACCAAAAGAAAAAAAATCACAAGCATTAAAAGCCTAAGAACACTTTGAACAATCATTCACACTGCTTTCTACCAAAATCAAGCCAACAGCAAAAATCAGGTTGTGTGTAACCCCATGACCACAGCATTGCCAGTGGCTGGTTGTACATTTACAAAATGGCTGGTTGTACAGTTACAAAATGAAAAAAATCACAAAAATGCATTCCCAGTATTTTCACCATTGCTTGCCCACTCAATTTTCACCCAGCAAGTGCATTGATTCCACAAAAGAGAACAGCCCGTCTAAATTGTTGGGTGTGGCTTGAAAGAAGTGCTTGTATTACCGCTTCTTCGTCCCTCCCGACTACATGTCAACGTGATAAATCTCAAAACACCGTCATCATCCCTCATCGAACTCCTTTTCCTAACTGGAAAACCTACGGCTTAAGCATATCTTGCATAGAATTCACACTTCTTTTTCATTCTCAAATTGCATATGTCTATGCTATGGGGGAGCTGATCCAATCTTGGAAGGCTATACGATTCAGATATGGCTGGAGATCTTGATAATAGAAAATTTACTTCAGGAATTCTCTACACTTTTGCAGGGGGAGCTGTTTCATGGCAGTCAAAGCTACAAAAGTGTGTTGCTTTATTACAACAGAAGCAGAATATATTACAGCGATGAAAGCTAGCAAAGAAATGTTGTGGCTAAAGTGGTTTCTCCAAGAGCTAGGAATCTAGCAGAATGATTACAAAGTATATTGTGACAGTCAGAGTGCTCTTGATTTGAGTAAGAATTCAATGTATCATTCTCGAACGAAGCACATCGACATTCGTTATCATTGAATAAGAGAGGTGATGGATTAACAACTGTTGAAACTAGTGAAGATCCACACAATTGAGAATCCAGCAGATATATTAACAAAGGTGGTTTCAAAGGAAAAGCTAGAGTTGTGCAGAGACACAGCTGGGACGGTTGACAAATAAAATTGAGTTTAGATGCGACTAGAGGGGGAGAATTGATAAGTCCAGCCGCATCTTCAAGCCTCAATTGTTGACTTCCAAATATTTACTTAATAGAGAAGGAAAGTCCATGCAAAGTTGAAGAGAAATTCTCCCAACCACCTCCTGCTTTTGTCACTTTCTTAGTGAAGAAGAATTCAACAAGCAGACACACGTAGCAAACCATCCAGCAAGTGTCCATTCTCTTGTTGACTAAGCCATTCACTTTTGACCGGGTATTCTAGTCGGCTGGAGCAAATTCTTTTTTTATAAATAGAAGGCTACATCCATGAAGAGATAGAGTGAGAGGCCAAGAAAAATAGAGAAAAAAGAGGAAGGAAAAATAGAAAGAAAAAGGTTAGAAAATCCAAGAGAGTTTTTCTTTTGTTGTAGAGAGTTTGTTAAATTCTCGTTGTAATTCTATTCAAGTAAGAAATAGAAGAATATTTTTCCTCTTATAATTCCTCTTGTGTGATCAGAGAATCACAACAACATCAGTTGAGTGTTCAACGGCTAACTTCAGTCGTAACTCAACTCCATTTAAAGAAGCCCCACAAGGTGCTTCGAGGGATAAGTTAGACAGAGGAAGTGGCATTCTCATCTCCATTAAGTTTAAGAAAACAGCAAATGAGGAAGCAACAAGCAAATGAGAAGAAGTGCACAGAAACCATCCATAAATTTCAACAAAATGTAAAAAGTACCTGGTTTCGGAAAACAGAAAAGATGGGCAATCGCCAGTTGGAGCTGGAGGAGCAGGGCAATGTTGTCTCACAATCCCGCTCTTTTTTTGCCGCCCTCGATCGCTGCCTTTTTTGTGTTATCGTTTTTCTTGAGGGAGGAAATGGATCATAAAATTTGAAAATGGGTCAGACAAGTGGGGTTGTTTATATTATCAGCCATCCATTGTTTTTGAGTCTCGGCCCTGCAACTCATTTTGTCAAGCTACTTGGTACAAGTAGCATTATTCTTTATTTTTAGTTTGATTTTTCAATTTATTCTTATTTTTCTTTTTCCCTTTTCAGCTGGAAGTAGCATTATTCTTTATTTTTAGTTTGATTTTTCAATTTATTCTTATTTTTCTTTTTCCCTTTTCAGCTGGACTACTTACTTTTCTTTGTTTCATTAATAGGAAATGAAAAAAGCAAGAGACCAACAATAATACTAGATGAGAGATCTGGAAAATAGCTTACAATGAAGAGATATGATGTATTTGCCAAAATTGATAAGGATGATTTATCATTGGGAGTATTAATGGGATTACCGTGCTTCCAAAAACATGTGAATGAAGTTGATGAGGATGACCTTTCCTTGGGTGTTGTCATATCAAATTTACCAATTGGTGGTAAGTGATTAGGTTTTTGTTACGAATATCTCGCCAGTAAGAGTCTCCATCAGCAACCCGTTCCATAAAGCATCCCTAACATTCTCATGTGATATGGTTTCGCAAGCTATGAGTTCAGCACTGAAACGTGCGAAATAGCTTTTGAGGGATTCCTTTTCTTCCCGTCTCATGTCATTAAGCCTTGTGGCTGGTATCGTCCCAGCCTGTTACAGCAAAGGCCCAAAAAAATGCATGCTTTAATCATGGCCAGCTTGTGATCGGACCTAACGATAATTTGCTATACCATTTTTTTGTAGTCCATTTAGTGTTAAATGAAAATCTTGAATTTGAGTGCGGGACTTGCCTTCTTCAACATCATCTCAGTCATGTACTCAAATAGGTGGTACATCAGGTCATCCTTTTCGCTATACTTCTCGAGCCTAATGAAATTATCAAGAATTGAAACTTCCTTGACCTCTTTCTAGAGCAGTTGACTTTTGTCATATAGAGGAGTAGAATATGAAGAGTTGATCAAAGGTTTGGTTCTTCTAACTTCATGGCGATAGTGTTGATTGTGCATTTTGTCATGAGAATTGATTTTCTCCGCGAGTCTATCAAATGCAATAGATTTATTCACTCAACGATCTTTTCGCCTATTATCAGGTAAACTGTCATAGGTTTTTGATACCTAAACGTTGCTGCTATTCTCACGGAAGAAATTTATTACCAGACCCGGTTCTGGCCCAAGGCCACTAAGGCAATGGCCTTGGGCCTCAAGGCATAAGGGGGCCTCAAATTTTTTTGGAAAGCCTATAATAATTATCCCTTGTAAAATTTGCAAATTTCATTTGCTACTCATACACATTCTAGTTTCAGTTTTACTACCCACCTTTTTTTTTTTTTTTATTCTAAAACTAAATTTACTTTTTTAGGAAAATGAATAATTTTTAATAAAAGCAAAATAGCATAAATTAGCTTGATTTATTGAACAATTCAAGACTAAATTAACGGGCTGTTTAAGAAATTTCAAGATGACTAATTAGTTACAATAAGAAATTTTTGGTGTTGTTTTATATTATATGTAGTATATATGATATATAGTATATCATAAAATATTTTTAATTTAATGGTTAAATGTGATTTTTCCTTCTTCAACACAAAATTTGATTTCCGGTCTCGGACAAATCAAATGGTGAGTGAATACCATAAGTATAATGTTCCTCATCATGGAAAACTGTTTGTTTAGACCAAGTTTGATGCAACTACGCTTATAAAAAAATTATGTGTAGGGTACTCATTATAATTTATCGTCTAGTGCCTCAGAATTTTCAAGGTCGGCCCTGCTTAATACAGGCTCTTTATCGTTTTCACCGAATTCTCCTTATATATTTATCTTTGGATTCTCTACTTTCGCATGCAGAAAAGCATTTTTTGTCATCAATACTTTGAAGCTTTCTGCTATCTCTTGTGTGGTCTTTGTTATCGACATTTTCTTCTGCGGACACAACGCTGAGCTGGAGAAAGGTCGACTTGCAAGTTCATTGGATTCTCTTCCCACTATCTTTTTGAATTTATGTCACCTTGCTCCTCAATTTCGATTTTTAGCGCCTTCACTCCTCCATGATTTGCCTTAGCTTGACTCATTCTTTTGTGAATTCCAGTGATTTTTCTGTTTCACTTAATGAATCTGTGGTTATCTTTGGTTTGATTTTTCATGGATGGTACAATTGTTGACCACAATATCAAGATCAATAATTTCCTCAGCTAGTTAGGATTTTCTCCTCCTAATCTCACTTAGGGATGACAAGTTGGCTCGACGGCTCGACCGCCCATGATTCGGCCTGGAAAAAGCCGAACCAGACCGGCTCAAGGCTTGGGCCAAGTTCCATTTTGGGATGTCAGGCCGAGCCCGATCTAGTCTGTGTAGCTTATCGGGCAAGCACGTGAAAAACAAGGGGACAAACTGTGTTAGTTGCCTTTAAATAGGCAGCAGACGCTACCTTTAGATAGGCAGCTGTGTGCTGCCTTTAGCAGCTACTATTAAAAAATAAAATAAAAACTGACTAGGATCAGCCTGGCTCGGCTCAGCCAAGCTCGAGTCGAGCCTCAATTTCTTGGCTAAGCTTTTGCTCGGCTCAGCTCGATTCGGCCCGGCCCGGCCAAAAAAAAAAAACCAACTTAATTTTCTCGAGTCGAGTTCGAGCCTTGAGTTTCTGCTCGTGAGCCGGCTCAATTCGACTCATTGGCATCTCTAGTCTCATTGTACTCGATGCTCAATAAAGAGCAATAAGGAAAATGACTATTTGGAAGTGAGATATTTGAATTTGCATTCCTCTCCCTATCTAGGCATGACCTATTTATAGATTTATTTTTGGGTTTTGGGACATTTAGATCTTTTTAGTGAGACAAAAAGTGGCGGCCATTCAATGGTGAATTTCTAATTAATTTTGTTATATTTTCACATTTTGTTCACTAAGTTATGTGTTCTTCATTCATTGGTTTTGAAATCATGCTTAATAATGATTTTTACCTACGTGAAATATTAAGGTGACAGTTCACCCTTGTCGTCTGTGAACTTTCATGCTTATAATATTTTCTAGCCTCGTACGTTTTTAGGCTAGAATAAAACGGTCATGACCTCATTCGCCCATTCCTTCATATTTAGTTATTCAAGAGTTAGATTAGTTATAAGTTTTAATTTGTTGATATAACTCATCCATCAAATATTGCTATTCGGTTGAAGTGTTTAATTGAAACTAGATTAAATACTAGTTCTTGTGGAATCCATAATTTGACTCACCTCTACTTTTTTTTCTTTGACGATACCGTCCACTTGCAGAATTTTAGCGCAACTCTGAATTGTCCATCTTGCACAAAAGAGTGTGATAGGATATTTTATTCTTCTCTTACATCCCCCACTTATTTACTTTTTCGCACTAAAACTTTCTACTCCCAAAGTACCCATTGGAATTCGAATAATTGTCTGTCTCTGTGTTGTCAACATTACAAATATAGTTCATTATGATATACGAGGGCGAAATGGAGAAAACTCAGGAAGTGAAATATAATAAATCACAAACAGAGACTCAACAAACATATTCTCTTATTTTTATTTACAGAAGTTCCAATGACTTATAGAAAAAGATCAGAAATATGCAGATTTAAAGCATGCTTTTTGCTAAGCTTATAAGCCCCCTTTAAAGGTGCTTGGCCAAAAATGCTCTAAACTGAACTGCACAGAATTGCTTTTTCCATGTTGACAAACCATGATGATTCAGACTACAGTCAGATTTATTTAAAGAATACCATCATAAATATTTCTGAGAAATCTACTGAAAGAATAAAAAAAAAAAAAAAAAAATACTCCACCTTATTTCATGCAACTTTCTTCATCTCTCGTCTCCAAAAGAAAAGAAAACACTCCAATTCATGTCTTCATGGCTTGTTTGGTAGGGCAGACTGTGCTTACAATATTACAAAAGAAAAAAAGTTGAAATTTTGTTGTGGCTACTCCGTACCAAACATAGCCTCATAGATAAACTGTACACACTTAATTTCCAGCTCTGTTATTATCAAGTACCTCCATACAGATCCTGATTCCTGAAGCATTGCCTATCTGCATTTAGAACCTCAGATTTCCCCACCCCCCACCTTGAACTCCCAAAGAAAAAAAAAAATTGAAAAAACAACAAAAGCTCCCACTACTGAGATTATTCATAGGACTTCGTACTATTACAAACTGATATGCTTCAAGCTTCTCCTGCTTCTAGCACGGGTTAGAATGATCTTGCCAACTTGCAAAACTGCTGTAATTTTATCTTATACCCAACGTTTTTGTGCAATCCTAGTCTTTAGAGGATATATGGTCTTCAGCAGCATATCCTACTTGAAGCATGCCAAAAGGAACAACCTGCATTATCAATTTAAAATCCCGTAAGATCAGCCTGAAAGTGACTGGACGATATTGTAAGACTTGAAGAATTAATGCAGCTACCCAAAAGTACAATCAATTACTTGATCGTTGCTTGAAATATTATCTCTTGAAGTTTTAGTTCTCTTTGTGTCATGTCTTCTGCCCGACTTCTCTTCTTCAAGATCTTCATCGTTAAAGTTCTGACCCATCACCTCTGTAGAGAACATATATGAGATAAATCATTAAAAAGAGCAAACTAAGATATAGTTGTCATGCAGACTTTCCTCCACTAAGTTCAGTACTTCAATGTCTTATTGGAATGCATTTTATTCAGGGGTATATTGGATAGTCCACTCCAGACGCATTAAGTCAACTAATATTCATATCACATAGTAATGAATTTTAGGGGGGAAGGTACCTTTTTTAGCAAACAAGGAAAAGAGATGATAAAACCTAGTAATCCCCTTCATTACAATGAAGAATCTATAGCGGCAGGTGGGCCTACATCTCACTTATAAATCCATGTGTTTGTTTTGTGTGTTTCTGGTTTTGTTTTGTTTATACTGCTCTTAGAGCAAGGGATTAAGGTTTATTCCATAATGTGCATAGCCTTCAAAGCCAAGGCAGAACATAGAAAACAAGGTTCTGTCCTTTTTACTAATAAGGTCCTTTCATGTTATGAATTATGTGAACTAATTTTTCTGAGTTATTGAATACGTAATAGTGAAGAGAAAAGAATTAATTTGATTAAGAGGATGAAAAATACATTTCTTGCTCAATGCGTTGTGTCTTAGGGAGTGAATAAAATTACTGCAATTGCGTACTGTTCCAAAAAGGCAGCCAAAATAAAAATGGGAGCTACCTGTATTGCTGCCTATTGAATCTTGGTGCCGGATTTGAAAGTGCCGTGCAGGGAATTGATTCACTGTAGTTGGTGAAGAAGCTTTAATGTGGGAAACCGAAGAGTTTCTGGCTGCTTGCCTGTTGGTATACCTGTAATGTTGGATCCATGGATTACCTTGGTGACCACCAGAATCCTCTGCATTGTTCACTCGAGGTTCATTGCTCATGAAATCAATTTTAGATCGATAGCCATCTTGAAAAACCTTATACTGGAATAAAGGAGAGAAGAAAATAGTCTCATATTGATTACATTGGATTTAATCAACTTAAATATAAATGAAACCGAGGTCATTAGCACAAAATGAACAGACCTGGCCAAAACGAGCATTGGTGCTCTTCATCTTGTGCTTGGATGTGTTGGGTTTTGCTTGGCAATTTTCCAGAGCGGAACCAAATAAATCCAACGAATTGTATAACTGGTTGACAAATGACGCTTCCATAGATTTAAGATACAAACTATGCTTCTCGTTTGTCCATTCTCTGGGCCTTGATTCTGTTGCCTGAGATTCCTGAGATTATATTGTGCAAATGAGAATCGTAAAATCTTACGGAATACTACACAAATGCTAGGATAGACGAATAGAAGTAATACATATTGAGCACAAAAGGCACCAGAGCACGACAACAAAGGTGACAAACTTCCAAACCTTAAAAGCGAAGCATGTAAATTATGTCAGCTGTAATAGATTCTCAATCTCTTCGTGGAAAATGTTGTCCAGCAAACTCACACCAATTAAGGCTATTGAAAATAATAGTGAAAATAGAGATCTGAAGTAAAAACTTCAAATAAACAAAATGTAAGGGTAGTAGGTTATAAATATCATATGCTGAATAGAATTATGTTACTATATTCAACCTATGCAAGACTTGTGCAAAGAAGGCTAAAGAATAGAATTTTCTTGTCGGTTACAAATCCATGTACTCAAGATTGGTCCGGCGAAAGGCCCTAAATGCATTTTCCCAAACATAAATTATTATTTATCCCGTTTATAAGTTAGCTGCATAGCTTCAGATGTTCTATTCGATAGTTCATCTTTTTTCCAGCATATGAGAAAAGAATTAAAATAAATGAAAGCCCAATCAAATTAGATGAACCTTTCATCCCCAACACGAACTGCCAATAGAATCCGAACAAGCCCACATCCTTAACTCAATATTCGTGGTTAGCTTGAGAGGAAAAATATATATATATATATTCTGGGTAAAGCTTCTAAGAACTTTCCCAACTCATAAGGTGAAACAATTCCTAGCTTTTCATTGAATATAGTCCTTCGCTTTGATCCTCTGATATGATTACCCCTTTTGTTTGGGGATTGGTGGGACAGTGATTCATATGAATTCTTGAAATAATGAAAAAATAAAAACAATTTCATCATGAAAAGAAAATAAATAACCCATCAATGCATAATACATAATTAATTCAAAAAACATGATAAATAATATATCACCAGAGTTGAGGTCTCTTCTTGCTCAACGCAATTTCTTGAATCCTCATAATTTTCCAGCTCCTGAGAAAAATTTCGACCAACCCCAGATGAACCCACAAAATTTTCCATAATCTGATGCCCAAATCTTGTTGAATAATTTAACTGAAAAATAGAAAATTTAAATTCTAGGAGTAGTATGCTGTTTTGTCCTAAAGATTATGGTTTGGTTGGAAGGGTTTGATTCCTTGAAAAAGAGCAAAAAGGGCGTCCCAGCTGTCAACTTTTTTTACATGTGTCCAACAGCCATCCTATTGCCACGTCACGGCTAAGACGGTCAGATATTTTTTTGTATGTGTACCAAAATATCAAAGCCCATGAGCATAAAATATCTCCCTTCTTTGGAATGTAACTGTCACCAATTTTGCCTCAATCTTAAAAACAAGAGCATTTGTTGGCAAAATTTATATTTAAATTTAAATTAATTAAAGTTACTATTTAAACTCACGTTTTCAGAGAATTCATAATTTACTGTTCACTTATTATGTAAATAATTTGTATGATCAATAACTTATGAGCACACACCATCAAACAAGTACTAATTATCACATGATTGTAAGATGGTGGCTCGTTTTGATAAAATTAATTTATGATTTTGAGTGTTCAGTTCGATTCAATTATATTTTGAATTTCTTGGAATCTATCACTATTTCAAGTTGGTTTTATTTAAAATAATTCAAGTTCTTGTATGCATATTGATTTATTGTTTTCAAATTTTTAAGCCATTATAAATTTCAATTTTAATTTTTTTTTGTTAATAAAAGAAATATTAACTTGGATCAATGTTTTTCTTAGCTTGCCTTAATGTTGAAAAGGAATGGGTTGTCGCCAGCTTGCGTAGCAGGGGCGGATTTAGCTCAGTCCGACCCTGCAAACCAAATACTAATAAAAAAAATTCTCATATTAATCCATGCTAAATTTTTTCCTGAATCCGCCCCGTTGCGTAGTGAGTAATTTAGCTATGAAAAAAAAAATGTGTAAACTCGTGGCTCTAGACTGATTTTTTTGAGCTTATTTTATTAGTGAAGTTGTAATTATTTAAAATATAAATAACTTATTCGCAACTTGAATAACTAAAATGTTATTATTTCAAGATTTATTTACTGCCCGTTAATTATTCAAGCTTCCACTCGTTTGTTGGGTAGTTTCCAAGGCACCCTCAAAACCTTTTGCTCGTGTCCTTTTCTTGGTGGAAAATCCATGTGCTGACTGCTGAGTATACTCGATGTTTTGTCTTTAAAAGAAATCAATAACTGAAAAAGGTACAAAAGCAAATGAAGGCAGAAGTTTCCTCGACATTTCTTACTGTATTTTCTAATTCGATTATTTACAAGTTAGCGTCACCATTCTTGAATAACAACTTTGGATAGATGCAAAGGCAACAAAAAATTCTTTCAAAAGCATACTTAAGTTAGTGTATTAACCCACCACAAAAATTGACTTGTTTTTATTTTTACACATTAATTTTTTTTGGTTGATTTCTTATCTTCAACCTTCCATTAATTAGAATATCTCGTCCTTTATAATGATTTATGTTAAAATATTTTGTTTTCATGCTTTAAAATGAGGAAAAAAAAAAA
The DNA here is from genome assembly GCA_019395295.1 of Osmanthus fragrans. Taxonomy (NCBI): domain Eukaryota; kingdom Viridiplantae; phylum Streptophyta; class Magnoliopsida; order Lamiales; family Oleaceae; genus Osmanthus; species Osmanthus fragrans. Next base: position 14,468,219 of record CM033352.1, read on the forward strand.
TTTCGTACTTTTATATTTATTTATTTTTAAATGTATGAAGAAAAAGAAGTTGTTATTGTTGTAAATCATATGATTATAAGATTATTAGTAAATGACAATTATACATCTGCAATCTCAGTTTTTATTACTATTGTATCTCGAATTCTTTCATATAGATATGGATCTTTGATTTTCAATATAATACATACAACTTTATTAACTTATTTTTTTTCCCTATTTTATAACACATTATCAATATGATGGTCTAACCAATTGAGTTAATAAAATTTATTTCTCTTTCTGGTTTTAAATCTTTAGCTAGTTGAGGTAGATTTTTTTCCCTACAATCGAAAAAAGATAAAGAAATTATAGCCAATTGAGTTTACAAAGAAACACTTTTAATCTACTAAAAAAAATAGTATTATCTTAATTTTAAATTGTATAATAAAGATGTATAGTTATTCGATCTGATTATATCGATTTGACTATACCAATTTATGATAACTAAATATTTACTCGATTGTTTTTTTTTTTTTTTTTTGTTCAATATTTTAATACAATAATTCAGAAGAATATTGTATTATTTGTTCTTGAGAATAAACAATCAAAATCAATACTTTTGAAGAATATTGTGTTACTATTCATGAAAAGAAACAATTAAATCAATATTCCAGAAGAATATTATATAGCATTGCTTGAAAAGGAACATGATGTTTGTATTATATTATTGCTCCTAAAAAAGCACAAATTCACACATATAATATATAAATAATATTGTATTATTACTCTTGAAAAGTGTAATATTTTTTCATATTATATTCTTGAATAGAATTTGTTTCAATTATGCTTTCATGAAGAAACACAATTTACAGTTCCATTAGTATTCTTGAAGAATATTATGTGGATTTTTTTATTATAATATTCTAACAAAATATTACTTATCCTAATAGGACATGATATTTAAATTTCAATATTCTTCAAGAATATCGATTCATTGCTCTTGAAGAATTAATTATTATTTTATTATACGCATAGTGAATCTGTATGAATATCTATTTGCATTAATCAAATCTGAAATCAAGTCAATTCAATTTAACAGAAAAGGCAAATTTTACGCTAAAATATCTACTATTGCAATTGAATTTACATTAATAAATTCAAACCAATATTTTACGAGTGTTTCATCTTTTCTACTAGTTAATAATATACACTTTTTTCCTCTTCATTTGATTAATTATTTCGGTTATGTTCCTTTTAATTAGGGGTAGGTAAAAACCCGACCAACCCAACCCAAATCGATCGATTTGGGTTGATTTTTTTAAGTTCAATTGGGTTGATTTTTTTAAGTTCAATTGGGTTGAGTTGTGTTGAAAAATTGAATTTAAGGTTGAGTTGGGTTGGGTCTTGTTATGAATTAAAATTCAACCCGACCCGACCCGACCCAACCCGACCCGACCCAACCCAACCCAATGAATAAAAAAAAATTAATATCTAAGATAAAAAAATAAATTAAATAGACATTATAGTAAAAATAAGATAATGACTTATAATATATAAATGTCAATTTTCTTCACATAGACCGATTCACATGAACACTATTTAAAATGCAATGTCATTTGACGTTAAAATAAAAATTAAAGACATGATAATGAAGTGATTGAATTTCAAAAAATTGTAAAAAAGAAAATGCTTCTTAAATTTTAAACTTATTTATACATTATTTTTAGAAAAAAAATCCTTATATGTGTGTTTAAAAAGCGTAGATTTTCAAGTAATTTCAAATTCTAAAAAATTATCTAAATTTAACAAATAAATCAAATCTAACTTTGATTGGGCCGAAACCCAAATCGACCAACTCAACCCAACCCAAACGGATCAAAATCGGTTTGGGTTGGGTTGGGTTTAAATCAATAATTGGGTTGGGTTGGGTTGGGTTGGGTTGGGTTGATTTTTTATCAAACCGACCAAGTTGAGTTGGGTTTGGGTTGGAAAATAAATCGACCCAACCCAATCCACGCCCACCCCTACTTTTAATATGAGTATAGTTTTATGAATTAAATACTCATATATCTGTCTATAATAAATATTGGTGCTCTTGAAGCTACACATTATTACTAATGTTCTAGTTATAGTTTGCTACTGAAGAACATAATTAAGTAAAATCTGACATAAATTATGTTTTTGCTACTGAAGGGTGTGATATTAAAATTCTAATATTTCAAAAGAATATTGATACATATTGCTCCCGAAGAAGCAATAGTAATTATAACGTGCTCCCTCGAAGTAGTACATATTTCAAAAAATATATCATTTTGAATGGGTGTTTATCCCTGAAAGAAAATATTCAACTCATGTCATGTAGACATTGATAAGATGATTATATCATAGTTAATTATATTTTCGAGAGTTGACTATTTTTTTGTTGATTGAATAGTTATTCAAATGACAAACATTATATTGAATCACAAGTTTAATTATTGGATGTATTATTATTTGGCATAATCAGTTGGATCATCATTAGATCAATAATAATGTGAAATTGAAAATTCAAATGGACATTTAACGAAGTATCAGAAAATTCTTCAATCCAATTAAATATTATATTATGTTTGTTATCTTTATTGAAAATTGGTCATTAACCATCACTAATTGAATATGGACTAAATTTTGTATATTTCTGAAAATTAATTAGGATAATAAATGGGATCACATCATTTTCCACATTTACCATCTAGATATTATTTGTATATAATAGATTTGATACATATACTACATTATTGCATAATGTTCGCAATTTAAAGTTTGCAAAATTATTGCTCAAAAGTTAAATTATGAGTATAATTTTCAGATTAAACAATTAAGACGACGTGTCTGGTTAATACTAGTGAATCTACATCCTAAACTTTGGATAAATTTTAACTGAAATGATGGTAAATGGTTTAACATAATTAATTGTTAAGTACCTTCATTTAATTTCTTAATCATTACTATTGAGAAGAAAATACTTTCCATTTCTGTTTAGGGAATATTGTTATGTATTATATCAACATAAAAGTTCCCTCTGTTATATTCAACTTATGGTCAGAGCCTAATATATATATTTTTAATCTATTTACTGAAATGAAAAAGTAAAGAATGTTGAACATAAATGTATAGTTTGAACCCTTATATCAAACAGATGATATTTTATAATGCAGTTTGTTGATTGCCAAATTGATTCAACAATTTTGTCAGCATTAGGGAGAGAAATTAATAAACTCAAAATAATGTACAAATGCATCATTCTCTCTAAATCCTCGAAAAAGATAATTTGAACTAGAAGTTCGAAATAATTCATTTGGATGCATTTATTGACCAAAGAGATCAACAATATTTCACACAAAAACTTTAGATGCTCCAACAAAAACTAACCTCATGGAGAACAATTAGTTAATACTATGTTTAATAAATTTGTGTCATGCCTAAAGCGTGATAATATTCGATTCTAATATAAAAATCTCAAAAAAAAAAAAAATGGAGTAATTAACAAAGATAATTCCATTAAGGAGACATATAATCTTGTTGAGTATTTAGATTTAAGAAATTAAAAAATTCTAGAAGAGGTTTAGGTACCTGATATTTTGAAAATTGAGATATCTCTATAAGTTATGTCGTTATGTAAAAGAAATAGAATATAAAATAAAAGTTGTCGAGAATAATTTTATATATAATGTCCTGTTTCTTATCACTAATAGAGAGAGGGTATCAAAATAAGTTTATTGAAAATATATCGATCGAAAAAATAATTGGCCAAATAAATTATTACAATTTACTAGAGAAGCCTGAAATTTTTGGATCTATAGTTTAAATACCTAAATGTGTATGTTTATGCGAAATAAAAATAGAAAAAGTAATTGCTAATATAAAATGTACGACTCTTTACATAATGAATTTTGCAAATATTTGTATAAATAGATAAATTATTATGTGGTGGATGTAATCACAAGTCTCTAGTTTACTAGTTCGACAATGCATAAAATTTAATATGAATGTAATAAATTTGATCATACCCAACTCATCTGACATGGCTATTAATATTAACTTGAAAGATTTAATATGCCTAAAGTATATAATTCAAGTGATATTATTGTAAGTGAGAGTAAATATGCGTTATATTCTTTTTTCTTGACCAAGATTTTGTTTCATTGTATTTTTTTGGCAAAATTTTTAACAATACAACTTTTGTAGCTTATTTAAAAGAATAATATACACTTTTTCTTTTATTAAGATTTCTTTCACAAAGTTTTTTTTCTTAATAATGTTTTATTTAGATATATTATTTGTGTAATGAATGTCCATAATGTAAAAGGCAATTACCCTCAAAATAATACTTTGATATGTATGAAACTCTCGAAGAGATCAAAAAGAGTTATTTCTCGAATCATCATGTTACTACAATCATCAAATGTTGATAAATATTTCCTATGAATATAGTATTATTTGAAGATTATATAAGACAACATGAGATATACTTTACAAAAAATTGCAATATTGAAGACATTGACGTATAAGGCAAGGATGAATTGATACAATAATTGAAATCAAGGGGAGCAACTGTACTATTTTTCATTCGATCAACTTTTGTCCCATTGATTTTCTTGACAATATTTTAACGAAACATATATTTTGTAATGTGTCATTCTAAGGAGAGCGTTGTAAATAATATGATTATTAGTGAATGATAATTATACACCTGCAATCCTAATTTTTATTACTATTATATTCCTTATTCTTCCCTTCCAGATATAGAACTTTAATTATCAATATAATACACATAATTTTATTGACTTCTTTATTCTCCTCTTGTTTTCTCTCCATTTTATAACAATTATTCGTTATTTCAACAAACTTTTTGAACATAAATTGTTATCAAATACAAAATGTGCTAACTAATAAAAAGTTTGAGTATAATAATGACGTGAAAAATCGTTAAGGACATAAATGATATAATGAGTAAAAATTGAGAAGCTTAAGTGTAATTAAAATGTGGTGTAAGAAATAAAAATTGTGGTGTGAATGTAATTACACACAAGAAATTAACTATACTTTCAATAAAGAAAGTAGTTTATAATTTGGGATAAGCGAAAAAAGAAACTAAGTTTATCTTCACGGGTGGATATATCATTTGCTGGATAATGTAATGCATTAGTGCATGAGTGTACTGCGCTATATTGAAAAAGAAAATATTAATGCTGTATAATTCTACGTAACAACATAGTAAAGGATAATTATTATTTTTTATCTTATTATTATCATTTGATTTGATTTTATGTACTATTGTTAAATTCGACGTATCAAGAATGGAAGATAATGATCTGACACGATTGTAAGCTGAGCATAGTGCAAGTTAACTTCTACAAGAAATTCGAATTTACAAAATCACAAGAAACAAAAGCAAAAGATTTTTTTTGGATGGCATTACATTAAATATAAAGACATTCTTTGACGCAGTACGAAATAATGAATTCAAGCGAAAACTTTAAAAACTCGAAATTTTAAATCCACCAAATTATGAAAAAATAAACCCACAAAATTTTATTAATGAAAAGATTAATAAAATAACGAAATAACCCCTTATTTGTAAAGATTTATATGAAAACCTAGTTTAATATGATTAAAATTAATGAAAACAAAGTTTAAATAAACTAAAATTAAAAAAAATCCAAAATAAACTAAATGATAGAAATAGCGCTAAAACTTTAAAAAGTAATTTTCATATCCTAAACGAACTTGAAATGGTCGAAATTCATCGTACGTCACAGCAAAACGATGAGTATTACTCGTCCCATTGTCCACTTTACGGAATGATATTATGGGCCCAAATTGAAATTCGAATGTTCTCTCTGCTTTATTACTTTTTCCCTATTTTGATATAATTCTTCTTCCATCAATTCAATAATATGTTCCACACCATTCTTTTTGCAAAATAGCTGAACATTAGAACAGATGTTTACAAAATTGGGGTGGGAAGAAAAAGATATTAGCCAAAATTGTATCAGCCTTGAAACTGAGTTTATTCTCATATTATACAGTAATTGCATGCTTCGGTGCAGATAACATCGCTTTAAAGAACCGGTTCTTGTATAAATAGTTGAACACGGATGAAGATCAACTAATTTGCTCCGGATCATCCTCAGTTATCACAGTTTCCTGCAGGTCTATATGTCCTGCAATTGGATAAATGTAGTGAAATATCAAACTTCAACTTATATTGCAGTAGCAAGATATTGTTATAAAAGAAATCTAAGTTTTCTGACGGTGTTAATGAAAATAAACAGAGACGAACTAGAAAGATTCATGGCTAAAATAAAAGAATCATCATACCGAATAATGACACTAAAGACGGAGGCTTTGAAGATACATTTGAACTCATGTCTATACCTGCATGATGATCAAGTCTGTAAACAATAAGATGCAGATCAAACTGAAAGGAACTATAGAATGAGTCGATCCAAAATTAAAATTTCAGGTATCATTATAATCACACAATAGAATCAATAAATAAACTCGTGTAATTCTACTTCAAAATTGATGCATCGTACTTAGGAACAAGTTATATGATTCAATTTTACAAGAAAATGGACGTGTTCAAAACATCTTTTGAGCTCCAAAGTCTAAGAATGGTAGAAGATCCAAAAAGAAAATAAGAAATTCAAGAGAATAATAATCACATAATAACATTTAGAGTTTTTCTGAGATGAAAAGAAATAATTTCTATACACTCCGAGCCACATGGTCTTTAATCAATTTTAGCTGCCGTAATTTAAGAAACCAAATATATTTTTCTTGAAATAGATGATATTCTTCTACCAAAGCTTCCCGTCTGCTGGCAGTATCAGCAGTGCAAGACTTTCCCCTTGTTAATTATTAAGGTGATCCTACAGTTTAGCAAGATCATATTCATCATTTATTGTACCACGTTCACAATTTAATCCATTTTTATAGCTAGTGGAAGTAGGAACAGCTTCAGTGTCTCTAGGCCGAGGTTCCTAGCTTGTTACTATGTTCTGAGTTCTATTCTATCCTTAACTGTTTTTGCAATATTTTTTCATAAATCTTGTTCACAGGGCTATAACAAGAAATCAATTGACATTTATCATCTTTCACGACCTAATTAATCACAAGTAAGATTGATTGAGGTCAACTGAATCCATATAATCTTTATCCATAGTGGCACACTACATATTAATTGGTCGAGCTGTACGATAGTGAAAGCTAGATTTTTCATTTTGTGACAAGCGTAAAAATTTTAAAACATCTTATGTAGAAGATTATTTAAAGGGTTCTTTAGTATTCCTGAAAAAAAATTGTTATTGAAGTTGTCTTGAAGCAGCATACCTGAAGTTCCCATTGATTTCAGGATATCAGATTTTCTGAAAGTATATCCAATAAAGTTGGCATCCTTTGATGTTAACATCTGCAAGATAGAAGTCAACAAAAAAATTTCACAATCTTGTCACCATTAAACCCAGGAGAAGCTCGAGGAAAACAATATTAACTTATATAACAGTTGCCTGTATTGTACACATATGGCATAAAAGGACAGAACTTGGTCAATAATTCTTTCACAATTTTGTTTTTGTCTAACAGCTAAAAAATTGGTTTGACAGGATACAACCCTCAAATTCTTGCGGTCATCTATCCTTAATTTTTCAGCATGTAAATATTTTCATCAATTAAGGCCAAGCAAAACCATGGTTTCCCTCTTTTCCACAGGAAAGTTTAGTAACAATATTATTTAAGAACATCTGAAACATGCTCATCTATTTTAACCATGTCTTTCTCGGGAAGTAAATAGTTATAAATTACAGTTTATGCAATTATTCATAATTTCCACTTATGTTCTTTGTTTCCATGTTCCTCAAAATACACACAATAGTGAAGTAAAGATTTTTACCTTCCGCCAAGGTCCTACTGAGGATACGGCGGATGGTGGATTGTCGCCCTATTACAGATCAAAAGGTAAGCCCAAAATAATAAATAAATAAACTGGTTCCGAAACCCCTTGCAAAACCCTGCTGTGGCAAGATTTAAATGATTTTCACAATTATGAATATCTTAGGTCGATTTCAATAACAATTCTTTCAAATTCAAGTTCAATTTATTATAATGAACATACTTCATCAAACTTCTCAAAATTCTGCGTGTCCAACTCTCCAGATACTGTAGGTTTGTAGGCAGCTTCCATTTCAAAAAGGGTGTCCCAGTTAACGCCTCTAAACCATGGATGTGCCTGAAATTGGAAATAAGGCATTGTTGACCATAACTAAACTCGACTTTTTGCAGACTAGCATTTTGTACAATTACTAGTAACAAAAATATAATTTTCTGAAGAAGTCTATCCAGATTACTGAAAATAATATATTTTCTACCTTTATTTCATCCACTCCTCTGGTCCCCAACCTTTTGTCAACATCACATAAGAAATGACAGATCAGATCCTTTGCCTCAGTCGAGATTTTTGGTTCTTCAGGGAATTTCAAGCATGTCCTCCAATTGATTATCTGATACAAGAAAGAAACATGTTAGAGTTATTTAAAAATAAATAAAAATATAGAAAACTGGTTATCTCGAGCATGAAAAGACAATTTTTAACATCTTCATGTCCACAAAGTGTAAGTGAGCATGAATTATGATTTCAAATACTGAATTAATCGATGATTCCAATAGAAATCTCATTTAAGAAGAATTAACAAAATGCTTCATTCAACAAAACTTTCCTATTTTGCAAGTTCTCACATCTAATAAAAGTTTCAAATAATCAAATACCGACAAGTACTGCAATACCTTACGGCATGTCATTCTTGGATCATCAGAGCAAAAGGGAGGATAGCCTATGAGCATTTCATACATGATTGTCCCCAACGACCACCAGTCACACTCCATGCCATATCCTTTCTTCAACAGAACTTCAGGTGCCATATAATCCAGCGTTCCAACAGTAGAATACGCCTGCAAAACATACCACTAACATAATGCTCCCAATCTACTTCAAGTAAATCAGTAGAAAATAAATGGGTTAATTATATTGGTTGTCACTAAACTTCTCCTGAAATTCCATGCTAAACTCCATTTAGTTTCAAGCTGGCTGTGTTTAATAGTTGCCCACTAGATTGTCACGTCAGCCTTTCAGTTAATCAAATTAACTGACATGGATGGAATGACCATATTATAGAAAGTGGTGAAGTCTAGTAATTGAAACAAAACAAAATAAAGTGACCAACAAAAAAGTTCACTAAAAGTTGAGATTCCACTTCTGTTTTTAACCCGATAATAATAGTGAAAGTAAAAATTGTCGAACAAAATGAGAATAAAAGAATACCAAGGCACGACGGTTATGTTTCCATTGCTGTAACTGCTCCTTCGCCATTAACCAAGGAGCACTCTCACTGCCATCACGCCCTTCACTATCAGTATTAGACTCCTCAGTAGTAAAATCATCGTCTTCCAACAATGTTGAATATTTATTATCCAGGGGCTTACACAAGCCAAAGTCAGAAAGCTTCAAATGGCCATTTTTGTCCAATATTAGGTTGTCTGGTTTGATGTCCCTACAAGCAGCACCAATTTGAATAGCACTAAGGTTATAGAAATATATATAAGCACAACATAAGCATAAAACTATGCAAAAGTTGGTGCATTAAAGCTTAAATAATGCGTTCGACGATAATATTTCACTAAGACCTAATTGAAGTGAAAGGAACTGAAGAAAATGGGAATGAACAAAATCAAACAAATACTTAGGGTCAAACTTGAACTATATCAATACCTGTGGACATAATTGTGCTGATGAATTGAATGAATCGCTAGAATGCTTTCCGCAATGTAGAACCGTGCGGCATCTTCAGAAAGGATATCCTCTCTCATAAGTAAAGTCATAATATCACCACCGGGCAGATATTCCATAATAAGGTATAAGAAATCAGAATCCTGGAAAGAATAAAAAAGTTTCACTATGCACCGGCTGTCGACCTCCACAAGCAAATTCCTCTCAGACCGGACATGCTCAACCTATAATGAAGTGATTCAATTATAAATACCGCGTAGAAGAGACAATTAATGACAGTAAAATTCAGAAAAAAAAAAAAAAAAACTATAGAAAAATCTGTGTGGAGTCCAAAATCTTCACCTGTCCACGACTAAGCATCTCAGATTTCTTCAATTTCTTCATGGCAAATATTTCTCCCGTACTTTTAGCACGACATAACCTAACCTGCACAACTTAATCTAATCATATACAAGGTCATAGAATATGATAATCAAAGATATATTTACATACATCACCAAAGTACTTCATTTCCATTTTACTGTATCGTTTTCTTAAAATTGAATAAAACTTATTAATGGTACAAATTGGAATCTAAACTTGTACACTACCAAAATAAAATACTTCAAAACTACCATCACCTTCCATTAGACTTTACGTAATTGATCCGAAAAACAAGTAAATCTGCAAAAAATTATCATAAAATCGTTTGACAGAATCAAAATTCCTTCTTTATGATCTAACCAAGAGAACAATACCAGACCAATATTGTGAATTGCCAACTCATTCTGATCACAATTTACGGAAAACAGAACAAATGTGAAAAAAATATCTACACCAAAATGAATATATACCTCACCAAAAGCTCCTTTACCAATGACAGTCAACTGCTCAAAATCATCAATCCCAACTTTATGCCTCTGCAATCTCATATATTCTGTCTCTCTTTTCTCCAAATTCCTCAGCATTCTCTCTTGCTCCTCATTTGATACCTGCTCCTCTTTCGCCCTCCTCTGCAACGCCCACCGCCTGAAAACCCACCCCGAATTAAAAAAGAATTAACACAACTCACCAACAATAGCATATATATATACATACACGCAATAAATTGGTCGACGATATTGATATACTTAAGTAACAACAAAGTAAGTTGTTGCAATAAATTTAGGATTGAACACATGGATTCAGAGATAGAAGGATTAATAATGATAAATCACCTTTCTTTGCGATCTTGTAACCCTTGATGGTAGTTCTTGTAATGATTCTCAATAAACTGTTTCGCGGCTGCGGCCTTCTGCCGTGTCACTGGAGAAGAAACCGCCGCATCAGGCTCCAAATTGAAGGTCCGATCGGCCTGCAACTTCATTTTCACTGTTTTTTCTTCACCACCCTCCATTTCTTTTTCCAGATCAAGAATTCGAAAAACAAAAGAGTGTCCCTTTTCTTGTAAACACCAAGTAAAGAGAAAAACAAAAATGATGCGCCAATTATTGGAAGGTTCTTACAAATGTCGTGGCAATTTGACAGTTAATGCGTTACTTACGAGGCAAGTGAAAGGAAAAGTATCTGAAACCAAAAAGAGGTGAAAAATAAGTTTTAAAAGGTGAAAAAAAGTGATTATTCTATTGAGTTTTGTGTTGGGATTTCGATAAGGGATCGAGTGTTAAGTGGGTGTGGTGTCGTGTGTATGCTTGGTGGGCTATATGAACTGGCATTTTACTGATGGCAGACTGTGCAGCAGCGGAGTCTTACCTGTAATTTGATGGATTTGTTTACTAATTCTGATTAGTTTATTGTGTAGTTGAGAGGAGAATGGAGTGAGAGACGCAAATACGTCGAAAAAAAATAATTTGTCTCAAGAAGTATGACTAAAGATTTTTGTACGGTGTAAGAGGAAAGACTCTAACATGTGGAGAGATACTTGGGTACTGTCATGCACAACGTACGATGGTTCCTAGCAAGTATTTCTCCTATTTGTATCAGCGTAATCATGGGTATGCATGTTAAACGAAAATCAATCTTTATTTATTATTATTATTATTAGGGGTATGTATGTTAAACGACAATCAATCTTTATTTATTTATTTTATTATTATTATTATTTGTATTTCATTTCAACATTTTTCTTTTTCTTTTTCCAAAGCATTTATTCAATTGGTTTCTTTGCTTGTCGAGTTATGAGTTGATTAGTACTTGGTTTTGTAGCGTGGAGAGTTGGACAAAGGATAACTCCTCTCGAGAGTTCTATGTGACAACTTTCGATAATATTGCAGCCAATTATGGAACGAAGCTTGGTAACTTGTTCGTTATGCAATTCGATTGTGGTCTACGACCTATTGCAGCCAACAGATTATTGGGCGCAACATGCCGTTGATATAAAAAGAGAGGCAATATTGAAGACAAGTAGCAAGGCATAATCTAAACTGAAAGTTATGGGATAACGCTAGACTGTTACTAATTACCCGTTTTTAGTTTGACCTTATATGCGGAATTAATCTAACCAAAGCAATAAGTCACTTTAATTAGTTTCTAGATGATTAATCAACAAATTTAATTTATCATATCTTGAACTACCGCAGTAATATGAAAGCAATAACTAAAGCAGTAAACAACACAAAAATTGTTTACGGAGAAATCCAACGTGGAAAAAACTCCGGACGTTTTGCTAGTCAAATATTCACTATAAACCAGTGTTCTAAAAGGCGTAATGCATTGCAATGCGTCGAGGTCGAGAATCAAAAATCACAAGTTTAAGCGTGTCAATGCGGAAAATAGGTGTCATAATGCGTTTCGTACTTTTAATATTATTTTAAGTTTAATAAATAGATTTTTATATTAAAAAATAATTTTTTTTATATAAAAATATACATACACATTTACTATCAAAAAAAATGTTCTAAAAGGCGCCGCCTAGGGGCGCCTTCTCGAGCTTAGGCGCGCCTAAGTGGCGCATTTTCACGCGCATATCACCAATTCGACGCGTTTTCACCGCGCGTCTCGCCTAGGTGGCATATTTTAAAACACTGCTATAAACTGTATTATAAACTTACAGACCACTAGCAAAGTTGACCACACAAGCTTTCGATCTCCTGTCTGAAGTTTGAAGCAGCTCTCCTGGAATGTGCACACGAACACCAATCTTAGCTCTTCATTGTAAAGCAGCGCGGCTCTCCTGAAATGTGTACACGAACACCAATCCTAGCTCTTCATTGTAAAACAGTCATCCTGAAGTGAGCATACGAACTCCACTTCTGACTTACACAGTTTATCTCCTGTAATTTCACCAAGAACTCCTCGTTTTTAAATTTCTTCCTTGATCTTCGCAGTCAATCAAGTTGACGACACAATCTTCCTGACAGATCTAAGTGAAGGATATCACCAGTGTATTGATTGAAGGTTTTGATGTTTTCAATCCGAAGGACGCATATAGATAGGGTGATTGAACTATTGAATGTTTGGCTCTTGAGAGAATAATTATTTTTTTTTGAATGAATAATGTTCAACACGTTTTTCCCGAATTCAACGCCCCCTTTTATATGTTGGACGAATATGAAAATTTTGGCCAGTAAAAATCTCGCGAAATCACGATTAGGTTTGGCCGTAAATTGGTCGCTCGAGCAATAGGTGGGCGAAGGTCGAACGCTGGATGTTCTGTTTCATCCGCTCGAGCATGACTCCCGCGAGTAGCTAGCGAAAATGCGGCGAGTTTCCTTCGTGTTCCAAACCTGGATCCCAAACCCTACACTATACAACCAACTATGAAACTTTACAATTAAGTCCCTAAACTTCTAAAATGTTCAAGTTGGTCTTTTTGTTCACAGAATAACCAATTACAATGATCTAACACTAACAAATTCCCTCTTTGGCATTCTGTGAGAAAACCAATTACAAAGTAAAATAAACCTATCAAAGAAAAACTAAGTCCAACAATGATCTGAATGCAGCTTCCATCTGTCAATCTTGTATCTTGAAATCAAAACTCACATACCCAATGTTGCACGTGATACAAAAATTAAGCAATAAAGCACTTAGAAGCTTACAAACATAATCTATCAAATAAGCATGCCAGTTTGAGATGCAATATTAATGCTAATCAAAACACCATATCCGCATTAATACCACAAAATATCAAAACTCAAACGAGTGCAACACAAATGTAATGATAACATGCTCCATATCAGTGCATGATATGCAATGAATAGGTAAAACACAAGCTCCCCCTTACTACAAACTCACTTGAAGTTAAAACAGTAGGTAAATGTATCTATATCTATCCCCAACGACCCCAAAAGAAATGTACAACATATATATAATGAAAGCACGGTAATGTCTTAAACATAGTATCTATGTCTCTCCCCAACGATCCCAAACGACATAAGACATAAGTATAAATGTTATATCAATGTAAACCAAGTTAAATGTCAAATAGTATCTATGTCTCTCCTCCAACGACCCCAACATACATATATCAAAAGTATGCATATGAATAAGTAACCAATTATCTATGTCTCGTCCCAACAACCCCAACAGACAAGCATGTAAATGATAATGTAGCTGCGCTCAAATAACAAGCTAAAATTGAATCAAAATCTCCCACTCACTATCAAATCTCTCTCCCTTTTTGTCACAAATGGTGAAGGAAAAAGATAATCAAAGTAACGCAATGAGAGATAACAGCATAACAACCAATCAAATGTACAATTGATAGCATGTAAGAGCAGAATTAACAAGTAATAGACCTCCCCACATACTCAGAACAAGTTAGAATGGAGTAAATAATATAAGTGATTCATGTGTGTAAAGTGTCACTAATTCAAGGTAAATAGAACTTCAAACCTTAATTTTGTGAGAAGTGACATGCGAAGCATCACTGCCAAAAAGTGTATTCTCTTACTACTGAAAGTCAAACCTTAAAGAATAGTAGGACCTTTCACGGGAAGCTCATTTTGCATATATCTTTCAAATTTTTCTTTTACTCCCCCTTACTTTGAGCATATATGTTTTTCATATTTTCAATTTTGTACTTAACTCAATATATTTTTCTTTTATTTTCAATAACTCATAATTTTTTCATTTTAAGTGCAAGTTCTAATTCATTAAGCAACTAAGGTGACTCCTGTAGCGAGTTTTAGGTTGGTTATCCCAAATTAGATGACCAAGGACACCAGGTATAGAGATACCCTTCAAACTTAATTGCTCGAGTCAAATAGCTTCGAAGAAGAATATTAAAATATGAGTTTTTTTATCGTAAGGGAGCATACTTAAACTTAGGTCTACTAATGATGGTCAATTCATGTTCAAAGTTCATGTTCAAAGTCAACTTATCAACAAGTGACTGTCATCCCAAATCTCACACATGCGGTTAAGTCCAATTTATAATCTCATAGTGTGTGCAGTGCAGATGGTACATGAAGACACCTATATTAAGTACTCCAAATTAACCTAAGCAAGTAATAGAAACTGTGCTATAGCTAATCAATTATACACAAACATGATCACATCATACACGTTCAAACATGTTATACTTCGTACAACATTAAACTTTCCATTCCCAATTTTTGTTTTTCAAATTTTCAATCAATTTTTTTTTTGTATTTTTCATTTTTTTTTAAAAAAGACAGCATCACACACAAATAAAAACAAACTAATCAAGCACACAAAAATAAAACAAAGCGTGCATGTGCGAAAACAAATATAAGGAAAATGCATATACATGAAATTACATCCTAAAAAGCAATAAAAAACATGTGATGCATGCAGAAGTCAAAAACATATAACCATTAAACACAGACATGTATCAGAAATACCCAATCAGATAGGTACATGAATGCTCTTACGTCTAAGAGCACGGTGATTTATATCAAAGTTATTCAAATCACTCTTCTTTACCCAAACTTGTCTAGTGATAGTATGATTTTCAGACAATTGTGTCACCAACTTGGTCAACTGACTCACTTGTGTAGTAAGGAATCTTATCTGACCAACAACCTCTTGATTTCTATTCCTACTAAAGCTCATGTGACTATGACTGTTCACGACTTGATGACATCTAGAGCATATGTGTCCTAACTCACCGCTGTGAAAATATGTCGGGACAAACCTATGAACAATGTTGTGAGGACGCTGAAGTTTATTCCTAGGTCGACGGGTCCTACGCTGTCTAGTAGGCCTCTGTCTAACAAATTTTTTATCTTTAGGCTCAGGGTTAGGTACATGTTTAGGATGGTCAGTTGCAGGGGCAAATATGGTCTTAGAAGTGTTAGCAGTGTTCTCCTTAAAACCTAGACCTCCCTTATTACCAGCTGGCTTGCCCATTCCTAGAATGTTATCTAGCTTTTCAGAACTGTTAGAGAAGGCAAGCAACTGAGACTTAGAGTATTCTAGATCACTTAGAAGGTTCTCAACCTGGATATCTAAAGTCTCTCTCTATGTTCAACTCACTCACTTCCCTAGCTGACCTCTCAAGCTCATTGGTGAGTTTCTTAACCTGAGTCTCTAAAGTTTCATTCATTATTTTCATTTCACTCAGGATCGAGGTGGATTCCTTAAAGTACACTCTCAACTTCTCATTTTTCAAATTAAGTTCCTTATTTTTCGCACTCATGGCATTGTTGTTACTAAGAATCTTAAGACTCTCCTTATACATTTTATCATAGGCATCATAAATATCTACCTCACTCTCATCATCTTCACTAGATTCCTCCCAACTATTTACATCTTCATCATTTTTACTTCTCTGGTCAGATCCACTCTTAACTCTAGCAACAAGAGTAACAATTTTTCCACTCTCCTCACGGGTGGATTTCTCACTCTAATTATCCAAGTCAGACTCGTCATTAGTGACAGTACATTCATAGCCTTCTCCTGAGATCTCTTCCTGCTAGGACACTCATTCCACATATGACCAAATCCTTAACACTTATGACATTTCACACCTTTAGTTCTTCTCCTAGATTTACTCGAGGCACCTCTGTGTTTCTCTTGAGATTTGTTTTTATTCCTAAACATCGTTTGGAATTTTTTAGCAAGGTATGTCAACTCCTCATCATTTGGTGAGTCAAAATCGAAAGACTCATTCTGGTTGGTCCTAGTAGTTTTCAAAGCTATAGACTTCTTCGTAATAGAGTTTTCTAAAGTTAGCTCATAAGTCTGCATGGATCCAACTAATTCCTCAACTTTAATAGAATCAATATCCTTACTTTCCTCAATGACGTGACTTTCGACCTAAAATGCTCAGGTAAGGATCTAAGGAATTTTTTCACTATCTTAGATTCGAGGATCTTCTCACCTAGGTTGAAGCTCAAGTTCACAATGTCATTTAAGCTCGCATAGAAGGAATCAAAGCACTCATTTTCACTCATTCTAATTTCCTCGAACCGCGTGGTCAACAATTGTAATTTAGAATTTTTAACAGCCTGTGTTCCCTAATATGTGATATCTAGAATATCTCAGACCTTTTTGGCTACCTCACACATATGCACTCTCCTAAACTCATCAGAAGAAACAGACCTAAACAGGGCATGTAGGGCTTTGCTATTCCAGTTACATTCATCTAAGTCAGCCTTAGACCAGTTTTCTATGAGAGTGAGAGTGACAACATCACCTACTTTTGTACTAGGGGAACTCCAACCTTTCACAACACTCAACCAGATTCTCTCATCCATAGATTTTAAAAAACTCTCATTCTCACTTTCCAGTAAGCATAATTACTGCCATCAAAATATGGCGAAACATTTAAAGAGCTACTCATCTAGACAAAATTAAGGTCAAGACACGCAATTAGGCTCTAATACCACTTGAAAGTTACGGGATAGCGCTAGACCGTTACTAATTACCCGTTTTTAGTTTGACCTTATATGCGGAATTAATCTAACCAAAGCAACAAGTCACTTTAATTAGTTTCTAGATGATTAATCAATCAATTCAATTTATCCTATTTTGAACTACCGCAGTAATACGAAAGCAATAACTAAAGCAGTAAACAACACAAGACTTATTCACGGAGAAACCCAACGTCAAAAAAATTTCAAGCACTTTGCCAGTCAAAGATCCACTATAAACTGTATTATAAACTTACAGACTACCAGTAAAGTTGACGACACAAGCTTTCTGATATTCCGTCTGAAGTTTGAAGCAACTCTCCTGGAATGTGCACACGAACACCAATCCTAACTCTTCATTGTAAAGTAGTCCTCCTGAAATGAGCACACGAACTCCACTCCTGACTCTTCACGCAGTTTATCTCCTGTAGATCCACCAAGAACTCCTCGTTCTTAAGTTTTTTCCTTGATCTTCGCAGCTAGTCAAGTTGAGGACACAATCTTCCTGACAGATCCAAGTGAAGAATAGCACCAGTGTATTGATTGAAAGATTTGATATTTTCAATCCAAATGGTGCATATAGATGGGGTGATTGAACTGTTAAATGTTTGACTCTTGAGAGAATAATTGTTTTCTCTTGAATGAATAATGTTCAACACGTTTTTCCCGAATGTGCAATGCCCCCTTTTATATGTTGGACGAATATGGAAACTTTGACCAATAAAAATCTCACGAAATCGCGAATTAGGTCTAACCGTAAATTGGTCGCTCGAGCGAGAAACATGTTCACTCGAGCGAGGGCCCTGTCGCTCGAGCCACCTCGAGCGACAGGTAAGTGAAATTCGAGCGCTGGGTGTTCTGTTTCATCCGCTCGAGCATGACTCCTGCGAGCAGTTAGCGAAAATGCGGCGAGTTTCTTTCTTGTTCCAAACTTGAATCCCAAACCCTACACTATACAACTAACTATGAAACTTTACAATTAAGTCCTTAAACTTCTGAAATGTTCAAGATGGTCATTTTGTTCACAGAATAGCCAATTACAATGATCTAACACTAAAATAAACAATCTCAAGAAATTGTACCAAGAGGAAATTGTACATTAAGTTAACACTCATAGGATACCAATGTCTTGTTTGATAGAATGAGTCTCGTACAATGTTGCAACATATTAAAGAAAAAAAGAAATTAAAATATTGCATTGTCTTATTCAATACTACATACAAAATGTGTCCAAATGTATGATGCAACAAAAAAAAAATTATATATATACTTAAATAGATCACACGCTTATTAATTTATACGAATACTGAGAATCTGACCAAATATTGAGAAAGCTCTAAAAACAACTTTATTCAAGTCAACCTCCAATTGCAAACAACTAGTTGCTTAAAAAAAATGAGGAAATTGCACTACATGTCAATTTTTGACTTTGCATTTTAAAAAATGTCACTTTTTAAAATCTTTGCAAGATTATCATTTTTGGACATTTTTGCCCCTCTAGATAATTTAAATACCCTACATATCTTTCATTAAATGAGATTTGACTATATGAAAAATTGTACAAAAATCTGAAAAAATGTCACATCCAAATAACTCAACTTTCAAATTTAACCCAAAAAAAAAAAATAAATAAATAAAAATAAAGAAGAAAAAGGTGAAGTCAAAAACTAAAACAAAAAAATACAATTCAATCTATCATTCAAACACTCACTAACCTTAAACTTACTACCCTTTCTCTCATTCGAATTGTCAAAAGCCCATGTCGTCGATGACCACCGTTAATCAATCCATCACCGTTGACGAGCACCATTAATTA
Organism: Osmanthus fragrans; assembly: GCA_019395295.1. Taxonomy (NCBI): domain Eukaryota; kingdom Viridiplantae; phylum Streptophyta; class Magnoliopsida; order Lamiales; family Oleaceae; genus Osmanthus; species Osmanthus fragrans. The sequence goes on from CM033352.1 coordinate 14,487,639, forward strand.
GTCAACCACCGATGACTCTTGAGATTTGCTTTTTCTTTCCTTTTGTATTTTTTGCTCTTTTCCGTTCTGATTCTTCACATTTAGGGGTGTTTGCTTTCTTAATGTTCCCATTTTTTGCCCTGGATTGGTACAATATACCTTATTTTTTCAAATTTTGTTGTCTATTTTCCTTATAAAAGTCATACAACATTTAAGGCTCCGATACCAATGAAAGAAATCGTAGTTTGCTTGAACATAAATTTGGTTCAAGAATTCTTACTTGAAATGATAAATTCCAAAATTTTTGTATGGTTGAATCACCTTACTATTTCATTTCTTGAATTCTCTATATTTTAGCACTCCAGTGGTCCCAACTTCGTTCACAATAGAAGAGGATTATTATCCACAGTCTAATCGCCTAATATTGTGAGTTTTCATGCCAAAAAGGTGATTTTAGGGCCTTTCCAATTTTTGTACATTTTCACATATGAATTTCACCTTATTTTCCTCCATCCTTGTCCTAGACCATGATTAGAGATTATGTGAGGGAGTTAAGGGAGGTTATAGGGAGTTGTAAGTTTGAATTCTAAGTCCAAACCACTTCCTCCAACCATTTTTGTGACTTGCGGGTCGGGTCACCTCACATGGGCGACCCATGACCCATAGTTTCCAACAAAAATTGTTGACATAATCAAGCCAGGACATTGCTTCAAAAGGATAAAAAAATGAATTACATCAAACATTCTTGATGAGAAGACCTTTTCTTTTTTATTCTTACTACGACTAGAATTCATGTTCCCAGACATACATACGTTGTACCTATTTGATGGCTGTTTATCCCATCACATAGAAGTTATATATATGTTTGAGTGGTAGTCAGCTCCAGGCTGATTTCTTTTTGCTCCATGCGATCATGAGCTGCATCCGTTCGATGATTTTGTCCCATTATGGTGGTTTCCCTAAAGAATCTTAAACCAAATCTTGAGTAGCACTCAGTAAGAATCAATGCAGCCCATCTCCAAACTCTGTTCATTGTCAATAATCTTTGTACTAAGTCATGAATTGACCACTGTCTTCGCATTAAACGAGCAAATGCAATTACAATTGCAATGGTAGAAATGGAACCTGAAATCTTGAATAAGCCAGAGACAGGCCCTGGCCCTAAGCTTCCTACGTTATCTGCTACCTGAGTCAACAAAGTCGAGCAATTTGAAAAGGAAAGCATGTGTTTTTCCAGTTGGTTAACTTCTCCATTCTGCGTGGCTTTGAGAATAGCTTCTGATATATCAATAGCTAATAGAGAACCCCTTGGAAAAACCTGAGACAAGAAAAAATTGTGATTAGATATCACTCAAGTATTGAGAAAGAAGAAAAAACTAAGATCTTGTTACAGTATTATCTTGTACACTATAATACTGCAATACTGCCGTATACTGGAAGGAGAGGGAGAATTCAATCCTACAAAGCCATCAAGTTTGATGCTAGGATGACTAGAAAAAAATGGATTGTATAGCATACGGCCTTATACTGCATACTACACACGTACTGATCGGAGAATGGGACCTGTTTGACAAAGTTTCTTAGATTATAAGCTGGTGAGTACCAAGTGAATAAAAGTTGCGGATCCCTTGAAATATATGGTTGAAAGTAAAGTTTGACCAGCTTAAAATCCGAAAAAGCTTTACCAAACAAGAGCTACCATGTTTGGAGCTAGACTGACAAGAAAATATATGGATTATATAGCATTGGACAGAAACTAAAATCTTTTCCAAAGAACCGTCGAGTTCAGTCTAACACAGCACACTAGACCTACATAGTGGGAAAAGTGAGAATGCAATCTTACAAAGCCAAAACCACCTAGTTTGTAGGTAGGCCCTGTCATGGTATATCCTTTGCAGTACTTTGCTAGGAATACTTTAGCATGTGGAGCAACAAAAAATGCGGCTAAGATTTCCCCCTTATCGAAAGCTGAAGGATAGTCATTGATTGAATTGATTTTCTGGATATTCTCTGGTTTGAAATGTAAAACGTTAATCAGGTATTGCACAATGAACGAATTCCCATTGCATCCGACTGAAGCATTTATCCTCAGAAGATAGTTGACATCTAAAATGGATGGTTGGAGCTTTGGGACTGTCAGCATGGAACTCAGGACAGCAGTAAAACATGCTGCTACAGCTGCAACTACACATAACCAAGCTACCAGCACAAGTCGAGATAGATTGCTTCTGATCGTTTCTCCTGAAACCAACAACCTATCAGATACTGGAATTAATAGTTTAGACAAGGTGGTTGAACATGGTATTAGAGCTTTGCAAAAGTTGAGTTCAAGATCTATTTATAGAAATTATGGGCGTGCAACATAAAAGTGTCGAGTTTTGCTATAAGTACCTAGAGATTGACACTCCGGGTTACTTGACCCCCACCAGTCCTCTCACATGGGGGGCGGAGCCTCCACATTTGTCGGAAGTGGGGCCCGACCCCCATGTGAGGGCGCCGTTGGGGTCGGGTAATTGGTAGTGTAAACGCCTGGGTACAAATAACAAAACCCAAAACTGAATCGGTAGAGATATGATGTAGGTTACAAAGATTATTACAACTACAATGTGGAATAATCTCTCTCCAAAGAGAGGAAAACCGACCCAAAGCTTCTTCAACACCACCAACAATGTGTCCTATAATGTTGAACTCAAATTTGTGCTACACCGGATCAAAGCACCGTCATCCAAGGGAATAGCAATGGATTAACAAAGAAACTCGCCGGAGATAACCAAGAATATTCACCGGAGAAAAAACCCTCTCCCACTTAGTTACTCTCTCTATTTCTCTTGTTCTGCTAACTCCAAATGAACCTTAAAGGACCAAGACATTTGAATTCAAAATTTAAACATTGTACTAATGATGGAGAGAGAGGGACTACTCTAGTATAGAGAAATTGACCACAAGACTAAATCCAACCATTGAATTTAACATATGGTCCATAGTTCTCCTAAACTAGCACAATTCTCACCAAGCTCTCTAGTCCAATAATCATGTGCCATGTGGTTAGAGTGATCCACTTCACATAATCTCACCTGCATGTGAAGGGGCATGTAATAACATTGTATGTGACATCGGGAAACTTACTTTGTGCAAGAGAGAGAACAGTAACGGAAAACCATAGCATGGAACTTATTAGCTGCCAGAAGGATCCTCTTATATCCGGGTTGTTGTCAGCATATTCAGTTAACCATATAGCAACTGCCGATGACATGCTCATAGCTACCATCTGAATCCACATTTCCTTCTTGAAGGCATCTACAACGACGAATCCTTTATCATTCACGCCTGGTTTTACTGTCACCACCATTACCAGCCCTGATTCGATATATGGCTGCGAAAATTCAGCATAAACATAGCGATCTGCCATAATTTCTGTGTCACCTACAGCTGCATCCAGGCCCTTTTATTTCAAAATTAGTTAGTATTTCTTTGTTTAAAAGAAGCAACAATATCATTGTCAGCAACCCTTTCTAATTAAACACACACTTTTGTGTTCAATGTTTTCCATAGCAGCAAATTAGAATATACAATGGAAACACTGTTGTGTTAGCTTTCAGATTGTAAAATACAAGGAAAAAGAATTATTAAAATTTCTAAAAATTGAATTTTAATCTAAAGTATATAATTATAATGACTACCTTGTTGTGAACTTCTGCCACCATTTCATCATATGAACCATAGTAGGGTACAAACACATATGGGAGGTGATAAGGAAGTTGCTTCACTGCAGCCTCAAAGACATCAATTGAAAATCCGCTAATAGAAGTTTCATTTCTTTCCTGATCAAACACAACATTAACAAACTGATTAAAAGCACCTCTTGCTGGAACGCCTATCCTCAGAGGTTTCTCTGTACCGGCTAAAGTCCATCCTTTCGGAACAGTGCGCTCACTGCCAGGCCAGTAAATTGAAGTCAGTTTCCCCTCTAAACCTTCAAAAATTCCCTTCTTCATTTCGTCGTATTCTATCTGGTCCTCAAAGAAACCATACTCCGGTGACCACAATGTTATTTCTCTATAGCTTTTACCAATCACATTGACTATCTGAAAAATTGGATTCTGTGTAAGAAAACCATCGTTAAAGCTTATTCTTCCACTTAGACCTTCAAAGTTACTGTGAAAAATCTGCTTCACTAATTCTTTGGAGTTAATCTTTCCTTGTAAATTCTGCAAGGCCTTGGCAACGATCCAAGTTGCATCATAAGCTCGAAGTGCGTAAAAACTGGGGTTCGAGTATTCTTCTTCTTCTGGGTATTTTGATCGGTACATTCTTCTAAACCTGGTTCTGAACTCTCTGAAAGATTCACTGGTATCCTCATAGTTGTTCTTGAAACCAATAACACCTTGCATATTAAGTATAACAGGCGTTGGAATGGAATCAAGAGCGCCTGCGATTTCATCAGATACAATCCACACATAACCTTTTTCCATCAAACCCAATTCCTTTGCCTTTTCGAAAAGAATTACGGCAAAGTCCAAAGAAGAATGCATGACTATGAAAATCCTGACACTCTTGCTTTTAAGCTTATTTAATTCTTGATTGACATAGGCTCTGGGATTCGAGAGAGAAGACGCAATAGGAAAAGCTATATGATGTTCTACAAATGAGTCGACTCGCCTGAGTGAATCAGAGAGGTGGGTGATGATCCCGGAATCAGCTGTGAAACTGTTGCTGCGTTCATAAACTGCTATCACCTTTCGCCACCGGAAATGGCCAACAATGGCGGCGATGCACTGGGTTTGCACGTCGATGTGGTTAGTCATCCGAATAAAAGAGAGCGGTTTTTCCGGGCTTGGTGTTTTGGATGAGGATTTTGACGTAATGGAAATGATGGGAATGTCTTCGGTCACATTATCGAACTCCACAACTTGAGCGGCTTCTTGAAGTGTCAATGTTCCTAGGATGGCATCAACGTGCTTCTGGTTGACAAGTTCAACGGCTGCAATTGAAATTATAGGGCCAAAATGCAAGGACATTTAGTAATTCAATGTTTAAAAAAAAAAAAAAAAATTGGTCTTTAAATTGGTTGTGGAAAATTTACATTTCAGATTATTGGATCAAAAATATGGACTAGCTCTTTCTTACATGGAAAAAGACCAAAAAGTTGACTAAGAAATTTCTCCATTCATTCGTCTCGTTCCTTCCATGTATGTTTTATTTAGTCTTCGGCCTGTTTCAATAGTGTAGTGTTAGATTATTGTAATTGGCTATTCTGTGAACAAAATGACCAACTTGAACATTTTAGAAGTTTAGGGACTTAATTGAAAAGTTTCATAATTGGTAGGTTAGCTTAGGGGTCGGGGTCCAAGTTTGGAATACGAAGATTTTTCGCCGCATTTTCGTGGGAGTCATGTTCGAGCGTGTGAAGCAGAACATTTCTCGCTCGACCTTCGCCCCCTTGTCGCTCGAGCGACATGCCCTTTGCTCAAGCGACAATGCTCCTTGCTCGAGTGATCAATTTACGGTCAGACCTGATTCACGATTTCGAGAGATTTTTATTGGCCAATGTTTCCATATTCGTCCAACATATAAAAGGGGGCGCTACGCATTCAGGAATTAAGGATTGAAAAAAAAAATACATTCAAGAGAACCATATTATTCTCTCAAAAGCTAAACATTCATCTAATTCAACCACTTCATATATGCACCCATTAGATTGAAAAATCAAAATCTTTCAATCAAAACACTGGTGCTATTCTTCACTGGGATCTATAAGGAAGATTGGGTCGTAAACTTGGCTAGTTGCGAAGATCAAGGAAGAAACTGAAGAACGAGGAGTTCTTGGTGGATTTACAAGAGATAAATTGTATGAAGAGTCAGAAGTGGAGTTGGTGTGTTCATTCCAGGAGGACTGTTTTACAAAAAAGAGTTAGGATTGGTGTTCGTGTGCACATTCCATGAGAGTTGCTTCAAACTTCAGACAGCAGACCAGAAAGCTTGTGTCCTCAACTTTGCTGGTTGTTTGTAAGTTTATAATACAGTTTATAGTGAATCTTTAACTGGCAAAGCGTCAAGAATTTTTTCCACGTTGAGTTTCTCCATGAACAATTCTCGTGTTGTTTACTACTTTATTTATTGCTTTTATATTGCTGTGGTATTCAAAGATATGATAAATTGACTTGATTGGTTAATCACCTAGATATAATTAACTAGTGACTTGCTGCTTGTTAATTAGATTTTAATTTTCGCATTTACACCTAATCACCCCCCTTCCAGGTGTAGTTGGATCAAATCTTGTGTTTTACAAGTGGTATCAGAGCCTAATTTTGGTTCCAAACCCATTTTTGTTAGTCTAGATGATTCAATCACTTTCTATACCGTCTTATTTTGATGGATCTAATTATGCATATTGGAAGGTTAGGATGAAAGCCTTTCTTAAGTCTTTAGATGAGCGCGTTTGACTTTGTGTGCAAAATGGGTGGTATGCTCCCTCTACTACTGTGTCAGGAGTTATTAATCTTACTGATATTTCTGTTTGGACCAAAGAGGAGTTAGCTGAGTGCAATTGGAATAGCAAGGGTATCCATGCCTTGTTTATAGCCGTGTCTCCTGAGGAGTTTAGGAGAGTGTCAATGTGTGAGAATGCTAAGGAAGTTTGAGACATTTTGGAGACAACCCATAAGGGTAATAAAACTGTTAAAAGCTCCAAATTACAAATGTTGATATCTAGGTTTGAGGAACTTAAGATGAATGACGATGAGATGTTTGATGAGTTCTATGTTAAACTGAATGATATTATGAACTCTAGTTTTAATTTAGGTGAAAGGATCCCTGAAGTTAAAATCGTTCGAAAGGTTCGTTGATCCCTACCTAAAAGGTTTAGGCTTAAGGTAACTGCTATTGAAGAAAGTGAAGACCTAGATAATATTAAGATTGAAGAACTTGTAGGATCCTTCCAAACTTAAGAAATAACCTTAGCACAACCTAAGAAATAGAAATCAATTGCCTTGAACACCCGTAGGGAATATGATTCAGAGTCTAGTGATGTTGAGTCCTTTATGGGTGAGGAGATAGCCTACTTTGTGAAGAAGTTTAATCAAGCCTTCAAGAATAGACAGAAACCACAACCTAGGGAGAGGAATTTCCCTAGGAAGTTTTAGAGAGAAATATATGATAAGAGTGGTGGTAGAGTGTCTAGTAGTAAGCTCTAGTCAGTTAGATGCCATGAGTGCCAAGGGGTTGTGCACTATAGGAATGAATATCTTAATCTTAAGAGGAGCTCGACAAAGGATAGAGGAAAAGCGCACTTTCTGATGATGAGTCTAGTGATAGTAATCCTAGTGTGCAGTCAGATAGTGAGAAAGTAGGAAAGTACATGGCCTTCGTGTATCAGGTAGAGAGTGGATCTATTAAGGCTGGTAAACAGGTTGTGTCTGATGACTCTAGTGAGAGCTGTACTGATGACTCGGATGTGGAGAGTGACATTCGAGCAGTGTACCAAGAGTGATATGATCAAAATTAAGAAGCTGAATCATGCCCTTCTTAAGAAGCTTGATTTGCTAGAGCGAGAGAAAAAGAAGTTAACTAGTGAACTTCAAGACTCTGCCAAAAACCTAATTGAGTTGATGTGTAAGAGTGAGAGGTTAGAAGAGACTGTTAAGACCCTCACATGTGATCTAGAAAAAGTCAACTCACAATTTGAGGCTTTCTTTAGTGGGACTAAGAAACTAGATAACATCTTAGGTGTGAACAAGCCTGTAAGTGATAGAAGAGGTCTAGGTTATGATAAGAACAAGTTTCATGCTGCTAGTACCTCTAGGACTTCATTTGTTCCAGTTTTCACTCAGCTACACCTTGCTAAAAATTTTGATCTTATAGGTAAGCGCACTGTAGGACAGAAGACTCGTAGGTTTCGTAGGAATTTTGGTCCTCAAAATCATTATCAGCCACCTCATATGTTTGAGCCTAGATTTGTGCCCACATGTCATCACTGTGGAGCTTTAGGTCACACTAGGCCGAGGTGTCATCAGCTTGTGCGTAGGGAGAGAAATCAGGATATTCCTAGTCAGGTCAACTATCTTTCCAGTCAGGTTATTCAGTTGACTGAGATGATCTCTAAATTGACTAATTCTACCTCGCATACTAGGAAGACGTGGGTTAAGAAATCTGTTCTTGATCATGGGTACGTCACTGGTACTTATGCACCCCATTGATCCCGTTCTTGGGAATCTGTACGCATTGATCATATCATATATGCATTGTATCATTCATTCTACATCTTGCGTGCGTTTACTTGCTTTTGTGTGTTTTTTAGTTTTGTTCTTTTTGTTTTATGTATTTGATATTTTATTTTTCTTTGTGTGTCTTTTCATGCTTTTTGATATATGAAAAATTCAAAAACATTGAAAAATTGAAAAACAAAAAATATTTGTTTTGTGTGAACTGCTGCATCATGTGTGTTACATTTGATAATGCATGTTGAGATCGAATATGCATTTATTAGATAAATAGTACATTTTCCATCACATGACTTAAATTTTTATGGAGTACTTAGTATATGTCCCGTCATGTATATCGTGCACTGCACACACTATCACCATGTAAACAGGTCTACACTGCAAGTGTGAGATTTGAGATGGGTGTCACTTGTTGACAAAGTGACTCTAAACATGAATTGACTAATTGTGTTAGACTTTAGTTCATATTCATATCCCATATTTGTAAAAATGTAATGCTCATATCTTAATGTTCTTCTTCGAGACTATTTGACTCGAACAATTAAGTTTGAAGGGTATTTCTATACCTGGTGCCTATGGTAATCTGATTTGGGATAATCGACCTAAAGTTCGCTGTAGGGGTCATCTTAGTTGCTCAATGAATTAGAATCTGTACTTAAGATGAAAAAATTATGAGTTACTGAAAAGAAATAAATTTTGAGCTTGTTCAATATTGAAAAATCTGAAAAATTATATATGTTAAAAAATAGGGGGAGTAAGAATTGCCATATTAGCAAACAAATTTCGTGTATAGGTCCTAACGTGTTTAAAAGTTTGACTTTCATAAGTAAGAGAATAGACATATTGGCAGTGATTTTGCTTGTCTTTTCTCACAAGTTTAAGATTTGGAATCTGTTTACTTGAAAATAGTGACACATTATACATGTGAGTCATATATATAATTGTGTGTGGGGTAGCACTTATGTTCTTGAAAGTATCATATTTGTGATCAACTGCATTTTCTCGTTAACTGTCATGTTGAAGTGCTAAATTTAAAAAAAAGGTGGTGTTAGTTTTGAAAGTTGTCAAAAAGGTGCTAGAATTGTCAATTTTGAAAACTGTGCTTAAAAATGAATTTTTCAAAATTCTAGAGCTATTTTTGAAATTTGAAGTTTCGCTCAATTCACGCTTGAATATCGCTCGAGCAACACTTGCAGTTTACTTTCGCTCGAGCCTCGCTAGACCCTCACTCGAGTGACACCTATTTAAAATACGCGACTGAACCTCATTTTTCGCATTTTTCTCGCGTCTCTCTCAATTTCCTCTTAATTCGTCTGATTTAATTCACCAAAACTGTGCATTCCATTGTGTGAGCATTTGATTTGGACCTCATTAACACCATTCTCTTCATCAATTTCGACGAATTTGAAGGTAATTTTGCTTGAACCTTAGTTTTCAAATTTTTGGGGTTTTCGAGTTTTGATTGATCTTTAGCCTAATTCCTCCCATACATTGATGCATTGGGATTCATCTATGTTGTAGTGGTTGCGTGTGCATCATTTTCATACGTTTTTAGGTCAAATTTGAAGCATTTCATTGGCTTTTCGAGTTCTTAGTTTTGTGCTCGATTTTGGTGCAATTTTTGGTCGATTTCTATGAAGTTGGCTATAGGATTAGATGCTTAGGATATCGTTCTTGCATTGTGTGATTTTGGTTTGGCTTGAGTTGCTTTGAATTTTGTCTTCAATGCCATGTTTTAGAGTGCCCACAAAGTGCTCGACATAATGCCTCTTAGGCTCTCTCGTGTAAATTTGGCAACACTTTTGAGTTGAGTTGCCTTAAGTTTTTGCATCGGCGACATGAATCACACATCGCGTCGCGGTACCTTGACATCGTTGCACCGTGCCTTGCCGCCACTGCACCACATCACGCCTTGCACGTTCTTAGTCCTTTCGTGGAATATTTAACACTCGTGCATTATATTGCGTGCATAGGCTAGTTCTTACATCGTTTTGCGTGTCTGGACGTATTTGTGTATCGTTTTACATGTGATTGACGCATTTTTGCATTATTTTGTATGTTTCGACTTATTTTTGCTTCGTTTTACGTGCATGCCTTTCTTGTGCATCGTTTCACGTATTTTTCATGCATTTGGTTGGTTTGCTGCTACTTGTGGTCTATGCTCTCCTTCGTCGCATCTTTTGACGTGCTGTTTTGCAATCATGTCACAGATGTCGTGTGAGAGAGTGAGGACCACAGCTGCACAGCCCCGTGACTCATCTTCCTTCAGTCGAGCCTGATTTGTTTCCGAGACTGCTCATGAGGTCTTTGCCTCTCAGTTCTCACGCCGCCCAGTCTTATTGGAGCGTGAGGTGATCTTATCTGATCTTTCTCCCGATATTTCTGCTATATTTACTTCTTGGGGTTGGGATCTCATACTTACAGGGTTAGTATCTCCACCTGATCTTTTGGTTCGCGAGTTTTATGCGAACATTCACGAGACCACTAGTGATTTCGCATTTAGGATATACCTTAGAGGTCGCACTATTAGGATTACACCTAATGTTCTGGTCAAGTCTCTTCATATTCTTGGGGTCCTTCATCCTATTTACCCTTATCTCTTAGTCGAGACCGGTCCTCCTGACACAGTGATTTGTAAGTTTATAATACAGTTTATAATTGATCTTTGACTGACAAAGCACCCGGAGTTTTTCCCACGTTGGGTTTCTCCGTGAACAATTCTCGTGTTGTTTACTACTTTATTTATTGGTTTTATATTGCTGTGGTATTGCAAGATAGGATAATTTGACTTGATTGGTTAATCACCTAGACATAATTAACTAGTGACTTGTTACTTGTTAATTAGATTTTAATTTTCGCATTTACACCTAATCACCCCTCTCTAGGTGTAGTTGGGTTGAATATTTTGTTTTACAAATAGTAATTTTATAATTATACATTATAGTTCCTTAGAACATAATTAGGAAGAAAACCATGCTCTTGATCAAAGTTTAGCGGGGTCAAATCCATCAAACTAATGACAACCTAGGAGTTTATTCATCTGTGGTGGAACTGGAATCCTTGTTTCTACCTATCTAAAAGGATTGACTTACTCCTGCAATCCTATTACTTCAGTTAATAAAGTCAATCCAAGTAGGGGGACACTCATTGTTGATAACGGAGAGCATAGGAAGTTAGCTGTTTATGATTGAATGAACAGTTTGTCATAATACATTGCCAAGTTCGTAAAAACCTGCGCAAATACTCAAAAAATAAAACAAAACTTATAGTTTCTTATTTAGCTTTTGTTTAGGCACGATTCTTACAAGATCTGAAGCAAAATTCTGACCATTGGAAACGTAGGAGGGTCCCTATGCAGCCATAATGATTGATCCAATATCAAGTAAATTATCATAAAAGCCCTTCTTTCAAATAGAATGAATTAAATGTTAGAAGCGTACATATGCAATTCCGCTTCATTTGGTCAATATGTGCAGCTGCTTTTTACTGTATAATGGTAAAAACTTGGATAAAAATGGCCCCCAGACGGGGCTTAATTTGAAAACAAAAGTTTACCGGCAGAAACTGCACCAGCTGAGTTCAGGTCTAAATCTTTGATGTGCAAAACCAGCTTTGAGCAATTCAAGCTGCGCTTTTCAAAGCCACGGATTGCCATCTCCATAGCTATTTTCTGCTCCCGGCCAATGCGAGAACTCTGATAAATGACTCCCCCAATTCTCCCCAGAACATGACAATTGTGGTTTATGCCTTCCTCTGGTAATCCTTTCGATGCCTGCAGCAATAACGTGCAGCCTAACAAGAAGAAAAGTACCACAAAAGAAGACATTTTGCTACCCCGAAGACTTAATTTCCCGTCGTGAAGGAGGTATTATTCAGACCACCACACCAAAGAGAAATGTCAGCCGTTCAAACATATCATGCTGGAATAAGTCATAAGCTTTAGAATAATGTCACTGACTCATTCAAAGAGAGGAATCTTAACTAATACCCTTATGGATTTCCCACTTGTGTGTGTTTTCATAAAAAACTTATCAGAAGTCAATGGATCTTTTTTTTTTTTTGGTGGGGGGGTGGGGAGGGCAATGACATAGATCCTTAAACAAAAGTATTATTATCTCCTGGAAAAATGCTATTATGACAGGGCCAAAATCCAGAGAACAAACAGGGATTTGAAATTTGTGGCTGTTAGTTGGGAAATGTTTGGGCTTGTTAAGGGATATAATCCCACATCGATTAAAGATGTAAATATAAGCCAATTTATAAGGCTTTGGCTACTCTTAATAATATTGACTTTTTAAGATGGACCATCAAATCTTAACATGGTATCAGAGCTCATTAAATTTCAACGAGCGATTCGATCCTTGTAAGACTTAAAAATATGAGCATACGGATTTTAAGATTGGTCTGCTTAAACGAGCCACCAACTTGCGGGGCATGTTAGGAGATATGATCCCACATCGATTAAAGATATAAATATAGGCCAATTTATAAGGCATTGGGCTACTATCTTAATTATTGTGAGTTTACTATCTTCATCTTCTTGTGATTTAAATAATCAAATATATGAAAAACTAAGCAAAGAGAGATGTAAAAGATATATAAGATTGAATTATGTTATTTTTGTAAGAGTTAAGATTGAATATGTCATTAGTTGAATTAATATAATTTTGTAAATATTAAAAAAATTAACTATAGTATTGAACTTGGGAACTGAATGGAATTGAATCAAACTGAACCAAATGGAATTGAACCCGAACGGTTCCATAATTCAATTTGGATCCGACAATTTTACTTACTAAATACCCAAAAATTTTGGATTCGATTCGATTTTCATTAGAATCAAATCGAACCGAATCATGCCCAGCCTTACTCGATTCCCACATTTCTCTGAGGCCCGTCTCTAGATGGTCTTGACTGGGACGAGTCAGGATGACCACTTCATTCTTTTTAGGGAAAAAAAAAAAATACAAAACTACAATACTTTTAAGTATAGAAATTCACATTTAACAAACTTTAAAAAACATTTCAAAAATAGATGATAAATAACAATAATATATTTCATGAATTTTAGTAAACCCAATTCCACTAGAGCTCTAATCAAATTCTCTCTCTACCCAAATGCCCCAATCCACCAAACCGACCCCCAATCCGATGGATCTCTCTGTATACAACTTCATAGTTGGAGAGTGGATGACCAATTAATGCGAGATGGTTAATGACTCTCTTTATGGTGAGTATATATTTTGAGATAGATTTCGAGCCTTTAGAAATCTGGGCAAGTTATGCCCTCAATCTGAGCATTTTTTTCATTAGTTGTTGGCATAGGTATGATTCAATTTCGTCCAACCTTTTGTCGAAGTAGTTTCCAATGTTACGGATGGCACAATGGAGTGAGATGAAGAAGCCACCATTGGATGTTTCTAATAAGAGCATCTTGTCTCATCCATTATTTTTGTTCGGGATTAATTATCGATTTTTTTTATCAATCTTAACCCATTATGGATGACAAACGATAATCAAGATAGCGATCAAATTGGTATCCGTACATGATACATCAGTGCAAGAAATTATGTCCTCTAGGATGAAAAAATCGCACCGATAAGTTTTAGTGGTACCTAGTATCCATGCTGATATTGGTTGTTGGGTTTTGATACCCAATAAATCCCCCGGACGATGATGTTAACTCGGTTATTATTTCAGTCTGCTTTAACTAAATGACTGAACGTTAAATCAACACCACGTATGAAATACCCCGACCCCAGAGATTTAACGGACCATTGGAAGCAGCCTAATTAATTAGTGTTGCTCATGGCCCGAGCTTCTTTAGCTGGACGGTTATTCAATTGGAGGCTCACTTATTTGCTAGCCTATTTAATTGTTAATTGGGTCTTGGCCCAATTAACTAAACTAAACCTATACCTAACTTACCTATTTGGGCTTGGGCTATTAAAGGTTGACTCCCCTCATTTGAATACCAACCCACGCCATATTCACGCCTCTCTCTCGTCTCTCTTGAGCTCCAAGTCTCTGCCTCTTTTCTCTACGTGATTCTTCTTGGTTTTTAACCTCTGCTTTGTGCTACATATATTACCCCCTCATCTTTGTGATCATTCATGTGTGGTTATTGAATAGTTGGTACTATTGAAAGGCTACCAATTGAAGAAAGTATAGAAAGGGTCGGTTTGGTGATTCTACGTGGTGTTGATCGGAACTAAGCCCGGTAACGCCTTGGTTGTTACTGTTTCACGCCCTACATTGGTAATAGGCGATGAAGGTTTATTGGAAATAATGATAGGGGTTCTAACTGGATTGTTGATGAATGAATCAGAGATTGTCTGGTTGCCATTTTTTGTCGAGGGAATAAAAAGACAGAATGTGTAAAAATATAATAGCAGTTTTCAGACAATAAATCGTTTAATTTGGTGTATTTTTATGTTGAACAAATTTCTGTATTTCATAATTCATAATTTCTGAACAGGTTTTTGTATTTTATAAAATCTCAACATCACTGTAACCTATTGACTATATAGTTTGTGCTGTATATGACTAGGTTCCTTGATTTGTGTAAGATGTTATTGTTTGTGACCGCACGTGTTATTTGTGATTGTAACCAAATTTGTCTTCATTGTGATTGTTTGTGTCTTGTGATCATGTCCGTCTTAATTGTAACTGTATGTGACCAAGTCTATGTTAATAGTGAATATTTGTGACAAAATCTGTTTACATTTAAAAGTTGTGATAATTTATATACTAATTGTGGCTTTCTGTGACCAAATTTGTGTTAATTATATTCTGTTGTGACAATTAATGTGTTGAATGAGACATGATGTCTAATTATGACTTGTTATCATAAATTAAGGTCACAATTACATATTAGTCACAATCACATAACTCCATAGTCACACATCACAGTTTATAAAATTAATTGATCAAGACTTATCACTCGATCAGAAATAACAAATTTATAGATGATAACTTATTTCACGGTCACATATTGGTCATAAGTTATTTTAAGATCACAATTTATCAAATTAATTGATCACAACTTTTTTCTTACTCACAAATTACAAATTTTATAGGTTACAACTTATTTTACAGTTATAAATTATCAAATTAACTAGTTATACATTATATTTTGGTCACAATTTATCAAATTGATTGGTTACAACTTATTTTTCGGTTACAAATTATAAATTTTACCAGTCATAACTTATTTCATGATCATAAATTATCAAATTAATTGGTCACAAATTATTTATCAATTACAAATTAATCAAAATAAGCAGTGAAGACCTATTTATCAATCACTAAGACACAAATTATAAGTCACAATTATAAATACACAAATCCCACCAACGCCGATACCACCAAAAAACATCATCACCTCGCCACCACAATACCATGAAGGCTGTCCCCTTTAGGCATATAGAAATTTCTTGATCCCAATGCCATTAGATTCTCATTTCTGTCCAAACCTGTCACTTAATTAGTTGTTACCTCTTAATTCATGTATCTTATTAGACTTAAAAAATCATAAATCAAACGATTCAGAGAAAAATTGGCAATCCAACGGTTGCATTTAATTAAAAAAAGAAAGTAGGAGATTAATTACTTTCTAAGCTAATTTGGGAATAATGGAGATCGAAGCTAGATAAATCGGTGAAAGAGATAATCCGCCGCGGCCTTCCTTCTAATATTGTCATAAATCCGTCAGAATTAATCATCCACCATCGCATCCGACGACATCAAAACATGTACAGCTTGAAGGCTCCTCTGAATCATCACATTAAGAAACAACTTTGTCAGCTTCGACTTTCCTTATGCCACCTCCAAATCAGTCGAACTCACCACATCCCTTTTTCCTAATACTAAATCTGGTACCGTAAGTTGGAAAATCTGGGTATCAAAAAAATAAAATCTGGCACCGTTCAGTTGAAGAAGATGGAGAATCTAGAGAGAGAAAGATGTTGAGGGATATAGGGACTCTAGAGGGATTTATTAGGATCCGTTATGATAATGATATTGTTTAGGGCTGAGCAAAACACACGGATCAGATCGAACCGAATCGAATCGAACTGGACCCGAATCGAATTGAACTGAATCGAGCGATTATTCTTACGTTAAATACCTGAACTGGAACTTGAATCGAGAACCGACGGGTTCGGTTCGGTTCTCGGTTCTAGATCAAGAATTTAAAAATCGAATAAGAACCGAATCTTCTTAATTTTTAAAATTTATTTATTTTAAATAAGCCACGTTATTTTATTATTTTCTAAGTAAATTTGCTAATCCAAAAATATGATTTTCCTATTTCTAATTTTCAGTCAAAACACAACTTAATCAAATTGACCTAAGTAAAACTTGACAGTATCTCTTTTAATTATTGTAAGCTCGCTATCGTTCTCTTTATGTTATTTTCATAATCAAATTTATAAAGAACTCAACAAAACGTAAATGACACATAAGATTAGGTTACGTTATTTTGTAATAGCTAAAATTGTACATGTCATTAGTTGAATTAATGTAATTTTTTAAATATGAAAAAAATTAATTATAGTATAGAACCTGTGAGCCGAATGAAATTGAACCGAACTGAATCGAATGGAACCAAACCCGAATAATTCTATAATTAAATTTGGATCCAACGGTTCCACTTACTTAATACCCAAAAAATTGATTCTTGTTAGAACCGAACTGAATCAAATTGGACCGTGCCCAACCCTAATATTGTTTGAAAAGATTTTATTTGATTTGATTTAGGATAATTATTAATAAGATAATTATTAATATATTAATTTTAATTTTAATTATCACCTAATTTGTGAAATTAAAACTATACCACCCTAATTTTGAATTGTGTAGTTTATGTGTAGGGTTTGAGCTAATTTTCCCTTCCTTTTAATTTGTTGTGATTTTAATTTTCAAAGATTTAAAACTAATGAATGGACTCAATGAACATGAAGAACAATTAAAAGGAAAGAAATAAAGACTCAACAATAAAAAAAATTGAAAAATGTATAACCTTGATTATTTTGGAGCCGTGTTCTGATACCAACTGATGAGAACTATGTAACAACGACAACTATGCAGCCTACAACAAGATTGAAGATCCCAAGAAAGTCCAAAGATAACCCGATTTTAGATTTGAACTAAGAACGATGAATCAAGCAACCAAATAATATGAAGATTCGTTGATATCTTGATTACACAACTCGTGATTTGCACCCGGTGTTGAACGCCATAAGAACACGCTTGATAAGTTCAAATTGTTCGACAAAGAACAAGAATTCGAAAGCAAATTACCTCTCTTTAATTAATGATATGTCAAAAGTCCTTACAATGAAGAAGAATAAAACTATTTATACTAGACCTAAAACTAGTAAAAACGTACATAAAACAATTAAAATATTGCAAAGTTGTGGTAAGAATATAATTCTAGTCTTTCTGGCCCGAATTATAACCATGCGCCTGAATTATAACCATGCGATCGCATGGTTATGTTCCATGCGGTTGCATGGATCATTTGAGAGCCCCTGCCTTAGTCTCGATGAGAGGCTATGCAACCACAAGAGATTTAAGCCATGCGGTCGCATGGCTTTCCGTCACAACTCCAACTTCGATTGCTTGTATCATGTTGATTCAAATGACTTCGGACTTCGATCCCAACATGAAACTTACTTCTTTTCTTGCGTAGATCATGATGCCATCCATTGTTGATTGTACAAGTAGCTTCATCGCTTGATTTACCCATTTTTTCCTTGATCGCGTCATCGGTCCTCTTTCGATAATCAACGGGTCTCGTCCTGAGCTCGTCTTTGTTGGACTCGACTCTTGGATCACATCATTATTATTTTGGATGTATTGAATTATATTTTAATAAGTATATGATTTTTACATTTTAGTACATTTATATATTTTTGGAGATTCTTTCAATATAAATTAATTAAATATTATTAAACAATATCGCTATATTGGGTGGCCATTTGATAAATGCTCGACGCTTTGCCCTAGCTCAATGGAGTAGCTAGATCTGTCCCTGAGCGACGGACAGAGAAATTGAAGGTGTAGAACACACCAATGATGTTGACACTGATGTGATATAGGATCGTGATCCTGCTGCATATTCGCAGTTTTCTGAAGTTGTCAATTTAACATGGCTAACAATAGTTGCAAATGTGATTCTGAAGAATGGATAACATGTTGGGATGCCTTTTATGAGAGGAGCAACTTCTATGATGTAAAACACTTGAGTCTACATGGGACCTGCCTTCAGGAATGGAAGACCTTGCATTTAGTCCTGATGCTAATGAGCTTAAATTGACATTGGTTTGGATGGCTGAATTGCATGATGACGCCCTAGATTTCACAAAATCTGAGGAGGAGCGAATTTATTGTGGTTTGCAACCTAATCCCATCTTTGCTGAACAATACATAGACGACAATGGCTTTGATCAACATTGCGATCAGATAGTAGAGAGCTATCTTTTTGTCTACAAGTTCCCTAGTACCAACACTGCAAAAAGGAAAAAGAAAGTCAGAAGAAGAAAATCTAATAGGAACTTATCCATTTCAAGTGAAGTTTTGCCCACCCTGCATTTTCATTTCTTTTACTATAATTTTGTGTCCCCAATCCACATGGTTAGTTGTAGTCAATTACATTAATAAGGGGACAAACTGTGATGTGTCCTTTTTCCCTTCTTTTGAGTTGTAAGCAACTAAGTTGACTAAGCATATGTGAATTGTGAATAATAACTTTCTCCGTTAGTCCAATGACAAAAGCATTTGCGCTCTTTAACTGATAACCCCATGGTGTATCTAGCTGTCCTTTTGGGAGTTGGTGAGTTTGCTTTTCAACTTCAGAGAAGAAACAATATCAAGATACAACTTAGCACCTCTGCCTAGTCAACGTGTGTGACAAATTAAGCAAAGCATCATAAATTCACAAGTTGTTCCGTAGTCTTAATAGTCAAATATGTTCTTATTCTCACTCTTGAGATTTACACACACCCCGAACTTTTTTTTCGTTCTTTTCAAGTGTGCGATCTAAGGTTGAATTTTATATTATCCTCACCTATCTAGTTTAAGTAAATCTCACAAATTGTTGTTCAACACGTCAATAAATAAAGACTCTTCTTTAATTTTGATTGTTTCAATCTCTAGGACTTAACTAGGCTAATAACCCCTTATCAAAAGTCAAGTTTTCCTAAATAAGTGTTTGGATCCAAAATATTTGATGTGTCTTTTATTTCATGCACCTGCTTTTTCTAAAATTATACATATATATATATATATATATATATATATATATATTATCAATTTTCTTCTTTTCAACACTTTTTTCTTTCTACAACAGTGAAGTTCCCCCAAATTATTCTAAATTTGGTCTAATGATATAAAATATAGTATTTTTGGGTTTAATATCTATGGTCCACTATTTCAACCTATTTAATTGGGAAATCAACTCATTCCTACACAAGGCTTAATTTAATTCACGTGCTCAATATATAAAACTTCACATGGAACAACAAAAATTAACCAAAGCATGCAATATATTTGTCATTCATAGATCAATTCATAATTTAATATATTCTGCATTGCTAGCCAAGCCAATTAACTCGCGCAAACACACAGAGAGAATATATTTTTGAAAATTTTCAATTTTTTTTTGTATTTTTCTAATATTTAAAACAATAAAACACACACAACAAAAGAAAACTCATGTTTTTCAACCCCAAACTTATATTAGACATTATCCTCAATGTCTTAAACTCTAAGTTCCCATCTAAAGGGGTGGGAAAGAAAAGGAAGAAAGTATTCCTCTTATATGGCATGAAATCATTGGTTAGGTTGTCCTATTGCTCCCACTATCTTCTTGGTTAATGTTGGTTTAAGTGTTTCGCGATTTCATGTTCCTACACAATGCGGTTAGATAAAGTATTAAAGATCAAATACTTGGAACAAGTGTTACTTAGTTCAAACATCTAGTAAATCAACTACATCTCAAGAACCGAAGGGAAAAGGGAAAAGGAAAAATGGACGATAAGTTCCAAATAATTAAACAAAAAAAAATACTCTAAATTATCCTAAGTCTAGGAAGCATAATAAATAAAAGGGATATAAATATTGGGTTATCTCCCAACAAGCGCTTGTATAAAGTCCTTAACTTGACTCTTGTTGTTCCTATGTTATTCATGGTGACTTGAAAAGGGAATTTGTAGCCTCATCCTTGACTCTCCATAACTGATAGTCTTAGGTGGATCATTTTTTGTATTAACCAATCTACCAACTCCCTTTCTGGAGTGATGACTTTCATAGTCATCATTTTCTCTATTTTTACCTTCTTAAAGTTCTCAAAATATGATGGTCGCCAGGGTGGAGTGTTCATTGTAAAATTCTACTACTTGTCTTCTACCCTCAAGAGGAGCTCATTTTTTGAAAATCCAACAAGGCTTGACTAGTTGATAGAAATAGTCTTCCCAAAATAACTGGCAATTGATGTGCTTCTTCTACGTCAAGGATAATAAAGTCAGTTGAAAAGATAAAGTCTCCAGCCTTAATGCGCATATACTATTCCATAAGGGTGCTTCAGTGTTCTACCCTCCAACTTTAGGATTATTGAGGTTTCCTTTGGACCTCCCAATTCTAATCTCCTGTAAATAGGCAGAGGGATCAAATTAATACTTGTTCCAGAATCAATCAAAGCATCAATGTTATTTAAATTTCTTATAGAGCAAGATAAATTGAAACTCCCTGGGTCATTAAGTTTGGGCTGGAGCCTGTGCTGTATGATTGCACTATACTCTTCAGATGCGACAACTATTTCATGTTCGGGTAGCTTCTTGTTCTTTGGGATTTGAAGGATATGTCAATGAAATGAATGTTGACATGCAACTTTTTCAAGATCTCCAAGAATTTTGTGAACTATCTCTCCGACTTGGTGCTTTGCAAAGGGGACTGGAGGTGTGAGTGAATTGATAAGAACGGTTACCTTAATTAGTGGATTGTTTGAAAGCTTTTGTTGATTACCATTTGTTGCTACTTCAAACTACTTCACTTGTTTACTGCCTGTTGTAGATACCAATATGCTCTCAGTCTTTTTATTTCTTGCACTGATTTCTGACAACTGAATAGTGCTCCTAGTTGTGATGGCTTGAACCCGCTCATCTTTTGGTTGCCTTCGCAGCCTTTGAGAAAATGGGATGGGTGACACATAAACTTTGCAGGAGTAGCAGAATTTGAAGGATAGTAGCTTAACAATTGCATAATTAACTACTTCAACTATAACACCTACTTACATGGGGGTTCTTTTATATGTTGCTAGGCAAGGTACCCTGTAATTTGTTTGAAAATAAAGTTGTGATCTTTCCCACCCGATTTTCTAAGTTCTGGATAGAGGCCTACGATTCTGGATTGCAATCTCAATTTTAATGGTGTATTTAACAAGTAGATTCTCCAAGGATGCCCTATTCTCTTGTTGCTAAATTTGTAGTGAAGTGCCCTTCATCGGATATCCCTGACCTTAATTGTTCACCCATGATAAGTTTGGATGTTTGTTCAAACCTGGATAATATTTGTTGGGAGTATGATTGTTCTGTTGTCTAGAAATTTTGTGCAAAGCTTACTTCTGCAAACTAAACCATATGAGTGAAAGCTAGATGACAACTAGCAATAATATGATTTTCCCTACAACCTGCACAAACCAGTGCTACTAACGCGGTTACTGCATCTATGTGATGCTTACCCACTGGTTTCTATGGGAAGTTCCTTTCGGTTGACTAATTAGCCTATTTTTTAGCAATCTTCTCATTGATCTCATAAGCATCGTCAATTAACATCGTCATCACTAAACCACCCGTTAAAGCATCTGCCATATTACGAAATTCCTGGCGTAGTCCATAATAGAAGAGACACACCTATGCTTGTTTAGGAATGTCAAGATTTGGACATTTCCGGAACAAGTTCTTGAACCTCTCCCATGCATCTGGATATGTCTCAAGTCCTCTTTGTTTGAAGATATTAACTTCATTTCAAATTTGATGGACTCGAGATGGCAGAAAAAGCTTCATGGTAAATTTCCGTACCATGTCATCCCGTGACATGATACTCCTGGCAGGTAATGAATGAAACCATTCCCTTGCACATACCTTTAAGGTGTGAGGAAATAATCACATTTGAAAGGCATCTGATGACATCCCCTCATGACTGAAGACTTTGCACGACATCAGAAAAGCTTGAATATGCTCGTGTGGATTTTCTATAGTTTCTTCGAAAAACTTGATGTCATGATGATTCTGGAAGAGATTTATAACATCAAGTCGAATGTGGAAATTAGCATGTCCAAAAGACGGGTAGATAATTGGAGGTTACATTGGTACATGCACTGGATTTACATAATCCCCGACTAATATTCAGTTGTCGTTGGCGATAGGTCTCTACTGATCTGGTGGTAGTGGTTGAATTGGATCTTGTATCTAATTCTCAACCATTGTCCTTGTTTCTCTTTGTTCTCTTCTACGCTATCTGGATATTCTTTTGATCTCGGGATCCAATGGTATGAGCTCGAATTCTTCTAAATCTTGCATAAATGGTTGACAACCTGAAAAAGGCAAAACATAATGAACTTAGGTACAAATATGAATATCCTAAAACAAAAGGAAAAATAATGAAATCTAATAAAACTAATAAACTAGAATTAAAGCCGTTACTCCCCAGCAACAGCAGAGAAAACTTGTTTGGACAAAATCTGCAAGCGTACGAGGGTCGTTGACAAGTAATAATGTGATTAGTGGAGTTATTGTCCGATGAGTAATAATTGCTAATTCTAGAGTCCCAATTTCTACAAAATTCGATCAACGTGACTCAAAATAGTTGGTTGTTTTGTAATTATATTAAACTAAACTAACAATACTGTAAAAGATTGTTCTTATCAAATAAGGAGAAAAATGTATTGGATTTCAGAATCCACCTATTGGTTTCTATTTCCAATTCTCGACTTATGTAAATTAGTGATATTCAAGTATACGTGACAATCAATAATCCAGTAATATCTAATTTTTTTCCAAGATATATTAAACATATCCTTAACACGACTCGATCATATTCCTAGTTCGAATTGATATGCAAAGCAAGCATTCAATTACACGATTATCACACATAATTTTACATACCCTGAATGTTATTCCTAATACCTAGTGCCCAGTTGTCAAATATGTAGTTTTCTACTTATTTTGAGTCTCTCCTGCTACAAATAAGCAACCAGTAATTTAATTGGTAGCTAAGCAATCGAATAACACATTTTTCATTCATATTTAATCACAAACACACAGAAATAATTAAAATACGATCAGTCTTAAATTAGAAATATAGCTCAAAATGTTTCATCATCCATTCAATATACAATAGAAGATTAGCCTAGTATAATTGTATTTAAATTATACCAGAAGTTAAGAAAATATATCACCCAATTCAAAGAATAGATGTAGAAACTCGAGAAATCAACTTCTTGCACTTTTCCTTTGATTTGCGCCTTGAATTTTCAATTCCTTATGTTAATTGTAGCCCTTCTGTCTGATGTCGTTCTTGTCGAGTTGAAAGAGAGGCTACCTTCCTTCCTTTGTTAATGACTTCTCTCTAAAGCTCGTGTTAGGAGTCGCTTCAATGAGAGAACATGCAATAATAGCTTTAAAATACATTCTGGACGGCTCTTTGTAGGTTAAAAAATTTCTAATTATCCTAATCCTATCAAATGAAAGAGTATGAAAACAATTGTTAGTTAATTAGAATTTAAATTGCACTAGGATGGCCATTTTTAAAAGTCCAATGTTATTAGGATTTCTCGTGCACACATTTTCGCTCACCATACATTCACATTATATTACTTATTTCATCACTTTCCCTTGATAACATAGCAACGAGAATATATATATATATACACAGATCATATTGTAAGGAAGTAAATTTCAAGTAAAAGGACACACGGTGGTCAAACTTTAACATTTGTTTTGAAGGAGGTAGACTCAATTCATATTATGTTCGAGCATGTATAAATGTAATTATATGTTATATGTGACTCCTTATTGGGACTAAATATGAGTTGGTGGCATAGTAATGCACTAGATATGTGAAATTGGTAGCGTATGTAGCCCGATCATCGATATGTTATTCATTAAAAGATTAAATGACATGAATATATATGCTTAAAGTATGATATATTTGGATTTCACATGCGTATGAGTTTATTGAGTATTTTTATAAAATACTCAATCTCCCTAATAATTTCATATTAATGAAACTAGTTGGTGGCATGGAGGCGAGCGGTGTTGCTTGAATGTGAACTCCAAAATCATCAAAGTCATGTTTTGTTTGAACCATTATTTAAATGGGTTAATTTCGCAAACTGTTACTGAACTTATCTAAAAATTACAAAATGGTCACTGAAGTTACAAACTTGTAGAAACGGTCACTGAACTTACGAGCGCTTTCACTAACGGTCTCTGAAGTTTGTAAACTTGTAGAAACGGTCACCATTAGCACCGTTATGATTTTAATTCAACCTTAAAAGACCAAAACATGTGAACATAGAACCTTGAGGACCTCAAGTGAAAATTTCAAACCTTAAAAACCGTACAGCCACACGACAGCACCGCCATGCCCATCACAAGCATCGCGATGATTCCATGTGCTGGCGCTGTAGCGCTAGCATCTCTGCTATTTTTCTACTTTGGTTGGGTGCCACGTATGCCTCATTTCCTCTTTTTTTTTCCTTCTTCATTCACTTGGTTTCCTTTGTTCATTCTTTTCCCCACTTCAACACCTAACACTAAAACTGCATGTTAATACAACCAAAATTCGTAAGAATTAACTAAATAACAAGCTTAATGACATTGATATTATGAGTGAAATATCACTCATCACATACCACGACTCACAATCTTCCACATTTCACCAAAAAATAAAAATGACAAACTAGATGGTCGCAATCAAAATAAAGTTCGTTGACAAAACACATATAATAGACTTCAACGGTGTCATTTCATCATCAAGTTGTTACATACTTCGCTAAGAGTTGCCATCGAGTTCGAACTTCCACTGGCTCTTGGCCTTTCGCTGAGGTATAGATCCCTTCCTATTGAAATTGGTTCTTGGTTTTGGTACGAAGGACATCGAATTACGAAACCTTGTTTGTCTAGCACTGTCAGTAGGCTGGGAAAGAAAATGCTGCGCTACACCTTGTTAATTCGAGCAGCAGTAGTTAGCTGCGAATAAGAAAATTGCTATCCAATATTTTCTCTTCCAGCTTCCCATGCCCTCGGATCATCCTACAATTTATGCAAAAGGATGTCTACCAACATAATAAATAAAACAAATAGGATATACATATATGACTATGACTTAGTATATAACTTATTTGTTATGTAGCTTGCCTGTGAAGCATGGTTCAAGTGGTATCTTTTATTGTGCCCATTTTGACTGCAAATTCTACATTTCAATCTCTTCTTGCCATTACCTCTCCTATCAATCTTCTTCATCTTCTCTTTGGAAAATACAGCTTCATAAATCCCTCTTCGGCTCTTTATCTACTTCTTGCCTCTTTTTTTGGTCATCCAAGTTGGGAGTTTTACTGGGTCGAAGCCACTTGAAGGCCACATTTTTTGTCCATTTATAGGGTATATGTATTCTTGTAAGCTTTTAAGTAAGTTGCAACTTTGTAGCTCTCATCCACAAACTGTAAGGATCCTTACCCCACTCATGGATGCCGACTATTGCGTGTGGACAAGGCACACTAATTAGATACCACTTTCTACATGAGCATGTCTTCCTTTGTAAATCTATCACGAGCTGACCATCATAATACAGTCTAGAAACTTGAAATTACATTTTCCATTGAATATTGCTTTCCATGAAAAAGAATCACGTGTACTATTTTCAAGTTTCTTTAAAAATGTTGGACATATATCGCTAGACTCCTTGCCATCAAATCACGGCGTTTGTACATCCATACCATTACCTTGTTTTGAACTGATAGATAGAGAGTCAAAATATCCTTTCCCATCACTTTCTTTATGTAGTTGTTAAAGCATTCGTAGAGATTGTTTTACAAAAGGTCACATTTGGAAGCCGTCATGAAATGGGACTTCGACCATTGCTCAACTGGTTTAGCACATAACCACTCCCAGGCAGGTTTATCCTCCTCCTTAATTTTGTCCATCCAATATGTAAACTCAGCCAAAAAAGTAGACTTAGCTGCTCTCCACAACAAATCCCTAAGTTTCAACTCTTTAAAGTCTTTGCGAAAGAAGTTGGAGTACATATGCCTTACACAAAACTGATGCTCAGCCTTTGGAAACAACTTGGACACCATATTCTCCAACCCTTTCTGTCTATTAGACATAACTGTGACTCCATATGCATTTTCGAACATCAAATCTTCCCCCAACAGTTTCAAAAACCACGACCAACTAGCATTACTTTCAGTTTCAACAATAGCATGCGCAATTGGGAATATACAATCATTCCCATCAATACCCATAGCAGTAAGTAATTGACCACTAAAATTACCTTTCAAAAAGAACCCATCTAAGCAAATAATGGGTCTACAACCACCCAAGAAGCTTTTTTGTAAGCATTGAAGTAAACATAAATCTCCTTAAACACAAGCTTGTCTAAAGATAGTATAACGTTGATCCTGGGTTTGTTCTCCTAACCTCAGCTGCGTACGAACCCAACAAACCAAATTGTCCAACTAGCGATCCTCTAAGCAACTCCTTAGCGTATCCCCTAGCCCTCCATGCCTTTGTGTCACTAATCTCTACACCAGACCCTTTCAAAATAGTTGCCTTAAACAATTTCACATCCCACTTTGGCGTAATAGTAAAGGTCTCAATGTATCTACGAGCTAACCAACTAGCGGACGCACTTATATTCTTCAATGCTCTGCTACATGTATGATTCCATTCGAACGATTTAATCTACCACGATGAATCTTCCTCCAACAACGAAGCCCAAATACGCCAAGGACATTTTTTTTCCCTTAGGAACGACCTTCTAATTTGTATTTATCATATATGGGAAGACCACCTGAAACCTATTATGAATGCTACAATTTTTAACTATAGCCTTTACCTCTTTTTTGGACCTAAACTTCAGTCCTACCTCAAGCACAGGATCCACCATATCTACTTCACCATTAAATTTTGGGTATGTAACAACTTCTTCGTCACTATCAGAATGAACGCTTCGAAGGTCATCTGATGGTGTATATTCAGAATTGTCAGATTCATTTGCTAGTTCCAACGATACTATCTCATTCCTTATGTCGAGTTAAATATTCTGGGTAACATTTTCCTCAAAGAGAATGTCGTTTTCTTCACCAAGGCTGTAATCGGAATCATTGAAGGTGATATCTTCTTTATCTAAATCACTGTTCAAATAACCTAGGCAATAAAAGGTTATAAATTTGCTTAGCTGATAGTATAGTGAAAAATAAAAATCTATAAGAACCTACTGGATTTTGAAATTTATTGCACAAACGTTTCAAAGAAAAAAAAAGACTTAACTAATGTCCAACTCACTTGAACTAACAATCAAATTAATGGAGACTTTATGCCATTTCAACACAAAAGACCAAATTAATGTAGCCCCAAAATCTGTCCAAAGTTCCTTTATGCGATAATGCAGACAAAAAAAAAGGTTAAAAAGACGTGCTAACCTTCATCTTGTTCCTCCACATTGGACATGCCAAATAAATTTTAGAAGATTCTGGTCCCCACTCTTCGATTTTGCAGAAAAATTGTAGAAATATGTATTGTCTCGTGCAGTTTGAATGGAGGATTTGAGACTTTGGGTTCTTGAATGGAAGCTCACCTAGGGATTGAGAACAATTTATTGGATGACTAGGGCATGATTTTCTTCCAAATTTTGGCCATTATTATTCCTCTACCATTTCTGATGTTTTACATTTTGGTTTAGGGGGTTTTATTTGAAATTTTCATTTGAGGTCCTCAAAGTTTTACATTCACACATTTTAATCCTTTAAATTTGAATTAAAATCATAACTGTCCTAATGGTGACTGTTAGTGAAAACGCTGGTAATTCAGTGATCGTTTCTGCAAGTTTGTAACTTCAGTGACCGTTTTGTAAATTTTTGGTAAGTTCAGTAACCCTTATTTAAACTTCTAGATTATTTTAATTTAGTATATTTGAAAGTCTAAATGCTGAATTATTTTATTGAAATTAGTTCAAACTGAATAGGATATATTATTGTGGTGTTTATTTAGTTCATTTGAGTTGCAAGATTAGTGTTTAATTATTTTCAGTTTTTGCGCCTAAGTTTACAAATTCACCCCTGCCAAAATACTTTGAATTTTGAGGTGATTCAGCCATATGGATTATCTATCTCCCGGACTTGGAATCATGAATTTTGATTGTGTAAAACTCAAGTTATGTACATTTTTTCGAAGGCTGTCAGAATGTACCAAAGAGTAGATTCGACTTTGAAAACAATTGACCCATCTACCGATTGAATTTGCATACAAAATTTTAACTTGTAATTCTCCAATGTACAAGATGCCTACATTTTAAATTTTGTAAATTTTAGATTTCATTTGGTTATCGAACGAATCTTTTCAGAGAAAGTTGTTTAGGTTGAAATTCCCTGTTTATGTGCCTAATTTTTGTTTTTGTCTCCGTTTTTGCAACGGATCCCTGAAGCTGTAAAGCTCATGGTTTAAGTTAATTTCGTATTTTTATGAATAAGCCATTGTTTGATTTCCGTATTTTACAAATTTAAGGTTTTAATAATGTCACGAGTCTCTAGAGCTCGAGCTTTACAACTTTAGTGATTGAATCCTTTCAATTAAGGCTTATCAACATTCACATAGAGATATGTAATGTATTGAATTAATCGAGTAGGAATGGTTTGAACCCAAGGGAAGTAAATCAATTAATATAGGAGAATTCGACCAGGTATGCATATTTAATTATTGTTGGAATTTGATGATTGAAATTAAGCTAATGTTTGATTCTCATTATTTTCAAAATGTATTTTTACTCTTTATTTTTTTTTTCAATTACATATTCTTCAATAAAATAATATTACACGCATACACAAAATGTTTCATTATTTTTTCACTACATATTCTCCATCAATCTACTATTTTAAAATGTGGCTCAAACATGCTCTAAAAGAATATCTAAAGTAAAATCGTGAATCTTAACACTTTTCATAAAAAAGTTGAAACCCTAATTTGTCTACTTGCCCACTTTGTAGTTGTTTTAGTACATTCATAATTAAAATAATTTTTAATTGTCTTATTCGAATAGAAGTCAAGCATAATTAAACCGATAGTTACATAGATAGTTCTAGTGGGAAGAGGAATTCACCCAATCAAAGATTTTTCCTTCGTTCATTGCCTTTGTAGAAGTATTGATTGATCCAATCTTAGACTTTCCATCCTGGGAAAGATTTCTACAAACAATACTACTTAATTGACATTTTACATTTGTGATAAAACTTACGCAATATGTTTTCAGTGCATTTTCCGAGGATTATTTTATTTACTATTGATTTAAATCATTCATAAGTTTTGCTTGATTTTATTTAATCTGTTGTAAAAGGAAAGTTTATTAGGGTTTGTAGTGAATGACAATTATACCCCTGCAGCCCTAGAAATTATTACCATTGTATCCCTGATTCTTACCTATAAATATAGGGCTTTGGTCGACATTAATAAAATACACACAAGGTATTGATTCTTCTTCTTCTTCTTCTTCGTTTTCTCTATTTTATAACACGTTATCAGCACGAAAGCTCAATTCTTTAAAGTTTAGAGAATGTAGTAATTTTTTTTTAAGCATAAGTATTTATCATGTGTATCAAAATTAATTTGATAACACGTAATTTTACATATACGTATGTCGATATCACATTATTTCTTCCGATAAATCCTGCCACGATTGATTTCTGCCAATACAACTTTGTCTTTTTATGGTCAAATATTCACTGCCAATTATCATAAGCTGCCACAGCCATTCTTTGGTTTTCAATTTTTGTAGTCACCTTTCTCACCAAAATCTAGGCTCTCTACTTTACGACCCAAATACCTCGTGGGGCGGTGGACATAAAAGTTGGTAATTAAGCTTGGGAAGTGTTCATGATATAAAAAGTAGATTTCAGAACATGAGTGGACATAAAATCTAGGAGGCTCATGATATAAAATGTAGAAGAGAAAAGGAGATTTTAGAACATAAGCTTGGGAAATTGCTGTTTATCAATGGAGTTCCAACAGAAGTACCTCGTGGCGCGGTGGACATAAAATTTATGTTTGAGTTTGCAGCAAGGTGAAAGTTATTTCCTGCTACAATCCAATTTCCATGTCGTGATAATGATGAGAGAATCTTTAGTTACAATTCAAAGTATGGAAGGTCTACAGGTGTGTATTTTTTTATTATAATATATCCCAAATTAAGTAAGAAAGGTATATTAATATTCATTACAGTATTTTTGGTAATTATTATTTATATGAATTTTTCCCTAATTATTTTTGGCTTTCCAAAATTTTTTTGAGGCCCCTTTATATCTTGATGGTAATTAAATATTTTTAGATGTTATATAAATTTTAAATTAATAATTTATTATGTTGTTGCTCTTGGAGTAGCACAACATGATAATTAATATTCTAGAAGAATATTAATCGTAGATCTATTTATTATAAATGGTTTGTTGTTGCTCCCGAAGTATCACAACATCATAATTAATATTCCTGAAGAGCATGAATTGTATTTTTTTTATTCAAAAAAAAAAATATTGATATATTGCTCTTGAAGAAACAATAGTAAAATACAAAGTGCTCCCGAAGTAGCACATGTTTAGAAAAACAAATTATTTTAAATTAGTGTTCATTCCCTGAAGGAAAACACGTAACTTATGCTGAATTTCTGGGATGCTACTTCATCGTTTGAAGAAATGGAAGCTACTTTCTTTGACAGTTATTATGGCTATGCACTGACAATTATTGATAAATTGGTGGGAAGAAATCAAAGCCATCATCTATGAGAAATCAACGTGATCATCCGTTTCACGTATAATACCACATACCAGGTTTTTTTCTCTCCATATATATGTGGCTAGTAGACTTTATATTCTATTCATATTATTATATGTTATCCAAATAAAGCGCAGATTGATACTTATTAATGTTCATGAAGAATATTTTATCATTCTTGAAGAATTCAAAATTTATGCATATTAAATTTCATATGATGTTAATATTCTAGGAGAATATTACTTGCGCTAGAATATCGAATTCTATGAGATCTAGTTTATTTCATAATTTGAGAAATTTTCTAGATCGATATCATAAATGAATATAATATTATTGCTCCTGAAGAAGCTCATCTCTACAAATAATACACGACTCCTGAAGAGTTAATATTTTCTAAATAATAATTTGTTGCTCCTGAAGTAGCACACTATTATTTATGTTTTAATAATATTTTACTTGCTCTCGAA
Source organism: Osmanthus fragrans (assembly GCA_019395295.1). Classification (NCBI taxonomy): domain Eukaryota; kingdom Viridiplantae; phylum Streptophyta; class Magnoliopsida; order Lamiales; family Oleaceae; genus Osmanthus; species Osmanthus fragrans. The sequence continues at coordinate 14,519,346 of CM033352.1, forward strand.
GATGATAATTAAAAATTATGTCTTTACTCCCGAAGAGTAAATTCTTATACAATTTATTATTTCAAACAATAATACGTTATTGCTCCTGAAGAGCAAAACACTCCGATTCAATAGTCCAGAATAATGTTATTTATAGATCTATATATTACAAATATTTTGTTGCTCATGAATTGGCACAACATTATATTGATATTCTCAAATAATATTATTTGCTCCAGAAGAGCATGATATTACAATTTCAATATTCCAGAAGAATATTAATTGATTTCTATGTGAAATCACAAATTAAATTATTCAATTTTTTTTACGTGTCCACTATTCTGCATACGTATTTATATATTGATGTTATAGTTAAAATTTATTTGCTCCAGAAGAGTATGACAAATACGATCTAATATAAATTATGTTTTTATTCCTCAAGAGTAAATTCTTACCTAATTTATTATTTTAAATAATAATATATTATTTGCTCCCGAAGAGCGTAATATTATAATTTTCAATATTTCAGAAGAATATTGATTTATTACTCTTTGAAGAAGCAATAATTAAATATAATGTTCTCTCAACATAGCACTTGTTCGAAGAATATTTATGAATTCATGTTTATCATTGAAGGAAAACATATAACTCATGTCATACTGATATTGATTATTTTGTCCTCTTAATTGAGTATTATACGAGCATATACTGTTTATTCATATTCTTCGAAATTAAATAATTGGAATGTATCTTATATTGAACCAGAAGTTCAATTTGATTGGCATGACTAGTTGGACCATCGCTGGATCAATAATGATGCGAAATTTAAAATTCAAATGGATATTCAATGAAGAACCAGAAGATTCTTCAATCCAATGAATTCATATATATCACTTGTTCTCTTTATCGACAATTGATCATTAAATGCCACTAGCTAAAATAGGATTCAATTCACTATATTTTTAAAAATTATTTAGGGTGATATATGGGGCCCCGTCACCCACCACGTTGACCATCGAAATATTATTTGTATCTAATAGATTTGATATAAATACTAGATGATTGCATGGTGTTCGTAACCTGAAGTTTGCGAATTTATTGCTCAAGTTATGAGCATAATTTTCAAATTATATAATCAAGATTATGTCTTATTAATGCTAGTGGGCATAAATCTCAATATTTGAATATGTGTTAGTTGAGATGCCGATAAGTGATTTAACACTATTGTTTGTTAAATGCCTCCAATTAATTTAATTGAGAACAAAGTGTTTTTTTATTTTTGTTTGGGTAATTCTATTACTCATCATTGCCAACATCATAGTTCTCCCTATTACAATTGACTTATGGTCAGAGCCTAATTTTTCATCTAATTATTTTGATAGTGCAGTATATGCAAAATCAACCCACCACAATGCACTGAGATGAAAAATAAAGAATGCTGAGAATAAATGCATAGTTTGAACCCTTATCCCAAATAGGTGATATTTTTATAATGCTGAAAAAAATTATTGTCAAATTGACTGAACAATTCTCTCAGCATTAGGGGGAGGAATTAAGAAGTTGAAAATAATATGCAAATGCATCATTATCTAAATTTTCGCAAAAGATCACTCGAACCAGAAGTTCGAAAGATAATTTATTTAGATGCATTTACTGATCAAAATGATCAAAGTGCTCCTATATGAATTGATGTCCTAAGAGGACAATTTTATATCATTATATTTGATATATCTATGGCACGCCTGAAGCGTGATGTGTTCGATTCTAATACAAAAATCTTTGAACAAATATGGAGCAATTAGCAAAGATGGTTTCATTAAGGAGGCATATACTCTTAATGAGTATTTAGACATAACAAATTATAAAACCCCTGAAGAGGTTCAGGTACCTGATATATTGAAATTTGAGATATCTCAATAAGTTATGTCGTTATAGAGTAAGAAATAGAATCGAAAAACGAAAAGTTGTCGACAACAATTTTGTACATGATGTTGCTGCATCATATATGAATCGCGAGAATCAAAATATATGCGTCAAAAATATATCGATCGAAGTAATATTTGGCCAAATAAAAAAGACGCAATACTAAATTGAATTTACTAGAGAAACATGATATTTTTGGACCTGTAGTCCAAAAATCTAAAGATATATATTTATGCAAAAAGAAAATGAGAAAAATAAAGTCGTGATGTATAATGTATGACTCACAACAAAGTGATTTTCTCAAAGATCGTCGTGAATGAAATCACGAGTCTATATCTTGACGATACATGAAATTAGAAATACGTGATAGTCAACTCATATGTCATGACTATTAATGTTATCTCTGAAAATATTTAATATGCCTGAAACATAACTCAAATGATGCATGTTCGAGAACCATGTTCTCAATTAAATTGCAAAGATCATTATATGGATTGAAACAATCCGGAAGCATGCGATAGAGTCACCTTAGCGAATATTTGTTGAAAGAATGCTATAGAAATGACGATATATGCCCATGTGTTTTCATAAAGAAAACAAACATTGGATTTGCAATTGTGATAGTTTATGTTGATGATGTAAACTTAATTGAAACTCCTGAAGAGTTTAACAAAACTGCTAATTATTTTAAAAATGAATTTGATATGAAGGATTTGGGAAAAATCAAATTTTGTCTCGGGTTGCAGATTGAACATTTCCCAGAAGGATTATTTGTTCATCAATCTACATATACAGAAAAAGTTCTAAAACGATTTTATATGGATAATGCACATCCATTGGCATCACCTATGGTTGTTCGATCACTTGATGTGAAAAAAGATCTATTTCGTCCACTTGAAGATGGAGAAAAGATTCTTGGTCCCGAAGTACCATATCTTAGTGCAATTAGAGTATTAACATATCTTACAAATTGTACTCGACCCGACATAGCTTTTTCTGTAAATCTCCTTGCAAGATATAGTTTTACACCAACTCAAAGACATTTGAATTATGTTAAACATATTTTTCGTTACCTAAAGGGTACATTGATTTGAGATTATTTTACTCTCAAAAGTCGGGATCTACTTTAGTGGGATATGCAAATACAGGTTATCTATCCAACCCACATAAGCAAAATCACAAACATGATATGTGTTTACACGTGGAGGAACAACTATATCATGGAGATCTGTGAAGCAATCATTGACAGCAACATCCTCAAATCACTCTGAAATTATTGCAATCCATGAAGCAGGACAAGAATGTATATGGTTGAGGAACATGACCCATCATATCCAAGAATCATGCGGGTTAACTTCAACAAAAGATAGTTCAACAAATTTATATGAAGACAATGCATCTTGTATTGCACAACTCAAAGGAGACTATATCAAAGGTGACAGGATGGAGCATATTTCTCCTAAATTCTTTCATACACATGAGTTTATGAAGAATAGCGATATCGATGTTCAACAAATTCGCTCAAGTGACAATGTGACCAGCTTATTCACAAAAGCATTTCCAACATCTACATTTAAGAAATTAGATTGGAATGCGCCGACTCAAAGATTTTCAGTGATTAACATCAGGGGGAGTAGCTGTACTCTTTTTCCTTCGCATAGGTTTTATCCCATTGGGTTTTCCTAGCAAGGTTTTAATGAGGCAGCATTTATTTTTAATACTCCGAAATAACTGTACTCTTTTTCCTTCGTTTGATTTTTTTGTCCCATTGGATTTTTATCAAACAAGGTTTTAACGAGGCAGATATTTTGTAATGTGTCATTCAAGGGGGAGTGTTGTAAAAGGAAAGTTTATTAGGGTTTGTAGTGAATGACAATTATACCCCTGCAGCCCTAGAAATTATTACCATTGTATCCCTGATTCTTACCTATAAATATAGGGCTTTGGTCATTAATAAAATACACACAAGGTATTGATTCTTCTTATTCTTCTTCTTCTTCGTTTTCTCTATTTTATAACAATTCATAAGTTTTGCTTGATTTTTTAATTTCCCGTTTTCTTTTTCTTTCTAGTCTAATCTACTTGTTATTCTCGATTTCATTGTCGGAAAAGGAATTAAAAAACAAAAAAAGAGATTAGAAACATTATGATATGAGAGATCCTGACATTGAGGACAATAACATGCTTATGGAAGATGTCTTCACCATCAGTGGTGGATCCAACTGCCCTAGCTGGATCAACCGGAAAGTTTAAGTGAGAGTGTGATTGTGTGAGCGCCGGCAGGGGGAGGAAGGGAAGAAAGAAGAAGAAAGAGTTGTGACTTGGGCTTTATGCAGGCTCCGTCGGAACCTTGAGTTCCATCCATGATGGCTGGCACTGAGGGAAGAAATTGAACAGGTAGGAGATGGAGTCCAGGGAGAAGAGTGAAGAAGATGGGATGAAATAATTTGTTTGGGCCATTTTTTTTTGGTAGTGGGTTTTCGTTTTTGTGCCACCATTTTTTTCTTACTTTATAGTCAATTAGCCCATAGTCCTATATACCCATTCCAATTCATTAACCATCCTATTATCATAGATTCAAAGGCTGAAATAACAATCACGATATTTTATCATTTCCAAATTCCAAACCCTTTATGCGCCTTCTCGCTCGTGAATGTGACTAATCGTCGACTGCTGCTGTGAGAGTGAGCGCCTCTATTTTTTTTTTTTTTTTTGTGTTAAGATTGTAACTATCGACTTGATTGCCAATTGAACATTTGAGCGCCTCTATTCTTTTCCTTCTTCTTTTTTTTTTTCATTTTGATTCTTTAATTTGATTGGTGATTTAGTATGTTAATTGTGATGATTATGATTTATGAAAATTGAGGAGTTTGTAAATTTTGTGAAAATATGAATTTATGAATTGGGAATTTTGTGATTTGTGATAAATGTTTAATTGGTGTTGGAAATTAGAAATTGGAAATTGATGATTGTTTAAGATGAAGTTTAATTTGTGTTTTATTATCGTACAGATTATGGAACGATTTTTTCAATCGAAACTAAAGTCTCAACCTATCATAAAACAAAAACTCATATGAGTTTTGATTTGTTATTTGGGAACTTAGGTTTAGAAAATTAGAGACAAGTGAAAAAATGGGAGATGATTAGTTGAATGAGAATTTGGTGGTTTATGTGGAAAAAGAGATTTTTGAAAAAGTTGAGAATGAGACAATATTGCAACGTTTTCAAAATATGAAATCCCGTAGATCCAGTTATATAAGTTTACAGTTATAGAGTAAGGATGTATCGTGTATTTTTTTTGGGGTATTTTGTGTTGTATTGAATTATATTGTCACATGTATAGAATTTTTATATTTTAATGCATTTACATATATATATATATATTGAAATTTTTTAATATGATTTAATTGAATATTAATAAACGAAATTGCTATTATGAACGTTGATGATCAATAGTCTAGTCTAGTCTAGTCTTGGATTCACCACTGTTCTCCATGCAATGATTTATCATGGAAAGATATGAACAACATGCAACAATTAATGATGGCGAAATATTTATGGGAGACGCCTTTGCCATGCAATGATTTAATATGACGGGATATGCGTATCGAAGTTGATGAGAGTGAATTCTTCATAAAATTATTTCTTCCATCGGTCATTAGCAAATATGACTTGCAATTTTGGAAAATTCATGGGAATAATCTCTACCGAGCTTTCTAGTGAAGGGTGTGAACCCGCCCTAAATAAGTTCGACCTATGAAAATGTGGGGCTACTCAATAGACTGGGAGTTGCTTATTATTAGCCACTCCTGATTATTTGAAATTGTTTTTAGAGGATTGTTCATGCTTGCAATACAATCTATACGTGCAAAGATACAATCCGGGATGACTAGCATTCAAATTTCTATTGGTCGAAAAATCAAAACAATAGTTATTCAACTAATTCTCAACAAGAAATGGAGACTTCTCAAGAGAACCTCCTTTTGCAATTGTTTGAAACTTTGGATAATAGACCAATCAATCAACCCGAAAAAATAACAAGTAAAGAAGAAGAGTATGTAGAGAACGAGTAATTAATCATAATGGAGCAAAACGAGACACTGACCTTCAATGAATTTGGAATTGTCATGCAATCCTCCGACTTCATTATTTTCTTTAAAATTGATTTTGTGATTAAGATAGATGATGAAGTTGAAGTACTATAGTTTTGGATGGAAGAACATAGAAAGCCATTGTTTTGGATGATAAAATCATATTGAGAATGGGTGAGATGCAATCTAAGCATGTGGAATGAAGGGAAAAGAAAACAATATAGTAATTAAGAATTACTACAACTTGAAAATCTAGAAACGTGGTAATAGAATAATATTGTAATTAAGAATTACTACAACTTGAAAATATAGAAACAATGTAGATGAATTAGCATGCAGATGACAATGCAATAATTTAGATTTGAAATTATGTTTTTGTTGGAAATGGTTTAATATTAGTAAAATGGTCAACTTTGAGCCCAAATTTCAGTCGGACCCGTGCCTTAATTTTAATGGGACCTGGTATATTCACGATCTACTCCGCGAGGTATTAACGTGATATATTTATTTATCGAAAACCATTTAGAATTGAATGAAATATTTAATGTCAAACTAACTCATTTGAAACTAAAAACTAGTGAAGAATTTAATGTATTGAAAATTGCCAAACAATTATCCCACATAGGAAAGTTAGGAAACCTTGATGTGGTTTATATAGTGTAAGTTCTTGAATTGGGTTTGGGCCTTAAGGGGTACCAATAGTCTTTGGAATGGGGGAGACTTATTTCCTATCGGGTTCGGTCCTAAGCCCACATGCGCACGCCGTCACCGTAGTCCGTCCGTCCGGGTACTTAATGAAATTAATTCGGGCTGGCTTATTGTCGGGTAATATTTTGGTCTGGATAGTCTGTTAACCGATTAAACAATCGTTTGTTAACTATTTTAACCGTTGCAGTGCTGTCTGTTCGAGTTTGGAGGATGTTTTGAAAAGGCTTGAAGGATGTTCAAATGGCCACGAACGATTCTATAAATAGTCAGTCTCGTTGCCAAAATAATTACACCATTTTCATTGCAAATAATATCTGCTTTGAATCTCATTCTCTTTCTCTTTTGTTCTAATATTATTCTCGAAATGAATACACTTCATTGAGTTCGTTCAAACTTTTACAGATTACTGTGCTGCTTTCGTAGGAGAGGAAATTCGTTCTATCCTGGGAAACGATTGTTGTTCGCCTTTGGCACCTTTGAAGGCAGTAACTTCTTTTTAAGGAAAATCGTGAAGTCGGTGGGCTCAAATTGATTTTTGATCATGTTGATTATACTGTCACGCTGTGTATATTATGTTAAGGTAATTCTGTCGGATTGTTCGAAGGAAAAACTTATACTCCATAAATAACAATCTTAAAACAATTTTTTCTATTCTGTTTCTACTCCTTCATATTTATTATCTTCTAATTGTCTTTCAGAAATGGAAACTTCTAGTACTACACTCCCTAATACGACCGGAGAAAATCAGAGAAATTTAATGGATCAGATTTTAAGCGTTGGCAACAGAAAATGTTTTTTAATCTGGTGACATTAAGTTTCGCAAAATTTCTCAAGGAAGATGCGTCTATATATACCGAAAAAGAATGTGATGTTGAGAAATTGGTTGCGGTTGATGCATGGAAGCATTCTAACTTTCTGTGCAGAAACTATGTACTCAACGGACTAGACAACACATTATATAATAAGTACTGCAATGCGAAGTCTGCAAAAGAATTGTGGGAATCTTTGGATATCAAGTACAAAATCGAAGATGCCGGCACAAAGAAATTTATTGTCGATCATTTTTTGGATTACAAAGTGGTTGACAGCAAGAATGTCATAACCCAAGTTCAAGAACTTCAAATTATACTCAGTGGCATCCATGCCGTAGGAATGAACTAAGTGCATCATTTCAGGTTGCTGCACTGATTGAGATATTATCGCCTTCCTAGAAGGACTTCAAGAATTATCTAAAACATAAGTAGAAGGAAATTAAACTTGAAGATATCATTGTCCAGTTGAGAATAGAAGAAGGAAATCACAAATTTGAAAAGAGGAGTGGTGCATCTCATTCGATGGAATCAAATGCCAACATTGTAGAAGGAGGTGTAAAGACTAACAAAAAGAGGAAACACAATGGCGAAGGGCAAACTGGTTCTTCAAAGAATCCTAAAAAGTTCAAAGGCAACTGTTATAATTGTGGCAAAGCCGGACATCGATCCAAGGACTATCAGAAGCAAAAGAATTTCAAGGAAAAATCTTATCAGGCCAATATAACAAAACATGACAACCTTTCTAATAAGGTGCAAGAAATTAATCTTTCATCGGTCGTTTCTGAATGCAACTTAGTTGGAAACACTAAGGAATGGTGGATGGATACTGGAGCCACTCGTCACATGCTCGAACCATGAGATGTTCTCTACCTACAAAGCGATGGATCATGATGAACAACTCTACATGGAAAACTCTTCATCTTCTAAGGTTGAAGGACAAGGAAAGATAGTGCTGAAAATGACTAGTAGAAAGGAGCTCACTTTGAATGAAGTTCTTCATAGGCCCGATATTCAAAAGAATTTAGTATCTAGTTCCCTGTTAAGCAAGAACGAGTTTAAGTTAGTATTTGTCTCGAACAAATTTGTACTTACAAAAGAATGACAAGTTTTTAGGAAAGGGCTACCTGAATGAGGGGCTCTTTAAGTTGAATATAATGACTATTGTACATCCTATTATGAATAAAATTGCATCTTCTCCTTACTTGCTTGAGTCGTTTAATATTTGGCATGAGTGATTAAGATATACAAATTATAATACTTTGCGTAGACTAATCAAATTGGATTTATTACCAAAGTGCGATTTAGATCCTAAACACAAATGCGATATATGTGTAGAAGCAAAAATGGCTCGTTTACCCTTTCGTTCTGTCGAAAGAAGTACCGAACCTCCAGATTTAATTCACACTAATATTTGTGATTTAAAGTTTGTCTAAACTAGGCGGTAAAAAGTACTTTATCACTTTTATTGATGATTGCACTCGATATTGCTATGTGTATTTACTTAAAAGCAAAGACAAAATAATTGAAGTGTTTAAACACTATAAGTTAGAAGTTGAAAATCAACTTAGCAAAGAGATTAAGGTTATAAGAAGTGATAGTGGCGGTGAATATGATTCATCGTTTGAAAAATTCTGTTCGGGACATGAAATTATTCATCAAACTACTGCGCCTTATTCTCCTCAATATATTTCCATTGCTGAACACAAGAATCGAACATTCAAGGAGATGATGAATGCTATGTTGATAAGTTCTGGATTACCGCAGAACTTGTGAGGGGAAGTTTTAGTTTCTATCAATTATATTCTCAATAAATTACCACATTGAAAAACTCACAAGATACCTTATGAATTATGGAAAGCTCACAAACCTAACAATAAATATTTAAGGGTATGGGGATGTTTGGCTAAGGCGGCGGTTTCTTAACCTAAAAAGGTTTAGAGAGGACTAAACCCAATATTGTGTATTCACTGGTTATGCCTATAGTAATAGTACGTACAGATTTATAGTACTTAAGTCTGAAATACCCGACGTGCATGTTAATACAATTATTGAATCGAGGAATGCTACATTTTTTGAAAATATTTTTCCTTATAACTTGCAAAGTGAATCAGATTCACTAAAAATACCTCGTGATTATAAGGAGGCTGTAGATCAAGAATCTATAAATGAAGAAGAACCTAGACGCAGTAAGAGGGCTAGGACGACAACCTCCTTTGGGCCTGACTTTCTAACATATTTGTTAGAAAATGAACCTCAAAGTTTTAAAAAGGCTGTCATCAACCGAAGTTTCATTTTGGAAAGAAGCGGTTAACTGTGAAATTGAATCCATACTACAAAATCATGCATGAGAATTAGTAGACCTTCCTCCTGGCATTAAGCCATTGGGTTGTAAATGGATTTTCAAAAGGAAAATGAAAGCAGATGGATCAATTGACAAATATATAGCTAGACTTGTCGCTAAAGGCTACAAGAAAAAGGAAGGTCTTGATTATATCGATATATATTCACCAGTAACAAAAATTACATCCATATGTATGCTTATTGCGATAGCAACACTGAATGATTTGTATATTCATCAAATGGATATAAAAATGGCCTTTTTGAATGGTAAATTAGATGAAGAAATTTATATAGAGCAACCTGAAGGATTTGTAGCCTCAGGACAAGAAAAAAAAGTGTGACGACTTGTTAAATCATTCTATGGATTAAAGTAGGCTCCTAAAAATGGCAAGAAAATTTTGACACAGTAATGATGTCAAATGGTTTGAAAATTAACGAGTGTGACAAATGTGTGTATGTCAAGAGCACTCAAAATGGATATGTCATGGTATGTTTATACGTAAATGACATGCTGATTATGGGTAACAGTGATACCATAATTCAAACTACTAAAAGGTTGTTAACAAGTAAGTTTGAAATGAAGGATTTAGGTGTAGCCGATGTTATATCAAGAATTAAAATTTCTAGACCATTCGATGGTCTCATCTTATCTCAATCACACTATATTGAGAAGATTCTTGATAAATTCGAGAAATATAATATTATTCCTATGAAACACATATAGATGCAAGTATGCATCTTGTTTCCAAAACTGGTGATAGTAAGTCTCAATTGGAATATTCTCTTATTATTGGCAGTTTGATGTATGTCATGAACTGTACTCGACCTGATATTACTTACTCAATTAGTAGGCTAAGTCGATATACGAGTAATCCAAGCACTGAGCACTAGAAGACAATTATTAGAGTTTTAAGGTATTTAAAACATACCAAAAACATTGGATTGCACTATTCGAGATATCCAGCAGTACTTGAAGGATACTGTGATTTAAATTGGATATCAGCTACTAAAGACTCCAAGTCGACAAGTGGATATGCTTTTACACTTGGAGGTGCTGCAGTGGCATGGAAATCTTCAAAACAGACGTATATGGCTAGATCAACGATGGAATCTAAATTCATTGCGTTAGACAAAGTTAGGGAAGAAACCGAGTGGCTACAGAATTTTCTAGAAGATATTCCATGTAGGACAAAACTTGTGTCTGCTATATGTATCCATTGTGATAGTCAATCAGCAATTGGTTGGGCACAAAATGCTATATATAACGGTCAATCTCAACATATACGTCGTAGACACAATACCGTTAGACAATTGCTCTCTACTGGTTTTATCTCTATAGATTATGTTAAATCAAAAGAGAATATTACGGATCCGCTAACTAAAGGTTTGACGAGAGAGCAAGTCGAAAGTTCATCGAAGGGGATGGGGCTAAAATCTATAAAATAATTAAGAGTTTCCATGATGGCAACACAACCTAGTTGATTGTAGATCCCAAGATCTAGGCTCAATAGGACAATCGAATTGTGAAAAAACTCAGTATACACTTGGGAGATTTTACTCCTACCCATTTCTATGATGAGCTAGTGCCTAACTGCCACGCAATAGGTTAAGTTACGCTTTTAATGATTTCTATATTTTGATTCATTCAAGTAGAGTATAGTAGAATACTGTCCATGACCAAAATAGACACAAACGTGAGAACCAGTTGTGTTAGAAGGGAACTGTGTGACTTCTATTGTCCAGGTTTACATGAACGGCTGACTGTTCAAAGCATCTTACTACTGATTGGCTAAGTAAATCCAATAGATTTTACTAGGGAGAGTTCAAGGTCTTTGGCCACTTATCTCGATGCAGTTTTCTTCAATATTACTTCGAAAATAACATATCAGAAGTTGTTTTTTGGAAAAGACCAATATTTCATTCATGTGGGGGATTGTTGGAAATATGGTTTAATATTAGTGAAATTGGTAAACTTTGAGCCCAAATTGCAGTGGGACCCATGCCTTAATTTTAGCGGGACCTAGTATATTCACGATTTACTCCGCAAGGTGATTAACGTGATATATTTATTTATTGAAAACCATTTAGAATTGAATGAAATATTTAATGTCAATGTAAACCACTCGAAACTAAAATCTAGTGAAGAATTTGATATTTTGGAAATTGCCAAACATTTATCCCACATAGGAAAGGTAGAAAACTTTGATGTGGTTTATATAGTGTAAGTTTGAGAATTGAGTTTGGGCCTTAAGGGGTACCAATAGTTTTTGAAAGAGAGAGGCCTATATCATATTAGGGTCGGTCCTAAACCCACCCGTGTGCATTGCCGTCGCCGTTCGTCTATCCGCTCGGCTCGGCACGAGCACGTGCTGGAGCCCGTGATGCAGGTGGGTCCTCGTACTATATTAACTTTTTTGACAAAATTTATTTAAATTTTTGGTCAAAATTGTAATTAATCAAAATTCTTGGGTACTTAATGAAATTAATTTTGATTGGCTTATTTTCGAGTAATATTTTTGTCTGGATAGTCTATTATCCGACTAAATAGTCGTCTGTTAACATTCGCCTGTTTAACAGTTGTCACACATTTTTGACAACGTGATTTATACCGCAAGTGTATAGTGTCAAGTTTTGTAATATAGTAAAGGAGTTAAGATGTCGAACCCGCAGGAATTGTAATTTAATTTTTTACTAAGTACTATAATTGTATCGCATTCGTTTTATCTAGACGAATGAAAATTGGAATCAATGTTTTTAACTAATCTAACAATGATTGTGACGAATTCAATAGATGTAAGTTATATGAATTAATCAATATAAAAAAGGTCTAGGGAATGATTTCACATAACTATCAATTATGATTCAATTATGTCAGTTATACTAATAAATTTTTCATATTTAAAAGCAAGAATCCTCATGTATTTATCTCTCATCTCTCAAGTATTGGCTAGAAATTAATCCTAGATTTCAATTCTAATATCTCCTTTTCGAATTAAAATCAAAAATTTATCAAGCTCATGATTCTTTTATGGAGTAAGCTTCATAGATCCTATACTTTCTCTCGAAATTCATAAAATCTATGTTGTGTCAATCCTATTATCACACCTAAATTCCCCTCTCTCGAGTGTCGAAATTGACTAGATCTATTCATTCAATTAGTGGTCAATTAATTGGAGGCATTAAAATCTTGACACAATTAAACATATGTGGAAAATCAAATAGAAATAATTATGATAAAATCAAATCATGATCTCAAGTTTTAGCTACAATCAATCCCTAGATAATGAATTTAGTTCATGATATAATCTATGAAAATACAAAAATTAATATAAGAAAACATAGGGAAGAGAATAGAAAAACTAGGATGTAGATTTTCAATTTCTTCTCTTGATGTTGTTATTTCTTCCCTTGATTTCTCCTTTGAATTATAGTTGAATTCCTTTGAATTGTCCTCCAAATTTTCTTTCGAAAATAGGTCTTCGATGTTGTATTTACAGTATTCTTGGAGTTTTGGACGAATTAGGGTTGAATTAGGCCAAGAAAAAAGTCTAAAAACATTAAAAACACTTTTTCCCGCAAGGAGGCGCCTCGGCGCCACTATAGATGCACTGCGGCACCGCACCCCGCACTTGCTGTTAATTTCAACGAGCTTGGTGCCTCGGTGCCCGGTTTTGGGCGAGAATTCAGCACTGCACTTCCTTCAGTATGTTTATCATAGCTTTCTTGTCCGATATCCGATTGAGGTGATTCAAAGCTTGTTAGAAATCTAACACAGAGGGATACAACTTTTTTTCAGACATCATTCTCCAATTCGATAGTTAGATATGTCAAAGGTGGATCTCAATATGAGACTAAAACGCCGGGGTTATTTTTTTCGATTGAAAATTGATTTGTGATCATACTTTGACTATATTTCGTCCATTTGACATCTTTCTTTATCCAAATGACTCCTAGCACTCTCGGATCTTCATCATGAAGTTCGACACAATTTTTGAGTATTTACAATTTAGTCCCTAAACTTTGGATCTCTTATAATTTAGCCTTATTCTCCAATTTTGTCAACTTTTGCCTATTTCATTTAATTTCATCAACATATACCACAATATCAAAACACACATTGAAATGTTCTAAAACACTCTCAAAGGTAACAAAATAATATATTAAGTGTCATAAATATCATGAGTGTGGAACACTCATCAATAGTTGCCTATTAACTATTTTAACCATTGCAGTACTGAACAATGATGTATGTTTGAGTTTGGAGGCTATTTTGAAAAGGCTTGAAAGATGTTTGAATGGCCATGAATGATTTTATAAATAGTCAACCCCACTGCCAAAATAATTACACTATTTTCATTGCATATATTCTCTACTTTGAATCTCATTCTCCCTCTCTCTCGTTCTGATATTATTCTCGAAGTGAATACACTTCATTGAGTTTATTGGAACTCCAGCAGATCGATGTACTGCTTTCGTAGGAGATGAAATTCGTTCCATCCTGAGAAACGATTGCTGAACATCTGTAGTACCTTAGAAGACATCAAATTCATTTTAAGGAAATATCGTGAGAAGTCTGTGGGCTCGAATTGATTTTCTGATCCTATTGATCATACTGTCACGCTGTGCAGATTACATTAAGGTAATTCTGTCGGATTGTTCGAAAGAGAAACTTATACTCCAGAAATAACAGTTTTGAATATAGATATGCGGAATGATCATATTTTAAAATTATGCAATGTATTGTAAACTGGGATAATAGTGCTCTCTTTTTCTTTTTCTTTTTTTTTCCTTGATTTTTTTATTTCTGAAAAAATAAAAAGTTTAAAAGGGTATGAAAAGGTTGACAAAGGACTTAATTCTTCAAAGTCTTGACTAAACAATGAAAAAGACAAAAAACTAAGAGTAATGTGTATGTTATGAATGTTATATAGGCTGCCTTCAAGCCCATGAGGACTTAAGGCCCACTTCACTGTAATATGAGGTAGGTCACATGAGCTTATATAATCCTAAAAACAAGAGACCGTGGCGACTATTAAAGGAATCCAAAAACAATGGTTGATATACATATATATACAAAGAAGATGTTGGCTGGGGAAAAAACCAGGCTGCTGGAAGAGAAAAAATAATTGGAAGGGAAACAGATTTTCTTTCTTTCAATCTTTAGGTGTGGATTCACACAGTTTTTTTCTACATGATACAAATTGAGAATTTCTCTAAATAAATTTATTTTGGATACTTTAGTTCGGTGTAGTATTCAAAGCGGATTTCTCTAAATGACATTGAAGAATGTGTGACATGTTCCAGACATGCGACTGAATTTGCTATCTAATATACCTTTGACGAAGCGGGTTATGATAGTTATTTTGGAAATGAAAGATGGAAACTTATAAAAGGGTAGACAGTATTTGCTAGAGGAAAGGTTTGTTGCACACTTTATAAGACATAAGTAAATGTGTGTAGTGAAGCGGTGAATGCAATTGAAAGTGATTCTTCACCAGATTTGTGGCACAAGCGACTAACTCACATGAACAAGAAATGATTGCAAATTTTGGCAAGGAAGTTCCTCATTCCTTTTACCAAAGGCACATCATTAATTTTCGTGATTATTGTTTACTTGGTAAACAACATAAAGTCTCAGATCAGAAGTCCTCTAATATAAAGTCTAATATTTTAGATTTAGTTTATTTTAATGTTTGTGGTTTCGTTGAAGTAGAGTCCTGAGGTGGCAATAAGTGTTTTCTTACTTTTACTAATGATGCTTCACAAAAGTTGTGAGTGTTTTATTTGAGATCAAATGACTAGGTTTTTCTGCGCTTCAAGAAGTTTCCTGCATGGTAGAACGGTAAAGTGGAAATGTTTTGAAATGTCTTCGGACTGACAATGGAGAGAAATACAAGTCTAAAGTGTTTGAAAATTACTACTCTGAGCACGGTATTAGACATGAGAAGACAGTTCCTAAAATCGAATCGTACCATTGTGGAAAAGGTCAAAAGTATGTTAAGGATGGCTGGATTACCTAAGTCATTCTATGGTGAAGCAGTTTGAACATCGTGCTACCTAATCAATCGGTCTCCATCAGTTCCTTTCAATTTTTAGATTTCAAAAAAGGTGTGGAAGGGAAATGATGTTTCTTAATCTCACTTGAAGGTTTTTGGGTGCAAAGCATTTGCACATGTGACTAAGGAACAACGGTTAAAACTAGATGATAAAGGTAATGCTTGCATTTTTGTTGGCTACGGAGATACAAAATTTGACTATAGACTATGAGATCTAGAATAGAAGAAAATAATCAAAAACAGATATATGATTTTTCATGAAAATCAGAAGTTAGCAGATTTCAAGAAATCTGGGAATCAAAGACATGTTACTGAGGTGTCATTGACCACCTTTCCCTTTGCCTCCAGACAGTACCACTAAGGGGATAGAGAGACTCATGTTGATTGTCATGCTGATGAGCCAACATTGGTTGATGAGAATGATCTAGAGGATGTTGAGCAAGGGAATTAACCTACTACATCAGAGCCTCAGATTAGAAGATCTATTAGGTATCCTATATCAGATTATGTGTTGGTAACTAATGAGGGGGAGCCAGAATGCTCTCAGAAGGTACAATCTCGTAAGGACAAACAGAGCTGAGTGAATGCTATGCAAGAAAAGATGAATTCTTTGCAGAAAAATAAAACTTATGAACTAGCAGAGCTTCCTAAAGGTAAAAAAGCATTGAAAAATAAATGGGTGTTCAAATTGAAGAAAGAGAGTGAAAAACTAGTGAAGTGTAAATCTCGATTGGTGGTGAAAGGCTTCGATCAGAAGAAATGGATTGATTTCAATGAGTTATTATCTCCTGTTGTCAAAATGACTTCTATTCGAGTGGTTTTATGTTTAGTATCTAGTTTGGATTTTGAGCTAGAGCAGTTAGACGTGAAAATCGCCTTTCTCCATGGTAATTTGGAGGAAGAAATCTACATGGTTCAACTAGAAGGATTTGAAGTAAAATGAAAAGAACATATGGTTTGAAGGTTGAAAAATAGTTTGTATGAGTTGAAAAAGGCTCCAAGATAGTGGTTTAAGAAGTTTGATTCCTTTATGGTGGTCACAGTTATACCAAGACAAATGCAGATCATTATGTTTATGTCAGATAATTCCATGGTGGTAACTTCATCATCCTTTTGCTATACATAAATAACATGTTGATAGTGGGACAAGATATTCAGTTGATTTGCAGTTTGAAGGAAAATTTGTTCAAGTCATTTGACATAAAGAATCTTGGACCAACATGGCAAATTTTGGGGATACATATTCGTCATGATAAGAAATGTTATTTATATTACATGAGAAATATTTAGAAAGCGTGTTGATAAGGTACAACATGAAGAATGCTAAACTAGTTGGGACAACACTTGAGAGTCACTTTAAATGAAGTAAGATGGCTTGTTCTTCCAAGAAGGAAGATAAAGAAAGAATGGCAATAATTCCTTACTCCTCTTCGGTTGGGAGTTTGATGTATGTTATGGTTTGTACATGGCCAGACATTGCTCATGCAGTTGGGGTGGCCAGCAGGTTTCTTGTTAATCTCGGTAAAGAGTACTAGGAGGCAGTGAAATGAATATTTAGATACTTGAGAGGTACCTCAAATATGTGCTTGACCTTCGGAGGTTCAAAATCAGTTTTGGGGGGGCTATACAAATGAAGATATGGCTGGTGATCTTGATGGTAGAAAATCAACTTAGGATATTTGTTTACTTTTGCAAGGGGAGCTATCTCATGGTAGTTAAAACTACAAAAGTGTGTTATCTTATCTACAACTGAGGCTAAGTATATTTCAGGAATTGAAGCAGCGAAAGAAATACTTTAGATGAAACGGTTTCTTCAAGATTTGAGTTTGAAGGAAAATGGGTATATAGTTAATTGCAACTATCATAGTGCATTAAATTTAAGCAAGAATGCTACTTATCATTACCGGGCAAAATACATTGATGTGAGATATCATTGGCTACGACAAGTAGTGGCGGAAAAATTGATATTGTTAGAGAAGATTCATACTGAGAAAAATCCAGCTGATATAATGACAAATGTTGTGACCAGAGAAAAGCTTGAGCTTTTGCCAGACTAGCTAGCATGGACCCTAACTAATTTGTTAGAAGATAATCTCCCTCAGTGGGCTGGAGGGAAAGATTGTTATATGAGCTTCCTTCCAGTCCATGAGGAATTAAAGCCCACTTCACTACAATATGAGGTAGGTCACATAGGCATATGTAATCCTAAGAACAAGAAGTTGTGGCAGCTAGTGAAGGAATCCAAAAGCAGTGGCCGATATACATATATATAGAGAAGTCGTTGGTTGGGAAAAAATGAAGAAAATCAGGTTGCTGGAAGAGAAAAAAATAATTGGAAGGGAAAATTGTTTTTTTTTCTTTCAATCTCTAGGTGTGGATTCACACAGTTTTTTTTTTTTTTTTTTTTTTTTTTTTTTTTTTTTTTTTTTTCTACATAGTACAAATTGGAGATTTCTCTAAGTGAATTTATTTTGGATACTTTAGTTGGGTGTAGTGTTCAAAGTCAGTTTCTCACAAGTTTCATAAACTTGTAGTTTGGAGTGAGATTATTGTTTACTTAGATGTTGATCATTCTCGGTATTCCAAATTTGTTGAGAACTCGAGTTTTGGGCATAAACTTGAGTATTGTAAACTCCATTTTATTATAGTGGATTTAGCCGGAGTTCCCACGAGATTTTTTTCCTCTACACTGGAGGGGGGTTTTTCATGAGAAAATTTGGTATGTTTTTCTTTATTGCTCTTTTGGTATTTAATTAGTTATTTGCTTGGATTGTGAATTTATTCTTGTAATAAGTGAAATTGCCCATCAACGAATGTATTCAGATTTGTTATCTAGGTTTGACGATCTTTTCACTAAAATTTTGTTATTTCACTACAATTTTAAAGTATCAAAATTTTAATGAAATATAATATATTTTTTACACGATGATTAGACGGTTAAATCAAGAAAACACATTTGGAAAGGACTCTTTAGGAACAAAATAAAATGAAAATTTCAGTGACAAAATTGAATTCAATTAAAGGTGTGTTTGATTACAAGTATGAAATTTGCATGGGAAGTTGAATGTGCTTGATTGGTTTAATTTTTAACTTATAAAATAATATACTTGTCCTTCTTTTATTGATGGATAGATTAGGAAGGATAAATGAGAGAGGGAAAGAGAGAGAGAATTACGTAAAAAATAAAATCCTATCACTTTTTAAAGAAAATATTTTATATTTTTGAGATCACATGACCAACTTTTGGAAAATATTTTTTTTATGAAAAATAATGTCAATCAAGCAATCTAAAAGTAAGAATTTCAGTGAAAAAAGACATTTTTCATTAAAAAATAATAAAAAAGTCAATCAAACATTAATTAATGTTGTGACCATAAATGAATTGTTTGCACGTTACCGACATCAAAAGCCGTCGTGGGTTGAGCCGTTGACAAATTTGGTTGGCGCAAAAGGAATTCCTTCATTTTCACGTCTCCACCAAACCAATTTGGGGTGCTATATATTTTTGGTCACTAAGTATATTATTACATAAATTTTCGAAACCTGAAAATGCAATCCAACCACGAAGTCTTGAAAATTCTTCGTTTTAGAGTAATTTATTTTTTTTCAATCAAAATTAATTTCTGGCATGCTACATAATTTTACATTAGAAGGATTGAACCTTCCCGAACTATTCATAATAAAATTGGTTCACTAGTCTAATTTAAGAGAGATTCTAAGACCATCTTCAATGGGTATAAAATAGAAATTTAAATTTTCAAAGTAGACAGAAACTTCTTAAATGGAGAGATGCAAAGTAGATGCAAAATGCATGTTTTCGACAGAAAAAGTAAAACAAAATGTGAATTTATATATTTTTTACATTCACAATAGGTAAAAATTGGATTTAGATTTTCCTATTGGAGTAGAATTTGAATTTAAATCAAGTGAGATGTAAATGAGAATACAAAAGTAATTTTGAAAATACTAATTTACACTCAATTTTATGCCACAATTGAATATGGTCTAATAGGAAATACTTTCATCTACATATAATCCTGAACAAATTGTGAGAATAGAAAAGAGAAAATTAAAAAGGTTAAAGACAGTGTAGAATGTAATTGGTACATATTTGACTTTAGTCAAAACTTCTATTGCTAGCTTATTAATTATTTCCACCAAATTCACCAAACATTTGGCCTCAATGCAACAAACAGCACCAAATCTTACCAACTCCACAATTGCAAGTCAAACCACGTTTATAAACGTTACGACATTTTTTCCTTGTTCAGTGAGTAGATTAGGCAATATTAATAATTTATATTTTACAATTGACATTACGGAATTTTTTACAATTATGTAAAATATGAATGCCAGTCAAAACAAACAAATAAACATGCAAAGCGACAACAAAATGCGATATTAAAACAAGTAATGTAACGTTACACATATATAAGTCCAGAGAGAGAGAGAGAGCACCAAATCTTACCAACTCCACAATTGCAAGTCAAACCACGTTTATAAAGGTTACGACATTTTTTCCTTGTTCAGTGAGTAGATTAGGCAATATTAATAATTTATATTTTACAATTGACATTACGGAATTTTTTACAATTATGTAAAATATGAATGCCAGCCAAAACAAAAAAATAAACACGCGAAGCGACAACAAAATGCGATATTAAAACAAGTAATGTCACTCATATATAAGTCCACAGAGAGAGAGAGAGAGAGAGAGAGAGAGAGAGAGAGAGAGAGAGAGAGAGAGAGAGAGAGAGAGAGAGAGAGAGAGAGAGAGAGAGAGAGAGAGTAACCACCAAAGACACTAAATACATTCCTCAAAATTGAACAAAAGGCTCAAAAAGCCATCAATTGCTAGGAGCATCAGCGGGCTCAACTATAACAGCAACCTTACATGGAGGAATAATATAAGAAATCTTGTTGGAAGCGGGCTTTATAAGTAGCAGGAAATTATTGTTTGTAAGTAATGAACAAAGATTAAAGGTTTGACCCGTAGGAGTGTAATCAAACCACAATTATATGAAGGAAACGAGTGTAGAAATGTGACTACACAAAATCAGAAAATAAAAATAGAAAAGGAGAAGAAGAAGAAATGGTAATGTGAGGCAAGTGGTGGCACTTTCTCTTTAAGATAATATTGTCCCACTATGGTGCTCACGGTTTGCGGCACTTGTCTCCCAAGATACAACGAATTCTTCTTATCGTGGCAGCACTTCAAACCACAAGAAACGACGAATTTTCGACGGAGTTTCCCTCTCTACAAGGAAATGATATGAAATGAAGGAGGAAGATAATTTGCAAGGGATAAAATGATTATCAATGCAAAGTATGAGACGGTGTACTCAAATGGTCATGCATAGGGTCCTTTATATAGAGGATGAAGTGGTGTGGGTAAAGAATGCGGATAAAATCACGCAACTTTACGAAAAGAAGCATCGGCTCGACGTCGCTCGAGCGAGCTAACCACACTGTCGCTCAAGCGACAGTGTTATATGGCTTCCTCTAAATTTTCTCCAACTTTTGGACTGCAATTTTTCATTCATCTGAAATTGGTTTCGACATGCCAAATATACACGGAAATCAAAATTTCCTTTTGGGGGCATTGCCCTGAGCCCCCACGAGGGGCGCTGTCCTCTCGACCTCCACGACTTGATTGGACAAGTCGATCCCCATTTCGAAGCAGCAGAGGTGGAGCAGCAAGCTATTTGCTTAAATATATCGGGTCGAATATTTGACCGAAATTGACACGAAGTCTAACCAATTTCCAACAAATCCGTAGGTTGGAAAGGCTCAATGGAAAGGGTAAAAAAGCATAGAAGCCCTAGAGGCTAACAAAGAAACTTCGAAATACTAGGTATCGTTGACATTCTCTTCATAAACCTCTAAGAAATTCATGTTCCATTCAGGATGAAATTTCTTAATGACATCGAGATCCCTATTTCCTTCTTCCTGCATGGATTCTTCAACGAGTTTGGCTTCATAAGACTCTCTTTCAGCAATTGCTGATTAGGTAATAAAAAGTCTAACCTCGTTACTTCCTAATTTTTGATGGAGTAAGATCAGTTCATCCCACACATGGGACCATCTTTTTTGTAAGAAAATAATCAACTTTAGTTGTTGGAGTTCCTCCTTTAGTTTGGTAATTTCGCAGTCTATGCATTTTGGATTAAGCTGATTATATAACCGAGTCTGTATTAAGTCCGAGGTAAATCTTTTGATATCAGCTAAAAGAATAGCTCATGCCTTAGCATATCCCTCAGCGCTTCGGCACATGTTTTTATATCGTAGTTTTTCCTCCTCAACCACATCCAGTTTCATCTGGAGTGTTGTACATTCTTCGTCCAACGTTTGGACCTTTCTAGTCAAATCATTGGCTCGGTTAATGCAAAGCTCATACTCCACCTGCTGCAATTATAGTAATCCCACGGCTCGCAATAGTGTCAATCATTTATGCTCTCTGTGTATGAGTAAAATCCACAGCCAATTTCTCCCAACATTGATTAAAATTAGCGTAACGTAAACAAAAAGAGAAAATGAGGATAAACTCTCTGATCCATCTCATCATGACATCGAGAACTAAGCAAAGACCCAAAATCAAATAAGGAAATAAATTCTTGGGATCGAACTTTGCTTGAATCCACCTGACACTTTCCTTTTCCCTTTAAGTTCCCTGACACGTATGTGCGAGGCAGAAGATGTATTTTCTAAGGACAGCGACCTTTGAACCAAAAAAATCAACAATGGGGACTGCAGTCTCCCCGACCCTTGCATAGGGAGAAGGTAGGCTGGGTGATCGAATCCCTTGCAAGATTGAAACTAAACCATCTAGGTTCGCTAGAGCTTAAATCCTTGGGCGAAGAATTTTTTGGAGCTTAGAAGGTTCGTATCAAAATCAATTTGTACTGAAAAGAAAAGAAAATTGGGCATAATAATAATAATAATAATAATAATAATAATAATAATAATAATAACGGGAATTAAAAATAAGTCAATGCATTAACTCACCCATGGTGGTTTGAACACTAAGGTTGTAAAAGTTTGAATTAAATGGATGAAGAAATCTCTTGGCTTCGCGAAACCTTAGAAGGCAAACTAAGGATATGACCTACTAGGTTGAAAAGTTCACTGATAGCTTGACTGCAAACTAAAAAAAGGTCGTTTGACTATACCAAATCACCACAATTAGAGCGAATCAACATTCGTGGCACTTGTCATAAGTTTTAGGCATAACAACCGAAGTGTTGGGATCGTTGGGTTGACCCTCCCAATAGCCTTGAACAAAGAAAAAGCTCTCTTTCCAATTATGTGCATGGGCAAGGATAATTTCTAGTTCCGAGCGAGTCTTAGAGAAGTGAGGAGAAAAGGGATAGTACCCTATTTGAGGATTCATAGTATTCTCCAATTGCATTGGGGGATACATAGAATGGAATATATCCAACGAAAGTTCCCCCTTTAGACGTGCAGATCCCTATAACCAAAAAAAAACTGTGACAGTTGAGCCTACCTATTTGGAGCAAGCTGGGAAGGGCCATATTTAATGAGGAAAGAACATCTTTTAAAAAAGTGCCTCTTCATGAAAATGATGAGCTTCAAGAGAATCATTTGGAGTTCTTGCAGAGTAGAACTATGCAGTACTAGACATAAGATTGATCTTTCCAAGAACAAGACCTTTTTCGAATAAGCCAATTCGTTTAGGACCCTTTAAAGCCCCATAATCATTGAATGTTTATGAACAGCTATATAACCTAAGGATGGGTGATCTGCTGTTTGAAACTGTCTAGGACATAAAAGCTCTATGTCATTAGGAACATTGAAACGGGTTTTAATATCGGTCAAGTCCTATTTAGAGAGATTACTGAAAATTCTCGAAGCCTAAAAAGTTTTTCTGCCACTCTCATTAAGGTCAACTGACACATTTAAGGTTTGCTTCCCTTATTGCGCTCCCCATCTCTAGGATAGAAGCTCATTGCTTGACTAAAAAATTATGGATTAATGCATATACCAGAATGCGTAATAGCCCTATAAGGGAGCACATCAATATATACCACTTCAACAGAAGAGGAAGATGGGCTAGAAGTGTCACCTCTAAGATTAGATCTCCCAGAATCACAATCAATAGATGTACTTTGAGAGTTGATTTGGGAAGATATTGAAGAGAAAGCTAAAAAAGAAAATGGGAAAAGATCACACACCCAAGTAAATCTTTTGACAATGATAAAGAATATGAAAACTAGCAAATAAAAGGATATAAGTAAAGAATGTTAACTGAATTAGTGGCATATTTATAGATTCTGATGGAAGGTAGAAACTGCTAAATCATGTCAATCATAACTGTTGAAAATGAACTGACGACTGATCGAATCCCAAGTTAAAAGAGTCAAGTCACGCGTAATCTCCACATGCATAAAGAGTTATGGGCCATTAACCCCAAAAAATGCAGATGAAGCCCATTAGCGCACATAAAATGATAATGATCTCCAACACGTTCCTCACATCTTCCCAAACAAACCAGGATGAGCAAGGCGAGGTGAAAAGCCCTTAATAGGTTCGCAAACCCTAACATAATTCAATTGAAGTTCTAAATTTAATATAAATAATAAAATCGGCTTTGGGGACTATTTGTTGTACCTTGAAAATGAAACTTGTGAACTTGGGCAATTATAAGCGTAAAGCAACATGCAAGTGGAATGAATACGTAGAAGGCTCGCCCAATCTGGCACACTGTTTTCTTATCCAGTTTAGCTACGACTGTCAATACAAAGCACGTGTGCCAATAAATAAAGCATGACTCTTAATCGAATCAGTTATACGATAGCCAATAAGGAATTGTCATCCATCATTCCTCAAAAATGTCCAAATTATCCCAAAGCTATGAGGAA
Source organism: Osmanthus fragrans (assembly GCA_019395295.1). Taxonomy (NCBI): domain Eukaryota; kingdom Viridiplantae; phylum Streptophyta; class Magnoliopsida; order Lamiales; family Oleaceae; genus Osmanthus; species Osmanthus fragrans. The sequence goes on from CM033352.1 coordinate 14,544,134, forward strand.
AATCTATAAATTTTCCCTCATTTGAAGAGAAACACGTGCAATTCAAATATCTGCCTGTCAAATAATCATTTCATCTCTAACTCCTATTTGAACATCAAAACTAGTAAGATTTGAATGTGAAAGTCATAATTAGATGAGATGATTTGTTGATCTGATTTCTATCTTTAACGGTCCACATTCAATTTGTGACTAAATTTTCTCATACTTTGCCATGCAACTAAAGAATTGAGCATAAATAAGAAAGTTAAATCAAGGTTCAAAATTTTGAGTTATATTCTATTATAAAGGAAATTCTTTACTACGTAAAGTACGAGGCTTAGTATATCTACTAACCATAATAGGAAAAACAATGTGAATCAAATTGATTATAAGTACGAGGGTTTGTTTGATGTGTTGATTTAATTTATCCCTAACTTGTAAATATGTCAATAATTTTTTATAGATCGTTTAACTTGTTTGAATTCTATCTAATTAAATTCCAACAGCAAGTTGGTTCAGGTCAAGTAGCAAGATTACAATCTTTTGTTATTGCACAAGGAAAATAACTGGATTTGACCCATTCCAACTTTGTATTCTTCCTCCCGTATTGAACGTCAAAGTGAACAAGAAGAAGCAACATAAGTTCTCATTTGATCTTAAATTTTAAAATTCATTTTCAACTGCACAGTTTATGGAAACCACATCTTTTATCAACTTTTAAAATACATATTTCATCAACTTTTGGAAATTTTTTTTTTTTTACTCAAAATCTAATTTTTAATCAAACTAAACAATGCCTACATTTAAATTTTAACAGTCACGTTAACAATTTCGGAGTAAATGGAAACTGAATTAAGTTATATGTACATTGTTGTTTATATTGTACTTGACATTTTTTTCTATATTATGTATCAAAATTTGGTCAGCGATGTGAATTGGTGTTTTAAAAATCAATGATTATAATGAATGTCATGTGTAATGATGTCAAATTTAATATAAACAAGAATCTATAAACAGCATGATTGATGAAAAACAATAGCATATAAAATTGGATAACCAAATCGAAATAAAAAGATGAAAACCAAATGAATTATATTCATGTGGGCTCCACCGCATATGAGGTATCGATCACCAATCGATCACCAAATTCCCTCGCCAAATAGCAAAACTCAAATCAAATAGGCAAATACAGCATTTGAGGATGAATATGCTTCAAAATAATGAATGGGGCCCAAATGCCGTATTTCCTAAAGTATGGGGGACCTCTGATGTCTGTTAATTTAAAATCTGAAGCTACTCGTTCTACATTTCCCTTTTCCCAACACTTCACAGGAGAACAATTTTCTTTCCCGGAACCACCTCCGCATAAATACCCGCGCCACCGCCCTCTAGCTGGCCATGGCTTCTTTCCCACCTCGACCTCCACCACCACCACCACCACCACCATTACAACAACAACAATCCAAGCGCTTCAGGTAATCTTCATAAAAGAAACAGACCAAGAAATCAGCCTCTCATTTTTTATTTTTTTTCGTCAATTACAAGATTAATTAATTTTCTCATTTATTTCATTGCAGAGATTTATACAACAACACAGACACAGACACAGACAGTCAGATTTCACCTGCAGTCAACACCCTAAATCTCCATGATCATCACACTCCCTTTACGCCTCCTTGTATTTTCTCTATTCTTTCACTAATTTAATTACATTTCTAAGAATTGATCATAACTAATATCCCCATTTTCGTTTTATCCTTTTTGGTTTCAGTCCAAGTGGAAGGATTGGCACTTGGTCCTGTTCAAGAAGAAATCCAGCTGGATTTACAACCGAATTTCGGGTTAGAGTCAAATAAAAAGAGCCGGAAAGCGCAAGATTTTCTTGAGAACTCTAATAATAACAGTTCCCAGATATCTTGTGTAGAATTCTTGCAGGCAAAACCGGTATCAACCGGGCTCCGGTTGTCGTTGGAGCCAACTTCGGCTCTTCTTGGGCTTGTGGGCGATGATCTTGATCGTGAGTTGCGAAGACAGGGTACCGAGACTGATAGATATATCAAATTTCAGGTGGGAAATTCCTGTTCTACATTTTTATTTTTAGTTTTGTCAAAAAAATGTTATTGTTATTATTATTATTATTTTAATTTTTAATTTTCTACAGATTGTACATTGGGATGTAGAAATTTTGCTTTGATGAGTTATATAAATGTCTGCATGTGCTTTTAAGTGTCTCAGTACAAACTTGAAATTGGAGAGTGAAACTTTTAAGGGAATTCTTTTTCTGATTATTTCTGGTGGTGTTTATATATTTTATTTGTTAACTCGTGTTATTGCAATTGGAAACTATTTCTTGTATTGCATGAAATCGGAAACTGTTTAGTCTTAAATTATGTTGTCTGTACTTATAAATAACGGCATTGCTCATAGATTGACTGAGAGGTTTTTGGTAGGCCTTTTAAGGGATGTTAGCATAATGTTGCCATTTGAAGATGACCTTTATGGATATTCATTCATCTTTGGTGCAACTTGACCGTGGGATGTGAAAGTGTGGTGTGCCATGAGGTGTGTCAATCGAGAGAGAAGGATGCCATAATTGGAGTTTTAAATAAGACAACCTTTTGATTTATTCACTTCTGTGAATGGAAAATTGTTACACGAGTTTAAGTTTCATCTTTAATTTTAGCTGCTGTTGATTGACTGCAAGTTAAGATAACGTTCATATTGTCCTGTCCATGTAATCCATGGGTTTGCGCGGTCTAGTATTGCCACTGTGCTATGTTTCTAATCTTAGTTGGGTTGCTGGATTTGTCATGAAGATGTGCAATTTATGGGTTTGGATAATGGCATTGGCATCATGTTTAACACGGAGTAGTGATGTAACATCTAATATTACCTTTCTCATGCAGATAATTAAGCTGGAAACTCCTTTTCATATTTCGTGTTAGCATGCCCAATTAGTTCTGTGTAATTGAATATCTTTAAGTTTTTCATGCTTTCTAGGGTGAGCAATTGAGGCAAATTATTTTAGAAAAGGTTCGAGCAACCCAACTACTGACGATCTCATATGTTGAAAAGAAAGTCCTGCAAATACTCCGGGAGAAAGAAGCTGAAGTACAAGGCATCAACAAGAAGAATATGGAGCTTGAGTTGCTAATGAAACGACTTTATTCAGAGGCCAAAGCTTGGCAGCAACGGTCATATTACAATGAGACAATGATTAACACCCTGAAAATTAATTTACAGAAGGCTTATGCACAAAATATGGGCAGTAAAGAAGGGTGTGGAGATAGTGAGGTCAATGATAAAGCCTCGTGCTCTGTCAGTGAAGTGAAGAAGTTGCTGACATGTAAGGTTTGTAGTGTTAATGAAGTATGCATGCTTTTGTTACCTTGTAAACATCTCTGCCTGTGCAAAGAGTGTGAACCTAAGCTTAGTATTTGTCCCTTGTGTCAGTCTCCTAAGTACAAAGGTGTGGAGGTTCATATGTAGTGGAATAATATGAATATAATACAATGTTTGACTTACATGCATTAATTGACATTTTTACTTTTAGAGCTGTTTCTTATCCTCTTAGGATATGATAAGAGCATATTCGGCTAAGCTTAAAATGTTTACTTTTAAGTAAATAAGGAAGTTTTAAAATAAATAATTTGTGATCAAATGTAAACCTAAGTTACTAATTTTGACAAGATGGTTATAGTTACATTCAATAGAAGTAACTTGTTTTATGTGAGAACACTCTTCTTTAAGATTAGACGAACAAGCTTAAGACTTGTTCAATTTTATGACCACCTTTCTAGCCTTTTGTCGTGTATCTACTTTTAAATACTCTGCTATTGATGGTTTAACATGCATTTATTAAGTTTTATGTAATCATGCGCTGCTTTGCTACCTATTTTCATTTAGTAACTAATTTTTCTGGATTTCTTCATAACCGTGTTGGTATGAATTGATTCTCAATAATCAATTGTAACAGGAACTTTTCATAACAACATCTCTTTTACTTGGTAAAGTAGTTTGTCTTTTGTTCTTTTGTTTTATGATTTTTGGCAGCATAGATTGGTTATTGCATACATACTTTTGACGGCTGAGTGATTAACATTAATACTACATCATATTGCATTTACAATACTGATTACAGCATGATATACACGTATATATAGAGTAACTTCATGCCGATAAACAAGAAATCAGTTATAGTATTGGCTACTGTTTTATATTAAATTAACCGGCTTATCTAATTTAAAAGAAGAATACCATTGAAGTAAATGAAAATAGGTGAGATGGTTTGATGAGAGAAATTGAAGTAATTGACAGAGAAGCTCGGAGCGACTCTGGGATGAATTTTCAACTGCTTGGAGAGTTTGTTGATAATTTAGGTCTTGTAGATACTCGCACAACATCTCCTATTCACAAATCATCGTTCTCCTATGCAAAGTAATGGTTCTCTGTGATTTTTTCTACATATCGAAAATTGTCCTTAAATAGCTTGTTATTTACTATGTATATCATATATAATCGTTCTCCTATGCAAAGTAATGTTTCTCTGAGATTTTTTCTACATATCGGAAATTGTCTGTAAATAACTTGTGATTTACTCTGTCTCTCCCTTTTGTTCTGCACTACATCTCCTATTTGTAGATCATCGTTCTCCTATGCAAAGTAATGGTTCTCTGGGATTTTTTCTACACATAGGAAATTGTCCTTAAATGACTTGTTATTTACTTTGTCTATCCCTTTTGTTCTATGCTAGTCAACGTGTCTCTGAGGGGGAGTACCATTATTCGTTTGATTACATTGTCTACTGTTATTGTCTCTTGCTTAATCTGTATATGAAAACCATTTAGAGTGCATTTTATTGCCAATATTTTTCATGGAAAATGCCATTTTTCCATTCAAATTTTTACTTGTGTTGTTTGATTAATATATTTTTTTTTATGTAAAATATTTTCTTACTTTTGGTCACATGATTATATTTTCCTTGAAAATAAGAAAAATATTTTCTTTAGGGGGAGTAGATTTTTATTTTTTAGGTAATCCACTCTCTTTCTCTCTCATCTACTCCCCCTTTCTCCCATCTACCCATCAATAAAAAATGAACAAGTATAACATTTTTTAAATTGAAAATAAAATCAAGCAAACACATTTAATTGACAATTTCTATGCAAATATTTTCTGGGCAACTCAGTTGTTTAGAATTTATTTTCTTTCTATGTAAATTATATGATTGCAATCAAACGCACCCTTATATTTCTTATTTTTCAATGCTATACTTGACCTTTTGTAGAAATAGAAAGATAATCTTGATGTATTACTCCTGTTGTTGCGCTTATTTTTGAAACGAAATAACCATGATTTTGTTGAATTATACTCCTGTTCACTACTAGAAATGGAGGCTTTAGTAACGGAATATTTCGTCTCTAATGATTTGATTTCTGTTGCTAACAATGTTTACCGACGAAATCAATCCGTTGGTAATCGGATACTGATACCCCCGTGGCTAATTTACCGACGGATTCTTTATCGTCGATAAATTAGTGACAAAAAAAATTTGTTGGTGTTTACAAACGACTATTTCCGTTGCTAATTAACAACAACATTAGCAACAAATTTTCCATCGTAGATTACCAACGTATTAAAGTCCGTCGATAAATAGCAACGAGCTTCCATTGTTAAGTCCGTCGCTATTTTGAATTAAAAATTTAAAAAATATATATATGCTTATTATTTTAATTATTCTTTTCTTGAAATCTAAATTCTAGCATTAAAGTTACACAAAAACATAACAAACTCAAGTAAACAAGAATTTTGAATTTCTTCTACATTTATGGAAAAAAAAGTTCACAAGACTTTAAAATCAAGCAGCTGAAACTAAATCAAATTTATAATGTCATCAAGCAGAAATCACGGGCACCATAAGAGTTCGCCAAGAGCAGGTTTGTGTCATCAAGATCATAAGAAAACTACTCATTTGTTACTAAGAAAACATCAAGGGACTAAGATATTTTTGGCCACACCATTTCTAGCATCAACTTTTGGGCCTTTAGCTGAGAGCGAAGTAGAACATTGTTTTCTCCAAAGTTGAATCCAGACTGGGCCCCATCAACCACAGGAAGTGATTCATCCTCCTCTTCCAGCCAATATGTCCCCAGTATTTTCACCGACTTCTCATAAATTTCATTGTTGTCATGGCTCTGCAGGTTTTCAATCTTTTCTAAGCTCTCGACGTCGTCTATCAACTGGGCAAAATAATTTACGTCTCCCGTGTTGGTCTTTTCTGCTTCCCCAACTTTCAATATGTTTTCTAGTCCTTCTAGACAAACAGTGACAATCCTCGGATCAAGGCATACAAGAAGATCACACAAAGGCTTTATACAATTCTGAGAGACATATTGGCACTCCCAGGAGGAGCTCGACGAGCCGTGGGCAGACACCTGCATACAGCACCTCAGATGATGCATAAAATAAGAGACCAGAGAATATTCAAACCTCATACAAGTAATCCTAGCATTGAGGTTATCATTTGTCACCAGGGAATGCGTATCAATGAACCCTGCAGAAATGATCAAATGGAAGGAAGTAAATTCTGATAAAATGAAACTGGGAATACTTGATTGCATATATTTTCAAAACAATAGCATGTTGGGAATAATGAAACTGAATATGACGAAGCAAAACATTAACTTGACCAGTGAATAAATGTTTCTACGAACAGCAATGAATCCTTAAATACAAACCGATAAAAAGGCAAAATGTAAGAGCAAGAAAAATGATAGGTTTCAGAACCTTGAAACTAAGCTCTCATCGATACATCGATAAACAAAGCATAAAACCCAATAGAAATTCTTGAATGCAGCAGGAACCATAGCTTGCAATAGAAATTCCCAGTATTGAATCTTTTTCACATATTTCGAAAAAAGAAACCAAATCCTCCATACCCAAAAGTTTCACAACTGAAACTACATATATCAATCACAATAATCAACTAAAAACATTGCATTTGGAAAGAAAAATGATTGGTAGACAAACATTGCATTTGGAAAGGAAAATGATTGGTAGACAAAGCGGGTTTCTTTACCTTCTCAATGGCGAGCGGCGATGGCGAAGGAGAGCAGCGATGGAGAGCGGGTTTCATTACCTAACCAGTTACCAGCATATGGATATGAAATAAAATAGGCAGAAACGCGAGCAGAAATGCAGATTAAACGTGAGCAGAAACAAGCGGGTTTGTTACCTTCTCCATGGCGACGATGGCGAGCTGCGACGACGATGGGCGAGACGTCGATGGAAGCTATCAAGCTGAGGTAGTGAGGTCGGCGGCGGGAGACGGGAGTGTTTTGCACTTAATAGGTTTCCAATTTCAATTTTGGTAGAATAGTTTACAAATTGGTAGGGTTAGACACTTAGACTTATTGCGTTAAGGGCTGGTCTGGTTAATTGGGCCAGGGGCTGCTGGGCTGGCGCCTGGGTATTACTTACTATATGTTAATTGGGCCAAAATTTTGGGGAACCCAAAAAATAATAATGGAAGGCCCAATTAATTTTATTATTTATTTATTTATTTATTTTTACTGTCATCGGTTCGGGGCGGGGCACCATCGCTAAATATCATACCCGCCCCCACTTCGAATCGGTTCATTAAAATCAAAATCATAACCACCTCATTGCACCATCGGTTCGATTGTTTTCGTCCCATTCGGTTCGGTTAACCACGATTTTCGATTTTAACGGTTCAAATTGCCATCCCTAGGGTTTTGGATTTGGAATTTGGAGGCCACCAAGGATCTGTGTTTAGTTCATCCACAATTTTTTCAATTTCTTTTTCAAGAAATTCTTTTTCTTTTTCCATGTTGTGGTGTAAAGTGTCAACAAGTCGTTCCGTAATTTTCAGTTGTCTTATTCTTAGCTGGCGTCCTTCTAGAGTTCTCTCTGAAAATCTTGATGTTTCTCCAAGGCTCTGTGTAGGTCTTTCCAGATACAGTTGTCACCATTGATAATCGAATGCATAATCATATTCTGGGTTACTTACTGTATAGAATCTTTGAAAATGTGTGTTATGGTACATCTGAATGTCTTTTGCAATCCTTTTAGTGTATTCCATTGGCAAAGCTTCCCATGGTGCATCATCTTGATAATCTAGCCAAATTTGTGGTGGAATTGTCTGATTGATTTTTTCCATGCGCCTTTAAAATTCTCGAAACTCTTGTGGATAGTTTTCCCAATTTTGATGTATGTTGAATGGTTGAACCGCATACTCTTTAACATAAGAGAAATGAGCATATGTTCTTGCTTCAGTAAAATATCCCTACCTTTGAAAGATTAAAATCACATAAACATTGTACTTTGAAGTTCCGAGATCTTTAAATTTCAAAGAAAATGCTTGAAACATTTTTATCCAATGAGAAATTGGATAAAACCACTTAAAAAAACTTTTTTGCAAAATGATCAACTGTTTTGAATGGAAAATCCATGTTCATTTGATAAAATGATTCAAGTGTACCAGAGACATTAAAAGAAATTCCAATTTGCCAAAGCTCTAAAAGATACCATAGAAAACAAAGAGTTTCATTTGAAAATTTTAATACAATGTGCTTTGGATCAAAATGAAAAAGTGTGAAGAATGGATAATTTGGATGATATCCAAGACCACCAAGTGTTTCAATTCTTGTTTGTCTAATCACGATGGATCGATATCTGAGCATGAGTTCTTTGGATCTGGATTTGAGAGTTTTGGTTTGGATGAGTTCAGGAAGAAAAGTTTCAATCTGAGGGAAAGGATTTGAGGATTTTGATTCCATCATGTAAATGACTGGAATATGTGGGAGGATGGGGAAGATTTTTAGTCTGGAGAGAAGATCTGGTAACAAGTTGTATTTTCCTTTAATATGTTTGACATCAAAGTCAAAGTATGAAAACCATTATGTCCATCTAAGAAATTGAGAGTTTGGAATTTGTTTTCTCTTGAAAAAGAACATTTTTGGAAAAGCTGACATGTCTATTTCTATGAAAAATTTCTGTCCAATGAGATGGAACTGGAATTTTTCAATTCCTTTTTTTACTCCAAGAGTTTCCTTGAAGGTAGAATGATAGTGCTTTTCTGATTCTGTAAATGAACCACTTTTGTATCCACAAATTCTTCTCTTTCCATCATTTTCCTTAAGTAAAACTATCACCCAAAAATAATCAATTGCATCTGTTTGAAGGATATGTTTCCCATCAGTAGGAATTTGCAAAGCCAAAAGATCATTCACCTTTTGTTTGATAGTTTTGACTGCTTGAGTTTGAGCCAATGACCAAGAAGGAGGATTTTGTTTTAACATTAGCTACAATGGTCTTATGATTGATGAGAGATGATCAATAAAATCTGCCATGTAATCAACAACTCCAAGAAATTGATGAACTTCCTTTTTGTCAAGTTTTCATCTGGAAATTTAAGAAGTTCTTGGCCAACATGAGGTTGGAGTGAATACTGACCATCTTTAATATGCATCCCCAAGAAATCAGCTTCTTTAACACCAATTACCATTTTCTTCTGAGAAAGCATAATACCATAATTCTTAACAAGATCAATAAATCTATTAAGTAGGCTGGCGTGAGAATCTTCATCTTCAAAGAATAACCAGATATCATCAATATAAACCAGAGCTATATCCAATAATGGATAAAAAAAATTCTTGTCATTGCTTTCTGAAAGATAGAAAGGGCAGTCTTTAAACCAAAAGGCATCAACGTCCACTGGTAATGATGGTTTGGAATGTAAAAAGTTGTTTTGTGTCTTTCTTCAGGTTTAATTCCTAACTGCCAGAAACCTGCTTTGCGATCAAAGTTTGAGAAAACCTTTGCACGTGACAAATTTGCAAACATTGTTTTCCTGTCTAGAAGAGGAAATTTATCATCTGCAAGGAAAACATTTAATGGTTTGTAATCAATAACCAATTTGAGTTTTCCTGGAACTTGTTCACTCCTTTTATTGACATAGAATGCTTGACACGCCCATTGGGAGGTTGTTGGCTCAATAAGTCCTTCGCCATGTAGTTGGGTGAGTTCTTTAGTGGCTAGTTGAAGATATTCTGGGCTCATTCCAAGATGGCTAGCTTGTGTAGGGTTAACGTCTTCATTTTTCTTGAATGGAAGGGATATGAAGAAATCTAGGTTTTTTCAAAGTGGATTTGTGCATTTAGTGAGGAAATCTGAGTGAAATTCTGCACAACAATCTCGGATGAGTATTTCGGTAAGGTTTGGAATAGTCATGGAGAAGTATGTGACCATCTGTATGTAAGGTTGAAAATAAGACTTGTATCTGAGACCATTAGGGCAAGGAATAACATTCTTTTCCCACAATTGTTTGATAATATCTCATGCAATGATAATATCTTTACCAGGCAAAGAAGATCCTAGTAACTTGTTAGAAATACCAAGTTCAAGAAAGAACTGAATAGTGACTGGTTTGATGATTATTTCAGTTGAAAATTCATCTCCATTTGCTATTTGCTGCTTGAAAAGTTTGCCGATAACTTTTCCTCATATGATCAGGAAGGATGACAGGATTGAGAATGGAACATGCTACACCAGTATCAAATAGTATTGTAACTGTTATGAGCTTTTCATATTTTCCTACAAAAAGTTTTACCTCAATCATGGGCACCAGAATAGATGAAAGGGCTGGACTAATAATCTGCATGCCATAGCATTCTTCTGAGTTATCAGTTTCATCAGAAAGACTTTCATAAGAATCATAATCAATAGCAAAGATAGTTTCTTGAGTTTGTTAATCTTTTTTAGAGAATAATGATTCAAGATCATCTTCACCATAATCATACTTTGTAACTGTAAAGATTTGATGAAGAATTTTTTTTTTGTTGGGGCAGGCCTTTGCAAAGTGGCCTTTCTTTCCACAGAAGGAATATTTGTTTCCTTTCTTCTTTGAGAATTTTCGTGTGAAAATCTTTTCTTTCTCCTGAAAGGTTGAGAGAAGTGTCTTTGCGAGAAAATTTCATTCTCCTTTTATGGAACTTTTTCTTTCCTCTACAATCACAATCTTTCATAGATCTATTGCATTTGACCTGGAAATAAGGCTTATCACAAGCCTTTTTCAGCTTTTTGCCTGTGGCTTTAATATCTTTGAGGAAAGCATTTTGATTGCAAAGCTTCTTCAAGGTTTTCATTATCCAGTTATGAAGTTCTCCAAAAGAAGTAGCATTTAATGGATGTCCTCTCATTTCCATTGTTCTCAATGTTTCTTAACCAAGAGGCTGATAAATGGACTTCAAATAAGCTTGTTTCATGTTGGTGTCATCCATACCATCGATGAGATAATAAAGTTGAGCAGCATTCCTGAAGTGTTTTTCAAGATCTTTCAGGTTATATAAACAACACTTCAGTTTGAAGAATTCTTCTCTGGCGATTTCTTTGTCATAGCTGTCTTTCCACAAAATTCCCAATATAAAGAATCTATAAAAGAATCTGTGGTATTTGACTCTTGGGTAAACTAAAGTTGTCTGTATTCACCCATTGAATCATACCAATCTCTGAAAAATCCTATAATCCTTGCCAGAAAAGCTTTTATGATATTTGTATGGGTCATATTTGGCTTTTAAAGTTCTGCAGTACACCAGGCTTTCATTTCTTTCAATCTGTATTTCCACTGTGATGGAGGAATATCATCAAAAGTGAATTTTGGTGAAGAAGAAATACTATTTGAATAGTAATTTTTAGTTACATGAGTTTCAGGTATATCTTCATCAAGTACTTTTGATTCATCAACAATAGGTTCAACTGTGGGGTGACTTGCTTGTGGTTGATCAGCCATATAAAAAAGGGAATTTTCATTTTCAAACTCATCATAAGAATTTTCAGAAGATTCAATAGACTCTAATTTAGAACTGGTATAATTTGTTATGGTATGGAAAGGAGGAGATTAAATGGTTTGGTTATGGGTTTGTTGAAGAAAAGTAGAGATAGGATTTTTGATCATCACTTGAGGTCTTTTTGAAGAATCTAGTGGTGGAGGTTCTTGAGGGGGGAAATGTTGTATTTGTTTAGTGGTAGTGGATATAATCTTTTTGGTAGATATTGTTAGTTTTTTTCTTTTGGTGTGAAGAGGGTAGATGTGGAACCTTGATAAGTAGAAGAGTATAGGGGTCCAGTTTGAGAAGATTGTATGTATGAGGATGAAGAGTAGTATGGTGTTGATGGTGGAATCATAGGGTTTGATTCAAGAGAGGCAAGTTGGACTATTAGATGTTTGATTTCTCTTTCTTAGTAGTTGGTTTTGTAATCAGTTCATGATGTCATTGTATAAGGTTTCAATTCTTTATCTACGGGCTTGAAGAGGGGTAAGAATGGTTTGAGTCTGCTGTTGTAGAGTCCTTTCAATTTGTTGACACTTTACACCGCAGTGTGAAAAAAGAAAAAGAATTTCTTGAAAAAGAAATTGAAAAAATTGTGGATGAACTAAACACAGATCCTTAGTGGCCCCAAATTCCAAATCCATAGAAAAATGAAGGAAAAGAAATAGCAGAATTCAGTAATAATCCAAAAACAAAGGAAAAATCAAAGGACACAGGAACGAGTCAAAATCTAACAGATGAATTTTTTTTCCAAATTAACTATGACACTATAACAGATTCACAAAACCCATGAGAAATTGATAAACAAAAACTCACAAAAATCCTCAAAGAACATGAAAGAACGAAAGACAATGTACCCTGGCTGGATCAACATGGTATACCTTTGAGACCAGAAGACTCGATGGTTCTAGACAAAAACCCTGACAGGACAACATGATAAGATCTGCTTTATTAAAGCAAATATCCTCTTTATTAAAGTATGAATCTTTCTTTATTTAAAGTATTTTGTCTCTTTGTATTATTGTCAAAAAGTTGGTTGTCTTCTTGTTACATTATTGTAAGAATCTTTCTTTATAAAAGAAAGATAAGAGTCTAGTGTGTAAAATAATGTCGCGTGTTGACTTTGTCGAAAATACGTAAGTCTCGTATGTACTGTTTGACGCTCATCTTCCTCTATAAAAGGGAAGTTCTTTCTTATTGTAGATCATCCGAAGTTCAGCTAATAAATATTATGGCGTTTTCTCTTCAAACATGTTTTTTCTAAAACACTTTCAATTCTTCTTGAGATTCCAAAGGTATTAAGTAATTAAAGATTAGAATGTTATGGAGTAAGATTTGAGTAGAAATATAAGTATGCTCTGTAGTTGCACCTTCATGGTGAACCTTTGCATCATAAAATGTTATACTGATTATATGATCTATCCGAGGTTACAATTATCTACAACGAGTCCAAAAGGCAGGCCCTTTGTTGAACCTATTGAGGCGTTGTGTGGGTTAGAATACAGTGACTGCTGTAAGATTGTTGTCACTCCGTTCATAACGGTATCAGTGATCTACAGCGAGTCCAAAAGGCAGGCCCTTTTGTTGAGCCTATTAAGTCGTTGTGTGGGCTACCCCTATTAAATTTCCTTTATACCATCAATTACAACTTGTGAAATCGAAAGTGGATTATACAGTATTTCTGGCATTATAAAATGAATTATTAACTCATAGTCAAGTATATATAAATTTTTCCATAAAAAATAACTTGCTCAGTTAGAACTATTTTTAATAATAGTTTTTGGTCTGGATTCTAGTCATTGTTATGTGCTGAGATTTGATGGGAACAAAATCTCATCAGCCACATAAAAAAAATCTCACTTTTTTTTTGAATTTATCAATCTATAAAAAATTATGTTAATGGTAATCTACAATAAGTATTTTACTTTCCATTTAAATTGGTCAGTTATGCTATTGGAACAGATTCAACGACAGAGATTTATACACAGATACAGTTCGCTTTTTCTCATTGGCTGTTAAAAAAAATTGAAGAAAAAATTGCCAATCAAAATCTGTAACTTCATTCTCCGGAAAAAAAAGTTCTTGTCTGACCCTATTTCTTGAGCTTTACTCTGAACCGGTTGATGTTGCTAATTGTTGGTTTCAGTTTGACTATCATTGTGCAATTAGGGTCTATTATCTTCTTAATTAGGGGTGTCAACGAGTCGGGTCGGATCGACCGCGAGCCCAAAATCAAGGCTCAAGCTCGACGAATCAGGCGTTTGAGGGCCCGAGCTGAGCCGAGTTTTTGTTCGTTCGAAAAAATCGGGCTCTACCCGAGTTTTGGGTCTGGCTTTTTTCGAGCCGAGCCGGATCAACTATTTTCCTCTCTACATTTCAATTTTTTTCATTTTTTAAAAATATTTTCGAGCTCGGGCTGCCCGAACCCACGAGCGTATTTGCCACCACTACTCTTAATCGACGAAATTTGAAAAATTTTCTTTTCTTATTTAATTGTATCACCTTTCATTTATATTACTTATAAAAGATATCGATCCAACTTTGAATGTTTGAAACTAAAAAAAATCACGTGCTGTGCTTTTTTTGCCATAAGTCCATGTGTTGGGCTCACCTAAATACAATATACTAGAATTATGTTAGGACTTTTATTTCTTAATAAAAAAAAACATCGGAGTTTTCCTTATATTTTTTAAGAAAACAAAAGAAATATCTAAAATAATTTATTTATTTATTTATTTATTTTTATAAAAAAAAGGACGGACTTCGATAGAGAAAAGCTCAAAAATAAAAAATAAACTATTACCGATCATGATTGAATACTAAAAATAAGAATTATTACTCAACTATGGCTCAAGTAAAAATCGAAAAACAAAATATACATTTCAAAATTTAGGGGTCGTTCTCTAAGTGTTTCATTTTTGTTTTTGAGTTTTGAATTCTTTTGTACTTTGTGTTTTGAGTGTCTATTTTCAAATTGTTAAAAATACGTTCTTTTTGTAATTCTGAAAGGTATTTCTCTAAACATTGTAATTGAAAACACGTTTACATTTCTCGTCATTTCATTTTCTCGACTGTGGCGATTTTCACCCCCTCCATGCGCCGGCGTCTTCAATCTCAAAAATCGACCACCACCAACCACCTAGACCACCAGATCACAGCATCACTCGAACCCTCGCCTCTATCTACAACGCCCCACAATTGTCGGATCGATTTTCTACTGGAAAAGCCCAACAAATAGCGTGGTAACTCACAGTTTCACCACTATTAACACTGCTTCTAGCCACCTTTCTGATCGCAGACCACCACCAATCTACTCCTCTTAACAAGGCACATCTAATATTACCATGGGTCACCATCAATTATGTCCAAAATCGGCTGATTTATGGAAGTCGTCCGTGAGCTTTGAAGCCATAGCTGGAGTCGTCTGCGGTGGGTAATCAACTGGTGGTGGTGCACGACCTTGGGTGTTGCCCGAGGGTGAGATTCTGATAGAAGAAGTTTGCGTCGGATTAGTTTTTGAGGATGATTTTTGATCGATTTTGATATATGATTGAATTGTTGTTTGTGTGGTAATTGAAGAGGGGATTGAGGGCTTCACAATGGTATATAAATTCGGCCATTTTGGAGGAGGGTGGCTGGAGTTTAGAGGGTTGGAAAGCGGCGGTAGATTGGCTTAGCAGAAGAAAGGAAGAAATGTTTGAACCTGTTTCCCGTGTTTTCCAACATTCTGGTGTGTTTGTGAAGAAAACGTCCAAAACGATGTTTTAGTCATTTTGCGTTTTCTTCACAATTTTTTTTTTAATATTATTTTTTTCAAAAATCCATTTTCGAAAATGAGAAAGAGAACGTGTTTTCACCGTTTTGAAAAATCAAAAACAGAAAATGGCTTGAAAACGGTAAAGAGAACGACCCCTTAACTTTTCTGAAATATAGCTAGAGAAATGATAGAATCGTCAAATTGAGCCCCTCTTTGAGCCATATTATTTTTCTTATTCTCATTATTCTACTCATTTTCAACCACACATTTTTCAATAAAATAATATTTTATATCACATCAATAACATTTCCTTATTTTTCAACCACATATTCCCCCATCATATTAATAGTAAAAATGCATTCTTCCTCAAATAATTTGGCTCAAACAGGGGCTGAGTCTCATGTTTGACTGAGATTAGAACACAAACAATTTCGCTAGGCGTACAGAAAACTTCTTCACAAAAAATTTTCAGATGAGCTGGCAGCAACTACAAAATAATAATAAATTAAATAAAGTTGCGATAAGGTATGTTGACCCAAAATGAGATGCCATATTTCTCACCACACCCATTTTCTCTCACAATGGTCCCGTTGAACAGAGAGAAAGAAACCATGAAATGCTACAGAGTTCGCTATCGGGTATGTCACCGTCTCCGGCAATTTCGACGAATTGAACAACAAATAAGCCCATATATGTACCCCTAAAATTATTACCCTTGCAAAAACCATCGCACGGGACCTCTTTTGCTTTTTCCCCTGCTTCTTTTCTTTGCCTCCGTTTTGTTGATTCGTTTGAGAGATAAAACCCAATTGAAAGTTCACTTAATCCCTTACGTGACTACCACGTGTTCTACAATTTAAAATTCTATAGATTTTCTATCAACTAATTATGTACAGAAGGCTTTAGTGGAGCACAAATAACTTTGTAATAACTCAGATTTTCTGTCAACTAATTATCCTATCCTAACAATAACCTAACAATATAAAAGAAGCACTTTGTTTTGAACACTTGTTGACTTTTCCCATCGTCAACCAACACGATGACGTTTGGTTCTCACTCCAGGCTGCAGCAAAGTATTTCGTTTCTCATTTCTCCATTTTCACCCCTATCTCGCTCTCTCAAAAACTCTCTCTCTCTCTCTCTCTCTCTCTCTCTCTCTCTCTCTCAAATAGAAACCCTGACAGATAAATCAGATTACAAAAATTGTTTGAAAAAGCACACGGTTTCTTGGGTGCGAGCGAGGGAGAGGGAAAAAATGCAACGGAGAAGGCACCGATGAAAGTAGGAAGCATAAAAGCTGGAAGCTTTTGGCTATCAAAGAAAGCCAAGGAAGAGTTCAAAATGTCGCTCAAGGCCTCATTGTACGTAATTCATATATTATTTATCATGGTAAAATTATAAATTAAATGGGTTTTATTTGAACACTACCGACTTGATTTCTTTCGGAAAATCTTGTTGTTTGTTATTTATGTTTCCATATAGAGAGTAAATTATATCTGGGTTTTGGAGAATGGAGGTTTTTCTTGTTAAAATACTTATGGTTGGCATTGGGGTTGGGGTTGGGGTTGGGGTTGGGGTTGGGGTTTAGGGTTTTTCATTGTTGTACGACTTATTTACTGTTAAGCATTTCACGTTGTTTGGTAAATGATTTCTTTTGACCTGTTTAAATTGTTTGGTTTTTTACACTTGTAAAATGCTCACATTTAACAGCTTGAGTATGAAATTATGGAGTATGTCGTGATTGAACACCTGGCTCAAGGTGGGCGAGAGAAGCTTAAAGATGATGGCCTTAGTTTGTCAGATTGGCTTAAATCTTTGGCATCATTTTAGGGTCTCTTTTATGTAGCTTTTTCACCTTTACACTATTCGCGAGCTTCCATCTTCTGCTGCTTGGCAAGATTTGAAGGTAGGTGGAATATCTTTTTAGCTAGAACCTTTTTTTACTTGCTTGTTTTTGGAACTATAAAGATTATTTGTTTGGAAAGTGTCATTTTCTTTGAACATTATAATAATGAGACGGCTACTAATTTTATTTTTGGAAAACAACATAACAAAAACAGGGTATATAATGTTTTTCTCTTTGAAATTGAGCTCAAAACGATTTTGTACATATCATTTGCTGAGCCGAGCTTTTGTTCAAACTCAATATAGTGCAGGATTTACTTTGTTCTCAAGCTTAAAGGGGTGCCATTTTTTATTTTTATTTTGGTCTGAGGTGAGCTTGATTGGAAAAAGCTTCATAATGGTTGTAATGTTTATGGCCTTTGGCAGCTAAAGAAGTTTGTGGAACAATTAGTGAGTGATGTTTTTGGGTAGAAATCGATTTTGTTGATTAGTTAATTCTTTTGGCATTTATAAAACACTATTCCTGTGTCTGTTTCTGCTCCTTCTAGCTTATTTTCTTGACTTCCAAGTCACATCATCTCCTCCTTTGATGTCTTGTAACCTATCACTCCACTTATATCTTGGGTCAAATTTTCGATAGAATAGTGGATCAGAAAATAAAAGTCTCCCTTCGAAAGGTATTTTTTTTCTTAAATTGTTAATGTTCAATATCTGCAGGGTTGTCTGTGATCAAGTAGTTTGGTAAGATGTTAATGGGTAACAGTTGTGGTATTGTTTCTTCAAATTGCATTGTTGAATTTCTTTGAATCCGTTAACTTAAAATCCGCTCTTTTTTATACTCCATTTTACAGATTCATGCAAAAGATCCCCCATTCCCCCCCTATGCTTTCCCAGCTCTCCAATTTCACAAGTCCATATTTTGAACTCTTTGAAGGTACAATTTCACATGACTTCTTTTGGATTTTAGTATTGTGTTTCTTGTTTGATAATAGTTTGTCCTTTTTTTTCCTGCATGACTTATTTAAATTAGATCAAGGATAAAAATAAGTTGTTGGAGTGATATTTTTTTTGCAGGTACCACATAAAGCTCAAATATTAACATTTGTTCTTCAGATTTAACCTTTTGAATTTAAATTACGTTGATAGTTGCTTTCTGTTTGATTCTGGAATTTATTCTTCATTTCTGGTCGAGATAATAATTTATGTCTTTTGAAGCAAAAAATTTGACTCACAAGGTATGAAGGCAATGCTATAAGCAATTCAACAAATGGGTTTTGATTCCCTTAGAGATGATCTCATATAGATGTCTTAATTTTTTCATTTGAATGAAGTGAGATTTATCCAAAAAAAAATATGGGTTCGTACATCGATTTGGATTGGTAAATTGTAACTTCCATTTTCTTTTTTTCTATTTTTAGAAAATCAGATCTGGGTCAACAAGATTTTCTTGATTTGTTTTCAAGATTTTAATTTTGGCTTTTTTTTATATGGTTTATGATTGAATGATTGAATTTCTGTGAAATAGGTTCAAAGATGTGCATGAATGAGGTTTGCTGTGCAACGACGTCATCTGTATGGAACAAAGGTTGAGTCTTGAAATCAGATGGATTTGCTACCGTTTGTCACAATTGCGGGTATTTTTCTTAATTCCAATTTTATGCCCGTTTAATGAAGATTTGGAAAGTGGAAAAATTGAAAACATAAGTAAAAAGCATTTAACATTATTAATGCACTTCTATGATTAGTTTAAGATAAGGTAGTAAAATTATTTCACTTATTTCTAATTTTTAAAGTTCTAGAACTTTTAACATTTGTTTCTATTTAACTTGGTGACGGAGTGGATTACTTAAGTTTTCTGATCGAATATTAGCTCCATGTATATTTGTTATCTTTTGCATTTAATTCCGGTCATGTTTTTATCCGTTATTATATTACTTTCGTTGGTTGATGAACCCAAGATTTGATATATTTGTCTCGAAGTAGTTTGATTGAATTGATTCCTGATGTATAATCATTGATTCTAATGTGAATGTGGATACTCTGATTATTGAAATCAATATTTATTGCATTTTCTTTCCTATTAATCTGTTGGCTGAGTTATTTGTGTTGTACAAATTCATTTAAATAGCCATATCGTCTATCTATTCTAATCTTTCCTTGCTTGACTTGACCTTGTCTGGATTCGAGATTGCCTTATGAGAATTTATTCTACTACAAAACATTCCATCCAGATGAATCTGGTTGGAGGCAATGTACTATATGCAGGAAGGTAATGATATTTTCAAATTGTTGGCATTTCTACTTTAGTTAGTCTCGATGCGTTCGTGTAAAAAAATTTACATCTCTTTACTGAATCTTCTTTGTATTTTGCCTGAAGGGTTTAGCCAGACAAACTTAGAATAAAACTTCAAGGGATGGAGAGATTTGAATCCAACCGGGTGTCTATCGGAGTGTTCGTATTTTTCAAGCCTTTTTTTTCTCAAGGTTAGCTTCTCACCTGCTCTCTATTTTTTCATATCTGTTTCTTCTTGTTCAACTGCTGTGCTGATTTTGGAGTTTTCTGTATTTTATCTTTTTAGGTTTAGTGTAGTTTAGGCCATATGGTTTAATTTAGACTATGAACTGTTGATAATTTTATTGTTCATTTCATTATTGCCAAGAATTTTTTAGGGCTTCTCTGATTTTTTTCTTATTTTCGCAAGTAAATGTCATTTTTTTTTTTGCTGAGAATCATGGGTCTGGCTCATGATTTTACAATTCATTTCAGTATTGCCAAGAATTATTTAGGGTTTCTCTGATTTTCTCCTATTTCAGTAAGTAAATGTTTTTTTGCTAGGAAAAAAATTGGAGTTCGAACAACTAGAAAGAGAGACAAGGTAAAATTTTTAATCCTTTTGCTTATTTTTCTTCTGCCTAATTATTTTGGCTGTTTATTTCCTAGATTCATATAGATTTCTGGAAACTACTAAAAAGTTTTGTAGTTTTTGCTTTATTTGGTGGTTTTGTGAGCTTGTTTTGGACTGTTATTTGCATGTTAGTAAAGACCACTTCTCTTGATGAATTATAAAGGATTATGAATGTACAGAATTTGATATTTCTCCAAGGGCGTAGAGTGTTAGCAATTATGTTTAATTACCTTAGAATAAGACGTACAAAGAAAAATAGGCATACAATGGGGTTATGGTTATGCATAATTAGTTTATAGTTATTACAGATTGCTCCATACTCATATCTCTATTTTTCTTTCTTTTTGCATAGACTTGCCAAGGGATTTTCTTAAATTTTTAGGTCCAATGATTGGAATTTAATCATGAAAATAGTGCAAAAAAGTGAAACTGTTAGATCTTGAAGAAGGAGACATGCTATGCAGTCCTTAAGCGTGTTCGTCCCTCGTAAATATTGTCGTGATGCACTGTGTTCAAATTATATCAGCAACCTGGATCCAAGACTTTGGAGTAATTAGGTGAGTTTCACTAGAAATGATGGGTAATCAGGCTGTGTTTACAGACATTCTGACACGAAAGAGAAAAATCCTAAAAATAATGGCCCCATACGGGATACAATAACTATTGCGAACATCCCTTCGTTCTGTTCTAAGAACTCTGGTTGTTTTAGTAGCTTATTTTACTTATGAGATAGTGATAGCCTTCATAGTGTATTAGTATTATTATTATTATTATTATTATTATTATTATTATTATTATTATTATTTGGTTTTGAATAAAGGTTCGGTATACTGAATTTTAGAGAAAGAATTGAAGTTAATTGAAGCAGTACAAAGATAAGTAGCGCATTTAGGAGGGAAAAATAAAATCTATCCCCTTAGAAGGCCAGAATATCGCCAATTTTAGAAAAATTCTCAGAACATAAGCTCAACTAAAATATTATTCTCAAGATTTCTAGCATTTACTAGGAAAGTAATAAAAAATAAATCATTCCATGTATGGGTATCCTTCAATATTTGGACATATCTTTTCTGAGCAATTCCAGAAATATTTTAGATATTTCAACTGATTAATTTCCTTTCTCATTATTCTTGGCTTGCTAATTTGACCCGTCTTATTCATTAACTAAGACCGTGGAATTTTTCCACATCTTCCTTCTCTAGAACGTGAGACTTTTTTCCTGCTTCATTTGTATATGCATTGGATGAAGTTTCTTAATAAATCACCACCTTCTTGGAGAATTTGTCTAGAAGGTTAAATGGCCATCTCATCTAAAAACATTAAAACTATTGATTTTCTCCTCAAACTTGCAATTTCGAAAAGTGACTATTGAATGGCTTTGAGGCTTGGGGTTCTGTTTTTTCCAACACTGAAGGTGACTATCTGACTATTACTTTTGATAAGCACAACCCAGTTTATTTATCAAGTTTGACTAAACAAGTTTCCTAAACCTAAACCCACCATACATCATTTATGTATTTGGTCTATTTAGGTGAATGTTTCAACAACACGCTAAGCCTTATTCCCAAAACAATTGGTTGGCTACTTGAATCTTTTTTTGCAACGTCGCTTAATTTATTGCTAGATCTACTTGAAGATTCCCCCCAGAAAAAAAAAACACTAGAACCTTAGCAAACACAACATGCCATTGTAGTTTTGGTTCCCACCTCCTTGTTCTACTAAAATCACTTCACTTCATATGAATTGGAGCCTCTTTAGATTTATGCAAGACAAGTTCCCTTCCCTAATTTTTCCTTTCTCTAAATTTATTTAACAATCCAACACTCGGGACCACAAAGTATAATGGGTCTAATAAGTAATAACTGTATTATAGAATGGACCTTTAAATTTAGATGAATGTTCAACGCTCGATAAAAGGCATGTTGTGGAATATACAAATTTAATGTACAACATTGTTACAACTCAAGGTCTACTTTGTTTTACACGTGTCAATACAAGAGTCTTGACGGCGTCTCCACTCATTGCCAATTGGTATGAATATTTAAATATCATGTCCAATAAAGATATTGGAGAGCACTCGTGTACGTTATTTCATCATATAACTTACATTTCTTCATTGTTTGTGTGATGATTGCTAATTCTTAATTACGCCAACATTACGACATCTTCTTATTAATCCATTATGCCACAGGAGTAACACATTTCATTCTCTTCTCTACTCATAAGTTGAGGTTGCACACGGTGGTGTGAATTAGGCTGTATTAGAGTACGCGGCACATAAAAAAATAACTACTTCATAAACTAGATATGAGCATGGGTGACCACTTCACTCGTGGATTTGATTTATTTTGAAATGGATGTTTCAACATATTACAGTCGTAACAGAAGATTTTAAAATTGAGATTACCTTTGTTATTCATACTGTGGCATCATAAAAATTGTGAACTTCAAGGATTGAAAATGGCTCTTGCAGATTCTCCTCCTAATTTTTCTTTTTCAGAAGTTATGTTAAATTTGCTGTTTCTTACTGTTATTTTTGTGTTTTCTGCAATATTATATTGATCCATCAAATAAACTCAAATTTAACTCCAAGCCAGAGGTCCTTATATATCTCAAGAATGCTGGGCCTGGGACCAAAAGTGCTAAATCCAAGAACCTAAAGAACATTGACACCAGCAACCAATCTGCTGTAAAAGTTTGTCAAAAGTACATCCTTTTACCTTTTCATGTGTTGTTTACGCTTAGGATTAGGACAATTGTTCCAACTAGCAGGATGTAGATACATCTTCCTTTTTGATATTTCCAAATGTGAGACCCAATTTCTACAAATAAAACACGTCTCTTGGTGGGCCGTTTGGTAAAATAATTGAATTTGGGCTTTTATTTTTAAAAAAAATTCAGAAAAGTGTTGGGTCTCTATCCGCCCATGGTCAATCGATTATTTACTCTATAGTGTTTGCAAATTTGAGAAATACTAACAAATTTCTTTGTTTTTTTGGGAGATTTTGAGGCTTCGTTTGAGGTACAATACATTTTTCAAATTCAGTTAGAGTTATTTTCTGCTTCGTTTCTTTTTCTTATTTATGATAACAAATGTTTGTAGGTTTTGCGAAATTCCAAGGCTGAATTTCTTCTCTGGTTCTGAAAGATTTCGAGGTTTTATTTAAGTTACGGTAAATTTGGTTTGTTTGGTGTTTCCTTCTGTAAATTTGCATGAAAATTTGGAGCTAAAGTGAGTGATTTAGTTCTTGAATGCGATGATGGTTAAAATATCCCCCTTTACCTTCAATCTTCAGCATTTTGTTTTTTTTTTTTTTGCCCTCTTCATTTCCAGTATACAAATTGTGAAATTGACAGAGTTTATTCTCTTTTTGTGTAATATAATATAATTTTTGTTACTGAACTGATTGTGATTATAATGCTTTTTTTGGCTTCTTTCCTTCTTTTTATTGCATTGAAGGGTGAAAGGAGAGGAATATTATAAATCTTTTTGAAATGAACGGCTCATTTAGTCTAATTTGCAGAATCTTATGAATCTAATATTCATATTTCCTGCGGAAAAAAGCTTAATAAATGATTAGATGACAAAATTCTCGAGATTGTGTAAGAAGAATATAAAAATGCCAAGAAAACAATCACGGTGGAAACCAACTCACCTCTTTTTACATCTAAAGGCAGCTACTAATCTCAAAGTGAAAATTCTGGCCTCAAAACTTAAATTTTTTTCTTGACCCGAAAATATAACTTTTTAATTTAGTAAAAAGGAAAGGGGAAACTTACCAATCATCAGAGATTCTCTTGGTGACAAGTTGTTTCTGCAGGGAAGTCTTGAAGAGTGGGGAAAATGATGGTAGAAAGTGGGTGTGTAAGGTAAGAGAAAAGATTTTTAAAGCTAAATTATTGTGTTAGCTTTAGATCATTAGATCTTTAACCTTCTCATATACAAAAGTTTTTGTGTTGGAACAAAATAAAATCTAAACTTTTCTAATTCATACACCAATTTTTTAAGATCGGCATGGTAGCAGCTATCCCCACGCAAATTCTGCCCTAGTTTGTTTGTAGTCAATGAGTGTGCTTGATTCCTTTTTTTCTTTCTTTGTTTTGAAGTTTGATCATATCAATTATTAATATTACAATCCAAGGGTTCTAATTGTTTTATGAGAAGATTAGATTGCCTTTGTTGATAATAAAATGAAATAGCAATATGTGGCAAATTATGACTCAAAATTCTGATATAAATTCGGTCGAGTTGGGAAAGGAGCCAGTCAAAGAAGATGATAGAGCTGTTATATTCGAAGGAGGTGCTCTCCAGTCGGCATCTCCTAAAGTTTGCAATTCATCTGTAACATCTCACATTGTCAGGTAGCAACAAATAAGGATATAGTAAGTTGATGTACGTCATTTTGCTTGCTTAAATATGCATATCTTCTCAGGTTCCTTACGTTGGAAAATTCATTCCTAATTGAGAATTGGTTGACTTGAGGGCCATGTATGCTCACCTGGTTTTAATATTTCGAAGACTGTTATAAATTATGAATTGTAGTGTATTACTTTCTTTTTATTTCTTTTTCTTGAGGTGGATAGTATTTAGATGGGAGAGATTTCAGTTTAGATTTTGGATTTGGATAGTAGAACCTGGCAGTCTTTGTTTTAAGCAATTGAGCTTCATCACAACAAAGCTAGCTCTATCTGTTCTCTCTTCAATTGGGACTCAAAATTTGGTGTAGCATACATGACCTTGTTCATAGGATCTGTTGTATGTCAATTTTCGGGAAATAATATGATGGTAAGTGAAAGAATGTCTTTCTATTTTCATACTTGCTCCAACATTTAATTCGTTATAAGTTTAAATTTCCAAAACGTGGAAAGTTTATTTATTTCCATTGGGTGTTTCTTATAAGTTTGTGAATGTTTCTTTACTTCATTATACATCCATTTTATCAATCAACAACATATGATTGATGATTTAATTTTGCTCGATTTGTTTCCCATTATAGGGCTGTTCTACTTTGATGTTCTTATGGGTACTTACTTTGTCATGGATGAGCAGCGGTTTGCTTAATTTAGATCTTTCTTTGTACTTTTCCAGTATGTGTTTCTATTGGTAGGTCATGTTGCTATTTAAGCTTCATTGTTGGTGCTTTGTCATTGATTGTAGAGGTCAAATTAATTTAAAACATTGTTTTAGCATGTGTTCTTTTGGTAGATCATGTTACTATTATTTAGGCTTTATTATGAAGTCTGTATTTAAAAGGACAAGAAAGAATCGAGAAGAGAAATTTTGTTTTGTTTTAACTCATTCCATTTGCACAAATACTCATGCAATCCATTTGATTTCAAGGCACAGTATTGTGATTTGCTTTGGTCTTACCAAATTGTTTTGTTCTTAGAAATATCGGTTGAAAATACAGTCTTTATAGTATCTTGACAGTTAGAGAAAATTAACCTTAGAAGACATAGTTATGGAGGAAAAGTGTAAATTTTTATTTTTATTTTTATTT
This sequence comes from Osmanthus fragrans, assembly GCA_019395295.1. Classification (NCBI taxonomy): domain Eukaryota; kingdom Viridiplantae; phylum Streptophyta; class Magnoliopsida; order Lamiales; family Oleaceae; genus Osmanthus; species Osmanthus fragrans. The sequence goes on from CM033352.1 coordinate 14,569,971, forward strand.
TTTATATTTGACATCCAATAGGGAGAAAATATTCAAGAGACTGATCATATTTCCAACTGATTATAATGATTTTTACAACTATACTTTGAGGTGATTCTGATTTTGCAATTTTTTTTTTGGGTGAGGTCTTGGAAATATAATGTTTCTTTATCAGCATCTTCATTTTTATGCCATTTATCTTTTCGCTAAAGAGCGCAATTTCTTTGCAGGAAAACATATTCCTTCGAAGTTTTTTAATGTCTTCAATGCACACAAGATGGCTTGAGCGCGATGAAGTTGAAAAAAGATTGGAGTTATTTGGGTACAATAAACTCGAACACAAAAAGGTCAGAGTTGCAATGCCCACCCGACCCCCACCCCCACCCGTCTGCCTTTTTTTCATCATTTTTTCTTTTTGTTTTTTCATACCTTCATCTTTCATATTTATGCTGGAATGTCTGCGAAAAGCAAGCTTTTGAAATGTCTAGGCTTTATGTGAAATGCTCTATCATGGGTGATGGAAGTAGCTACTTTAATGGCCATTGGTCTTGGAAACGAGGGAGTAAGGATCATTTTAACATTTATCTCACCTTCTGCAGCATCATTAGTGAAATATCGAACCAAGGGTCTCGAGTTAAATTGTTGAACTTTTTAGAATTAACAACTTCAAATTGAAAACCTATTTTTGCAGCGGAAGCTGTCAGACTTACCTGACTTTGTTGGCATCATTGTCTTGCTCCTTATCAACTCCACAATCAGTTTTATTGATGAAAATAATGCTGGAAATACAACAGCTGCATTCATGGTATTATTGGCTCCAAAACTCAATGTTTACTCTTCTGAAATAGCTTTCCGCTAGAGATTTGCAGCATTTATTCACCTTGGTATCATATTCTTTATCAATCTTTGACCTTAAATATAAGTTATTCAATATGTTCCTAACTCCAGGTTCTGCAAAATGGGAAGTGGAGTGAGGAAAAAGCTTTGTGTTGGTTCCTTCGGACATAGTCAATATCAAACTTGAATATATTATTAATGCTAATGCATGCCTTATCGAAGGAGATCCTCTTAAGATTGATTAGATGCTTAATTAATGAGATTGTTGTCAAACTGTTAGTCCAAAATCGGTTGGTTGTTTGATCACTTCAGTTTCTTTTCCTGATTTTCGACTGCAGATTTCCTCAATTGTGAAGAAATACAATAAACTCATGCCAAGGAAGAAACCTTTAATCTCAAAGGAAATCAAATTATTTTCACGTGTTAATTGCATACTTAATCTACCTATGTTAATAAAAATTCAATGCATATATATGCAGGATCGTGAACGTGCCTTCTTTGATTTGGCAGACTAGGCATTATACAAGGTGTTAACTCCAAAATACTAATGATGAGTTAACGAATTATGCAAACGTCTAAGCAAGTCAAAGGGACAAAATATTTTTTTGTCATTTTTTGCTCCATATTTATACTAATTATTTACTTGTTTCAATTATCAGCAAGGTGCCGAGTTGATCAACAATCGGCGATGGCTATAGAGAAGTGATAATAGAGGAAATATTGAATGCATTGTCCCTTTTTTTTTTCTTTGTATATTAAATCTATGTCCTCAGAATACAAGAATAAATAATAGAGAAAATATTGAATTCATGCATTTTCAAGTATAAGAAGCACAAGAGTTAAATAGTATTTGCCAATATGTTTCCATTTTTTATATTGCACGAATACTATTGGCATGGTCCTAAGCTTAGGTGTGGTGAGTCCTAAGGTTAGGAGTGGTGATTTACCTTAACCTATTATGTCATCTGTAAATCTATGTCATATCTAATTATATTTTTAGATTGAACTCATGGGCTATTAGAAAAGTACTTACAAAAAAAAAAAAAATCTTAGCAATCATTTTGAATATTTTTTATTAGTTTTTGTTCTTTTTAATTTAAATTTAATCGCTGGTTTTTTATATAAACATATTTTTGACAGAGTGTAATTTTCCATGAGAGAAATTTACAGAGACATAAATGGGTATTTATCTTAGACAATAGGCCATGCTATCAACTTCTCCATGAACATCTTTAGCTTATGTCAAAGGAGGGGAAGGTAAGAGAGCCAAGGAGAGAGGCGAAGGAGGAGGACAGCGCTACAAAGGATAACGGAGAGGCTTCTTCTCAGAGTAAGCAAATTCCTTTGATGATTGGTAGTATGTTCAAGTGGTTTATTGATACTTCATTCTAGATCCGTACATGTACATGTACAAGTGGGGATAATTTTTTGCTCCATTAGGGCAGTAAATTCAAATTGCATTTTTTGTCATGGCCCCCCTAAAGATTCTTTGCTTTATTTTTTAGTATATCTTTGTAAATTTAGGGTATATTGAACTTGTTTTTTTCCCAAGTCAAGAAGCTTGTTTTAGGGACGTTGGTCTTTAGAGTTTGACTTCATCTTTTTTTAAGTTTTATTCTTATGGAGGTACATCAATAGGCTATAAAAGGTGTGAGAATTAGGGAATCGGGTGGCTACTATCACAATGGCGAATTGGAGGATCTAGAAATGGAGAATTTCAGCCTCTTATATCTTTAGTAGCCCGTAGATTTGGCCCCTGCAAATGCAACCAAGGATGTGTATGCATCAATTTTTGCTTCGTCAAAAAAGAAAGATTTCAAGGAGATATTCTTGTAGATCATTGTCTCTTAATAAAAACTGATGAGTAATATACATCAAGTGATGTTATAGTAAATGATAATGTGCTGATTTTGTCTTTGTGATTGGAGAATGTGATAAGGATGTTAGAGGATGCCAGTTTTAGCGCACAGAGGTGGATGTAAAGTACTTGGTGACATGGAAGCGAAATTGAGTTTGTGGTGGTAGTGGGTGGAAAGAAAATAATACATAGATTCATGGGTTTTGATGATGCATGATTAATAATTGTAACCTTTCCGTCTCCATGCTTAATGGAAACACTGGGAGTCTCCATTAAGCAGGGAGACACTTCCCATGTCTCTACGCTACACGGAGACGCGGGTATGTTTCCGTGCCACACGAAGCCACCCGTTCTGTTGGTTGATTTTTCTGCGGTAAAATCATGCGCGATGTTTTACAGTTGAAAATTAGTTTGTGTAAAATGATGAAAAATCACTTCACGCTTATACGTAGCCAACTACACTACAACACTTATTTTGTACGTGTGTCTTATTAGTATTATATACAAGAGGCTTTAGTGTTCTACAATTTATTTTAAAAGTGTAACTTTCATCATCTTAAAATGAGTGCTACATTAAAGTTAAGTACGGATCTTCATATTTAATTCAAATAAAAAATCACCAATATCACTTTTATCAACTTATTCAAAATTTGTATATATTTATTTCAAAAGCGTATGTAGCCTCATCTTCTTAAAACAGTGCTACATTTGAATTCAAATCAAGAACCACAACTTTTCTTTTAGGGATAATTGCAGTTGCATCCCATAACCTTCCAAAATATTGTAAATTTTCTCCTAACCTTTCATTATTTGTAATTGTGATCCCAAACCTTTTAACTTCGTGTCTCAGGAGCCCAAATGGATGAAAATCATCCAGTCTCCCAATGGTTGACCAAGAAAATAAAAAATTGACATTTTGTTTTACCAGTATAGTGGAGGGTAAAATTGTCTCTTCAACTAAAATACTTTTAAAATCAATTTTGTCAGTTATTATTACTCTTTACCACTTTCGGTTACACAGTGCCTTAATCTTCCACCATGGAAGCGTTTGAAATCCACGAATCCAATGAAGTAAAAATCGAATGCGCATGCAATATGAGAGGATCCTTACCCACACCCGTACATGGTAAGTTTCTTTGTGGTCAGTGATGGTTTTCACACTAACCTTGTATAAATTTCAATCCATGTAAAAAAATGTCTAATTTTAATTTTCTTGGTCAACGATGGCAGATTGGATAGTTTGCATCTGTTTGGGCTCTAGAAGCACGAAATTGAAAGGTTGGACGCCACGGTTATAAAAAAAATGAAAGCTTATGAAAAAACATGCAACGTTTTGAAAAGTTTGGACGTAACTAAAATTATCCTTTTCTTTTATCAGCTCATTCACAAATTGCATCAATTTATTACAAAAGGATAACTTCGTCTTCTTAAAATAGTGATAAAAAAAATTCTACTCAAATTCCTAGAAGTTTTCGATTTCGAGCTTACATAAAATGAAGTAAAGAGAAATAATTGCTCAAACGACTTAAAAATGGGACAAAAATTAAAATTGCCAAAATTGAGGATATTGTTTTATTTAATATTAGTACGTATTGAATGCAGAAAAAAAATGTTGGTCACTCTATAGTGAGAATTGCAAGAAATGTCAATTTTCACATGTCCATTTGCAAAAATTCACCATTACAAAAATGTCCATTTTGGAATAATTTAGACCAAAATACCCTTGTTAACAATTTATAATTTCACACTAATCCCAAAAATGAACATTTTTGCAAAATGATATTGATCAATAAAATTTGGACACATAACCTACTTTATCTATTTCAAAAGTAGACATGTCAAATCACAATAAATGTTATTTCTTTCATTGACACAAAAATGTTGAGAACTACATTTCAAATGTAGATAATTGTCATATTCGGAATGAAATGTCATTCTAGACAAATGAAGTGTCAAGAACGACATAAAAAATGTGGAGAATATTATTTTAATGTAGTTTATCATGAAAACTATTTCTCGAAATTTGTGATAAATTGAAAAAAAAATCAAATATCGAGAATGACATTTAAAGTGTCGAGAATATTATTTTAATATAACTTCTCATAAAAGTTACTTCTCAAAATTTGTGACAAATTGAAAAAAAAAAAAAAAAAAATCAATTGTTTCATTTTTTTCATTAAGGGCATAATAGACAGTTTGCTATTAAATTAAAAAATTGAGACATTTATCAATTGACACCCATAAAATTAGACATTTTTTAAAATACATCCACTCTATATTTATTGAAAATAAGACTTTCTTTAAAATGCCCAAAAATGATGAATTAAAAATATTTTTTAAAAGAATGCTCTTCTATTAATTGGAAATTCAATATTACTCATTTAGCTCCTATTTGACCCTCATTTTTAAAACTTTATTTTTTCTCAAATTTTATGGGATTCACATATTCTTAGCCATGCATTTCATTAATTTTTTTTTTAAATCAAATTTTTATCTAAACCAAACATGGACTTAATTTGACGCTCTCATTCTTGTGTTCTCTTTTCACATTTTTTTCCCATACCAGAACGGCCATTTTTTTTCCTTTTCCTTCAACTCTCTAATGATTGATCATTGATTCAAATTTTGATCATCATTTTGGAGAAGAATTTGAATATTAGCATCTTTTTGTTGAATCGGATCATTAAAAAATTTAAAATTTAAATAGATTATAAATAAATCTAATTAATTTTTTTCCTATTCAACATATCTTGTCAAGTGTAGGTCGAATTAAGTCAGTGTTTGCCCTCGTTTAAAATTTTAAGTTGTTTGTTACAATATTACTATTCACCACACATTCACGCAATAAAATATTCTACACACAAAATAATAAAGTTTTTTTTTACTTTTTAACTACACATTTTCCAAAAAATACTATTTAAACTCTTTAATTTTTCAAATAATCTGTTTCAAACAACGACTAAATTTCTTTTTCATTAAAATACGTGAAACATGCAAGAGTTTTAACTTTTAGGCAATATATTAAAGAGGAAATTGCACTGGGTAACACTTTTTTCCTTTACAATTACAAAAATGTCATTTTTTTAAGGTGTTTACAATAATGTCATTTTAGCATGTTTTTGTACATTTTTATCTTTGTTCATAAATTTAAATACATTTCATATACTTCATTAAAAAGTGATTTGACTAGATAAAATATTGTACAAATATGAACGTTTGACTACTTCAATAAAAATGTCACATTAATGTGATTTAACTATTTCAATAAAAATGTCACATTAAAGTGATTTAACTATTCCGACAGTTTCAAAATGTCCAATTTTGACAGTTCAAATGTCGTTCTCGACATTTTCGAAATGTCTAGTTCGATATTTCAACTGTCGGGACTTGTCGATGAAGTTTCTGGGAAATTTTTGTATTAACAAAATTCATATTTAACAATATGATATACAAATATCTAATATTTATAATATAAAAATTCAATCATCACATCAAACATTAATGATAATGAAAGTTGGTCTTAATGAACATTAAATGCTCCTAGAATTGTGAGTTTAACGGTAATATGGATCATTCACACCCAAAAATTGATATTTTTTATTAAATCATGTGCCAATGAAAATTTTTGGTACAAATTTCAAAAACAATGACATTTTTGAAAATTCCTCATATATAAATACCACATAAATGAAGTAAGTTTACGTTGCTTGTAAGCAAATGAAAAAAGGCATATTCTACCAATTATAATTAGAATAAATTTGTTTGGACAGACTTAAAAACAGGCCCAAATTCAAGGGGCCATTTGGCGCCCCCTATTGGAGGGGTGCCTATCCCCCATAGGCGCCCCTAGATTTTGGACTAGGCCTGTCCAAATAGCAAGCTTCTTATAATTATATAGAGAATGGAATTTCTAGGCACAAACGTCTTTTCATCATGGGAATATGACTTGTTCATTGACGATGGATAGTGATTTATCTGTAACGTACCAATTCACGCAAAAGTTAAGGTAGAATAATCATGAAAAAATATTCTTTATCATCGTATTACCAAAAAATTTCTATGTTAGAATATTCAGCATCACACAAAAAAAAAAAATAATAATAGTATTTTAACTATTTTGGTGCACCATAATATCCAATATTGTACTGACAACCACGTCTTCAAATCACTTCGGATCGTAGACTTTGATTTTATTTTTAATTTTTATTTCAACTTCAGATTTGACAACTATATTCTAAATCTTGATCCAATGCATTATTATAATTACTGTCTTAGTCACTTATTAATGGAACTATCAGGCTTAAGCCACACTGTTAAGCAATCTTTATCAGAAAGAATATAAAAACTGTTATCATCAAGTACCCTTTCCTTCAAAGTAATGGCTGATGAAAAATTCTGCAAAGATTACCTGGTTCTAAAACCAGAAGAAGCTAGTCCCTTGGATTGCATCAGAATCTTGTATTCTAGTGCTTTACAAAAAAGGGATTTCTTCAACGCCCCGGAAGAGGCCACCGTGAGAGGTTTTCGATATCGATGGATCATCTTTGTCTCGGTCGTGATGCAGAAGCTCTTACTTTGGTTGAAAGAGCCCGTGGCGGAGATAGGGTCACTGATAGAGCTGTGGCTAAATTATCCGTCGTGTAATGGTGGCTACTGCATGCTTTTCTTGAATCTGCTAACAGGTTTACTTTCTGCGTTATTTTCTATGTTGTTGTGTTGATCATCCGTCGAAAACAAACTTTAAGTGGATAAATTTGTCTCTTCTCTAGGTCGATTAGAAAGTAGCAATAAGAAAAAGAAACTAAAATATTATTTATTGTAGTGTGAGTCTAGCTTAAATAGTGCATACGAAAATATACTCTTTAAGTACAAAATAATCATATTAATTGAAATCACACCTATGCATAATTTTTACAATGGTGACGGTGAGCACCAACGGCCACCCGTGCTGAATTCGTCAATTTTTCCCCCTAATATTGGGCGGTCAGTCGAAGGTCGCTCTCACCGTGCGTGCTCAATATTCATCGTGGATCTACTAGTGATGGTGAGACTTGAAATTGAGATCCCTATCTAGTCTGAATGTTTGATGTGATATTATCGTGGATCTACTAGTGATGGTGAGACTTGAAATCGAGATCCCTTTCTAGTTTGAATGTTTAATGTGATATCGAATCATTTCATTTAAAAACTTGAACCATTAGAAAGAAATGATATTAATTTAAGTTTTCTCTTCATTCGATCTAATCTAATACTTTCCATTTTAATATGGTTTGCAGGAAGATTGGTGAAACCAGACAAGTCATCGCCAAATTTCAGATCAATTGTTGGAAATGTGGACACCAGGGTAGAATTAGACAGGAGCATTAAAAATGGTGATAATCGATACATTCCATCCCTGGCTATGATGGCATCAAAATTGTCCTACGAAAATAAAGCTTTCATCCAAAATGTAATTAGGGATCACTGGCAGGTAATATTTTGCATCTGGGGTCCCTATTCTTCGAGTCCACTTATTTTTGAGGCATTGAAGTCTCCGACCTTTTAAAAATAGACACATACGCTCCCATTTGATTAGAAATCTTTAGTTTTTCCGTCACAACTCGGAAGGATACTCTTATCAAACCACTTGGTGTTGTGGAATAGGAACTCGAGTGTTAGTTATTTTCCAAATAATGGGAATTTTCGCTCCAATTTTCCGAAATTTACACCTAGTTAATACGTCACTAATTTATATCCTTCTTTTTTTTCCCCGATTGACAGATGAAATTCATGGAGTTCTACGACTTTTGGAATGGTACGTAAGAAGCGATCATTAATTAAAACCCAACTCATTTCCCCGAAACTTAGCTTAGTCTTTATGCTGTGATAACTAATTAAGGTCTACATAGGAAATATTAGGATTTTAACTAAGCTAAAAAAAAATGTACTTCAATTTAATTGAGGTTAAACAAGTATTCATGTATGTCGAAGTTAGAGAAAACTAAACGGTAATTTTATTCGCATCAAGTTTTTACATGTTTGCACGACTGTTTTATTGTTAAGGTTCTAGATCCTTTATTTATTTATTTAATAGCACTTGTGTCCTTAACTTCTTTTCATCGCATTTTTTCCTCAATCTTAGATTATTTAGCATGTGTCATCTCTAATAAATGTTTCCAACCAAAAGTCCGTTGGGAGGATGTAAAACAACTTATTTGTCAAATAACAATTAGTCCCTGCTTGATTACCATTTTTTTCAAAATTCATTTTTCTCTCTTTTCCTTTCAACCACATATTCTTTATTAAAATAATATTACATGTAAATCAAAATATTTTTCTCTTTTTTAACCACACATTTTCTATCAATCTACTATTTCAAAATACATTATTAAAAAAGAAACTGTAATGCCCCAATACTTCAGACATCTTTTGAGGTGTTACCAAGAATAATTTCATTTACTTAAATACGGAATGATAATATTTTGTTCTCCAAATAAACAGAACATTCGTAAATAATCATAAAATCATGTCTTTAAATAGTAATAAAAACAATTTAAACATTCTCAATAAGACAATAAATTTAAAATGTAGTAAAACCTAGAAAATTTATTTGTCGAAAATCTCTTTTCTTCGAATCGCTTGGCAGTTCGCTGCACTATCCCGTTCACAATTTTTTATATTTTTTTATTTTTAAAATCACCCAAGGTTAAACTAAACACACACAAATTTATCACATGTAAAGCATTAAATCATAACAATTTAACTTCTAAATACCATTATAAAAAGATATCAACCTTTATCCTTCAAATAAAATATGCAAATAAATAAAGAATTTCTTTTTCTTTGTCACTGTTCACGTGAACAATGTGGATCAAACACACCCTTAACACAAAATGCGATAAAATACTTCTCTCATTTTAAAGCACACAAACTGAATATTTTGACAGAAAATGCTATCAAAAGATGAGATATGCAAATTAATGGAATGATGAAGATAGGAATTTGATGAAAACAAGTCAGAGACATAAGTGCTACAATGATAAAAGATTGTTTACTTTTATGGCCATTTCCTAATAGTTGTCCAAATTATATGGGATTGAAATGAATATGAGATAGTATGATATAAAAATCATCTCATCTTTATTATTGAAAAAAAAAACAGTTATGTAACATGGTTTTGCAACAATAGCTACAATATTGATTTTTTTTTTTTTACAAAAAAAAGTGTATATATTGAATTTTTACAATTTTACGTATGATTTTTCACGGAGTTAATTAAATGAGTGGCCACTAAAATTTATATCTGGTTACTAATTGCTCACCAAAAAATGAAAGGTTACTGAATGCTCATTGAACGATTCATTTATTTACCCATCTATCATCATAGTCATTTCTGTTTATACAATTGACAAAAAATTCCACATGACAGATGAAAAAATGATGTGGCACACGAAATCATTTAATCACTCCACGTCACTATAAATTGTTTTTGGTAAAATAGATAGAGAACTTCTGGGATGTGGATTATGAATCTGGTATTGCACCTGGGATGCCAATTGAAGTAATTAGTTTGAGGATAAACCCTAGGATTTGGGGATGAAGGAGTTCAATTTATGGATTTCATTGGGGAATTTTTTGATTTAGCCCAATTGGAGAAGTCGTGTGTATCAAAAGCAATTTACAGTGACGTGGAGTGATTTAGATGATTCCGTGTGCCACGTCATTTTTCCATCTGCCACATGGAATTTTTTGGCAATTGTATAACAGAAAAGACTATGGTGATGGATGGATAAATAAATGAATATTTCAGTGAGCATTCAGTAACCTTTTGTTTGTAAGTAGGGTTGGACATGGTCCGATCCGGTTCGGTTCTGAAGAGAACCGAACCGAACCAAAAATTTTCGGGTATTTAGTAAATGGAACCGTTGGGTCCAAAAATAATTATGGACCCATTCGGGTTCGGGTTCGGGTTCAGGTTCGATTCAGTTCGGTTCCGTACCATTATTAAATTTTGTAATATTTATAATAAAAATAACTAATGACACGTTCAATCTTACTTTTACAAATTAACGTAGTTCAATTTAATAACATATAAATAACAAGTTGTACAATAAGATCAATTTACAAATGTATACAAATGTCAAAAGGCAAATACTAATACTAAAATACCGTCGATCCATTCCATATCAATAATTCATTTGTTTCAAACATTCAATTTACATAAAATAAAGAAATATAAATTAGAAGTCATAGAGATAAAAATACTTTAAAGTATTGATAATACTTACCAACTATTTGTTAATTGAAAATAATTTGATTTATATAATATAAAAATATTTAAAAAGATTCGGTTCTTGGTCTAGAACCGAGAATCGAACCAAAACTTTCGATTTTAGATTCGGGTATTTAATATCAGAGGAACCGCTCAATTCGGTTCTGTTCGATTCGGTTCGATTCGGCTCGGTTCCGGTTCGGTTCGGTTCGATTTTGTAAGTGAGAAAGTTAGTAATCAAGTATAAAATTCAGTGGTCACTCATTTAATTAACTCATTTTTCATGTATATCTCTTCTTATGAAACAAAACCATTTTAAGATTTGAGATAAAAATGGCGAAATTTCTGAATTTTTTTAACCAAAATTTTTCTTAATGTTGACTAGCAAAAATTTAGAATTATCATTTTACATGGAACAGAAAATACATCCCCGTTGTTAGGGTGGACGAGTAGACCACTTTTTTTTTCTTATTAAAAATTAAAAAATTCCTTCACCAACATTTACCAAATAGTTTTACCAACGGATTCTCCGAATTAAATTTTCTCATTGATATTAATTTAAAATTATGTTAATAAATTTAATTTATCTGCAGGATTCTGTCATTAGATGAAGTAATTAAAAATAAAAATAAATATTACGGAAACTTTTGTAGGTTAGCTGCAGAATGTGAGTGTTCATCAATAAATATTGATTTGAGTAAGCACTATTTATATTTCCAGTATTTTTACTGTGGCCCAATGTTGCTCGATTGGACGAAGATTAATTGAATTCTTATTTTTTTTATTTACTCTCGTAACGCATTAAACTTAATTTAAATCTCTAAACTATTAGAACCAAATCTTTTGCAGATTACGAGGAAATGAACACCGCACAAGCCATTATGTTCGAAGATACAAGCGCCGACAGTAACTTAATCGTGGTCGCATTTAGAGGTACGAGACCATTTGATACCATTGCATGGCGCACAGACATCGACATCTCCTGGTACGAGTTTCCAGACATCGGAAAAATCCACGGAGGATTCTTGAAAGCTCTAGGTTTACAAAAGATCGAAGGATGGCCTAAGAAAATCCAAATGAACTCAAACCAAAAACTCTTTGCCTATTACACAATAAGGGAAAATCTAAAAACCCTAATCCATGATAACAAGAATGCCAAGTTTATATTGACAGGTCACAGCCTTGGAGGGGCATTGGCAATCTTATTTGTAGCTATATTAACTATGCATGGAGAAGAAATGTTGTTGGATAGATTGGAAGGAGTATATACATTTGGTCAGCCAAGAGTGGGAGATAAGCAATTTGGGGAGTATATGAAGGAAAAATTGAGACTATTTAATGTGAAGTATTTAAGGTATGTTTATTGCAATGATATTGTGCCTAGATTGCCGTACGATGATAAAGCATTCTTGTTTAAGCACTTTGGGGCATGTCTATACTTCAACAGCTGCTACAAGGGGCAGGTGAGTTTTTTTTTTTAATATTGATATCGTACTTACATGCATTTTTTACTTTATACGGTAAAAAATATCTTAGCTAAATATTGTTAGGTTTTATATTGTATGTTGGCAATTCTGTGGACAAATAGAACATAATTGATAATTTGTAAAAAGTCAAGGAATCTTTTGGAGTTGGTAGTATAGTCATTGAATGAGGTCAAGATGTCCAAGAAGATCGCTTATGATCAAGGAAATACAATCAGAAGTCTAAAAGATATCAAAGAGCCGCACAAGTTATGTTCCAAATTCTCAGTCGTAACTTACAATGGATTTTACATATCGAAAACATTGGAATTTGGAAAAGGCTATTTCTATAAGAATTATAGCCCTTTGAGTTAACTTTCCAAATCACTTTGAATAATCTCAATCGGACATTGATAGAGAAAGTTATGGTTCAAATACTGATGACTGCTCAACTCTCGCTCGACCCTCGCTCGAGCGACAGTTGAAGAGACTTTTTGCTCGACCCTCGCTCGAGCTACGGACCCATCGCTCGAGCGACAACCTCCCTGGCTCGAGCGACATTCTTTTCTGGGGCTGTGCGCATTCGCAATTTTGAAAAGTTTTACTCAGCCCAAAAGACTAGTTTTGCCCTACATATAATTAGAGGTAAGGTGTACGAATTAATGAGAGGTTGCCTCTTTATTCTTCAAAAGAGAAACATTCTATATGATTTGAGAGATCCAACATATTTGGTTGGGAGATTCATCCATTCAATTCTTGAGATCCAGCAACCCGATTTTGGAAAATATCAAAGGTTCCATAATCCAAAACACCTGGCGTCCTTAATCTTTTAAGGAACTTACTCTTCCATTGGGATTTGGAAGAGGTGGACTACAAGCACAGGAATAGCACAAGAATAGGAGGCTCTTGGAACTCTACTTGGAAAAGACAATAGAAGGAGATCAGGAAGTTGGAAGGAGACAACAGATCAGGAAGCTACATGAGGTAGATCGAAAAGTCTAGCAGATTGGTTAGACAATATCTACGGTGGCAGATCATGAGACTTGAAGGAACACCAGATCTTGGAGATTGCAGGAATTACAACAGCTAGAACGAGTGAAGTTGCTAGTCTGAAATCACACTATAATCCATATTGTCTATAGTGGAGGTAACTGGCTTGGTCCCGGAGTTTTTCCCTTGTTGGGTTTCTCCGTCAACATATTGGTGTTCTTTACTTCTTTCCTTATTAACTGTTTCTGGCATTCAAACATAGGATTAATTGGATTTGATTGATTAATCATCTAGAAAATAATTAAAATGATTTGTTGCTTTGGTTAGATTAATTCTGCACATAGGGTTAAATTAAAAACAGGTAATTAGTAAAGGTTTAGCGCTATCTCTTAATTTTCAAGTAGTATCAGAGCCTAATTGTCTGTCTTGACCTTAATTTTGTCTAGATGAGTAATTCCTTACATGTCCCGCCATATTTTGATGGTAGTAATTATGCTTACTGTTAAGTGAGGATGAGAGTTTTTTTTTAAATCTATGGATGAGAGAATCTGATTGAGTGTTGTGAAGGGTTGGAGTTACCCTAGTACAAAAGTAGGTGATGTCACTCCCACTCCTATAGAAAACTGGTCTAAGGCTGATTTAGATGAATGTAACTGGAATAGCAAAGCCCTACATGCCCTGTTCAGGTCTGTTTCTCCTGATGAGTTTAGGAGAGTGCCTATGTGTGAGGTAGTTAAAGAGGTTTGGGATATTCTAGAGATCACACATGAGGAAACACAGGCTGTTAAAAATTCTAAGTTACAATTGTTGACCACGAGGTTCGAGAAAATTAGAATGAGTGAAAATGAGTGCTTTGATTCCTTCTATGCGAGCTTAAATGACATTGTGAATTCTAGCTTCAACCTAGGTGAGAGGATTCTTGAACCTAAGATAGTGAGAAAAATCCTTAGATCCTTACCTGAGCGTTTTAGGTCGAAACTCACAGCCATTGAGGAAAGTAAGGATATTGATTCTATTAAAGTTGAAGAGTTAGTTGGATCCCTGCAGACTTATGAGCTAACCTTAGAAAACCATGTTAAGAAGAAGTCTATAGCTTTGAAAACTACTAGAACCAACCAGAATGAGTCTTCTGATTCTGACTCACCAAATGATGAGGAGTTGACATACCTTGCTAAAAAATTCCAAATGATGTTTAGGAATAAAAACAAACCTCAAGAGAAACACAGAGATGCCTCGAGTGAATCTAGGAGAAGATCTAGAGGTGTGAGATGTCATAAGTGTGAAGGTTATAGTTATATGAGGAATGAGTGTCCTAGTAGGAAGAGACCTCAGGAGAAGGCTATGAATGCTACTCTCACTGATGACGAGTCTGATTCGGATAATTAGAGTGAGAAATCCACCCGTGAGGAGAGTGAAAAAAATGTTACCCTTGTTGCTAGAGTTAAGAGTGAATCTGACTATGGAAGTAAAAATGATGATGATATGAATAGTTGTGAGGATCTAGTGAAGATGATAAGAGTGAGGTAGACATTTATGAGGCCTATGATAAAATGTATAAGGAAAGTCTTAAGATTTTTAGCAAGAACAATGCCTTGAGTGCGAAAAATGAGGAGCTTAATTTGGAAAATGAGAAGTTGAGAGCGTACTTTATGAAATCCACTTCAATCCTGAGTAAAATGAAAAAATGAATGAAACTTTAGAGACTCAGGTTAAGAAACTCACCAGTGAGCTTGAGAGGTCCGCTAGGAAAGTAAGTGAGTTGACCATAGAGAGAGAGACTGTAGAGATCCAGGTTAAGAACCTTCTAAGTGATCTAGAATATTCTAAGTCTCAGTTGCTTGCCTTCTCTAGTAGTTCCGAAAAGCTAGATAACATTCTTGGAATGGGCAAGCCAGCTGGTAATAAGAGAGGTCTAGATTTTAAGGAGAACACTACTAGCACTTCTAAGACCACATTTGTCCCTGCAACTAACTAGTCTAAACATGTGTCTAACCCTGAGCCTAAGGATAAAAAATTTGTTAGATAGAGGCCTACTAGACAATGTAGGACCCGTCAACCTAGGAATAGACGTCAGCGTCCCCATAACATTGTTCCTAGGTTTGTCCCGACATGCTTTCATAGTGGTGAGTTTGGACACATACGCCCTAGATGTCATCAAGTTCTGAACAGTCACATGAGCTTTAGTAGAAATATAAATCAGGAGGTTGTTGGTCAGATAGGATTACTTACTACACAAGTGAGTCAGTTGACTAAGTTGGTGACACAATTGTCTGGAAATCATTCTATCACTAGACAAGTTTGGGTAAAAAAGAGTGATCTGAATAACTTTGATATAGATCACCGTGCTCTTAGAGGTCAGAGCATTCATGTGCCTATCTGATTAGGTATTTCTGATGCATGTCTGTGCTTAATGGTTATATGATGTTGACTTCTGCATGCATCACATGTTTTTTATTGCTTTTTAGAATGTAGTTTCATGCATATGCATTTTCCTTATGTTTGTTTTGGCACATGCACGCTTTATTTTTATTTTTTTGTGCTTGATTAGTTTGTTTTATTTGTGTGTGATGTGTTCTTGTTTGTTTTGAAAAATGAAAAACACAAAAAACAAAAAAACAAAAATTGATTGAAATATTGAAAAACAAAAATTGGGAATGGAAAGTTTAATACTGTATGAAGTATAACATGTTTAAACGTGTATGTTGTGATCATGTTTGGGTATAATTGATTAGCTATAGCATTTTTTCTATTACTTGTTTAGGTTGATTTGGAGTATTTAGTATAGGTGTCTTCATGTACCATCTGCACTGCACACACTATGAGATTGTAAATTGGACTTAACCGCATGTGTGAGATTTGGGATGGCAGTCACTTGTTGATAAGTTGACTTTGAACATGAATTGACTATCATTAGTATACCTAAGCTTAAGTATGCTCCCTTATGATAAAAAAACTCATATCTTAATTTTTTTCCGAGGCTATTTGACTCGAGCAATTAAGTCTGAAGGGTATCTCTATACCTGGTGCCCATGGTCATCTGACTTGGGATAACCGACCTAAAATTTGCTACAGGGGTCATCTTAGCTGCTCAATGAATTAGAATTTGCACTTAAGATGAAAAAAATTATGAGTTATTGAAAATAAAATAAAAATATGTTGAGCTAAGTACAAAATTGAAAATATGAAAAACATATATGCTCAAAGTAAGGGGAAGTAAAAGAAAAATTTGAAAGATATATGCAAAATGAGTTTCCTATGAAAGGTCCTATTATTCTTTAAGGTTTGACTTTCAGTAGTAGGATAATACACTTTTTGGCAGTGATGCTTCGCATGTCCCTTCTCACAAAATTAAGGTTTGGAGTCCTATTTACCTTGGATTAGTGACACTTTACACACATGAGTCACTTATATTATTTACTTCATTCTGACTTATTTTGAGTATGTGGGGAGGTCTATTACTTGTTAATTTTGCTCTTGCATGCGATCAACTACATGTTTGATTGGTTGTTATGCTGTTATCTCCCATTATGTTGTATTGGTTATCTTTTCCCTTCAACATTTGTGACAAAAAGAGGAGAGATTTGATAGTAAGGGGGGATTTTGATTTGAGTTTGACTTTTTATTTGAGTGCAGCTACATTGTCATTTGCGTGCTTATCTTTTGGGGTCGATGGGGAGAGACATAGATAATTGGTTACTTATTCATATGCATACTTTTGATGTATGTCTGTTGGGGTCGTTGGGGAGAGACATAGATACTGTTTGACATTTGACTTGATTTTCATTGATATGACATTTATACTTATGTCTTATGTCATTTGGGATCGTTGGGGAGATACATAGATACATTTACCTACTGCATAAAATCATAGAGAGTTTACAATAAGGGGGAGCTTGTGCAGTGCTTGTGCATTGCACATCATTCACTGATATGGAGCATGTTATTTCATTGCATTTGTGTTGCACTTTATGCATAGCTGTTTGAGTTTTGATGTTTTGTGGTGTTAATGTTTCGGTTGGTGTTTTGATTGACATTAATATCACATCTCAAACTAGCATGTTTTATAAAGTTTTGATTTCCTGTATCACGTGCTTTTACACTAGGTATTTGAGTTTTGATCATTTGTAAAAAGTCAAGGAATCTTTTGGAGTTAGTAATATAGTCATTGAAGGAGGTTAAGATGTTCAAGAAGATCGCTTATGATCAAGGAAATGCAATCAGAAGTCTAAAGGATATCAAAGAGCCGCACAAGTTATGTTCCAAATTCTCAGTCATAACTTACAATGGATTTTACATATCGAAGACATTGGAATTTGGACAACGCTATTTCAATAAGAATTATATCCCTTTGAGTTAGATTTCCAAATCACTTTGAATCACCTCAATCGGACATCGATAGAGAAAGTTATGATTCAAATACTGATGACTGCTCAGCTTTCGCTCGACCTTCGTTCGACCCTCGCTCGAGCTACGGACTCATCGCTCGAGCGACATCCTCCCCCTCTCGAGGGAAATTCTTTTTTGGGGCAGTGCGCATTCCCAATTTTGGAAAGTTTTATTCGGCCCAAAAGACTAGTTTTGCCCTACATATAAATAGAGGCAAGGTGTACGAATTAATGAGAGGTTGCCTCATTATTCTTCAAGAGAGAAACATTCTATATGATTTGAGAGATCCAAGAACATATTTGATTGAGAGATTCATCCATTCAATTCTTGAGATCCAGCAACCCAGTTTTGAAAAATATCAAAGGTTCTATAATCCAAAACACCTGGCGTCCTTAATCTTTTAAGGAACTTACTCTTCCATTGGGATTTGGAAGAGGTGGACTACAAGCACAGGAATAGCACAAGAACAAGAGGTTCTTGGAACTCTACTTGGAAGAGACAATAGAAGGAAATCAGGAAGTTGGAAGGAGACAGTAGATCAGGAAGTTACAGGAGATAGATCGGGAAGTCTAGCAGATTGGTTAGACAGTATCTACGGTGGCAGATCATGAAACTGGAAGGAACAGCAGATCTTGGAGATTGCAGGAATTACAACAGCTAGAACGAGTGAAGTTGCTAGTTTGGAATCACATTGTAATCCATATTGTCTATAGTGGAGGTAACTGGCTTGGTCCAGGAGTTTTCCCTTGTTGGGTTTCTCCGTCAACATATTGATGTTCTTTACTGCTTTCCTTATTAACTGTTTGTGGCATTCAAATATAGGATTAATTGGACTTGATTGATTAATCATCTAGAAACTAATTAAAGTGACTTGTTGTTTTGGTTAGATTAATTTCGCACATAAGGTCAAATTAAAAACGGGTAATTAGTAACGGTCTACCGCTATCCCGTAAGTTTCAAATATGTCAAGGAATAAATTTTACATCAATTAAAAATCGAAATATAGACCAACATATAAGAGTTCAGCTACTCTTCTTAATAAGGATGATCTTTTAAGATTGATCACAAGTCTTATCAGAGCTCATTAAATTTCAATGAGTAATTTGATCTGATTAAGATTAAAAAATGAGACCATGAATCTTAAGATTTGTCTGCTCAAATGAGCTATCACCTTGAAAGGACATGTTAAGAGATAAATCCTACATTGATTAAATATCGAAATAGAGACAATATAGAATGGTTTGGACTTCCATTTTTAATAAGGCTGATCTTTTAAGATGTACTCTAAGTTTTAATAAAATATATGAATACAAAACTCATAGGGAGGAATACAGACACTCTCTAAGATAATAGACTAGTATGGATATATTTGTTTTTATTTTGAAAATTGTAGAAACACCTTTCGAGTTTTGTTTAGTTTTTCTAAAAGAAAAATCTTTAAATACCTAAACAGCCTTCATAAAAAAATAAGAAATACAAATTATCTCTAAAATTCATTGTGTGTGGAATTTGGTATGTATACTAACACATTACTTTGCTTCAACTGAGATGCAGGTTCGAGAGGAAGAACCAAATAAAAACTACTTCTCGTTGCTCTCCATTTTACCAAAGATTTTAAACGCGGTTTTCGAGTTGATTAGGAGTTTAATTTTGCCTTGGAGAAAGGGTGTGGAATACAAAGAAGGGTGGTTAATGAAAATATTTAGGATTGTTGCATTGGTGCTTCCTGGATTAGTAGATCATTTTCCTCAAGATTATAACAATTCCACTAGACTTGGACATTTACCGCCAATTGTTTATGTCCAAGAACTAAATGAATATCTCAAAGAAGATTGAGTTAATCAAATTCGTTTATTTTTGTACGAAATGTAGATTTTTATCTCTGTTAACCTTCGCTTGATTGGCAGCTCGATAGGATCATATTTGCATTATGTTATATTATCAATAAAAAATTATAGAGGAGAATTTCGAATGTTCTGCCAAATCATTATCAAGTTTAAGCTTTCGATTAAAATCAAAATTAGTATAAACCGGTCACTCCAAAAATTCTGATACTGGGATTTGGGGACTAGACCTATCATCTGTCCCACCCACCCACACACACACACACACACACACACACACACAAAAGTTTATCTCCCAGTCCCATTTAGCCTATTTTACTCTAGGAGGTTGGTCCACACGTACAACCTTTGTAACTTCGTGGTATACCTATGGATTGACTAGTTTCTATTTGGAAGGTTGTAATTTCTTAACGGTCGGAGTTTCTACTCTTGGACGTCACTTTCTTTTATATTCATAACAACTAAAAAAAATGTAATTATTGAAAATATAAATTTTACTTATATTTTTATTAATATACCCTTATATTTAATAGTAATTTCAATATGAGTAGTTCAAATTTGTTGATAACAAGAAACAATCAAATAAGGCCATATTTAAAAAAAATTAAGAAATAAACTATACTTTCAACGAGGAAAATGATATATAATTTGAAACAAATGAAAAAAATAAATTAATTCTATCTTGATTGAACGGAGGAGTATTGTTTTTGAATTCATATATCAATACCACAATTAAGTGGAAGGCATCAATTATTGTACTAATCTTTTTTTTTTAATCAGTAAATGTAAAATTATATTGATCAAAAACTCATGTACAAGTACACCGGATATACTCGGATGATCAAATATTCGAAGATGCACCAATGTCATCAATCTATATGGCCAGTGCTAAAGATTCGTAATGTTACAAAACATGAGTATACAATGAAAACATAACTTTGTATGCCTGTGTTTTGATGCTTCTGACGATGTAGTTGAGATGTTGTCTTAGATCTTCAAAGATAAACCTATTTCTAGCTGTCCAGATATGAGAGTTAATTGCCCAAATAGTCACTGAACTTTACATCATGTTTTCACAAGGTCACTGAACTTTAAAAATCATCCAACTCATCACTGAATTGTTCAAAAGGTTTACACGGAGTCACTGAACTTTAAAAATCACTCCATTCATCATTAAACTTTGTAAAAAAATTCTCACAGAGTCATTGAACTTTGCAAAAAGTTTCCCAGTGATCACTAATTTAGTGATCCCTGGAAAACCTTGTGAAAAGTTTAGTGATGAATGAGAAGATTTTTTAAGTTTAGTGACCTCGTAGAAACATTTTAGGAAGTTCAGTGATGAGTTAGATGATTTTTAAAGTTCAGTGACCTTATGGAAACATGGTGTAAAGTTCAGTGACTATTTGGGCAATTCACTCCATGATATGATAAAATGTGCCTGCCAGTACGATTTTCTTGGCTTTACATTGCCAAGATGTTCCATGTCCCTCATTCTTGATCCATTTGAAAGAACTTGGTATCGAAGACATGGTTCTCGTGATCCCGAGCTAGTCTCTGATCTGTCCCCAAATTTTCATGCTCGTTCTACATTGAAAGAAAAAGTGCTGGACTGATTCAGTTGTAACTTGACAAAACGCACACTTATTGTCAATCTCCATGTGTTGTAGTCGATCTTTGGTAAGGAGCTTAATTTTTGCACTAAGCCAAAGAATAAATGAATGTTTAGGAGTGATGAATGAACTCCAAACAACCTTTGCCGAGATAGTTGTGGTCCCCTTCGGTCGGAAATAATTATAAGCTTTAGCAATGCATATATTGTCCCCATGGATCCAATCTAAAGAGAGACACATGGTATCATTTTTGAGTCCATTGACCATATAGAATTCTATGATTTCTGATTTTTTTTTTTTTAATTCAAATTTATTGTGTTCATCTCTTTTGAGCATTGTGCACGACTTTTCCTAAAAAACCTATTTATGAGATACAATTAATTTTTTGTTCTCCCTAATATCTAAAATTTATTAATTTCACTAAAATTTAACATCCGTCCCTGCTCAGTTCGTTGGCATCCGTACGACCTTTACTATTTTCCTATAAGGCAATAATAAGATTGATCGATTAATTTAACTAAGTTATATGCTTGGCATTGCCAAGTCAATTACACAATAAAGCTTGAGCGCAACCTTGTTTCCGACATGGAAAGGTTACGTAGTTCCTGTATGGTGTAACAAAAAAAAATAGATTTTAATAAAAATTAAGGAAATATGTGACTTGAAAGTTGATAAAAATTGTAAGTCCCATGAAATGTGATTAAAATTTGATTATTGATTTTTTTATCAATTTTTTTAGTTACAAGAAACAGGGGCTTAGAATATTTGTATTCAAAATTAATTAGTCAAGTATATAAATGCATATCATAAAATAATTTTCATGAATATAAAATAAAAAAGGATATTGTATCATCAACTAAACATTTAAGTTATAGTGTCAAAAATCACACATGTTCTCCTACTCACAATGTGAAGTCTTACCTTACCCAGTTTGAAAAGAACCTTACTTAGGATTCTCACATTTGGAGAGAACTGTAAATAAGGTTCTCGTGCCACATCAACGAGTAAACGGTTATATCCTGTCCACTGTAGACAAGTGAATAATTTTGTGTCAACAATACCAAAAACAACATAACATTTTATATTTCAATGTTGAGCCGCTATTTAATTGTCGCACCATTTATATAGCTAACTATACACTCACCTGTATAGAAATAAAAATTTGACAACTCAACCTAAGCATACGTTTGCACATTATATTTTTTTCAAAGATAAAATGAAATAAGTATCTTCATAATAAGGTCCATGTATATCGTCATCTAATCACTTATGATGTTCATATAACATATTACGACAAAAGACTACATATTCAAACTCCAACATATTTATTTTGAGGTTGCGGAAGTATCTACCATACTATTTCAAAAGTCATACATATACGATACAGGATTCCCAAAAATATAATACAATAGATCGTAAGACCAAAACAACAGCCCACAATACAACCCTACATGTCGTCATTAACTTCGAAGTCACGTAAGAGTTTCACAATTAACCATGTCATCTATGAAGTTTCATGCTCACCTAAAATGTAATAACTACATAAGCTAATTGATATGATCCGGCATAGGGTTATTTTTGGACGATTATGTTCTATTTCACGAAAGTTTTATTTAGCCTAGAATTTATATATTTTGGTAATTTTCCATATTTTAGGACTTTATTCCATTTTTAATTAGTTTCTAGGTTTTCCATATAAATAGTTTATTATTTCATTGTATTGACCAGTTTTTTATCATGAATATAAACTGAGACTTTTTTCTCTCCATAGTTCTTGATGAACTTTATAGAACTTATCAAATATTCTTCAATATATGTGGCATTCAAACCTAGAACTTATCAATGGATTAGACACCTTTTGTGGCATTCGCAAAAATCGAGGTTCGTTGGTTTTGTAATCAAGAGGTCATTCAATCTCCGTTTTTGTTTGGTTGCTTGGTTTAATAATCTTCGGGTCGAGATCCTATCGTCTACAACCTGAATTTGGGCTTCCACGACGTTTTCAATTCATTCCGCGAGTTCCATGCGATTCCCCTACTCGGAATCTCATCAAGTGACATCAGAACTTAGGCACCAGATTCAGGTTCTATCTTTTTTTTTTGTTTTAAGTCTTTTGTTAATTGTTCTTCGCGTCCTTCGAGTCAGTAATATTTTTTAGTCTTTGATCCAAAATCAAAAGTTGTTTTTTGACTGATCTAGCATCCAAATCAACTTTCGTCTGTTTCGTTGTTATCGTAATCAATTTTCGAGTCAAAAAATTTTATAATATTTTTTTTTACTGTTCACTCGAATTTTATTTATTTATTTGTTAATTTTGGAAATTGACAATATCATACTATCTTGTCTAAATCCAAAAAATTGTTTTGTTGATTCTAATCCGAAAATTCAAGAACCGCTTTTTTAATTAAAAGAATTCTCATTCGAAATTTTATCAAATCATTTTTCTTGTTTCTTGAGTCTTCTTCATTACAAAACTTAATCACAACCGATTTGAATACCACAAGAAATTGAGTGAAACACGAGAGGATAAAAGTGAGGTAGTAATATTTTAGAAGTTAGGATGTCAAATGAGGTGATTTGAAGGTTTGAAAAATTGCTTGTGGATGTGAATGACAAACTGAACAGACTGGACACAAAAATTGCTAATCCTCATAGGGGACAACGTGCAGAGACATTCAATGCAAGAAGATAGACTAAAATTTTCGTTGGAGAAAATGTTGATAGAAGAATGTTGTCACGCATTTTATGTAACGTGAAATTGCCGCTAGTGTACGGTGTCAAGTTTTGTAATAAAGTGATGAAGTGGAAAATGTCGAACCCACAAGGATTGATACTTAATTTCTATCGAGTATTACAATT
The DNA here is from genome assembly GCA_019395295.1 of Osmanthus fragrans. Lineage (NCBI taxonomy): Eukaryota > Viridiplantae > Streptophyta > Magnoliopsida > Lamiales > Oleaceae > Osmanthus > Osmanthus fragrans. Next base: position 14,594,048 of record CM033352.1, read on the forward strand.
GTTTAGTTTTCCACTTTATTGAGATGATCAAAATTGAATCAATGTCATGATTTTGTTGTGATTTTTAATCTAACTTAGGTGGAATAAAAATGAGAAAAATTAGGAGTAAACGGTAAAGAAGTTATCAACTTCTGGAAGTCTAAGGAATGATTTCATCACACCTTCGACGATGTTTCTCAACCTAGCGTGTTAACTCAATCAAATTTTTCGTAATTTATAGGCAAGAACCCTAAAATTAGTTTTATTCCCTCTCTCGAGTACTAAATAGAACCTATCTCTATAGTTTAATCTCAATATCTCTATTCCGAATTAAATGTATAGAAATTATAATGCATGTGGTTCTTAATTCAAACAAGCCTCAAAGGTTCATACTTTCTCTCGAAATCTATGAGACCTAGGTTATGTTATTCATAGATTACGCGTAAATCTCCCTCTCTCGAGTTTCAAAATTCAAGTATCAATTCATCCAATTATTGATCAGGTAATTGAATGCATTAAACACAAACAACATAAATAAATTAAAAGAAAATTTGAAAGAGATAAATAAATAGGAATCAAAACATGTCTAAAGTTGATTACATCAAACCCTAGATCTAGAAATTTAGTTCAATTATTGGTGTATATCTCCTTCAATTTATCTCCAGTAGTCCAGATTTCTTCTTTAGATTTTTATAATATTTTCACGTGTATTCTGGCTGCCTAATCCCCTTATTTAGGTCTTGTTGCTGGTATTTATGTTGCAGTGGAGTTTGGGAAGAAGTGAGGATGAGTTGGAAAGAGAAAAGAGTCTAAAAACTTGTAAAATAATTTTCCCGCACAGGCGGCGCCATTGTAGTGCCGCCATTGCTGTTCGGGTAAAAAAGGCAGACTGCAATATTTTCAGTATTTTTATCATAACTTTCTTGTTCATTGTCCGATTGAGATGATTCAAGATGCGTTGGAAAGATAACTCAAAGGGCTATAACATTGATTCGTACGGCCCTCTCCAATTCGATCGTTTTCTACATCAAAAATGGGTCTTAATATGAGACTAAAAATCCGGGGCAAAACGTTTTTGGTTGGAAATTGATGTGTGATCATACTTTATCTATACTTCATCCTTTGACATCTTTCTTTATCCAATTGACTCCTAACACTCTCGTATCTTTATCGTGAGGTTCAACACAATTTTTGAGTATTTACACTTTAGTCCCTGAACTTTGGATCTCTTACAATTTAGATATTTTCTCCAAATTTGCCAACTTTTCCTATTTTCTTCAATTTCATCAACATATACCACAACATCAAAGCACACATTAAAACGTTCTAAAACACTCTCAAAATAATAAATTAAGTGGCATAAATATCATGAGTGTGGAGCACTCATCAGTGACCCCAAGTGAAAGAGGAAGCAAAGGAAACAGTGAGAAGTAGAAACAAGAAGTTGGATACTGAATTTCTGGATAGGTGAGTTTAGCTCACGGTTTTGAAGGTTGTTTTCATTGTTTTTGAAGGTGTTACAATCAATTGAGCCTCTAAAATTGCTTGGTATTATGTTGGGGGTGGTGTTGGGGATGTTATTATGACAAAAAGAGAGAAAATTGGTGGAGATATATTGAGTGAAACAACTGAGAACATAGATTGCATAGTTGCTGAATTCTGTCAATTCAACCTTTGATTTTGGATAATATCTTGAGTATAACTTGTGTTTATTAATATGAATGTTTTTATATATAATTTGGAAGTATATAAATGATCTTTAATAGGCTAGAATCTGAGTTGTGGTATGTTAATCCAAGTGAAAGTCAAAACAACCATAATAAAATTCTTGATTCAGTGTTCGGTAAAAGGGATTGATTTTAGGGTTGTAAATCGATTATTTGTGGTGAATTAATAACATATTTACCTGTACATATATGTTATATAAGAATGGTAAAAGTTTAGGAAGGAATGAATGTGATTAAGGGTGTGAAAAGATGGATGAAACGGGACATGGCAGCAACTAAAACTCAAAAACAGATTCTGTCCAATTTGGTGGTGTGCATAGTTTCAACCTTTACATGTGCAATAATAATCTCTAATGCTTGGAAAATTTATTTTAATAAGTGTTAGGTCGTTAGATTCAATTCGATGATGTTGATATTCATGATTAGACTAGGAAAATAATGGAATTTATGGGATTGTTTTGAAGTACAATCAGTAACTTGAAGTAATAACATTATTTGAACTATTTTGGCATCGATGTTCATAGTAAGGAGTAGTGTGTGTGTGTGTGTGTGTGTGTGTGTGTGTGTGTGTGTGTTAGGGTTATCAAATTGAGGGTCTTGTTTACTATTAGATGGTAATACATGTTGTCTTTCAATGTTAGGTGAAAAGGGACTTGACCTACACCCTATAGAAACATCACACACAAAGGCAAAAATGTAAGTAAAAATTCATTTACAACTACGATGCAAGAACATAGTATTTGTGCAATATTCTCTATAGAGTATTGTTGTAACATTTATATGACATTGATAAGGAAATCATGGCATACCATGTGATGGTTATGATGATTGAGCATGTGGCTCCGAAATATATTGATTGAGCATGCCATTCATGAGCACTTGCACGCACATGCACGAAAAAATGAATTTACATTATACAAATGTTTTATTGACCACCACTAGGGCATCAAGGCATATGAGATATGCTTATGTGATATGTTTTGACATAGCGGGTGAGACTTCACAGGTGATTGCTGGGGTACTTAGGGGATGTGTCTTTGGTAATCACGGGAGGGTAAACCAATTGACTGTACCTTTGTGATATTATGATTATTGACACTGTGGGTATGATACTTCTTGGGTGTTCATAGGGTAGTTAAGGAATGTACTTCTAGTGGTTACAAGAGGATGGTCCACTCGACCGTGTCAATATCATACTAGTCATTGGATTATTGATTATTGATATTTATATTGTGCAGAGCTCTATCCGATGTATAGTTGATGGGTCAATGGCCCAAATAAAATGAAAAGATTTCAAATGAAATTATTTCGAATTAACTTTGATGAATATTTGGATATGATGCATTTACCATGATGATTTAAAGAAATAATATGGCCGTATATACTCATATTACCATGCATGATTTTTTTTTATTGGGTATTAGTGATGAGATCCGGGTAGCGAAACTCGTATGGAACTCACAAAATGATTTTGAAAACGTCAGGAAAGTCCAAATTCAGTTTGTAAACGATAGGATTTCGACCCGAAGATTATTGAACCAAACAAAAATGGAGTTTGAATGACCTCTTGATCACAAAACCAACGAACCTCAATTTGTGAACGCCACAAAGTGTGCCTAATCCTTTGATAAGTTCTAGGTTTGAACGCCACAAATATTGAAGAATATTTGATAAGTTCTATAAAGTTCATCAAGAACCATGGAGAGAAAAGTCTCAATTTTTATTCATGATCAAAAGTTTGTCCAATACAATGAAATAATAAACTATTTATATAGAAAACCTAGAAACTAATTAAAAACGGAATAAAGTCCTAAAATATGGAAAGTTACCAAAATATAAGAATTCTAGGCCAAATAAAACTCTCGCGAAAATAGAAAATAATCGTCCAAAAATAACCCTATGCCGGATCATGTCATCCCCTCTCTTTTCGAAAGAATTCGACCTCGAATCCAAACCCAAGTTATAGCCTTTACTTCCAATCAAGTCAAAACATGGAACGACCCATCTCCTCTAGGATGCAATTTGGATCTCCTCTGAATTCGGACCCGCCTCTTTTGTAAGAACTTCCAATAACCAACACATAGATCAATGTGTGCTCGTCCCTATGGCTTCTTTTTGCAAGTTTGAGATGCTCCAAAGACTGAGTAACCGTATTTCCTCCATGTCTTACCCTGCTTAGGTGATTGTAGTAATGTCACTACAAATGGACTCATCTCTCACTTCACTTCACCTTGGTAATTCATCCCATCGCATATAAATTCAGTCCATAGCAGCTTCTTTACCTCTTCAGGGATCACAAAGTCAACCTTCGGTAATAGAGAGATTTCCAAGCTAATGTAGGGTTGGTTAGCTTCTTTCACAAGTTGTTGTTCAATAGGCTTGTTTTCATGAACCAAGTCTTTAAAATCCTGCAAAACAGAAGTAGTAAAATTAGGAAGGGAATTGTTAGTTCTCACTAAAGCCTTCACAACTTCACTTTCATTTTCATGCAAGCTCTCTTTTGACTTTTCTTTTTCCTCTGAAGACTCACTCTTTTTCCCCCTTGTGGCTCCACTTCATTCTTAGCCACCTCACAATCTTCTCTCTTTTTTCTCACTTGCTCCTTTGTATGATCATTTTGAGAATTAATCATGTCGCGAATCTTTGAAAATTTTAGTTTATAATCCAAACTAGTTAACTTATTTGACATACTACTAACATGCTTCACAATATGTATTTTACCTCCCATTAACTTCTGAATTTTACCACACCTTCTAGGATCCTCTCGAAACCCTCTTCCACGCCTATCACTCCTATTCCCAAAATAATGATTAGGTGCATATCGTTTTCTCATAACAGCCCTTAACTCACCCCGAGTTTCAATGGGTCTCTGATAATTTCTCCGCTTAGATATTATCAACCAATCCCACCAAATCATAGCATAATCTACAAATTGAGTTACAGCTAACTTTACCTTTCTCTCCATAGGGTAATCATGAGAATCAAATATAAGCTCAATTTTTTCTTCCCATGTTAAGTATGCCTCCGGATCACTCCTCCCTTTGAATGAAGGAATTGTCATCTTGCTATTGTACATGTGATAAGTGCAAATCACTCATCGAACAAACACCTTTAAATCATAGTTTTTGGTTTGTTCGTGAGCGCATTTGAACGTTTTGATGTGTGTGTTAATGTTGTCTTGTAACTTATACAACTTGGGAGAAAATAGCACAATTCGGAGCTTAAATTGAAGAAAGTGTCGACGGTGATGAAAGAAGAGAATGGGCTGGAAAAAAGGCAAAAGGAATGGAAACAGTAAGTTCGACGCTAAGGCACCCAAGAAAAGATCAAGAAGAGTCCAGGGACTTGGGTGCAAAGGCATCAAAGTTGGACGCCAAGGCGCCCTCGAAGATACAGCAATACCGGCAGGGACTTGAGCACAAAGGCGCCCATGAAGATACACAGAATAGGTAGGAGGTTGGGCGCCATGACGTCTGCTCTTGGACTCCAAGGCGTCCAGCCTTGGCAATGCACTGACGCCAAGGTGCCACACATGGGCACCGAGGCTCCAAAAATCCTTTCGTCAAGATTTATGCATTTTTAAGCTAATTTCTAGGCCAAAATTACAGGATCCTTTCCAAAAACAAGGCAACAATATAAAAGACAAAGGAAAAACAAGACCTAGGACGGCTTGGAGACCAAAAGAACAAAGAAGAAATCAGAAGAATATTACAAAAACACTTGCTGGATGGCTGAAGAATTTTTTGGGTTGCTAGAAATATTTTGAGAGAGCAAGACATAAATATTTGAAGAAATCAAAGGGGGAATTTGTGAAGATCTACGGGAAATTGCATCAAAGAGTTTTTTTCTCTCTTTTCTTTATGTTTTCTCTTATAAATTCTTTAGATCTTGTTAATTCAACTATGAACTATTTTTCTAGATCTAGGGTTTGATGTAATCAACTTTAGATATGTTTTGATTCCTATTTATTTATCTCTTTTGAATTTTTTGTTAATTTATTTATGTTGGTTGTGTTTATTGCATTCAATTACCTAATCAATAATTGGATGAATTGATGCTTGAATTTTGACACTCGAGAGAGAGAGATTTAGGCATGATCTAAGAATAACATAACCTAGGTCTCGTAGATTTCAAGAGAAAGTATGAACCTTTGAGGATTGTTTGAATTAAGAACCACATGCATTATAATTTCTATACATTTAATTCGGAATAGAGATATTGGGATTAAACTATAGAGATAGGTTCTATTTAGTACTCGAGAGAGGGAATAGAACTAATTTTAGGGTTATTGCCTATAAATTACGGAAAATTTGATTGAGTTAACACGCTAGGTTGAGAAACATCGTCGAAGGTGTGATGAAATCATTCCCTAGACTTCCACAAGTTGATAACTTCTTTACCATTTACACCTAATTGTTCTCATTTTTATTCCACCTAAGTTAGATTAAAATCACAACAAAATCATGACATTGTTTCAATTTTGATCATCTAAATAAAGTAGAAAATTAAACAATTGTAATACTCGATAGAAATCAAGTATCAAACCTTGTGGGTTCGACATTTTTCACTTCATCACTTTATTACAAAACTTGACGCCGTACACTTGCGGTAATTTCACTTTACATAAAACGCGTGACAAGTTTTTGGCGCTGTTGCCGGAATTGTTTACTTTAATTTTCACTAATATTATTACCAGATAGCTTTTATTTTAATTTAGATTTTCTTTTCTTTTATTTAATTTTTTTTTTTATTTTGGCTACCCATCTTGATCTCTTTGATATAGGTTTTTTTTTCAGGTACTATCCAATAATATATGCATGATTCTAACATTGGCAAGAGAACAAAATAATTGCAATAAGTAATCTCAACATGGATACAAACCACATGCTTGTAAAAGATATCTTTTGTCAACTTTGTTATGTGATGCATTACACTAAGCATTGTTTGTCTAGACACACTGACCCCCATAGGTTAAAGCTTCTACGGTTCATAGAATATTTAAGATGTCGAAAAGAAGCAATTGACAAATCTGATGAAAACTACATGTCTTTGGGAGATTATGTAGATGTCGATCGGGATGAGGACATCATACTTACGGGAGATGGTCCACCTTTGTTGAACGAGAAAACAATTGAAAAATACTATAATGAACTTATCAAGTCGGATGAGCGCAACATGAGTATTGGAGATCATATGTACTTGTATGAATTTAAATAGTGTTGATACATTCCACTTGAAAATGTTGAGAAGGAGAAAATTCCATTGCCCGTAGAATTAAAATGTGAACCAACTATTCAACCCAAAGAAATATCAGCTATTGAAGAAGGACGGAAAGATGGGGACAAATTAATCACAAAGGAACCAAGCGAAGAAGTGACAATTAATGAAGATGAATTGAACACATGTTCATTCGACTTCATTGATTGTCCAACAATTGAATTTGTGATTAAACTTGAGGAGGAACAAGAAGTTTCATAGTTGAATTTGAATCGGATAGAATAGACAATTCATATCACATTGGAGGATGCAATGTTAAAATTTGAAAAATCAACTAAGAGTGGAGCAAAGACAAAAGAAGCAAGATGAGCAAGGCATCAAAAACTTTCTTCAAAGTTCCATGGTGCAACTGTCAAAGTCAAGCTAATGACTATAAATAAGCGCTTCTTGGGAGGTAACTCAAGCTTTCTATCTCTCTATCTCGTATCTTTAGATTTTAGTTTATATTGTTTTTTTTTTTTTTAGTTTATTAATTTGTTTGTTTATTTTTCTTATATGTGAAATCTCAAGTTTGGGGGGAAAAGATAGAAGAAACATCCACCAACTCCAGCATCATCAATACCAAAACGTTATGGGCAACTTAGACAAGTCAAGGAAGTTCTTCTCCTTTGAATTTAATTTCACATTGGGGACAATGTTTAGTTTTGAGTTTGGGGGTATATTATAAATTGTCTAAGTGGCTTCGTTTTTTTTTTGTGTGATTTGTATAATTTGTATGCTTATTTTCATTTTAAAAAAAATTCGTATTTTTGCCTGCTTGTGTGAGTTAGATAGCCTTGTCGGCGTTGATGTTTATAATTGATAACATGTGTTGATTTATGAATTGTGGAAAAGTTATGTGTTTGAGTTAAATTTTTGCTTATTCATGTGAAACGAAAATTATTTATGCACGTGGGTTGATTGTGACGTTGTGCATGAGTAGGTTGATTCATGTTTATAGGTTGAATGAAAGAACTTAGATGCTAAATCCAAATAGCCATTAAACAACATTATACCCTTAAACCAAATTTAGGATGTTTGGATGATTGATCTGTTGTAGGGAGACATGGAGATAGATGTGGATTACATGTGTGCAAAAATTCTGTGTGGACTGTCTAAAACCAATAGGATGAAAATTAGGTGAAAACCTTAAGTTAATGGTCTATTTTCGAGAATGAGTGTTTAATAAGGGGTATAGCACTAATCACTACAAAAGATCTTAATGAGGACAATTGTAAAGAGTCTCTTCGTAGCCTTTATGACTCGAGTGAATAAGCCTGTAAGGGTTTAAAACTTGATGCTCTAAAATCATCTGATTTGGGAGTCATCGGCCTAAAACTTGCTACAGGGGTCATTTAGAAAGTTTAATAAATGGACGTCTACACATTAGATTAAAAAAAATACATATCTGAAAAAGCAGGTACATAAAATAGAAGACGCACTATATGTCATGATTAAGCCCCCAAACACTTATTTTAGAATATTAGGCCTTTGATAAGGGGTTAGTAATTTGGTTGAGTCATGAAGGTTGGAGCAGTCAAAAATAAGGAGAATTCATGTTTGTTGACACGTTGAATTGCGATTAGTGAAATCTAACCAAACGTGAGGGGTGTAAGAACTTAGTATTGGAAATCAACTATATAATGCACATTGGGAAGTGAAAATAAAATAAATTTGGGGGTGTGAATCCTACGAGCGAAGTAAGGAAATATTTGACTTTTAAGGTTGGGAATTTGATCAATTTATTACTGTACAACGTTGCACTCAACTCTTCACACACACACCCGTTTTACATTGAATAAGTGAGGAGTTAGCTTTTACATTATAATGTTGAAATGATTCATGAAATTAATGCATGTTGTCAATCCCGAGCTACGAAAACAAGATATCTAACGAAAATTGTTTAATTGATCTTGTTTGTTTTAATTTTGTTTGTTTGTGTGTTTGTTAGTGATTTTCTTTAATTTGGTGTTTGCTCGAGTACAAGCAAAACATTAAGTTTGGGGGTATTTGATGAGTGCTCCACACTCATGATATTTATGCCATTTAATTTATTATTTTGAGAGTGTTTTAGAACGTTTTAATATGTGATTTGATGTTGTGGTATATGTTGATGAAATTGAAGGAAATAAGAAAAGTTGGCAAATTTGGAGAAAAATAGCTAAATTGTAAGAGATCCAAAGTTCAGGGACTAAAGTGTAAATACTCAAAAGTTGTGTTGAACCTCACGATGAAGATCTGAGAGTGCTAGGAGTCAATTGGATAAAGAAAGATGTCAAAGAGATGAAGTATAGATAAAGTATGATCACACATCAATTTCCAACCGAAAACGTTTTGCTCCGAATTTTTAGTCTCATATTGAGACCCATTTTTGACATAGCAAACGACCGAATTGGAGAGGTATGTCTGAATCATAGTTGTATCCCTTTGAGTTATCTTTCCAACGCATTTTGACTCATCTCAATTGGACAATGAACAAGAAAGTTATGATAAAAATATTGAAGGAAGTACACGTGAAAATACTAAACAAATTTGAAGAAGAAATCTGGACTGCTGGAGATAAATTGAAGGGGATATACACTAAGAATTGAAGAAATCAAGATAGCAAGCAAGAGAGCATCAAGGGGGATCCTTCAAAATAATTTTTCTTCCTTTATCTTTTATGTCTTCCACTATAAATTGTTTAGACCTTGTGAATTTATTCATGAACTAAATAGTTTATCTAGGGTTGATGTAGTCAAACTTGAAATTATGGAATGATGATTTATTAATTATTTCTATTTGATTTTCCCGTTTATATTTAATTGTGTCATCATTGTAATACTTTCAATTAATTGATCACTAATTGAATGATTAGATGTTAGTCAATTCCGACAATCAAGAGAGGAGAATTTAGGCGCGATCATAGAATTGACACGACGTAGGTTTTTACACTTTGAGAGAATGTATAAAATCTATGAGGCTTACTCTTTAAAAGATTCAAAACTTTTGTAAATTCTACGTTTTAATTTGGAATTGAGATATTGGAATTAAAACTTAGAATTAAATTCTAGCCAACACTCGAGAGAGGAGAGAGAATTAGATTAGGATTCTTGCCTTTAAATATGGAAAAATTAATTAGAATAATTGGAATTCATTGATTCATAATTGAGAGTAAGGTGAAATCATTCCCTAGGCTTCTCATATTGATACTTTGCATTTCTCACGTTTGTCACAACCAATCACTCAAATTTAGTTTAAAACTATCATTCAACCATCAATTGTCTAGATAAAATAAAAGTTACATAATTATAGTACTTAGTAGAATTAAATTACAATCTCTGTGGGTTCGACATTCTAATATCTTTACTATATTACAAAACTTGATATCATACACTTACTGTATAAATCACGTTGCATAAAACACATGACAGTCACTCGAGGATAACTTGAAAGGCTAAATATCTTAATAGGAGGGTTAGAGTAGTGACTCTTGCTTAAGGATTTAAGAAAATGTTGCATGCAGACACATTAACAAGCATGACATGTGTTAGGGGTTAGGAGATGTAATGGAGGCCTTAAGGTTAAAGGAATTGGATGTTAAAATGACACACCACCAAGCATTAAGTAGAAGGTGTCCTTTTTAAATTAAAATCTTATTATTATTTTTATTTATTTATTTTTTTTTTTGGTACCTATCCTTGGAGGAGTTATATATAACTTAAGAGATAAGATATTGCATGTATGAAGAGTTTTAGGCTTGATTAAGGCTTAGGAATAAAAGAATTGACCATTATAACAACAAATCAACAAGCATGAGGTGTTCACTTGTTGTAAAAGTCTAATTTTCCATCTATTTTTGTAGGGACCATGCTATATGTACTCATACATTTGTACAAAATCATTTACTCATAGACACAATAGGGGTGGGGATCACACAGTCGACATTTTTTAATTTATGTGGGGTCCGCAATATTTGTGAGAGTGAGTAAAGAATTTTGTACATTTTGTATGTATGTATATATTTATCCTTTTTGTAGGTACAAATCAAGTCTATTGACAACTCATTTTACTTGTTCTAAGAACACAATATGTTTTATCAAGTACATTCCTTGACTCAATTACTTACCTGATAGACACTCGATCTTCGACCGATTTCAACAATTTGTACAACAATATTTATAGCGTCACATGAACTTTATATTATTGTGTTGTGATCATGTCATTTCATGCCTCACATCCCAATTATGTTTTTTTTTTTTTTTTTTTTTTTTTAAAAAAAAAAAACTTAATTACGGTTTAGGGTAACCATGATTAACTGAATTAAAAGCGTGTAACTTTATTGATACTGATTCCGACACTTTCAAGATTATAATTGTTTGACGAGACGGATCCTCCTACTCATAAATTTGACAAATAATTGTGACATTTAATTTAAGTCAATCCAACGCTCAATATCTTATGGATTTCAAGTAGTTATAACTAACTCTCCCATGATCTTAATATAATACATACTGAGCGTTGGATTAACTTAAATTAATGGTCACAATTATTTATCAAATAAATGTGTCAAATTTATGAGTAGGAAGATCCGTCCCGATTGTTTAATACATCAATATCTAACATCTAGATTAACCTTAAATTTCTACTATAGATCAATGTAAGATTCACCACCTTGATTGGGAGGTCGAAGACTGACACCATATAGAAATCATAAAACTTTAATGATCAAATGCACCATAATAAGAGAAAACAACTTCGAATTAGTAATGCACGTGTAATGACAATATAAATAGCATGTAATGTATGAATGATATTTGACAAGTGCATAAAATGAAGTTTGGGATATTACATCAACAATATTTTCTTTTACCAAAAATCAGCCGGAAAACCCGACCCATCCAATCCAATTTTCAAAACATCAATTTTATAAATAAAAAATTGGAAAAACAAATATCTAGAGAATATAAGACTGCGATCCACGTGAAAAAAAATAATAATAATAATAATTAGAAATACAATTAATATGGTAACTTTCCTTGGTTTGTCCAGAAAGTAGTAATTTCCTAATTTGATTCCACTGTTTTCCTTCCCTACACAGATAAGGAAATTTTACCAGAAACAGCAATCCTTAAACACCCCCACCCCGGAATTCAGTCACTAATTAAACCCTATATATACTTTACCTTAAATTCATTATTTTCCCCAAAAAACAATCTACTTTTATCTATCTCTCAATCTGTATTCTTCAACATGGATACTAACTATTACTCCAACACACAACTGCGGTTTCAGATTACGAAAGCAGGAGAAGAATCAGTCACATTCCATGATCAGACATTCTCAGTTGGAGTCAATATAAAATTATCTTGCAATACTATACTCCGTTTGATCAACTACGAAGAATTTTCTACAGGACGAGTCGTTGCAGAACTTCAACAGCCCAGAATTTCAAACAATGTCTGCATCAAACCTGACCAATTTCTGAGCTATTGCGAGATTCGTAAAATCATCCTCGGGGTCGTTAGAATTTGGCCTCTCTTGTACTCTCAGCGTGAGCATCTGATCCGCAAAGTGACTTTTCGTGCATGGGAAATTGCTAAATCGATGTCTCGGAATCACAACCTTTTAAGTTTGCATGTAGATGCTTACGTTGTTCGTGATGATCACGTTGATTCGAATGTTGTAAGTGATCACATTCTTGAATCATTGGAGGGAAGCAATGGAAATAGTATGGTTCCTGCTACTGATTCTTCGATCAAATCTCTCGAGAGGAAGATAATAGAAGATGATCTTGGAAGTTGCATGATATGCCTCGATGAGTTTTCCAAAGGGTCCAAAGCTATAATTATGCCGTGTTCGCATATGTTTCATTCCAATTGCGTCAAGCAGTGGTTAAGGACAAGTCACTATTGCCCAGTTTGTCGTTTTGAGATGCCAACTAGTTAGATATGTTTTTTTTTTTAGTTCAACAAGAAGGCAATGATCGATTTAGATTTGCAAAGTACATAGTTATTGATGTATTGAATATTTCAGTCCAAGTTAGTCAAATTTTGTTCGAGTGTAGTGTTCAATTATTAATTGAAATTTCCTTTGGTGTCTAAACTCAACAGCTCCATCCGACTCTATTATTGAAATTTTCCTTTGGATTTACATTGGTTCACTTTCAATATGACAGCTATGTCGACTCTACTACAGGTTTTCACTACGAAGAAGACTAGAACGGCAATCTTAAAATAATAATAAAATTCATCTACCCAACTTCGTAGAGCCACCAAATGTACAAAAATTCAATGCGGAAGAAATTAAGATTCAAATTGACTGGGTGTGCTTCCTCAGATAAGTTTATAAATAAATAAAACTTTACCCGAGTGAGTCTAAAGAGCAAAAAAAGGCTAATGTTCATATTTATTGAATAATTCTTGTGCTTCGGCCATATCTTAGAAATTCCTTGCAAGATTTCTGCTAATAACATGAGAGTTCAGGAATGTAGTTTTATATAACAAGGTTAAATATCTTAGTCTATCCCTCAACTCTGCCCATGTTCCTAACACGTCCCTGAACTTTAAATTTTTTCTGATCCTCATAACTTCCAATTCTTATTCACATCCATCCCTCCATTAATTTGACTTAAAGTCCCACAAACTCTATGTTGATGTGGCATACGTGAATATTAAAAAAAAAAAAGTGATTAGGTAATATGGAAGACGGGATGGATGTGATTCGAATTTGAAAGTTTAATGGCCAATTAGTAACTATTTAAAGTTGAGGAACACAATAGAAACATATATGGAAGTTTGGGGACAGATGGATATCATAGCGCTTAATAATAACGTTTAAATTGTTAGTTCTCCCGCCTTAATGATAGTATTGTTTCTATGTTAACAAACAAGTCCCTGAACTTGTTTTCTAATCTGTGAATGATCCTTAACTTCTACGTTATAACCAATATTTGAAAAAATTGTCCGGGTTTTGCCCCTTGATTCGTCATAATACGAATTTTTACTCAAGTTTATTTCAATTTTTCTCCCTCTTACTTTCTAGTAAGTCTATAGATGATTATTAACTTTGATATATATATATATATATATATATATATATATATATATATATTTTCACTCGAACTTTTTTGTTAATGAAACTTTAAGAAATGCTTCTCATGTTCACCATGAGACCACTGAGGCCTATAACTCGACTTTCGAATCTATAGAGTCCCTTATGTTATTGCCTTCCATCCTTCAATTTAATTCTTCTGGTAGTGAAAAAAATGAAACTTTTTAAAACAATTTGACTCACGTTGACATTTCTAAGTATAACAGATCGTAATCCATGAGAGTCTAACCTTCAGTTGGGATGGGATCACTTATATATAAAAAGCTCGTCCATTTCAAGCGTAACTTGTTGGAGTCAAGCTTGGCATGGCCCAACAAAAATGTTGATCATATTATGGCTCTGTCCAAGTGAACAAGTTAATCTAACAATCTATTCGTAAATAAACTATTCTTTTCTTAAAATGTGATTGAAATATCATATCAACAGAACATGATCAAAAATATCTAATAAAACGTTGACTATATTTCCTTTCACCGTTCATGGCTTTTGTCACTATATTCTCATAAAAGGGAAGTAGTGTGGCTCATGAGCTAACTATTGTATTTCCCTTCTTCTTTCAAATTTAATTTTGGGCCAGACTTTTGAATTAATACAAGTAAACTTTTCAAAGGAAAATTAAAAATTAAAAATTAAAAAATTGAAATGTTCACCTCCCCTCCACCCACCCTCTATAAAATCTGGAAATGCAAAGAATGAATTGCCTCCGTAAATGAAAATCAAAACTATGTTGAACAACTTTGTATTGAATAATATGAGTCGCCTACCTAGATAGACCTACACGTGACACAATCCATCTTGAACTATCGAGCTTGTGTCGAGCCGACCATCTTTAATTGTCAAGCTTGAATCGAGCCTCGGTCAAGCCAATCATCTTTAACTGTCGAGCTTGAATTGAGCCAACCCTCTTCAACTGTTGATCTTGAATCGAGCCGAGCCGGCCAAACAAGGGTAGAGGACCTTTACACTTCAAACTTATCTTTGTCACCATATATCTTAAATGTGAGCCCGAGTCGAACCAGATGAGTGCCGAGTATACACGGCCTACAAAAATGAATAATACCAACTACAACCAGTAGTTCTTGGCACCCATCTAGGTGGCAATGAAGGCTCACATAAGCTTGTCCAATAAATTAAAATCTATCTTTATTTCATTAGACAACGCAAACTCCTAAGCTGGTACTAAACAACATTTCTCATAAAAAATTTATACTTTGTGAACACTCCAACACTCGAGTCATTTATGCTTTGAACGTATAGTTATCTCATCACTCAATTCAAGAAGAATATTACAGCAAAAGTATCTAAATCACACATTCAAACATAATGCAGGAAAGACAGGAAAATCTTGAAGATTCAATAACAATAAATAAATAAATAATTGTTGATTTTCCATTAATAAATATAATTCTTAGCAAAATTAAAGTTAAAGGGAGTTCTACTTTCACTTTCTGAATCAGTCTGTACTTCACAAGGATGTTTAAATAAACTCAACGAAATAAATAGGAGATCTACCCAAAGTCGAGACTGGAATTGCTGACCACAACCTCATGTCGTGAGCCCCGTAGTTTTACAAATGGGGCATAGATTTTTTTGCATGAGCCATTGCTTAATACACTCCCTATGAAAATTATGCCCGCATTCCAGTGTCCCAAGATCTTCGTCGTCTTTATACTCTCTTCCTGCATAAAAAGACAGCAGTTGAAGAAGTTGAACACGTTAAATTCTAGAACAAAACATACATCACGTGTATTCAAGAAGAAAGAAGTGTACCTGACATATACAGCACGGCTCTGACTCGACTTGACCTTCTGTTCGAACATCTACATACTTCCACTGCTTCAAACGACGCAAAATTGTTTCTTCATTTAATCCCGTACATACATTTCCGATGCGCTCCTCCAGCGCCAACAACTCCTGTAAGTTAATTTCAGCGTCTTTTTTAAGTAAACTAATGAACTTTTTTACCATATTATCACTTGTGAAATGTTAAACAGTCCTTCCTCACCTCATAAGACATGTTATCGACGTCAAGCCTCATATCCCTATGTCGATCATGAATATCAGCCATCCCAAAAAAGATCGACTGATCGAGGATCATAAAATCCTAGCATACGAGCAGAATAAGCCATTGAATTTAGAAAAACAGATTTACTAAAACAGAAACAAGAAATCATATTTGAAAACTTTTTAGGAGCTAGGTAGGAGCATATTTCAACATATTTATTTTCAAGACCTATAAAAACTAACCTCAAATCGCAAACCTTCTCCCCTTCGGATGAGATTCAAAACACTGCGAATCTGCTAAAACAAGATAAGTTTAGTTGCATTTAAATGCAAAGCTTTCCAGAAAAGAAAGGACGTGTGCTTTTACATTTCAAAAAGGAAAATACTTTTCTCAATAAAATGTAGGCAACACATAATGCCAGACCAGTAGCAACTGGTAGTGAAGCAGGAATAGGCTTGCATCATAAGACTAATAAAGTGGTATGCTATATTGATCCCTTCACCAACCAGTAGCACAGTAGAGGGCTCGATTCTTTGTCAAGCATGTGGTTAAGTGCCTGGTATACCTTGCCATCATCAGTGATGGAAACCCAATGTAGGCTCATGATGCTAACAACTGAATTCACAGGTGCATATTGGAATCCAGTTAAACAAAAAAAAAATGTATTTCAAAAGCAAACAGTAGGACTTCTCTAACTGACAATATGATTTGCAATCGCTAAGAACTGTTAGATGTTCGTTCTATGAAGTATATTGGAACCGTCCAAAGAAGCATAAAGCAGTCGAGCATCTTAGCAACAATGTCATCTCCTTTAGTGAAGTAAAATTTATACTTTTAAATGTTCATAAGAAATCATTGCATCTATCCCATTTGTCAATACAGATTGAAACGACCATTCGTACATATTCATGGTTTTAACTACAGAAACACAGAATGTAACATGCCCTTAATATTTTTTATTTTCTGCTTTACACGGCAAGGCAATAGTCAGTTTTAAGAAATAAGAATTACTTACTCAAAGAACTCTGCCGATTACAAGAGTAAAATCAAGAGGGTGAAGTAAAAAGAATCTTGTGCAACTACTCAAAGGGGCAAGTACGGCATGGTTTCTCTAATCTTATCTTTTAGTCATGGTTATAATAAAAATTACAGGAATTTTATGTGATCGGAATACATTGTTGAGAAACAGTTATTTGATCAGCTCTACTAGACAATACAAATTGTTGGGTCATTAAAAGACAAAATGTTGATAATATAAAAATAGTGATCATAAGGCAGTTAGCATAAATGCTGGGCAATACTAGTAGAATGGATAGATAAAGACACGTGGATAAATTAATGGAACCAGGATTTAAAGGGTTTACACATTGCAAAGAAAATTCTATCCACAATAGCGATGATACCCACTAAAATTGGTTCGAGCTAAGAAATCCCAATACCACATATAAGAAGTTAACGAAGTGATGGAAATTGAACATGGTAGCAAAATCACAAAAATGTGTTCATATAACATGTCAGAATACCCCCACTAAGAGCAAATTTTGGTATAATGAATATTTCAAGAATTCAAATCTCTTTTATGTGGCATGAAGTTGTGAACATCTTAATGTGCCATCAAACTGAACTAATTTGATACCTAAAAAGGAGAAAGGCATATGCAGCAACTAGCAAATTTTCTCAAAACAAACAAAAAGGAAAAATGATTTGACTGATCCATTTTCTGCTTTTCACCTGACTATCAATGCTAACATTAAAGGTTGTTTACAAAGGTCAAAAACAATATCACAACCAGACCAGATTTAGGAAATAGGATATGCTCTGAGAAAGTAAGTACATACAGAAATGCATGCTGAAAAGGTCATGTTCTAGTAGGACTGTTGAAATTCAGGTTACAATCAATCATGTCTAAATTACGACATGATGTCAAGAAGGAATCATTAAACAAGTTTTATGTAAATAAATTAAAAGGACTATTGATAATGTTAATATCAAATTTTCCTTTAACAAACTTATGTTTACTAACTGCAGGAAATCAGAAGATAAAATTACATACCTCAGAAACTAGCCTACTTCTTCCTTCACCGGCAGCAGCAAGAGTTCGGAGTGAATAAGGTGCTCCGGAAGCACCATCAAGGTGTCTCTCCAACAACATTGCTGTCCTCGAGTTTGATAGATGATGCCTATGATTACCAGATCCAGATGAAAGTGTTGTCTCCTGAGGAGTACCGGAAGAACCAGAATGTTGTATCGCATGAGTACTACTCTGACCTATGGACTCTGTACCTACTGAAGGCAACAAAGATCTGCGAACAATTTCCGACAGTCTCCTTGGATATTGTGGAGAACTACGATGGGGACCCCAAGGAGGTACGGATGAATTCACCCTTGAACTAGAGCTGCTCGGAGGAGTAGAAGCAGCATTTCCGGCAATATTGGTATATCCACCAGCTAAACTCCAATTGGTAGGATTTTGTGATGAACTTCTTGGATCAATAGGAGGTACAAACATAGGATGTTCTGAAATGTTTCTTGGAACATTTCTTACAGTAGGTTCTTCATAAAGCATTGCATCTCTCTCTCCACTAATAGCAGAACCTGATGGACTGCTAGTTCTTGAGCTAGATGTTCCATTCCACCTCAACTGTGGATTACGACGCACGTATGGAACATGCATGATAGCAGGTGGCACATGAAAACCTCTGTTTTCTGCTGCAGTTGCTGGCCGGGAGAACGCATCATTTCGAACATGGAGTCTCGATGAATGCTGGGAAGGCAAAGCATTTACATCAACATCAACCTCCGTAGAAAACAGATTCCCAGGTAAAGAATCTTGTTGGTGTGATCCATTAATCCGCAAGCGGAAATTCGGGCAGGAACTTTCAGAAGTTACTGTAGCAGTCGAAGTAAGAGGAGTTGCTGAAGCATTCACTCCAAAACCAGGTCCACTTCTTGGATTTGCCTGGCCTTGTACATTCATGAACAGGTTGTTCTCTGTGGGTGTAGACATATTTACGCTGCCTGTTGCATGCTGAGGGGCTGGTAAAGCATGCCATAGATTGCTTTCAGCATGATGAAAATAAATTGGAACTTCCAGAGCCAGAAGACTGTCCTACGTCAAGTACTTTCCTTTTACATGATAAGCGTCTTCCATCAACGGCACAACCGGGACTGCCAAAGCTCTCCTCCATTGCATACCCGCCACTTCCAGAAGGAACCCCAAAAGGATAAGATGAACTACTAGATGATGGCATCAGCTCACTTGATGATCCAACAGATTTGTATGCATTAGGACGCTCCACAACTTGACAATCTTCATCATTGTCTAAAGGCCTTGAACTCATGTTAAGATCCTGAGGAAGGGAATCTGGGCTAGTAGTTTGCAAATACCTATTTGTAGACTGGTTTCTGTTCACATTTGCATCAACATTATTTAATGACGGAATATTTGAGGGTTCATATCGCTGTTCTTCCAATGTGAAAGCTGCTCCAGACCGAACACTAGCCAATGATGGCCATCCGCGTTCTGTTTCTCTTTCATTTTGACCAACATGACTCATAGCCACATTTGAACTTCTTTCACCTCTATTCCACCCACTTAAGTTCTCCTCTTGGCTAGCACGATTCAAATACAAAACATTTGTATCACTCACTGGTATCATATGATCTGGTATTAGATGTTGTGAGGAAGACTGCATGTTATTCCAAGATATCTGCTGATCTATGCCAGCATCATTTGATTGGGATTCACTATCAAAGCATATATTTTCAGGCAAGGTACTCACAGCACTCCTTTGCCCTTGCATTAGGGCTAAATGTTCAAACACTCGAGACAGGTCCAAAGGAAAATAACAGAGACACGATATCCGGCACTGTTGTTCTTTAGCAAATCTGACAACATTAAACCAAGAAACAAAGGTCATATATTGATAATTCAGAAGGCACAAGAGTATATTAAGCATAGTGACTGCATAGCATGGATAACAAAGAGTGTCAACCAAAGGCGTAAAACGGTAAATAGGTGCTGCTAACAAACTTGATAATCCACATTTAAAACACCAAAAGGATCCAGAGAAAAGTCAACATGGTTTAATATTAACAGATTGCAATCCAATGGCAACAATTTTTTACTATCTATAGACCCCAGAATCGTTTTATCTTAAATAAGACATAAATCATAAAATGTGAAGTTACTTTTCAGTAACATTTTGTTTCTAAATGTGTTCGGATAAATTACTCTATTTTTTTATTTTTTTATATATATTTTTTTTTTACTTCTAGATTAACAATAATACTTATTTTGGAAGTAACTCAAACTACCAAAAAAAAAAAAAAAAATTACTATTTTTAACTTTAACCAATAGAAAAATTATTTGTTTCGAAACTTAATTATTTTCTTATATATGAACTTTTTTTAAATGTTTAAGCAAACATGTTCATAGTAGATATTACATAAAATCGATGACAACTATGAGTCATCTTTCAATTTGTGCTCATTATGAGCTTCAGTGTTGCAGATAATGACCATCAACTATCCCTAGACCTTTGAGCATTCTCTACATCCAAACAGAAAACCTAAGAAACTAATTATTTTATTGTCATGATCCTACCACCTTAGCAGAAGTACTATTACTCAAAAAAACAAGTGTAATACATCTCAATCTCAGTTTTACTTCTGATTGAAACCTGGCACCTCCACAGAAATACCACTATTCGAAACAAACACATTATTGTCGCCTTATTCTCCACCCATGTGTCCAAAAGATTTTATTTCCAATGCCCAATAAGAAATTCACAACTGCATTACAATATTTCCCGTGTTGAAAACTTATTACTTCTCCATGTGTCAACATTTTGTATACCGTTTGTCGCATTCTAACCCCAAATACACTATGAAGACAACAAAACTTTGAGCACCGACAAGAATTTGACATGTAACCTCTCACATTCAAAGACCTAAATCCATCAAAACAAATGCATCAGTGCGTTTCCCTTTAACATTTCAACACCTTGAAGCACCAAGATGAATACATAAATAATTTTGTTGTTGACGAGCAGACCATTACATAAACACCAAACTAAAGACAGGAACGAAACATCACCAACCAACAGCATCGCGGCAATCAATAAACACAAATAAGAAACAACCCCAGTTGGAAAAAAATTTATACATTTATGAATATGCATGAGTGTGTGTGAAAATACAAAAACATAAAAAAAAAACAACAAAAAAAAAACACACACACACACGTACAAACAAGAGATTTTATAAAACAAAAGGAAAATAATCCTCTTTTACAGAAACTCAAGAATCTTCCATGAAAACAGAGAAGCTTCAAAACACATTTAATCATTAATTACCTACATATATAACAACCATCGTGAGAGTAAATAATTGAAAGTACAGATAGAGCTTATGAAATTGAAAGGGCTGGAGAATCTTTCTTTTTCTTTTTTTCCCAAAAAATGAAGAGACTAGAAACTAAACCCATTCAAGAATAGGGCTAGAGAAGATAAAACCCATAAAACAAAAATCAGCACACAGGATATAACCATCAAAGATCGATACAGAAATGAAAGAATCTGCGAAATTTTACCAGCCAAAGAGCAGCAGATTGGGCGGAGATCTACAATCAAGACCTGAAAATAGTAAAACAAGCCTTAAAAAAAGATTCAAAACATTGTCTGGAAACTTTGAAAGCAATAAAAACTCTCTCACCCACCTCTCTTTTCTCTTCACATACAGATAAAAACCGAAGAAAAAAAAACATAGATATAAACGCAAAAACAAACCTCACCGCTTTAGCAAGAAAAAAAAAAATTAGAGAGAGAAAGGCTTCCTTAGATGAGATGATGAGATCAGATGAGAATAAAACGGTGTGTTGGGTGCTGTAATGTGAAAGAGAAAATAAGGGTGGGATTAATGAGGACAGTAATTTACTCATAAATAAAAACACACCAACGTAGGACAATAGGTTAACCTCACAGACAAAAAACAATAAAGAAGAAAGAAAAAGAAGGAAAGATTTTATTAACTCAATAAATAACATGTCAGACAAAAGGATTCACCATTCAACAGTCTCTTCAAGTTATTGGGATGGAAATGAAATGAATTTGGTATGAAAAAGTAGGAAAATTGAAATGAAATGCACTGACCAAAGGTAAGATTTTTATGGTCAAATTATTCTTAGGTTCAATTGCGGTGGGTGGGTTTGGTAGTATCATTAAGATTGATGATTGATGCTTTGTTAAGGGAGGAAAAAATGAGAAAAAAATGCAAATATTTTACTTTTCCTTTTCCATTGCTTGGTACTATCATTAGTCTATGCATCACATGGTAGCCTGTCTTTGTATTTATTAGGATGATGAATTAGATAATAAAATTAAGTGAAGCATATTTTAATATGACTGAGTCAAATGTATCGAATTTGTACAAGACTTCTTATTGTGTTTATGGGTAATTTTAAATCTCTTTGTGGGGTTACTTTGTCTTCTCAAGATTGTTGTGTGAAAGGTGGGGTCTTGTTCTTTGCCTAAACTAGATAATAGCAATATTTATAGCAAATTAACTTCAAAAACAAAAGGATTTGTTGAAATGAAATATGTTGAGCATCAACTAAGTCCATTTGAAATTTCAAAAATCTAAAAGAAGGTAAAATCGAAATTTTTAGGCATCAAACTATCGTGATGAAATTTCATGTCAATTCTATGTGTTGTTGATGCTGAAAAATCGAAAAAGTAGAATTGGTATAGTTGACCCATGGCCATGAAGGAAGAGTTACAATATGAATATTGGTTAATCTACTCGATAAAGGGGTGACAACTAATTTGACACCAATGATTAATTAATTTTACTTTTCTAGATAATTTCAAATAATGGCTAGTGAAATCTTATTTCATTGAGAATTTGATTTTATATCTAGAGTGAACGATTGACGTTGAGAGAATTATATATAAAATGAAAATGAGAGGGTGTCCTGTGTTGGTCAACTTGTCAAATCACTTCGACATTCAAATTGGGGACTTGTTACATGTTGCAAAAGATCAACCTAACCTCGGTCCTATCACTCTATTGGACATGCCCTGGCCTGCTCTATTTTCAAAGGGCTAGGTTTGGTCAGCCCTCTAGTCGAGTCACTTATATAAAAATGAATTATAATAATTTTTATCTTGATAAAATATTAATTGTGAATCAAGCGAGTCCTCTCATTACACTCAAAACTCACTAAAAGATGATATGTTTAACAAGTATATCAAATACACTAATATCACTACTAATACATTGTTCATGACATAATTTATTGGAGTGTTTAACACGCTACAACTGCATAGGAAGCCTTCTTGGCCGAGTTGGTCTCTTAAATTTCATTGCATTGTCATGCTGGCTTTTGTGTGTTGATCTTGTCTGTTATTTTCTATTCTGTCACGAACTAGCTATTCAAACTTAATAATCTCTCAACCATTTTTATCTTGTGAACTGATCTAGTTTATTTTTCTTTTCTATTCTCGATTCTTGATCCTTTTTCCTATCCACTATACATAAGTCAAGACTTTCGACTTTTGACATTTGGCCTTTAACGATAACTTGGCCATTTAAAACGTATGAGATATTTTATTATGTGGACCTCGAGATATCACACCATTGTTAGGGTGTAAACAAAAGTCACATAATCACATTGTCACGAGGGATGTTACAAAAACCTTCCAAATGACTTAATTTGGATGGAAAAAATAATTGAAAACATCTAATCATTGGCATGAAACGCATGAAGTATATGCGTATCTATATTTCTTGGTTGTATAGCGTGATTAGAGGGCCCCATAAAGGTTACATTGATTTTCTTTCCACCAATATATTGTTTTTTAATTCAAATTTTGAACATTTATCTATAGACTCATTGGCTATCTTATGGGGTAATTTTCCTCTTACCATAATTCACTTTTATAATCTACTTCGCCAAATCCCAATTCGACCCTACAGTTTACAAAGGAAAAAGATAATGACAACAATTGAATTTAGTTAAATATCATAAAAATTAACAAGAATTGTTGTGATTACAAAAGATGTAATTACACTAAATCTCTTAATAAGATTTACATATATCTCATACCTAATGCTAAAGAGTAGAAAGATGTGGTTTATCGTTAATAATTTCGTATTTATAAATATAAATCTATTTATTTCATATTTTTCTTTCAAATTAAAATGGAGTAGTAATTATTTTTGTGTGGTTTAAAGTAATTACTTTGGTGCTTCAAAAGTGTGGTGTGAATGCAAAGATTTGTGTCTAAATAAACTAATAAAGCATGAGGTGCAAGTGTTAAATTGTCCAACACTTGGTACAGCTTGGTCCCTTTTAATTGCCGGCCCTTACACCGTCCCCCCCGTTCACATCTCTTTCAGTGGGCATCTTTAAGCATTGCCTCGTATCTACACGTACGCACAAATGATCATTATATTCTCCCAAAAATGTTGTATATTCAAATTTGTGGGTTCGATTAATTAAATGCATAAAGTCGAGAATCAAATAAAACTATACAGGGTTAACTCCTTAATTGGTCACTAAATTTTTCCAAAAGTTCCCACAGCATCATTAAACTTCAAATCTTCCCTAATAGTCACTGAACTTTGCAAACCGGAATCCCATCCATCATTGAGTGAACGCCGGTTGTGAAATTAGATGGTCTTGATGATGTGTCCAACGAAAAAGTAACTTGCCACGTTTGTGTACAATTTCTTGCCCAAGTAAGTAAGCAGAGCTGGTCCTGTGATTTTCGGGGTTTGAGGCGAACTCCGTAAATTAGACCCCTCAAAATCAACGTAAAGGCAAAATCCAACAGTGTATAATGCAACATATTGCTAACTCTAAACTTAACAGTAAAACAACAAACAAATATAGTTTACAAAAAAATAATATTATAAAATAACAAAACTAACAACGTTTCAAACAATCAAATCTGAATAATTTAGTTGTTCAACCATTTCTTTCTCTATTGATAACATAGACAATCCATTCAATCTTTCTTGTGACATAGTTGATCGGAGGTAAGTCTTGATCAACTTTAATTTGGAGAAATATCTTTCTGCGGATGCAACTGTAAACGGTATGGTTAACACAATTTTGTAAGCAATATAAGCATTTGGGAAACAAACATCCAATGGCTTCAAATATTGTAGCATTTTAATTGCTCTCGTTACTTTACTTGGTATATATTCCTTCAACGATATTAACTCCGAAAATAAATCATCTCCACTAATGTCAGAACGCCTGTTATGTTCGAGATATTTCTCAAGGTTCATACAAGACTTCAACAAATTTGAAGTCGTTTCACCACTTAACCTCTTCAAATTAAACAAAAATCCAAATGTGCAATTATATTGTTTGAATTGTTCAAATCGAGTTCTTAGAGAAGATAGAGTTTGATCAATTATAAAGTGAAAGAACTCAACTCTAAAAGATTCGTCAGCTGATTGCTTTACCTCATCACTGCCACTTTCATCAAATTGTTTTTTTTCTTCGAATTAAGCGTTTTTCTCGAAATACAGCTTCAATTCCCATTTCGCTTGCCTTTTTTGTCACTTCATCCATGGCAGTAGCAAATCCAATTTTTCTATACTTTTCAAGAAATGAAACAAGTCCTTGCAAGAGGGCAATAGCATGATCAATATCCATATTTTCGGTTTGAATAAATTTGCTAACAATATTGATTGCATACAACAACTTGTACCAGATAGTCATGCCAAGCAAGAACTCGTAACTCTGAAGTTCATATGTTGCTAATGACTCAACTTCACTCTTTACTTTAGGATCTTCGTTACATTCTGTCAAATCAAGTAAAGCATCTCTTATTTGTGCAGTTTGCTCCATTATAGGCTTTACATTCTCAACATGACTTTTCCAGCGTGTTTGTGACAATGGCTTCACTGTCAACACTTGTACATTATCTTTGAAAAAATTTCATCGCTTGGTAGAAGAGGAGAACAATGTGTAGATACGTTGTATCACTCCAAAGAAAGATACAGCTTTAGAACAACAATTCACCATATCACATAATGTTAGATTCAGACTATGAGCGTCACATGGAGTATAGAAAGCTCGGGGATTTATGTCAAGTACTCTTCTTTGCACACATTTGTGCTTCCCGCTCATATTCGATCCGTTGTCATACCTTTGCCATCTAATATCATCAATATCAAGATCAAGTTTGATCAAAACATTTTGAAGTTCTGTTGCAATTCCAAGTCATGTTGTGTCATCTACCTTCAAAAATTCAAAGAGAAGCAACCATCTTCTTCCTTATCATTTACTTCATTCACACATGTAGGTTTTGTCACTTTTTCTTCTTCCTTATCATCTACTTCATTAACACAAGCAGGTTTCATCACTTCTTCAACCTCATCATCTACTTCATCCTCATTTAATGCATTCACATTGTTGCTTTTGAAGTATTTGTTAATATCTCCTGCTTGACTTTGAGTTAATGCAATTTCATTTCGTTTTTTTTTTCTCTTTTGAGCTCCAGACTCACATTTAGGAGGCATATTGTACGAGTCTACTATCTATATCTAATGCTCAATAATTAACTTAAAAGACAATTACAAAATATCACAATCAAGTTTTCAATATAGTTACTTTGTGCGCCTGTGCAATTGATTCGATAAGTTCTAATCATATAAGCCGACCAGGCTGCAATTATATAAACCGACAAGGCTTCAAGAATTTCCAATATATTAATGACAAATAAGGACAAGCCATTGCTTACCTGAGTACAATCAATTTCGACGAAAATTATGGAATCACATTTTTGAGAATTTCACCATCACAGCTCAGCCTGAAATAAACCAAACCAAAGATATATATAATCTCAAATGGATAAACTTGAAGCAGAAAATCAGCAATGTGCTTAGTAAGTTGCAAACCACATTGAAGTGCAGAATACCACATATACCTTAGATATAATATTTAAACTCAAAATAAGAAAAAACAACGAACTGACAACTTGGCATAAGAGTATCAAGAGTCAAAGACATTCAAAATGATCAATTACTTATAAACAACATTAAGGTGTTCCTAACTAAGCCATATGAGAAGTCCTAGGATTGTTTACTTGAGCAACTGTAAGCAACACATGTACACAGAGAAAGCAAATAAGGCACCAGAAAAACAAAGTAAAATGATAGCATATATTAGGCACCAGAAAAACATACTTAAATGATTAAAATGATCATACAAGGCATACCTGGTAATATATGCCTTTAACAGAGATGAAGGTTTTCCGAAGTTCATGGGTGCGAGAGATATAGGCCTGCCACTCGTGACTCAATCTATTTATATAATATGCAAGATTAAAGCATAAAAAATTGCAAAACGTTACAATTTAAGAGAAAATAAAAGAATTTTAGTCAAAGTGAGTAATGACCTTCTGCACTTATGAATTCTATCAACTTCAATATGTTCCCTTTCTACTGCAGGCAAGGCAGCAAATAAATGTACCACATACTAAGACAATCATCCAAGTCCCTTAGAGCATCAACGAAAGTCGGGTACCTAATAATAGGCAAAATATCAGCAACAATAACCAAATGTGATTAACATTACAGTAATAAACGAAAATGGTAAGAATCAACACCATAAATCACCTCTCTTTAACAAGCATATCTAGAGAATAATCAGTCTTATGCCTTTCAAGCCTTTCAGCGAGATTCCGATTCTTCTTTAACTCAGCTTTCTTCACTTTCTTCTCGTGCACCCTAAGTCCCTAACCTCTCTAAATGTCTCCAGTAGAGGCTCGCATTTGAGAAATCAATTAACTGAATTCAAAACTAAGAATAAATATGGAGAATTTAGGAATTAAATAATCATAATTATATAACAGTTCTCCAACACAAATAATCTAAACCCAAGAATTCTCACATTACCAAACTAAAAGTTTCAGATTTTCAATAAAACAGCAACAAAACATCCCAAATTCCCCGTTCAATTCAAAACCCTAAATATCCTAAAACACTAGTTAACCACAAAACACCATGTTCCATTAAAATAACTCTTCAAATTTGTTGAATTTGCCAAAATCAGCACTTCTAAACTGAATTAAAATAAAAATTAACCAATTAGTATTAAAAGTAACAATAACCTTCAATGTCTAGTCTTCAATGTGATGCGGAGCAGCGGAGGCTGGTAGATCAATGATTCAAAGAGACGGTAGTTGGTACTCGATAGGATAGATGGAAGTGAAATAAGTTGTGGAAGGAAATGCAAAAGATATTTATTGATATTGGCAACTGGCAAGTCATAGTTCGCCGCCCACCGGTGGAAACTGGAAAGGAAAGTCGTGGAGTCGCCCTGTCGTCGGTGGAAAGTCGTGGAGTCGTCCAGGAGAGGGAAATTAAAGGAAACCCTCGTTTCCTTTACGGTTTTAACAAAAAAAAAAAAAAGTATTTGATATGGCATTTTGAAAATTTATTTTCAAAAACAAAAATAAATTTATCACATAAAACTCAAAATACATTTTTGACGTCTTGAGTGTTTTCAGAATTTTCTAAAAACACTCAAAACATAGAAAACAAGCGTTTAAATAAAATTTTATTTAAAATTTAAACAAATAAAAAATTTAAAATTATAAAAATTTAAAATTCAAAAAATAAGATTGATAAAATTTTGAAAAAAATTAAAATTAAAATTAAAATTCTGAAAAAATATTTTTATAAAAAATTTCAGAAAAAAAATTAAAAAATAAAAAAAAGTTCTAACTGATGATTATTTAAGTAAAAATTTTAAAATATATATATTTAAATGGAAACAAATAAAAATATTTTAAGTCCACGACATTAATTGTTTTTAATTTTTTCCTATATTTTAAAATTAATTTTTTATTTTTTATTTCAATTTTTTATTGAGAAACAATATTATAAGATTCACCAACTTTAAAATGTATATAATACTTGATAATATATTAACATAAAATTATTTTATTTTTTACTAGATATTAAAAATTAATAAGATAAAATATCAAATAAATAAATAAATTTCAAATCAAATGTGTTTTCTATTTTTGAGTTTTAAGAAATTATTTTTCAAAATGACATCAAACTTATTTTTAGAAATCTTAAAATAGATACTTAAAAAAAGAAAATAGAAAGTGAACTCAAAATTCAAAAGCGAAATAGAAACACAAACCAAACGAACCCTAACATTTTTGTTTCTAATGCATTTTGAATATAAGAACTCTAGGAAACGTTTTAGAAATTGAGAAAAAAAAATTATTATTATTATACAGAAATTGATCGATATAAGACGAGTGATGATTGATAAATCACAAGAATTGCCGACGAGGCTTTGTTCATGTGTGTGTGTGTGTGTGAGATATATATATATATATATATATATATATATATATATATGCCTTTTGTAATTGTTTTATCTCTTTTTCATTGGTGCTGTTTGTTTAGGTCAATAGGGTCCAATATTATCAATAGGGTCTACTTGAAAGTTGAAAGTTAACACAAACCTCCAACCCTTTCAATTAATTAATTAATTTAACGAAGAGATATTAATTTGATTCCCTAAACAGAAACCTACACTCACCTCCCGTGGAATTATTCAAAAGTTCCATGCTTTCTCAAGTCAGACATGGTTGGCAATTGGCATGGAAATACTTGCGTTGGTGACCCCCTTGTGCCACCCATAATATTATACACTTGAGTAAGACAGATAGACATACACAATACATATTATATTTTTTGGTATACTTTGAGTATAGCCCGTTTATAAGTATTTTAAATGTATTTAACCACAATTTGGAAGTCGTTATTTTAATCCATTATTCTTATATATTTATTACGTACGTACATAGTAATCAACCAATTATACATTTATTAATAGTAATAAATTCAGAGTCATAGATATATAAAAGTGATGTGTATATATAGCCTCTTTCATTGTTTTTTTTTTTTTTTTTTTTAATACTTTAGCTAAAGAGGTTATTTTAGGAATATTAGGATTTTAGTTAAACGTAAAGTCTAAAAGAATATAAAAGGCCTAAAAGCATCTATCGATAATAAATATTAGTGGATGAATTTAGAGTGATATATTTTTATTATTGCCTATTTAAGTAAATTTGAGTAAGGTTTAAATAGATAGATATATAAGAATAGCGGATGAAAATAGAGGTTTCCTAAATCATTTGCTTCGATTATGTTTTTTTTTCTTAAAATCGAGAATTTGACAGTTTTATCGAAATTTAATTAGGTTCTAAATTTATTTTTCTTTTAATTCAGATATTAAACTAACAATTAAGTTAATTTATTGGAATTCACTTGAATTAATATGTGATATGTTAAGGACTAAAACTGACGAAACAATTTCAAATCAATTTAAGAGAAATTTTATGAGATAAAAAGTGTGTTCTAGATTTAAAATGGTTAAGGACGTGAGATTTTTCTTTATGTAGTATTTGATAATGTATTATAGAGAAAAACTTATCTCAACTCTTTTGGTTAGTCCTTCTCTCATCATATAGGCATCAAGATAAGAGCTTGTCTTTCTCTTTCTTGTCAAGTTACCAGTACCACAACCTATTCAAATGACTTTTATTGGTTGAGGAGTTCGGTAAGTTTAATTAGTACATCATTCCACCTTGGTCATGGTCTGTGACTTAGTTCATCATTGCCTACAACGTAGACAATTATTAATTTCTATTGAATGGTGAGCATGACGATGCTGACGTTATGAGTGATATCTTTTCGTCTTTGATTGATTGTAATGGATGTTGTTGATGTCATTGAGGAACATTCCTCTAACTTATGCATATTGATGTTCTCAGATGGCAGCTTAGGCCATTCTAACGAGGTAAGCCATGTTGTCAATCATGCCTCAAATTTCCAATAATTAACCTTCTCTAATTACTTTATAGTGGATCCTTATATTATCCTAGATGGCCTCTTAAGGTCGAACTCCAGCATATTTTAATTTGTCACAAAATAAATAAAACATGAGTGACAAGAAAATTCACAAAATAGTTTGCATTTTATAACTTTTTTTCTAAATTATAAAAAGAATTGGATTATACTATTACCATAATTTGTCATTTTGATGCTTTTCAATTCCACAGTTGTACATTGAACTTCTATGTATATAATTTTTAGTGATGCCTAGTTTAATCCGAACTACATCAAAAATGGGCCATGACCGACCATAACTTTAAACCTACGTAATCAAGTAATAAAGTAGTGAATAAAGTATCATTCCCATAAAAATTAAGTACTTATTCTAGTTTTAATTAATATTAACTATAATCAAATACAAACTTTTTGATTATTGATTTCTAACACTAGTTATCTAGACTAATCTAATGAGCAACTGAGGAAGCATTTGTTAAATCGATTAAAAACATGCACTAAGATCTCGAATCCTCCATTATTAATCAATTTTAATAACTTCAAGACCTTACCTTGTTGATTAATGTTCATATTTTGTTTATCAATTACTCTCGAGTAGAATTAAATATATACTCACATGTTGCATTAATGTATTTCTCGAACGATGGAAACATGAAAGAATGCATTAATATCATGAGAACGTCTATTTGAATTATGCAAGATATAAAGTTATATCTTTGTCCCCTCTCGGATCCTACAATAATTGTTATAATGTGCTATATTCCTTACTAATTCTCTCGAATAAAATAAATATCACACAACAATTCAGTTAGAAACTAATTAATTGAAAAATATTAATTTCTATAATAATCATCTAAGATAAACAAACATATAATGTTAAAGTCTTGAAACTAATATAAAAAATTATAATAAAGGGTTCATCTATGTTTTAGCGACTAAAAGTTTAGCCTAGCATCACAAAAGTACAAGAAATCATGTAAGAATAATGAAATCTCACCCGAATTTGAAAAATGTCAAGAAAAAGAGGAGAAGCCACGAATTCTTGAATCTCTTCAAGTCTCATTGAACAATTTCCAGCTACACTTTCCTCTTCTTTGCCCAAAATTGAAGAAACAATCTTAAAGGATTCCTTTACTTCCATTTTAGTTCCTCTAAAGAACGATTTTGGCCTCTTAATTGCTAGAAACGACCATGCTGTGTGTACATAATAATGTACACACAGCCTTACACCCCCCACATATGGAGGGGGCCTATACATAATAAATTATTTGTGGATCCCTCTCCATGTGAGATGAGTGTAATCTATTTGGTACACCATAAGGTGTACAAATAGATTAATCATTGCTAGAAATTATGTATTGTTAACTTATGGTTGGTTATAATCTTAAAGTTTTGATTATAACAAACAAATTAATCTTGTTTATTAACAAGTTGAATTCAAGTGATTATAGTTTTTCAAAGTATACGATGAAAAATTGATCGATGGTCGTCAAAAGATCCAAAACATATCATAGTCATGAAGGCGGTCAAGATTGAAATCACACATTCAAGAATTTAAGAGCCAAACTTTGGAGCAAGATCAAAGACTTGATTTCTTAGATAAAATGTAAAAGTACTAATACTTTGATATGTGACAATAAATGCTTAAACTCAAAATCCTTCTATGTATTAAAAACATTTTTTTGTGCATTAAAAGTCATTCTAATGCTACGCTTTGATCAATATAAAAATGACTTTTAAAATGATAATTGAACTTAAAAAGTATCTTTTATCTTGAAAAGTTAGTTAAAAATACTTTCTAAAAATCCATACCTTTCAAAACCTTCAAATCGGATCAAATGGAGCAAAAATGTTAAAAGATCGAAACTGTTGGGCGGTCAACCGGCCGGATGAGGCGGTCGATCGGCGAGAAAAGGTGGTTGACTAGAAGTTTTTCAACGGTCCAAAATTTGACTGTTTTGACCTCTGATTTTTTTTTTAACAAACGACTATATTGGTCATCCGGACAAAATACGGTCGATCGAAGTTACAGATTTTTGAAGTTTTGAACTCTATAAATATTCTCACTCTTTCTATTCTTCACAAGACTTTAAAGACTATCAAAGTGAGATATTTTT
Organism: Osmanthus fragrans; assembly: GCA_019395295.1. NCBI lineage: Eukaryota > Viridiplantae > Streptophyta > Magnoliopsida > Lamiales > Oleaceae > Osmanthus > Osmanthus fragrans. The sequence goes on from CM033352.1 coordinate 14,627,120, forward strand.
GTTATTAGAATTCTTTGAGATTTCATTTGCATTCATTTCATTTATTTCTTCATATCAAGAACTTTAATTGACTCAAACTCCTTAACCATCATCATCATCAAAGTTTTTCATCTCTCTTTTTGTACTTAACTTATTTCTATTATTCATAAAAAAGATATATTTCAAAGAAGATTTTTGAACTTATATTGTATATATTTCTTCTACTTATTCATATTGAAAACTTTGATTTATTAAATCAAACTTGCAAACTCATCATATTCGTCAAAGTTTATCATCTCTCTCTTGGTGCTTAATTTATTACAATCTTTTATTAACAAGAGAGAGATATTTTGTGAAAAAATTTTAACGTACATTGCATTTATTTCTTTTTCATTTTCTCATTGAAAAACTTTGATTGATTGAATTAAATCTTTAATTATAATATTCATCAAATTTTTCCATCTAACACTTGAGCTATCATTTATTGTTACTCATTAAAGTATTAGTCTCTCTTAGTACTTAATTCATTTGTGTCATTTATTAAGAGAGAAATTTCATTGTAAAATCATTTCTCTAAACTTTTGGGCTTTGAGCATTCATATTCTCTTTCGACATGTCTACATTTGACTTTCAAATTTGGTTGATCACAAGTTTTGCCAAATTGTTTTTTCTTCATTTGAAGTCTCTGAAGAATTCCCTTTGGTTGCAGAGAGTTTTTTCAAGGTTTTTAATACCCAATTGTGATGTTCTCCAATAGATATTTGAGATAGTGCATGTCCTTTCAGAGCTATCATTCTAGCAAGTTTCTTAACCAATGAGTTGTGGAAGAGATTCAAGGTATGCCTATTTGATATTTGTATCATCAAGTCCTCCAAGAATATAATATCGTTTCATGATTTCTTTAAAATGTTTGTCCAAATCTTTTGGCTTATAGGAACAACATTTTAATTGAAAGAATTCTTCACGGGCCTTTTCTTTTGCATGGTCTGGTTTTCTACAAAACTCCTAGTGTAGATTATCAAAGAAATTTTCAAGATCTTGAATATTTGCCCATTGCCATTGTCTATAGCTTCCAAGGGATATGTACCATTCTTTCATAAGGCCCGTGAGCCTGGCCAAAATCCTCTGATGACCATATTATGTATCATATCAAATTTTGTCAATTCTGTAGTATCACATGCTAACATTTCTTGTAACCTCAGTCTCTGTTGAGAAGGTGGTATATCGTTAAGAGTGAATTTGACAGATAAATTACTATGTTGAGAATAATAATTATTTGTAAATGCCTGGCTTTCTTATACGTTAGGCAAATCTTCATCTTCATGTTGTCCAGAGTATGCTTCACCAGATGATTCTTCAACTGACCTCTTTGTGTTTCGTCAGCCATATATAAAAGTTTGTAATTTTCATTTGAAGAATATTCATAGGACTCAGAACTGGTATCATTAGTTATGAAAATGGGTAAAGGTTGGGATACGATTAGGTTCTGGATTTTGCATTTTTCTAGGAAGGTGAAAAGGTGGTTTTTAATCATCATTTGTGATGGTTTTTGAGATGGGTTGTCTATGGATTCTGATGGTTTGGCCGTTTGTGACTGTTTCCTTGTGACTTTAGGTGGCCTCGTTTTTCTTTCATATTCTTCGGGAGCGAAAAAAAGAGGTAGTTCCATAGTTTGGAGTTTTTTCTGAGGTGGCTAGACTATATGTTGACGATTGTATTTGATAAGTGCATTTTACACACGCATTTAGGCCACAAAACATGGCTAATTGTGAACGTATATGTTGAATTATGATTTAATTCGGTACAATTTGTGTTTACAGGACAACATTGATGGATATAACGAGAAGTATGTGAAAACGAGCGAAAAATGACCAAAACGTAAGAAAACGAAAGTTCAAGAACTAACGTGCAAATATTTAAAAATTGTGTCGACCCAAACGATGAAGATTTGAGAGTACTAGGAGTCAATTGATTGAAAGAAGATGTCAAAGGGATGAAATATCGTCAAAGTATGATCACGCATCAATTTCTAATCGAAAAGTTATGAACCGATTTTTAGTCTCATATTGAAACCCATATTTGACATGATAAACGATAGAATTCGACGTTGATGTCTGAATCAAAGTTGTAGACTTTTGAGTTATCTTTCTAATGCACTTTGAATCACTTTAATCGGATATCGGTAGAGAAAGTGAAGACCAAAATACTGAAAACTTTCCAGCAGAGAAAAAGTTGTTCAAAACGGTCACTTAGAACAAATCCCAAGCGGTCGCCCAAAACAATTCAGGGAATTCAGGAAGTGAATTTTACAAACCAAGCGGTAGCTTGATACAAATCTGACGTGAATTTTCTAGTTTCCTTATTTGAATCAACTACCTATGGAAACACATCTATGACTCTTTTATAACCCTAAGGACGACCAGAAACAGGGGCTACGCATTCTTGGAGAGATTTTGACATATTGGAGAGTAAGAAGAAAGCAAAGAACTAGGGATTACTTCAAAATTCAAGATTTCACTTCAAGATTTGATAGGGTGATGTCTTCTCTTATTTGCTTTATTGCTTCTTAGTTTTCTTAATTTTATCATGCTATGCTAGATTTTAATGTGTTAGGTGAATGATGAACCATGTAATGTGATATTTTGATTTCTAGTTTTATATATTTGACGTTAAAATACGTTTTTGGATTGATGAATGATTTACATACATTGAATTGAGTCCATGATTATTGTGCACATGATTATGTGATTTGTTGTGATTTATTTCATCCATTCGAAAGAGGAGAAATAGATTAGACAGGGTATAAATCATCGTAGGGTCCGATAGGGGATAGAGATATACCGCTATGCTTTACGTGAATCTCTAAGTGTTCATAAAACTCCATATATTTTTGTATATTTGCTCTCATCATAGAAATATAGTCGGTATCGTATATGAAAATAGGTTTACTTAATCGAAAAAGAGTTTTGAATAAAATAGGAACATTGATTCGTCATAATTCAGACGTGTTGTCAAATTGTAGAACTAGGGTTGAAATAAATCGTTACATGGGAATTTGCGAACCTAGTACGCCTTTTATTTGATTATTATCTCAACTTTGCATTTAATTATATCATCGCACGGAGTTAAATTTGCATTCATTTCGTTAATTCATTCACTTTTGCATAAGTAGCTTACTTAGTTTAGTTGCAATTTAGTTACAAACACTCAAACAACATCTTTAGTTTCGGTTAAGGTCCAATTAAATAGAATTGAACTATTAAAACTCTGTGGGAACGATACTTGGACTGAAAAATCAACTTTATTACTTGAAACGAACCGTATACTTGCGGTACTATAAGTCGAACACATTTTCGCGTGTCAAGTTTTTGGCGTCATTGCCGGGGATTTAATTTAGTTTGGTTTTATTTACTTAGACACTAATTCGAGCTTTCTAGTTTATTTTTCTTATTCATCTGAGTGCTACTATTTTTCTTCTTTCAGGTCTTATATACGAAGATCGGTTGACGGTGATTTGATTCCAATTGATCTGGAAATCGAGAGAGCATTCCATCGTAGACTAGGAGAAGCAGTAGTAACCCAACAAAAAGAGCAAGTATCAATGGAAAATCAACAACTTAATCCGGCACCTCTGGCAAATGCAGAGGCAGGAGATGAAGGGAATAGGCTACTGGGAGATTTCATGGCTCCATCTGTCATCCAAAGCCAATCTAGCATTGTCTATCCACCATTTGGGCAGCCAAACTTCCAGTTGAAAACGAATGTCATCCAGCTCTTCCAGAATGGACATCAATTTCACGGGATGGCTACTAAAAATCCATAAACACACATATCGTGATTTTTGGATATGTGTCAACACTTCATATACCAAAGAATTTCAGATGATGCTATGAGGTTGTTTCCACACACCTTACGGGATAAAGCTCTGGAGTGGCTGGACTCACTTCCTGTTGCAAGCATAGCCACTTGGGATGAGTTAGCTCACAGGTTTTGCACTAAGTTCTTCTCACCAGCCAAGGAAGCATAACTGAGATATGCTATATCAGTATTTACGCAAAATGACTCTGAATCTTTCGATGAGGTCTGGAATAGGTTTAAAAATATGCTATGGAAGTGTCCTCAGCATGGGTTTGATAAGACAACCCAGATTCGATTCTTCTATACAGGACTACTTCCATCTTTCAGAAGCATGGTAGACTCTTCATCCAATGGCTCATTAACCACAAAAACTGTCGACAGAGCATGGGAGTTGTTTGAAAGGATGGCAGATACTTCAGCAATGTGGTCATCCGAGCGGGTAGTTCAGAAGAAATCAGTGGGTCTCTATGAAGTTGACACATATTCAGCCTTGTCTGCTAAAATTGATTCCTTGTTTCACAAGGTAAAAAGCATATCTCATTCAGCAAACGCAGCACAAGCAAAAAAATCGAATTGTGAAGAGTGTGGGGGCAGAACACAGCACGAAGGAATGTCCAATTCTTTCACAAAGGGTAGAACATACAGATTATACACAGTGGGGTCAACGCCAACAGAACAATCCTAACTCTGAAACCTACAATCGCGGGTGGAGAAATCATCAAAATTTCTCTTGGAGTGGAGATCAAAACAAGTTCCAAAATCAGAATAGACCTCAGGGGCAGTTTCAACAAGAGAATAAGGTCAAACTGGATGAAGTGTTGGCAAAATTCATGGAGAAAACTGAAAAGTACATGGAGAAGAGAGAAGCAGTTCTCCAAAATCAAGGTGCAGCAATTAAGAACCTGGAGACTCAGGTAGGACAGATAGCACTGACTGTGAATGGAAGGGTACCAGGTACCTTGTCAAGCAATACTGAGGTGAATCTCAGGGAACAATGTCAAGTTATTACTACGAGAAGTGGGGTTCAGTTACCAGAAGTCAATGTGAAAAGATTGGATGCAGACAAAGAAACACTACCGCCTTCAGAAAAGGAAAAAATGGAACAGATAAAAGAAACATCTACAAAGGAAGGCTCAGATACATCACAGAATAAAGCACCTGCTCCTGTCAATCCATAGGAGCCACCAATTCCATTCCCTCAGAGGTTGAAACAGCATAAATGGGAGCACCAATACAAGAAATTCCTCGAAATCTTCACGAAACTCCATATAAATATTCCATTTGCAGAAGCACTGTTCAAAATGCCAAGCTACGCCAAATTCCTGAAAGACATTCTTTCCAAGAAAAGAAAGTTAGAGGAACATGAGATTGTGATGCTAACAGAGGAGTGTAGTGCCATAATTCAGAAAAAGCTTCCACCAAAACTGAAAAATCCAGGGAGTTTTACCATACCTTTCACTATTGGTGAATGCTACTTTGATAAAGTTCTATGTGATCTTGGTGCAAGTATTAATCTAATACCCCTTTCTGTATTTAGGAAAGTCGGTTTGGGCGATGCCAAAGCAACCACAGTGACACTACAATTAGCCGATCGATCCTTGGCACATCCGAGGGGGATAATTGAAGACGTGCTAATCAAGGTGGGCAAATTCATCTTATCGGCCGATTTCCTCATTCTAGATATGGAAGAATACAAGAATATACCACTTATCTTGGGCAGACCATTTCTAGCTACAGTAGAGCTCTGATAGATGTTCAAAAAGGACAGTTAAATCTGAGACTTGGCGAGGAACAAATCACTTTCAATGTCTTCAAGGATGTGGACTTTCATATTAAGCAAGATAAATGCCTCCAAATTGATGCAGTGGAAAATGTGGTGAAGGATACAATTGTGTTTCAAAACCATTCAGACACTTCTAAGGATCGCAAGGTGCATTCTCAACTAGAACAAATGCATAAGAAGCAAGACATCTACATTGTTGAGTTCGAGGGAAATAACAAGGAAAAATCAGATGACGTGGATAAGGGTAAGGTTAAAGTCTGGAAAAAAGCTGCAGAAAGAAAACAATTGTCATTGAAGAAGCTAATCAGGACCTCCAATGCTATATTCAACGTCCCTTAACAGAATAACACGGTAAATTCAAGCTATAGACTATAAACTAGCGCTGGTTGGGAGGTAACCTAACATTTCTACCCTTTTATTTATTTCGCTTTATAGATTAGCTTAGAAATTTTTCATAATTTTATGCATTTTTGGTAGTTAAGGTCGATGTTCACCTATTTAGTGCATTCTTTCATGGCATACACATACCCCACATGGTTATAAATGTGTTTGGACAACTTGCATGATTTGAGTTGAGTTTTGGTTAATACATCGCATGTTTGCATTACTCTCTCTGCATGTGCACACCAACATCATTTACTTACGTATTGAAGCAAGTTTGGAGGATTTATGCACTGCTTATCATATTTCATACATTTCACTCGATCCATTTCCATTATGCAGGCCAACTTTTGTTCTTTGTAGGATTGCACCATAAAAAATTTCTAAGGGAAAATGTTGTCTCCACCACTTGGAGATAGCATATCGAGACTCAGTTTCTTCCACCATCTTCATCACCGCCTCCATTCTGATCAGGGGATTTTCATACCCCCATGTTTTATTTTGTTTGAGCTTTGTCATTCAAATTCTGTATTTAACTCTGACACTTTACACATTAAGGACAATGCTTAGTTCAAGTTTGGGGGTGGTAGAATTGTATGACAAAATTGGTGGACATTTCATTACTTTTTCGCTGTTCATCGATGTTTTTGTATGATTTACTGTTTTCTGTGTGTTTGTTATGTGAAAAAAAAATTGCTTATTTCAGTATTTCTTTGTTTTGTTTTGTTTTGTGTGCTTGTGTGGGTTTAATGGCCTTGCCGGCAATGATACGATTATTGGAATTATTATGAGCTATGAAAGTGGATATTGTGCATGTTAGGTTGATCAATCCTTGTCTATGTGTAAACTTGACACTTCTTGCGCACGACACTCATGATGGACATATTAAGATAGTGATTGAGTTCATGATTTATAGAAGAATTGAACATGATAGGTTGACCCTAAAATTCTCTATTGTACTTATCAAATATCTATTCTTGTAGTAGTTTGGAGATGATTTAGCTATTACACAGGAACAGTAAGATGAGTAGGGATTCCATGCATGAAATTAAGTTGTGTAGATTGACTTAGACCAATGAGGCGAAGATGAGGTGAAAGTTTTAAATTAGAGGTTGGTTTTTGAAACTAAATGTCTAGAAAAATAGGGACACTACATTGAATTGCGTGAGAAAAACTCTATTCTAAGTCTTTATGACTCGAGCAAGTCTGCGAGGGTGGTTGAAACCTGGTGCCCTAAAGTCAACTGACTTGAGAGTCATCGGCCTAAAGCTCGCTAAAGGGGTTATATAGAAAGCAAGAGGGAAAGAGTCAAAAGAAAAAGAGTGAAAATACATATTCTCAAGCCTTTATAACTTGAGTAAGTAAGTCTGCGAGTGTGGTTGAAACCTGGTGCCCTAAAGTCAACTGACTTGGGAGTCATCGGCTTAAAGCTCGATACATGGGTTATATAGAAAGCAAATGAAATATGCTAAAAGAAAGAAAATGGAGTGAGAAAATAGCCCCAAGACATTTAGATGATGAAATTATACCTTTGATGCAAGACAAATAGCTTAGTTTAGTCTTAGAGGTTGAACCAATCAAATAAATAGGAGAATCTCTGCTTGTTGAACTGTGAACTTGTGATTGCGAGGTCTATCCAAACTAAGAGAGGGTGAGAACTTAAGTGAATCAAATCTCTACTCTAGAACACACCCCGAGATAATTGAGTGGAAAAAATAAGTCTGGGGAAGTGTATCTCTCGAGCGAAGAAAGAAAAAATTTGACTATTACAGGTCGGGATTTGAACCATTCATAAGTTCGGTATGTTTGCATGAGTATACACACACACGTCAAGTTTTGCATATGATAAGTGGAGATTGATCTGATTTTGCACTGTTGAAACTATTCACTATGTTTATTATTAAATTCTAATCCTGAGACACGGCAAGTCATTGAACCATGTTTTGTGTTGAGTTAAGTCACCATCTTGTATGAGGACAAACAATAGTTCAGATTTGGGGGGTTTGATAAGTGTGTTTTACACACTTATTTAGGCCACAAAACATGGCTAATTGTGAACGTATATGTTGAATTATGACTTAATTTGCTACAATTTGTGTTTATAGGACAACATTGATGGATATAACGAGAAGTGGGTGAAAATGAGTGAAAAATGACCAAAATGAAAGAAAACGAAAGTTCAAGGACTAACGTGCAAATATTCAAAAGTTGTGTCGACCCAAACGATGAAGATTGAGAGTACTAGGAGTCAATTGGTTGAAAGAAGATGTCAAATGGATGAAATATCATCAAAGTATGATCACGCATCAATTTCTAATCGAAAAGTTATGCACCGATTTTTAGTCTCATAATAAGACCCATTTTTGACATGTTAAACGATCGAATTCGACGTTGATGTCTATCAAAGTTGTAGCTCTTTGAGTTATCTTTCTAATGCACTTTGAATCACTTCAATCGAATATTAGTAGAGAAAGATATGACCAAAATATTGAAAGCTATCCAGCGGAGAAAAAGTTATTCCAAGCGGTCGCCCAGAACAATTCAGGGAATCTAGGAGGTGAATTTTACAAACCAAGCAGTCGCTTGGCTTATAACAAAGCGGTAGCTTGGTACAAATTTGACGCGAATTTTCTAGTTTCCTTATTTGAATCAACTACCTATGGAAACACATCTAGGACTCTTTTATAACCCTAAGTCGACCAGAAACAGGGGCTACGCATTCTTCGAGAGATTTTGATGAGAGCAAGAAGAAGGCAAAGAACGAGGGATTACTTCAAAATTCAAGATTTCACTTCAAGATTTGATAGGGTGATGTCTTCTCTTATTTGCTTTATTTTTTCTCTTAGTTTTATCATACTAGGCTAGATTTTAATGTGCTAGGTGAATGATGAACCATGTAATGTGATATTTTGATTTCTAGTTTTATATATTTGACGTTAAAATGCGTTTTTGGATTGATGAATGATTTACATACATTGAATTGAGTCCATGATTATTGTGCCCAAGATTATGTGAATTGTTGTGATTTATTTCATCCATTCGAACGAGGAGAAATAGATTAAACAGGGTATAAATCATCGTAGGGTCCGATAGGGGATAGAGATATACCGCTATGCTTTACGTGAATCTCTAAGTGTTCATAAAACTCCATGCATTTTTGTTTATTTGCTCTCGTCATAGAAATATAGTCGGTGTCGTATATGAAAATAGGTTCAAACTTAATCGAAAAAGAGTTTTGAATAAAATAGGAACATTGATTCGTCATAATTCAAACGTGTTGTCAAATTGTAGAATTAGGGTTGAAATAGATCGTTACATGGGAATTCGCGAACCTAGTATGCCTTTTATTTGATTATTATCTCAACTTTTCATTTAATTATATCATCGTACGGAGTTAAATTTGCATTCATTTAGTTAATTCATTCACTTTTGCATAAGTAACTTACTTAATTTAGTTGCAATTTAATTACAAACACTCAAACAACATCTTTAGTTTCGGTTAAGGTCGAATTAGATAGAATTAAACTATTAAATCTCCGTGGGAACGATATTTGGACTTAAAAATTCACTTTATTACTTGAAACGAACCGTATACTTGCGGTATTATAAGTCGAACACATTTTCGCGTGTCAGTCTTGTTGAGGAGGAAGGCCAATTTGTGCTGGAATGAAATAAGGCATGGATTTCGTATCAGTCAATTAATTTTTTAACTACTTGATTTCTTTTTCTTGGTCATCAAATGAGAATCATTTGGCTAGAAGGGTCATGATTTCATTATGAACAGTCTCTATTCTTTGTTTGCAAGCTTCAATGGAGGAGGTTAATGTAACAGCTTGTTGCTTAAGAGTCATTTCAATTCTTTGCTGACTTTTGTCAATCATTCTAAAGAGTGAATTTGGTCTTATGACATTTTTGGATTGCTAGTTCAATAATGCTTTTGCTGGAGAAATCTTGTTGGATGATGAAATATAGATACAAATGTGGCACTAGCACTTAATGGATCTGGGTCCTTATCATGATCCCTCCAATCCCATTGTTTATAATTTCGATAGTAATCATCATCATCATCCCATCCAGATGGAACGATTGGTCTATATATTCTAGGTGGAGAAGTAAATTTGACATAATAATCGAATTTACCAGAGGGTTCTCCAAGTAGTTAAACAAAAGGTTCAAGGCTGTGTGAAGTTTATGTTGACTTCTTTTCCTCAATCTTCTTCTTATAAGAGGATAAGGCTCATCATCAACTTCAGCGCTCAAACAACTGGTACAAGAACAAACATCCAAAAATCATGGCTAGAAATCATCAATTCTAGCGTAGACAGGTTTTCTATTTGAATCAAAGGCATAAATAGGGATATTTTCTATGAATGCAAACTGAGTTGGAAAGCAATGTGGTCATTTTGAAGTTCGGCCTTTCTCAAAATTGATCTTGACGGATCCGTCAGATTTCTTTCTGAAATAGTGTTGGGAGGATTGCACAAGGATGTATTCTTTGGTTGATTTATGGGATTGTTCATAGCTCGTAATCCAAGACACTAGATAAGCTTAGCAAGTTCGGCTTGTGAGATTTGTCTTGGAACATATGTGCAGCTAAGAACATGTTCAGTGTCGATTTGAAGAAGTAGAGCATTATTTGTCCCTTTAGCGAAATCTAAAGAATGATTTTGGATTCTATAAACCATTTAATAATGAAGAGTCGTACCATATGTGACTGAAGATGGTACAACCCCAACTATCTGGATCGGACCTTTAAAGCAGAAAGGAGTTGTAGATCTAAAATGGACATGTTAAAGTTTGGAAACATGGTTACAAGGACAGTTCTTGTATTTAGAGTGGTTTGTACAGTTCCTTTGCATGCATGCTAATATTCTGCAAACCTTGTGTCAAGTAGTACAATTCTTGAAACTGCAGGAAGATCCTTTCTTCCATGGAGAGTAAGAGCAAATCTTACAGCTCTGAAATGGAGGTGTGTATATCCTTCTGTTAACCAGATGTTTGGAAGATGGGATGGAATCTACAAAGTGTTGTTCTTATTGTGTTGTAGGAAAGAGGTATTGATTGAATTTTTTATAGTTGTACAAATTCTTTTACTTGAGTTTTTTGGGGAGAAAAACAGACGTAGAAATAGATTTTCTTGGTTTTGAGTAGGCTAGATATGGATTTACAAGAGAAATACTGGTAGAAGTTATTTTATCTTATTCCTCTAGGTAGGATATCTCATAAAGATAATCCATCTTAGAAGTGGTGGATCTTCTGAAGGAAGATGAAGAGGAGTGAGATAGTATACGAAGGCGAGATGGAGTAGGAATAGTAATAGGATGTTGTGAGGGATTTTCAGAACTCATTAGAAAAAGATTTTCTCAATGGGACCATTATACTAATACTTTGTTTTAACAGTTCAACAAAATAACATGACGTGCCAATCTAAAACTTTTCTAATTTTTTAGTCATATATTCTCCGTCAAAATACTATTCCAAAAATGCATTTTGTGCAAAAATTGGAGCTCAAACAGGCTCTTAATAAAATTAAGTAGTAATTCCATCAAATTGACTTCTAAATAATGATTTTTGGCCGTCTGAATAGATGTAAAAAATTACACCTATAAATGACCTTTCCTTCTTTTGTCAAAGCTCGCAACCCAAAATAATAGAAAGAGAAGCAAACAAAATCATACAATATTGCATCACATATGTGCAAAGAGTTAACATTTTAAACTGTTGGACAACTTCCTGTCAACATTAAAAGTAGAATAATGGGGTCGTCATGTGAAGAAAAATACCTTCTTTGTTCTTTCTTGTTCGAGTGATTGTATAAGAGACAAGGACGGATCCAGGATTGGATCAGAGATCGAGCTACAAAATTTCTGACCGGGCTAATACGCGAAAAAAAAAATTTACACAATTTTTTTTTTTTTTTTTTTTTTTGCTTTAATGAGCTGGGGGAGGGACTGGGCTATAGCCCTGTCCAGTCCTCCCTGCATCCATCCTTGATGAGAGATTCCAGTATTCTTTTCGGCAGCAAGAAGTGGAGAGAATTGTCAGATTAAGTCCAATTTTATCGGTACAACTATTGTTAAGCTTTATCATGGTAAACTTTAGTTCCATTGGGGATTTGATTTAGTTTGCGAAGTTGAATGTGTGTGTGTTCCTTAATATTTCAGGTTATTATTTAGTGTAACTAAACATTGTTTCAAATCTCAAATATACGGTGAGTGGAATTTCGTTATTGTGCAACTTACTAAGGAAGATAATGTAAGACAATGATTTGGTTTACTTGCAAGAATACATATTGACCATTTCAAATATATATATATATATATATATATATAAAATTTCATATTGATACTTAATCACTTTGTGTTGTAGCTCCGATATGTAAAAAAGGGATGGGAATCTTGTCACGAGGCCTACTCTGACGTGAGAATAAATTAACTTTGTAAAAAGATTGTTATAGTGTAAAGAAAATTGCGAACTTTGAGTATGTGCAAGTATTCCAACATTTTCTCTTTCGATGGATGTTGCCGATAAATACTTCTTTTCTTGGTCACGTGGATCGATGGGCCTTAAATACGGAATGAGCAGGTGTCCTGAGGATTTTCTGAAATTAAGTCGACAATTCAAGGAGTGATGAGCACCTATCATTTTCCGTTTAATCATAGATAAGATTGTTTGATTCCACTCTAGAGCGGGATGTTCACAATCGTCATCACATCACTTGTGACATCGTAACCCATTTGGGATTGACTTTTGTTGCTAGCGTCAAAGGTTGACGAGACATAATCAATCGATTGAATAATAATGTACTTGAGATTGATCGTATTTATAAATAAATTAATCGAGAAAACTCTCTTGAATGAAGACGAGCTAGAGTGATAGTTCCATCGGTAACACAGAAAAAATAATATATTGTACAATTTTCTTAGAATTCATGATTTACATTTACTATTATATTTAGTGATCGTTTGGGATACCTCATTGTTAAAATGTTGAGAACATAGACATCAATTAATTTTAGAACCATGCTACAAGTACAACATTGGTTGACAATCACTCACATGGAAGGGAGGCCCACGATGAATAAAAAAAAGAATCATGCTACTTGTACAACTTGGATTAACAACATTGGTTGACAATCACTCACATGGGAGAGGGGCCCACGATGAATAAAAAAATCGTGGACCCCCTTCATGTGAGAAGATTGTGAACCAATGTTGTCAACTAAAGTTGTACAAATAGCAAAATTCTAAAAAAAAATCGTGGGGTCTTCTTCATATGAGATGATTGTCAACCAATATTGTCAATGAATTCTTAATTTTAACTATGGCTTAATTTCAGAAATGGTCACCGAAATTACATGAAAAATACAAAATGGTCACTGAAGTTCAAAACTTTCATGAACGGTTACTCAAGTTTCAGGCGCTTTCAGAAATAATCACTGAAGTTTAAGACTTTCACCAACGGTCACTGAAGTTTAGGGGATGTTTCACTAACGGTCACTGAAATTACAAAAAATTTCAGGAACGGTCACTGAAGGGTCATGCATTTTTTTAGTTTTTTGGGCGACTTTTTCGGCCACTTCCGACCACCAAAATCGTCAAATTTTGATACCGTAGAAAAGCCCACAATCTCCTCTTCAATTACCATCCAAAATCTCCCTCAAACTCCAAATGATTCGATCGAAAAATCGCCGCAAAAGTCGCCCAAAAAATTGAAAAAATCTGCCCAAATTTTTCAAATTTTTTGGGCGATTTTGCGGCGACTTTCCGGCAACTTACGACCACCAAAATCGCCGGATTTTGATACCGTTGAAAAGCCCACAATGTTCTCTTCAATTACCACCCAAAATCCAAAAGATTCGACAGAAAAATGGCCGCAAAGTCAGCATGAAAAATATGGACAGGTTTTTGACTTTTTTTGGTAGCCGACTTTGCGACGATTTTCTGGTCAAATCTTTTGGAGTTTGGGGGAGATTTTTGGTGGTAATTGAAGAGAACATTGTGGGCTTTCCAACGGTATCAAAATTCGACGATTTTAGTGGTTGGAAGTTTCCGAAAAGTCGTTGCAAAATCGCCCAAAAAATTTTAAAAATCTAGGCAGATTTTCCAATTTTTTGGGCGACTTTTGCGGCGATTTTTCGGTCGAATCGTTTGGAATTTGGGGGAGATTTTGGTTGGTAATTGAAGAGGAGATTGTGGGCTTTTCTACGGTATCAAAATTCGACGATTTTGGTGGCCGGAAGTGACCGAAAAAGTCTCCCAAAAAACTGAAAAATGCATGACCATTCAGTGACCGTTCCTGAAACTTTTTGTAACTTCAGTGACCGTTAGTGAAACATCCCCTAAATTTCAGTGACCGTTGGTGAAAGTCTTAAACTTCAGTGACCATTTCTGAAAGCGCCTGAAACTTGAGTGATCGTTCATGAAAGTTTTAAATTTCAGTGACCATTTTGTAATTTTCATGTAATTTCAGTGACCATTTCTGAAATTAACCCTTTTAACTATACATTTTATGAAAACTACAAAATTCATCAACTTTTCGACCATGCATTTACTCAACTTTTATCAAAAACATTAACAAACCCTTAAATATATTTGCAACACCCTCACATTATTATTATTATTATTATTATTATTATTATTATTATTTTGTCGAAATTGTTAGAGGTGGAAGTTAACCATATGTGGATTCCAACAGAACTTCGTCGTTTCGTATAACGTGAATCCTTGTATACATTTGTTGGGATACATCGATTAGGCCGCTACAGTTGTTTCCACTAAAAATACTGTCCGTTTGATTGCAAATGTGAAATTTGAATGGAAAGAAAACGAATTGTAGAGGATTAAATTGCCTAAAATTTATTTTACTGATAATTGTAATTAATTGTGTTTAATTGGTATAAATTTTCACCTGAAAAATATTTAAAATTTGGTGTCCGTTTGACTTTATTTTTCATGAAAATTGTCTATTAAATGGATAATTCTTTTACAATTGATTCTAGAATTTGTTCCAACTGTCAAAATAATAATAATAATAATAATTAAATTAAATTGCATACCAAATACCATTCGTTTGACTTTTTTTTATAAAAATTGTCCATTAAAGTGATAAAAAAATTGACCCTTAGGTCTCGAATTTGATCTTATTACCAAAACAAAAAAAAAACAAAAAAAACAGAAATTTATTTTGCCACCTAACAAGAAAATACACGTGTGTGTGAGAGAAAGAGAGAGAGGGAGGGAAAATGAATTCCATAAGAAATTTCTCCCATCAAACAAGCAAAAAGTTGAAACTTGAAAAATAAATTCTTAATTCTAGGGAAAACAAATGTCATGAAACAGGGCCTTAATGAATCAAATGGAATAAAAAAAAATGTATCAAAATAAAACTAACTATACTTCTGTTAATAGCATTTCATTTGGAGTTATTCTTGACATAAAGTCCACTAAATTGATAAAAATATTCAAATAGAAAAGATACGAAAAAATTGGGAAATATCAAGCTTATAATATAATTTTTCTTTTTCATGAAAATCAATTTCTGTCATGTGGGTGTCATTAATCGCATTCGCACCCACTTATCCATTGTGCCCATGGTTTCATCAGCATTGATAACCATTACTAGTGGTTCAACTAAAGTTTAATTGTTAGAGATGAGTTATTTTTATTTCATTTTCATTACATCTCACGTGAAAGTTAAATTAGTTAAGCTAGAAATAAAATATACATAAAACTCTTATCTCCTCAGTATCACAAGCATCTTGAACTATCCACCAAGTCAAAGAGAGGAAATGCTAAAAAAAGTTTTAAAAACAAAATAAAATTACTCTGGGCAGTTGGGAAGCATATTACCAAATCTCTACAATTAATTTAAGAACCGTGCTACTTCTAGAGAAAGAGGTTGACACCCTCCCTGACAGAACACTCACATTAGAGGAAGGGGAGCATTTTTTTTATCATTTTTTTCACACGGATCCCACGTGAATCCCACACAACATGTGAATATCTGTCAAGAATGTGTTAAACCATTTTCTGTACAAATAATTTTTCCCTAATGAAAATGATTTCCTTGTATTTAAGAAAAACATAATCACATGACCAACTTTTAAAATATATTTTTCATTAAAAAAAATGCCCAATCAAAAACTCCAAAAGTAAAAACTTGGATGAATAAAATGGCATTTTTCATGAATAATATAACCAATCGACACATCCTTAGTGTTTTAGAATATGGTCATATGGAAAGATGACCAATACAGCCAGTAATTTTCACAGGTCGATTGAGAAAGGCTTGTTAAACTCTCCTCTACTAAAACTCAAATCTCACACAAGTATTAGTCTAAACTCACAAAATAGCTATTACTAGACTAGAATAGGTAAATTGAGAAAATAAATGGATCCATCTCATTCTTAAAACTTAAACCTCTTTTCTTTTGAAAGCGAACAAATCACACTTTATTTCTCTAGATGAATCATGAACATACATAATACCAATACACCTCATTTCATATCCAAATATTCCTACATTGATACTGCAACACATTTTCAGCAGCCAAATAGACTGATCAACAACTATTTTGCAAAATCCAGAGATGAAGAGAAACACGCTAATATCCTATCATTTTGACTATCCAAGTCTTATACATCTTTAACATTATTCGAATCTGCACATTAGAAATCCCATAACAGCATAATAATACTAATGATGTGAATAAAGATAAAAATCATTTAAAATATGCATACATCATATTCATAATGTCATTGAGAAAAATACGAATTAAAAACTCTAAATGAGTTCACCTGTGCACATTCACAGTTAAGTGTGTGGGCTACAGGGGTCTAAGTGCAAAAGCATTCTCTCATGCAGCCTATGGCAATGACAATTGTTGTTAGAACACAACTAATAATCTACCCATCAACTTTAATTGAGGAAAAATGAAATATAAAGGGAGGGGAGGGGAGGGGAGGGGAGGGAAAGATACAGAGAGAGATATCTGTGCATGCCAGCATGAGAGAGAGAGAGAGAAAGAGAGAGAGAGAGAGAGAGAGAGAGAGACCAAGTCCACAATTGTATAGCAACACCATAACATACAAATACAGGAAAACTTCAAAAATCCAGAAAATTTTGGCAACCAAGAGATAATGTCAACTTCAAAATCATAAATACTATCTGAAATAAATAATCATCCTAGTATGTTAACTGCCCTCTCTATGAAAACGTCGATGCCAATTCAGTAGATTAAGATTGTCACTAAAGCATCTGGCAACCATGGACGACAAACCTCAAGAAACAAGGTTGTCATTCAGGGATAGTGAAGCAAGTTGTTCGGCTGGGCTGTTCGACTGAACATTTCTCAAAACCTCCATAGCCTCAGCAACTTTTGCCTTCAAAGCATCTGGTGATTCAAGTAAATGCAGAACTTCGGTCTGGTCCATTTCGAGAAGCATACCTGTAACTTTTGCTGCATGCTCCTGCTCCAACTGATCAACTAGAGGGTACAAGTTTTCACCCAACATCTGAACTCAAATAAAAATTACATCTAACAAGTTACACAAATAATGCACAGCCAGGTACTAAATTCAAATGATGCATCGTGTAAACTGCTTACCGTTCTCTGCTGTTCAGGTGTTGCATTTGCAAGGGCAGAAGCCAGAGCAGTGGTTGGCATAGGCTGTGCTATTGGAGCATCTCGAGGAAGCATGCTACCCATGTCGTATGGTGCAGAAACCATACCTCCAGCAACTCCGGGCATTGGACCCTCTAGCACATTCCGACCAGGAGGATAACGGTACATCCTCCCCCTAGGAATCATCTGAAATGAAAATAATAAGCATGTGCTTCTATAGTAAATTAACAGAGCAAAAGTCCAACAAAATTATATACAGACCTGTTGTTGAATCAATGGCATGGGTTGCTGAGTTTGTTGCCCAGGGCCAGCTCCTCGCCTATCACCAGGGCGCTGACCATGTTGGACCATTGGAACAAAAAAATTAGGCATAGGAGCTCCACCAGGACGCATGCCGGGAACAAGCTGCTGCTGATAACCAAATCCAGCCTAAGAAAATTTCAAGGTCAAGTTAAGTACCAACCTTCCAAAGCCGAATGTGCATCATAAATATAATCCATTTCATGGTATGCAACACCTACCCCGAGTATGCAGTCATATTTCAAGTCTACAGACAACAAGACAACATTTAAAGAAAACTAAGGATACATAAATTTTCGAGTGGAGCAATGTAGAACATTACCTACATTTGTATCCACGACAAAGGAAGAAAGAAGTGGAAATGGTGTTGGTTTGCACATCAAAGAAAGTAACAAACCAATTTATAGGAGGAACACGCAATTTCCAGGGAGAACAGAAATTGATAAGAGTGTAACACGATGAAGAGGATTTACCTGAGGAATTAAAGCAGGGGGGGCTTGCCCATAAAATAGTTGTTGTCCAATACCAGGGCCACCAGGAGGATATACTGCCATACGAGGAGCAATTGATGGCGGCATTGCAACAGGTCTCATTTGTGAGAACTGGACCTATGCAATTGAGAAAAATGTTAATAAATATTCATTGTTAGAATGTGTTTTGTAGAATAGACAGTGTAATACAGCTGGGATATGATTTTTGAAGTCAGATAATTTATAGATACTTCCTTTATAGAAATCATAAGTTACAGAGAAGTACTAACAGTCATTAAACCGAATCAATGAGAAAGAAAACAAAATCAAACAACGTAGATAACTTTTGGACTATATTTATCTCAGGCTCTCCTCCAGCTGAAAATAAAATCAAAAAATATTCTCGCATATACAGATATTAATCGAAAAACTATCATTGTGCCAACAGATATCAGGTTCTCCTCCAGCTGAAAATCAAATAAAAAAAAATTCTAGCATATACAAATATTAATCGAAAAACTATCATATTGCCAACAGATCTATCACAGCATAATTCTCTCATTACACGTCTCTAGTGACAATAGACAATATAGATGCTCTCGAACAGCATTTACCTGTAGTCTTGCTCTTCTCTCTTCTTTTCGCTGTGCAAGTGCAACGTAGAGTGGCTTACTGAGCACCATTTTGCCATTCATCTCAGAAAGCTAGACAAGAAATAATAAATTAATTAATTAATTAATCAATTTTATAATTATTCGATAAAAATGTCACCAGAAATAGCATCACCAACAACGTCAACTTACTGCACGAGAAGCTTCTTCAGGAGTTGAAAAGGCAACGAATCCAGATCCTCTGCTTATACCACCAGGATCTTGCATAACCTGCAGCACAAGAAATAACAGAAACTAATATATAATACATGCGTTTATAAGTATCACAATAAAGAGAAATAATTGAAAACTGACTTGCAATGCCTCGTCTTCAAGGAGCAAATATCAACATACCTTGTATGAAGTGATTGTACCGAACTCTGAAAATAGTTCCTTCAGTTTGTTATCATCAACGCTGTCATCCAAATTTTTTTATGTACAAGTTCACTCCTTGGTATTTATCAACTGCTTCCTTTGCACTCTGCTCAAATCGACTTTTCAGCTCCTGCTCTCTCTCAGATTTCTTCAGGGCTTTCCCAACATACCACTCCTTTTCATCAAATTTGTTTCCATCTAGAGCTTCAACAGCTTTAGCAGCATCATCTGCATTCTCAAAATTGACAAACCCAAAACCTTTTGACTTTCCATCTGCATCCCTCATGACTACAGCACTAGTAATTGTTCCATGTTCACCAAAAATGTTCTTCAAATCATCATCTGTAGTCGACTCAGCTAGATTTTTTACATAAACATTGTTGAATTTCGTCTTATTCAAAACTGATTCTCTCTCCTGCTTACGAAGGAAATGCCCAACATACACTTGCTTATCATTTAGGAGCATGCCATTTAACTTATCTATAGCACTTTTTGCCGATTCTTCATTATCATATTGTACAAACCCATAGCCCTTGGACTGACCATTCGGATCCATTGCTATCTTGCATGAAAGAATGTTCCCAAAGCTTGAAAAAGTGTCATGTAATGATTTGTGATCAATAGACTTGTCCAAATTCTGGAGAAGATAACAAGTGAAAAAGTAAAAGACAGAGGTACAAACTCAAGATTAACAATGGCAAATTATTAAATTATTGGTCAATCAACATAAATAGCTTTATGGCAACTGCAATGACACAATCAAGTTTTCCTTGACATTCCCCAGTGGAGCAGTAAGCACAATCTTGAAATATGGACCAAAATGTCGATGCTCAGTTTTAATTATGTGTCAGAGTTACTATTTGGTATAAAAAAGAGTCCACTTAACTTGAAAAAGGGGCAGAAAACCTATCAATAAATTATCAGATTTTATCACATCTATTTCTTCCAATTTGATGGTATTTTCTCCAGATTTTTCTTAAACAAATCTAGACTGCATCAGTTATTGAAATATCAGTTTTTGTCAACATCATTCTCTATCAAAATCTCAAGCATCTAAAAATCAATGTAAAATCTGTTAAATCCCAAGATTAAGTACTACTAATCCACGTGGACAATATAAGCCCAGTATGTGAACTAACAATTCAGCAGGAAATGAGTATTGAAAAGCAAAATGCAGACTATGTAGCAATGAAGAAAACAATGGTGACCATAATGGTGAATGGATTAACAATGGTCCATGGTGAGCTATTACCTTTATAAATATATTTGCAGTTCCACTTTTGCGTGTACTGGGGTCCCGATGAGAGTGCATGATTCTAATCGATTTGTTATTGAGAGGAGTGAAGTTCAACACTTCAATTGCCCTTGCCGCTGTAGACAAGTAAACAGGAAAGATATCAATACGGCAAGAATTAAACCCTTCCCTTATCGCATCATCAGCATGAAAGGGAAAACTAGAGAAGGTGCAAAGCATCGTCCAAGTATGAGTATCTCATGAAATAATTTCTAGGCAAATTTCAGAGTCACACACACTTGGGACGAAAGACCAATATAATCTCGATTCTCATCAGTTGAAACAGAAGCAACTGCTTTGTAGCATGCTCCTGTGCTCATTCTAAAATAACTAAAACTATCAGTAACCATGAAAACAGATAAAACCATCCAGAAGTCTAATGAAGGTTGACATTTTTTTTGCTCTTTGCCTTATTCCATAAGGTGTTCTCTCCAAAACAGTATGCAAAATAAATTTGCATATATATATGAGGGCCGCATCACTTCAAAGATCACCCAAAGTTGTAAATATTTTTTTCTGCACAATGTAAATTATTTCCATTATCAATTTTCAATTCAGCTGTTTATGCAATGAAGTCTTCAATTCATTGTAGTTTCACTCTTCTTTTACAAATAACCCAAAAAACTAGCATTATTCAGAAAGACTCCAAAATAAAACTTGCATTAAATGTACTTGAAGAGAAATGTGCTTCAGAGAGGCACGAGTTCCTATTCAACACAGCACATAAAAACAACCACCACCAGGTTAGATAAGCAATAACCAAAAGATTTGCTAGTTTTAGCTTCCAATAACAAAGCGGCAAAGTAAATATCAGTAAGTATATAAATCACAGATTAATCACATATATTTCAAAGCAAGATGCATAAACAAACCAATTGTATTAATAAGTTTCATGCATAAACAAATCCGTAAGTAAACGAGGACTAACCATCTTGTGGGCTGCTATAGTTAACGTAACCATAGCCGAGGCTACGACGAGTGCCAAGATCTCGACAAACCCGAACAGAAACAACCTGGCCAACCTGGTTGAACAGATCGTATAGCTGAGAGTCAGTCACATTGAAATCTAAATCCCCAACGTACAACGAAGTCGACAGAAACTGACTTGTTCCCCCACTCGGCGTCGGCGCCGGCGCCGGCACTACATTAGCCCCGTTAGCCCCCGCCACATTCTGGTGTTGCACTTGAATCTGAGCCATTTCTTCAAAAAATCCTTAACCCTAATTTTTCAACAAAAAATTACTTTTTAGGGAAAAAAAATATCTGTCCCCTCTCTGATCTGGTTTTACTAAAAATGTAACCAGGAAAAAAACAGAATGGTAAAAAGAATTATGAATTTTACGGCATTTCTATGGAAAATTGAGGAGCCTGAAGGATAAAAGGGGAAAATTTTCTGAATTTTTTTTTCCTTTGGGAGGGCAGGGATAAGTGCACTGCAGTCGGCAAAGAAAGAAACTGCGAGATTTATATATGAAATTGCGTGCTAAAAAGAAACCCTAATTGGAGATGGACGCTGAAATGTACACCGTTAGATGAGAATTTGGGGATGGGTATAGATTGTATAATATGAGGCCACGTGTACCATGCTCACGCTTGTCGTGACGTGGTCAAATGTATAGACGGATATGCGGCTCGAGCTGTCATTGGTTCTCCGTTTGGCAAGCTTGATAAAAATAAAAGAATAATGTTTTTTTACCATAGCCGTCGACCCGTTGGGTGACAGAATGAGGTTGAAAAGAGATGAAAAAAAAATTGAAAAATCAAGAAAGCTAACGGGTTATAAATCGAAACAGGGTCAAGCCCATTTAGAACCCAATTCTTGTAAATAAGGCAGACAAACCCATTTCAATAAAACATTTTGGCGCGACTTCATCACTAAAATTCATCTGGAGAACCCCTTCAGCCTCCGACCAAGAACAGGGAGAACGCCGCCTTTCTTCCACCAACCGGAATCCATATTAGTCGGCCACTCCAATCTCCAACGAAGAAGCTATTTATGGTACCTCAAACATCTTAAATCAGAAATAACCGGAAACAAATCAGCTTCGAAGATGGCCAAAAAAGGTATTCTTACGCATTGCTTAATTTTTTGCCTTGTTATTGTTGAAGTCATATCATTAGGCTTTAGTATAAAAGATTAATACAGAGTTTGAAGCTTTTAAATGATTTTTATGATATCTTACTAATTAGGGTAAATGCTTGTGAATATGATTATTTGACCTACCGTAATCACCAAGGCAGAATTTGATGAGTGATGAAGTATATGTTTGTGTGGTTGTGTGAGAAAGTTCCTCTGTGGAGCATAAGAAAGCACATTTTGTATATTCCTTATTTTTCCTAGCCATTAGAGCAAAATCTATGTTCCTGTAATAACTGACCTCAAATGTTGAAATTTAAGTTTCAATTGTTGTGTTATAAATTATTTCATTGTCATCTACTAGATGCTTTAATGCAATTGGGGCTTTCTATTGTAGGGAAAGAAGTTTCGAAATACGTGGATGACATTACTTTGGTGGAGTCTGATAACGTTAATGTTATTGACAATATGAATTTAATGGACAATGATATATTAGGAGGAGATGTTGCGAAGGTGCCTCAGGTGGGTATGAAGTTAGTTACGGTATATAATTTTCATTCGTTGGATATTTATACGATTTACTTACAATTTTATTTGTATAGGGTGGAAACCAAAGTTTAGAATTCACGCAAAATTTACATACCTCCAGTTGGATGCATCCATCTTCAACCAATCCGATGTTGAATCCACAAGGTAAAGTAGTGCTTAAATAGAACATACAACTTAGTACTCTAGATACCAAGTTATAAATTTATGTGGCTATGGATACAGGTTGGGGCATACAACCGGCAAATGATGGCGTTGGCAGTGGAAGAATAACTTTGAATTTGCATGAGGTTTGAGATAGCAATGCACTTGCAAATGTTGGAGCTTCTTTGACATTAGGTTCATTGCCAAATAGTAACGCACATGTTTGGTTTTCTTGAATTTTTGCATATGTACCCGTTCATTACCAGATAGTAATTCTATGGACCTGAAAATGGGGTTGGGTTGGTAGAATGGTTTACTGATGGTTTGGATTGAGAAGGAAAATATCTTACTGGTAGAGAGAAATTGGTTTGAGCTGCTGAAGGGGGGATCTATTTTTTGAAGAAATCACTTTTTATCATGGGCATAGTCAACCTGTGTAATAGCTGCTGTGGCTTGTAATAGTCAACATATATTTGTCTTTATATATGGAGCAAGGTCTCATCAGCCTATTCCAACTCTTGGTGGATCAATATGATGGATTAATCATCAATTTGAAATCTACTATGCAGTTATCATTTGTCGACAAGATACATCAAAACAGACATGAAACATGGAACATCGTGTATAATCTTGCAAACCCAGTATATTAGACACCGCCAAGTCAAGAATATGCAAAGAGTAAGTTATATACATATATATACTAAAGTTCTTGCAATAGAAGTTGCCAATCCACCATTTCCATTTTCCAAATTCAAAGGAGTAAATTGAATAAAGAACAAATAATACTGATGGCCAATACTTAAGCACTTGCTCTTCCATTGCGTATTTTCACCGTCAAAGAAATCTCAACTTCATTTTCATCAGTTAGGCGGCATCGTGCTGCAAACAAGCCAAATAACTCTTCAGCAGCTGCATTCGCCACATTAAATTGTGAGCCTCAAAGTCAAATTCTGTAATGAAGAACTAATGGCAGATAGGCTGGCATTCATATCTTAAAGTAGGGGATAGTTGAGAAAAGTAAATAAGTTGTCCAATTATGGAACAAGAAGATGCATAAGAAAATGTCAAAGAACTCTAATGAGTTTAGAGTAAGCTTGCTACTGCTAAAAAATATAAAACCGCATTGTTGGCTCTATATCGCGATAATTTTGGAATCACGGGCAACTAACAAAAGAACATTACGCATTAATAAGTCAGAATTTGGGAATTTTCTCAACTAAGAGTGGTTGCGACTTCGACGCTGTAGTGAGCGAAAATGGGTGAAAATATCTTACACGGATTCATACCTAATTTCTCTGCAGGTCGTATGGGCGAAAATGGGGGGTTGCGACTTCGACGCTATAGCAGTGAGCGAACTTTTCATAAATCCAAATATTGAACGAAAAATTTATATACAAATCCAATAGATTCGAAATATCTTACAATGGCATCTCTTGCAGATGGAGAAGATGGGTGAAGTTGCGCCAAATGGAGAAGCCGAGTAAAATTTCGCCGTAGAACACTATCGAGGATTTCCTGGAAAACGGGGGGAAAAATAGGGCAAGTGCTCAATCGGGTTCAGAAGGTGGATGAAACGGGTTTAAATTATTGGGCCGGTTTTGATGATTTCAAATTTCAAAATGAATCCTGGCGTCCACATCATTCTGTCAAAACTGGTTTTGGCAAAAGGGTTATTTGTACCATCGGTCCCAACTTGACGACACCTATGTCCTTGTCAAATACTACGTTTAGCTCTTCCAACTAAATTTTGGTGCAGGATATTCCTAAATGGATGGGAAAATGTCAAATATTTTATTGAGTCTCCGTTTGATTCTTATTTTTCCTTCATAAAAATAAAAAAATATGATCATTATTTATCGCATTCAGCCACTATTTTTTACTTTACATCTCTTGTGAGGGGTTCATAACAACTATATTTTTCATTCTCATTTTATATATAATGTGTATCAAACAGGACCTGAATTGTCGCCTGCATGCATGTGATTCCTAATGACTTGTTATTTTTGTCAATGGTAATGCTATGTGTACATAATGGTATATACAATGAAGAGAAATTCACATACAGTCAAATTTTCGTAGGCTCCCTTCATGTGAGGGGATGTAACCCCGTCTATAATCCTTGAAGTGTAAATGTAACATTTTTCTTTTGTCAATCCTTCATTTTATTAAACAACAAATTTAAATAGAAAAGACATTTATTTTATAAACAATGAGATATCAACATGTCCTCTTCATCTACTATCATCATTGGGGAAGTACTCCATCCACATTGGATAATCCACAGCAACGCTCGTAGGTATATTATAAAAAATTTCACAATTCCAAATTCTTTACTTTTTATCATTTCAAATTAAGATGGAAGACTTAAGTAGATGGAGTTGCGTATAGTGATTGACTGAACCTAAAAATATATTAATAGAAAAGAATTTGGTGGATCCCAAATGTACATGTTGTTGAGTCGATTTTTACTAATTTGATTCGCCACCCACCAGTTCCAATTGTTATCATCTTATTTCAATCAGATAATAGTGACATCTTCAAGACAATGAAGAAGACAACGATTTTTAAATGAAGATGCGAAAGAGAATAGCACTCTGGAGGTAGAGTCTAGGTTTCATTTGGACTGGTTGGATTAAGAACAAGTGCTATGAAGTCATCCACGACTACAAGATCTAAAATAGAATATACACATACGTTTTTGAGTTTTGAATTCGATGTGGTTGGAGTATTTCTTGTCAATTTTTCCTCTTGTTTCTTTTATCTTAAACATTTCACTTGAAATGTCTCACGTTCTTTTCATTTTTGTACCCTCGGTATGGTGAACACAAATCTAGTCTCGAAGAAATTAGATGTAGATTCAATCCAAAGGTTGGTATGTCCCTACTAATATGAAGATTCTCTTTATATTATTGCTCTGATAGTATATGTCAACGACATACCTAACAATCAAATGCTTTTATCCATAAATAATATATATTTGATTCAATCCTTGAATCAAGTGAAGGTGGGAGGTAGCGAAGACAAGTTGATTTCCCTTTTTATTTTTATTTATTTTTTTGCGTTTGTTTTTATTTGTTGTACAATAAAATAATTTTTTTTTTTTTTTTCACAAAAATGTTATTAAAATATGATGGATTGACGAAAATAACATGCCAGTAGTGATAATTTGCATAAAATTGATAATATGGAGAGTTAAATGCCAAACTAATAGAATGGAAACCAAATGCAGAAATTAGTATACTTTGGGGACGGCATGTGCAAATTCTAAAAATAAAAAATTATTTTTAGTATATATTTTTTCAGTCCCATTCTCCTGCGCACGGCGCGTAAGAGAATGGGGTGCGCTTTGCTTTGCATGCATGCATGGCAAAGCACACTCAAACACGCAAGGTCTGGCCGTAGGCCTTACGTGTTTAAATATATGTGGTCAGTCTGGCGGCTGACAACATATATTTTATTATTTTGTTAATTTTTTTTGTCCTTTAATTGTTTTGTTTAGTCCCTGTTTGATAGTCATTTTTTTCAAAATACATTTTTCTCTCTTCTTTTTAACCACACATTTTTCAATAAAATAATATTACACACAAATCCAAAACTTTTCCTTAATTTTTACCATACATTTTCCATCAATCAACTATTCAAAAATGTATTTTTCTCCCCAAAATTGGCTACCAAACAGGGACTTAGTACTTTTATATTTTAGTCTTTTTGTAATGTATTATTTTAGTCTTTTATTTTGCATTAATAATTTTTAATATAAGTATATTACATTTTTTATATTAATAATAACACCGCAAATTTCATATGATATTTGTACTAACATTGCAACACATTCAAACAAAATAAAATAAACATTGCATAAATTAGATAAATTTTCTTCAAATTTAATTCGAACGAGTACAACAATAAGTGATTTAATGGTCGTCATCATCGTCAAACCCATGAAATGCACCATAATCACTGTTAGTAATACTAGTGTACCTATTTTCCTGAGTATCGTCCCAAGAGTATTGTGGATGATACGATTCGTCCACCAGCTGACTCCTAAAAGTGTTTAACATACAATAAATATAAGTATAAGTATAGTAGAACATAAAACAAAATAATGGCAACAGTTAATAGTCGTCGATCAACTAACCTCAACTGTAATGTCGGACAAATTCTTTTGTTATGTCCATTACGATCATAAACACGACAATTTCTCTTCTACTAAGACATGGCTATTTCTTTGGATGACTTCCATATCTTCCCGCACCCTTTTATCCTAACCGAAGTAAGATCAACCACGAGTTGGGCACATTCGCTGCTCTTGCTGATAACCCTACTGATTCCCACATCTCCACCATTATCCATAGCTTTTACCTGTATTTTCAAGTTCTGAAATCCATCCATTATTAACGTCGTACGAGCGTCAGTCAAAGCACCTTCGTCCAACAATTCTACTACCGTGTGTGACAGCATCCCAGGTCAAGAAATAAATGATTGACCACCCATTGAGGTCGTCGTTGGTTCAAAGATTGGAGTTGTTTTTGCATTTTACACCCACCGACCTACAATGTACTGATCTGGTAATAACATCACCTGTTTCCTAAGCATAAATGCGAGCATGTGACGACATGGATATCCTTCAAACTCAAATGTTTTGCAGGCATGCTATGAAGTCAATTGCCCTAAAGTAGGTCAGCTCACGTTGACGATGATGTGTTTTTCCGGTATCAAAACGCGTTACAATAGACGTTTTGATTTTCTTGAGAAAACGTAGTAGCTACTCTGAACTAATTTCTCTTGGAACAACAAGAAAATTGTCTTTGTATAAATACGTGTCATTTGAGTTTCCATGACAAATGTTGTTATCGTACGAGGCACCTCGTTCAAGTCAGTGTGGTTGGCAACCAATTCGCTATGTCGCTGGTGAGCCAGAGCACTGCTAAACTATGTGATAAAATCCATTAATGTATTCGTCTTATTGACATATCTTTTGAAGAACGCGTGGTTGCTTTCTGATCGTTGACTACTTGACATCCCGGCAGAAAATATATGCTTCACATACGCAGGTACCCAACGACTTCGTATTTCATACATGTTGACAAGCTATTCATTATCACCAAGATCAGTAGTTTCCATCATATCAGCCTAACGGGATTCAAACTCCTCTGAAGACTCCAACTGCTTAATAATATTCACCAAGCCGTGGTATAATTCCTTGTACAGCACATGACTCATATTCTCTGAGAACTTGTTTAGAATATGCCACAGACAGAACCTATGAATTGTGTTATGAAAAACATCATCAACTGCTCTAGCAATGACAGCATCTTGATCAGTATTAACACCCCGGGGGTCCGTTGGGTGAGCATTGCTTCGACGAACTTCAAAAACAACCAAATAAATTAATCGATCTTTTCATCACTCAATAAGTTACATTCGAAAACAGTAGTTTGTCGATGATGATTTACTCCAACTAATGGTGCAAACACCATTGAATACTTATTTGTGTTATATGTTGTGTCGAAAACGGCAGTATCTCCGAAGTAAACATAAGAACTCATGGACTCTGCATCAACCCAGAAACAATGAGCAAACACACCATCCTCGTCAGTCTCATAGGCGTTGTAGAAGCTAGGACTCCTTTTTTCCGACTCAAAATGCGCAATCAATGTTTCTGCATCACGTCCAATGGCTTCTCATCGCCGATCTCGTCGATAGTTCCTGATATCTTACTCATTATAGCCCAATGAAGAAGGCCCACCAGCATCTATTTTCATAAGTCCGATCTGTTGATAGCTAGGAATATTAGCTTATGAAAATTGGTCAACAAGTGCTTTTTTGGTTTGAGAAACATGCCGATGTGAGCGTAGTAGGTGCATTTTGCTTGGTGTAGATAGTGCATGATTGTGCCCCTCGACAAAATGGCTTACAACCCACATAGACGTTGTCTGATGTTTTACAACTGTTAACTTTGCGTCACATCCACAACGTGAGTTCCCACGCTTTCATTCACCAGAACGGGCCACCAAATTTTTGAGTTTCATTTGGTATGACTCATCTTTTTGACATTGTTTAAAGCAAACATACGACTTTCAGACAATCTCATTTATCTGTGGATTCTTTCGGCTACTACCAATACGTATGCTAAAATGGGCTAATTTCGCATACTCATTGTAAAAATTATACACATCTTCAAGCGTTTGAAATTCTTGCCCGAATATCGGAATCGCACCAACATTCACTTGTGGAATAAATACATTGTCATCCATTTCCATTCCTAAAAATTAATATGAAAAATTATTTAGTTTGTGAAATAATTTAAACATTGACATGTTTAAAACTTACTATAATTATAACAAAAATAAAAATAAAATTATGTTACGAAATTAAACAAATTAAAAATGTACATTTATATATAACACAACACATTTAAGAAAAATAAGAGAAAAATACTTACTAGAAAATTCAATAGAAAGATATAAACAAGTCTCAGAAAATAATTGTGAAGTGTATACGTTTGAAATTCTTGCCCGAATATCAGAATCGCACCAACATTCACTTGTGAAATAAATACATTGTCATCCATTTCCATTCCTAAAAATTAATATGAAAAATTATTTAGTTTATGAAATAATTTAAACATTGACATGTTTAAAACTTACTATAATTATAACAAAAATAAAATTAAAATCATGTTACGAAATTAAATAAATTAAAAATGTACATTTATATATAACACAACACATTTAAGAAAAATAAGAGAAAAAGACTTACTAGAAAATTCAAAAGAAAGATATAAACAAGCCTCAGAAAATAATTGTGAAGTGTATATGAATAGAGTGTTTTTCTTTCTGCATATCAATTGTGCAATGTATATGAAGTATGAAACGAAACCCGTATTTTATAGGCAAGGAACTAACAAAAGACCAAAAAAAAAAAAAAAAAAAAGACTGACAACATATATTTAACACGGCCTACCAGACTGACAACATATATTTAACACGCAAGGCCTGCCAGGCCTTGCGTGTTAAATTAGCTATGCCTTGCGTGCTAAGTCCTTATTTGGTAGCCAATTTTGGGGAGAAAATGTAGTTTTGAATAGTTGATTGATGGAGAATGTGTGGTTAAAAATTAAGAAAAAATTTTGGATTTGCGCATAATATTATTTTATTGAAAAATGTGTGGTTAAAAAGAAGAGCGAAAAATGCATTTTGAAAAAAATGACTACCAAACAGGGGCTAAACAAAATAATTAAAGGATAAAAAAATTAAAATAATAAAATATATGTCATCAGCCGCCAGGCTGACAACATATATTTAAACACGTAAGGCTTACTGTCAGACCTTTCGTGTTTAAGTGTGTTTTGCCTTGCATGCAAGGCAAAGCGCACCACATTCTCCTGCTCGTCGCGCGTATGAGAATGGGACTGTATGTTTTTTACTTTTGTTTAAATAAAAATGGATTATATATATTATTATATGCAAATTCTCTAAATAAAAAGTTATTTTTAGTATATGTTTTTTTTTCTCTTGTTTAAATAAAAATGGATTATATATATATATATATATATATATATATATATTACTATATTGACACTTTTATTTTCTCTTTTGTTGTAATAAAAATGGATTATATATTTTGACTCTAATTTTTATTTTACTATCAAGAAAGTTATTTCACATTTTTCATCTTTGAGTAATAATAAAATTATTTATTTGAAAACTTACTTTTTTACTTTAAACTTCTTTTACTGAACCAAACATGAATCTATTGTTGGTACACGTACATTCTATGATCATATAACAATTTCCTATTTTTTTTTTAACAATATATTATTTTGAAAAAAAAATTCATTTGAAAAATCTCTTCCAAACAAACGGTAAAACGAAAAAGCAAACTGAATTTATTTATGATTGTACGTCTAAGTATTGTAAAATCAAGCTATCTAGTTAAGCTTCTTCGATGAATTCATTACACAATATTCTATTTTGACTCACCAGATCAGTTTCATAGTTGACTACCACAGACCATTAATAGGGCACACCCACGCAGAGGATGCATTCTGAGGGGTAGGACAGCAATCTATAGTGAATTAGATAAAAAATTTATTTTATTAAGTAATTGAGCTTTTAGTTGTAGTTTTAGTTTTGTAGAAATTTTGTTGAGTCTACCATTTTTGTTTGTGTATTACTCACGGGGTGATGAAATGATGAATTAAGTTCCTCAATTATAGTTTATATCAAACATTCCATAGTATTTCACTAAAGACTGGTCAAACCCACGAAGTACCTATCCCAATGCAACAACTTTTTACTAAATCTTTTTGTTAGTATCTACATAATGTGTAACATTAATTTCTATTTATTTGGAGGATTGTTGAAAATTTTATTATTTAATAAGTTTTTCTGACCAACTTTTGATCAATTAGTTAGGGGGTCCCATTGGTCGGATATAAAATTCCTTTGACCAATTAACACAATATATTTATTTTCTCACAACCAATTTCGGTTGAGTTAGAAATGAAGAGCAAAGTAAGCCACTTAAAACTTGGAATAGTTAGAATTAGAAATTGGTGAAAAAATGAATGAGCGTCTATCACATGTTCGAAATTAGAAGCATTATATTCACTTTTAAATCATTGTCCATTGTCGATGACCTTGACACATTTTTTTTCCTACCCTTGGAGTAGAGTGGGATATAGGCATCTTTTGAAGAGTTTTCAATTTACATGGTCTATGAAATTCCTCAATGTGAAGAAGAATAAGGAGATGGAGGTCAGTTACACAGTTCACGATTTTTCTATTGCCATGTAGGTACGAAATACAGTTTCTATATTATGTTTTCCTTTTCTCAAAAATATATATATACTGTCTTGAAGATAAACGAATTGATATTGATTTTCTGCTGCGACAGATATGGGCGTATGAGGCAGTGTCAGAAATTGGCCAATGATTTGGTCAGAGGGTTGGTGAATAGTCGCCACCGCTCATTTGATAGATTTCTACCAAACAACCGCAGCAACGTATGTACGATGCGTTCAAAAACATACATGTACTTGACCCTCTTCACCCTATTCTACTACCATTTTATTTATGGACTGCGTTGACTACACTCCCAATGACTATGAGTTAATGTTTTCGCAGGTGCACGTGCATGCCACGCACTGTCCCATGGAAGTTGAGCGTGATCAACCCTTCGAAGACTGTCTTGTGCCTGCGTTGGACTAGTTAGCCAGGAATAGTGTCACTCCACAGTTCGACGCAAAGCCACAATGTAGAGGTAATAACCAGTTTGTGGCGCTAGAAGGCCCCGAAGAAGAGTCTGGTGAAGGCTATGCCAACGATGTGACGTCCAGTAGTGAGGAGCTCGAGGGCACATCGGGTACGCATGGTAACAGGGCAAGCGCTGAAAGTGACGTTACTGGTGATGCGTCCAGGGACGGTGACAGTGGTGACAGTAGTGGCGAGAGTGGGGACAACTAGCATGCCCGCGGAGGGTGTCTTGGTGCGTTTCCCACGTCTCACGATGGTAGGCCCTCGCCGGCACGACGACAATTTTCAAATCAAAGAAAAACCCTCAGCAGATCGGATGTTGAGGACTTGTTGTTCGATCATTGTGCGCTCACCGGGATGTGGCTCCGCACCGTAAAGCTTGAAGTCATTCAACATGTGACCGATGAGTTCACAAGATTTAGGGACTTCATATCTACTCGCCTACCCCCATCCAGACAGGTGAGCAGTGCCCGTGAAAAACTCGAGTCGGGCTCGGCTCGCGCCTCGAAAACGCCGAGCCCCATTTTGGGACGTTGGCTCGAGCTAAGGCCGGCCCGTGTGGCTTGCTGGGCCACACAGACCAACCCGCCTATAGCTGCCTATTGAGTTATAGCTGTCTCAATAGGAAGCTCTATTGTACAAATATGTACTGTTGAGGTAATTATTGTACTAGTTTTTACTTCGAATTTGACAATTCATATAACAAATTTGAAAATTCAATTTTGAAATGGCTATTTTTTTTTGTTATAAATAAGAGTTAAATTTTAGTTTTTCATATCAATTTTCTTCAATCAATTTTAAGTTGTAGTATCATAATTTCAACTTCAATCTCCAATTTCTTTACTCTAATATTCACTTTCTTAATATTCTAAATTGTTTGCTCTAATATTCAATTTCTTTGTTCAATTATTCTAGTTTCAACTTCAATAAGTGTTTTTTACTATAATAACCATTAAATATAGATGAATTTCACTAGTAATGAGATTAATCATCTTATGGGCAGTTCGAGTGCTCCAACTCCAGCTATCTACGAATATGCATCTTAAAATTTTCCTATTGATTTGGAGGATATCAAAAAGGAAGAAGTACTCGAGACAAAGAGGTCGAAAAAAGAATCCTCGGATCGTTGACAAAATATGAGATGTAAAAAGTTGGTGTTCAAAATAGAGCTGATATTTGGAAAGCATGTTGCAATTACTGTAGCAAAGAACTTAGTTGGAAGCTTGGTTCAAGCACAACTCATTTGAATAGGTACATATTAAGGAGTTGCAAAGCGAAATCAATCGGTAACGACCCGAAATAGACCGAACTAGTGTTTGGTGGTTCTAGTCATACTCTTTCCACCTTTGTATATTCACAAGAAAGATTTCATGAATGAATACTGCATACGTGGCTACAGCAGAGATGCTGCTTACGATGATAGAATCAACCCACTTTACCCGACTCGTGCAGTAGTATCTCCAACCCAGGTATACTCCTTATTGTAGAAATACTCTTCGTTCAGATGTTATAAAATTATATATAATAAAAGAAAACAAACTGCTATTGAACAACTAAAAACTTTTAATAGTGTTACATCGTTTACCTCTGATTTATGGGTCGGTGATAATAAAAAAAGTTATATTGCTGCTATGGCTCATTACATTGATCACCTGTAGATTCCACATAAAAGAATTATTGCATTCAAATGTATAGAATATCCTCATAATGCCGCTAATATATACATGGTTTTAAAAGATATTATACAAGAATATGGTATACAAGATATGGTTCGAATTTTCACTTTTGATAATGCTATTGTGAACAAACGTGTTAGCGAAAAATTTATTAATGAGTTTAACCCTTCATTTGGAAGTTTATTTTTTCATCAACGTTGTGTATGTCACATTATCAACTTGATTGTAAAAGATGGATTAGAACATATAAAATCACCTTTAAATAAAATTAGACAATCAATAAATTTTATTAGTGTGTCACCGTCAAGAAAACAAGCATTTAATAGTTTGTGTGCAGAATATGACTTACAAGAGAAATCAATTGTATTTGATATAACACATAGATGGAACTCTGCATATCTTATGTTACATTCATGTGAAAATTATGATAAAATTATTTCGCTATATTATAACGGTAGGCATGCATATAGACCCGAACATAATTTGGAAGATTGGGAATGGTCTATTGCATTTTATGTGAAGAAATTCTTAAAACGTTTTTTCGACGCTATAAAGGAATGTAGCAGCGTTTATTACCCTACATCATCACTTGTTTTATATCATTTTTTTATATTTCACAAGCATTTCATAAATATAGGAGTTGTCATTGTTTGTTGATGTAGTCCAATCTATGGAGTTAAAATTTCGTAAATATTGAGACGAATTGTCATCTTTATTTATTTTAGTTTCGGTGATGGATCTTCGACTTAATGTGAATGTCACAAAAACTACTATAAAAGGGATTTCTAATTTCATGAATTTGAAATTATCACATGTATATATAGAATCTACATTATGTGAAATGTATAACTATTACGCTGAAAAAAGAAGGTCATGGCAGCCTACTTCCTAAAGTTCTTCTTCAAGAAATATTTCAACAAATTTAGAAAGTTTATGGAATTATTTCGACACTAATACAAGTGTTCCTTCATTTAGTTCTAGTTCATCAATATCCAGAGTGATAGATGTTAGTGGCACAAATCTTGAAATTTCATCTAAGTTAGCTAGTACATGTACGTAGACATTCGTATTGTGTTAAACCCAGAAGAATTAAAAGAATTTAGTTTTTTTTTTATCATGGTCGGGGTGTAATGAAAGGAAATATCCAATTGTATCAAAAATTGCACGTAATCTACTAACACCTCCGGTGTCTACGGTGGCATCAGAGGTTGGATTTAGTTTAGGTGATTGAGTTTTATCAGAAGAACGATCAAAACTAAAAGAAGATATATTGGAGCCTTTAATATGTTTGAAGGACTAGGAATGTACGGAAGTACGTACTCAAAAAGTTGATAGTATAATGGCCGACGAATTGTAGCAGATCCAAACATAAGATATTGTAAGTTTTTAAATTAATTAATGTAAAAAAAATATAATTTTTTAATTTATTTGTTTCAAGAATAATTGTACACGAAATATTTTATTCGTGTACAATTTTAACTCCACCTACATTGATTGTAGTCAGTCCCAAGCCCAAAAAAGGAGGAGAGTTGTAACTTTTATTAAATTGCAAAAGTTATTAAAAAATGTTAAGAGTAGTATAGCATAAGTTGTATTTAATTATTGCCATTCTTGACCTTAAACTTTATTCCATTAATGTGCTAATATCATGACACGAAAAAACAAAAAAAAAAGGGGCTGGAATTTTTTCGCCAAGCTTTTGTTCAGCAAAGCTTAGTTCATTTTACTCGGGCCGAGCCTGAGCCTTAAGTTTCGGCTCGCGAGTCGGCTCGACTCAACTCGTTGACATCCCTAAGTGACAATGACCTGTGTCAGGATGACTTACATAAAGCCGTACACGGAGGAGACGTGTTTCCGTTCCCGGCTGACCACGAATGTCCACAGCCCAGTGTGCACGTAGATGTGACAGATATGTGCATTCATTTGTAGGATTACACAATTTTGTTTCATGTAATCTCATTTGGTATGTTATTGGTTTAATTTTTTGCACATGGTTTAGGCATTGAAAGGTGCCCGGATGAACATGACGGTCCGTTGGCCGGTGGGCTATATGACGTGAATCGTATGACTTACCCGTTACTGATCACACAATTTTTTGTTGACGGCGAATCCTCATTGTTTCATTATGGTATCTTGCAGACGATGGAGCAGTCATGAACCCCGGACAGTCATGCGAGGACAACGACGAAATCCCTTCAATTTTTCGGCGCACTAGAGCAAGATGGTAAGTCGACGTAAAGAACTTGTTCTTATAATGATAGAAATTCTATGAAAATACTAAATCTTCGTATTTCGACTCATATTAATCACATACAGGCCATGCGACAGAGTTTTCGGTTGAGGCCACTTTTCCCAATGAACATCGGGATGTTGTCAGCACAAAGAAGAAGTGATCGGCACGCCTTCGACGTCTTGCAGCATCTACTAGGACTTCATACACCAGGAGAATGGGAAAGCGAACGAAGAAATAGGTGAGTTGATGTTTACATAATAGATTTTTGTTTGTTGATTAGTTGTGTACACAGCGCCATCAATACTTAATTGACCATGAGTTTAGGATCACATGCAATTCAAATTTAATATATAAGAATGAATTGTGATAAGGCTGCCACCATCATTGGTATATATATTTCTTACGAAGTCTGATAGCCAAAGCTTTATTTATCCTTTGTTTGAGATAGTCATTGACTACCTTGGGGTGAGGCTACAAGAACCTTGATAGTCTTAAATATATTAATATTTTTAAACATGTCGAGCGTGTGTGTCAATGACATTAGGCATCGATTGTACGAAATTTGAAGATCGTGAAAAAAGAATTTTTTTTTTTGGAAATCGGGATTTTGCTCAAATATTGGAGTTTCCCATATAAATTTGCATGTTATGTTTGTTAATATATTTATACTTTATGCTATCTAAATGATTCTTTAACAAGGACCTGCCTAAATATAGGAATTAGAACTCAATTCCCAACAATATGTAAACTAAAATTTAGTTATACTCTTAACAATAATAGTGATGTAAGCAAGTTTTAATCTTTACAAAATATATATTATACAGATCAATCGATATTTTAAATCAACTATGAATTAAGCAATATTCACTTAATTTAATGAGGAAATTTCAAGAAATGTCAATTTTGACACGTCCATTTGCAAAAATGTCCACCATTGCAAAAATGTCCATTTTGAAATAATTTAGACCAAAATACATTTGTTAACAATTTATAATTCCACACTAATCCCAAAAATGGACATTTTTGCAAAATATTATTCTTGACATTTCAAATGTAGAGAATTGTCATGTTCGAAATGAAATGTCATTCTAGACAAATGAAGTGTCAAGAACAACATTTGAAATGTCGAGAATATTATTTTAATGTAATTTATCATGAAAGTATTTCTCGAAATTCGTGACAAATTGAAAAAAAATCAAATGTCGAGAACGACATTTAAAGTGTCGAGAATATCATTAAGGGCATAATAGACAATTTGGTACATTTTTTAAAAGTGTGGACATTTTTAATTCACCCCCTTAATTTTAGACATTTTTGAAAATACCTCTAATTTAATTTAACACGCTGACTTGGTTTAAATATATACTTTTTTCGAATTGTATACACTTATTTTTTTTTTATTGCAAAAGAAAAATTTATATACTTTGCTATAAAAATGGAATTATCGCTCTAATAATTTTCATGGGCTTGAGCAGATAGACAAGCCATACATGTCAATTTGGTGGCCGTTTTGCTACTTACATGTGTACATATTTAGGGCTGGTGAAGTTTATCGAGCAGAGGGAAGCAATGAAACAGACGGAACAGTTGATTCCTTTATTAATTCGTAACATTAGCGTCGGATATCCATTTCAATTTTTTGATTTCTAAAATAGTGTACTAACGAACTTGTTGGACATGTGTTTCGATTTGATGACCAATCAATTTTTGTGCTTGTGATTTGTGGAGGTTCCAACTGAGCACTTATGCGGTTAAAGTACGACAAGTTTGAACACATTCTGCATATGTGCTCGTTATAATAAAATGTGTCGATTTCAGATTCATTGTGTATTGTGCCTAAAATTTGTTGGAATGTTAGATTTATAAGAAGACTAACCTACAATTTTCATTTTGATTTTTTTCTATTTCGAAAATTACAAGGAAATACCTTTGAATGTAATGAGGACCATGGTACTAACAAATTATAGGGCATCCATGAATCTTAAGATACGTTTTTGATAAACTGTAATTAATATAAATGGTAGAAATGTGATTGATAGTACAACTTGTGTAGATTTACAACAGAAGGCATCAAAACAATTGTCTCTCAATTTATGGATACTGAAACCATCACACCAATGGTCCATAAAAAATATATGTATGTGTTGTATTCAGTTTGGTGGTTGGGTGCTAAATGACAATTAATGCTTCCTTCCAAGAATTGTGCTATAAGTAGCATAACATCTGCTACCAGGGTGACTTACACTTTCATACTTCATATAGTTTGTGAGACCATCAGCTTCTCAAATTCCTCCATTTTCACACTACACGAAGTCCCTTGAGCATAATGAGTTCGTCAACGGGAAGTAATGAAATGTTCGACCTGAACGAGCATCCGCCAATGCCCGGTTCTT
This sequence comes from Osmanthus fragrans, assembly GCA_019395295.1. Lineage (NCBI taxonomy): Eukaryota > Viridiplantae > Streptophyta > Magnoliopsida > Lamiales > Oleaceae > Osmanthus > Osmanthus fragrans. The sequence goes on from CM033352.1 coordinate 14,666,165, forward strand.
CCCCAATATGTCCCATATATATCTTCAGACGATGAGAAAGTGGAACCTCCAAGTGCTATGAGAGACCTTTCCGTTGTTCATTTTCCGAACTTAGACGATGCTGTAAGTGAAGAGTCAAAGTTACCGAGAGCTGTGGTCGACGCTTTGGTCAAGTTTGTGGTCCGCATGAGGATGAATTCGATGATAAATGGTGGTTGGAGATCATCCAAAGTCCTGAAGTAATAGTCATATGCTCGGGCAATTCAGATAACGACGCCGTTTAGAAGGCTCAAGCGTCGAGACAAATGAAGTCACACATGTATATAATCTATGATAGAAGTCCTGTACAGTACTTTTTTTTGTCCGGGATGAATCTGGTGACGTATTGACCAAATGCTTAACAAGCACGAAGTCTTTTGTCTTTCAAGCGTAGTGGAATTTAGCCCGACGTACCAAATGTCGAGAATTACAGAACTTGTCTGTCAGGATATTATGTAATATTTTGTCTAGGTTCTACTATATTGCTTGTCAACATGTGCACATCTTGCAACGTGTGGAAACTTGTACCTGAATGATAACGATGTTGATAAGCATGGATAAATGCCCGAGTAGACGAAACACTTGACTAAATGAAAACTGTATTGGAACATGAAAAACATACATGTAATGGAACGTGTAGCGCAAAACATAATGAATATTGTATCGAAACATGAAAAACATCCAGTAAATGGAACATGTAACATAATGGAAGCTGTAATGAAACATGTTACTCACAACTATAATGGAACATGTTACATACAACGTCAAACTTGTTTGAATATAAATATAGAACTTGTGTTGTTGAACCTCTGTATTAAGTTCTTTTCCATATGCCAGATACAACATCCACGGTGAGACAAAGGAAATAGACGAGCAATGCTTTTTCAATACTATTTTTCTTGTTCGAAACGAAAACGAGTTCATCTGAGTCACCTATAAGATCTTTCAAGTTCGACAGAAACCACATCCATGACTTATTTGTTTCGGCATCCACGATCCTCCATGCTAAGGGGTAAATTTATTTGTTAGCATCTTGGGCAGTTGCCAGTGGCAGTGTACCTTTGTATGGACCTTTCAAGTGACTACCATCAACACAAATAACGGGTCTCAAGGAGTGCAAGTAACCACGAATGCTTATACTGACAGCTAGGAAGAAATAATGAAACCTATTACTGGAATCATTTTTTTTGTGGGTTACCGTCTCCGGGTTCATCTCTAATAGGATGTGACAATATGAGGATAGTTTTTGAAAACTAACCTCTGATGTACTATGTAGCATATATAAAGCACTAACCTTCCTCCTACGTGCTTTTTAGTAACTGACTTTGACACCGAACTCACGTTCCATGTCACATGCAATAGCGGTAGGATCATATGATCAGTTTGGATTATCCAATTTTCCCAAAAAATGATTGGCAATTACAGAAGTAGTGAGATGTTGATATGCGTTACGACGAAATTTTACGGAACATGTGTGCACATTGTTGAATTTACAGATCATGAAGATTGTAGACTGCTCACACTTGAAGCACGTAGCATTCACTTGCAATTATTGTCCGCGCATACAATAGTTAACTTTTTGATGCTTAACCTGTTGAAATAAAATTGGAACTTGTCTTACAAAGCGAGTAGATGAATTTTCGAGTACACCTCATTCTTGCTAAATAATATTTTCCTTTCGACAAGATCGGGTGTATTCACAGTTTCAATCAATTTCCATATATTCGAACTCCTAGAATGTGATGAATATTCCTCATTGACGACATGAATATTAGGAGCATCTTTACCATCCAATGGGTTGTCGAAGTTCTCATCTAATGGTGCAGCCCCAAAATCGAAAATTCCAGTTTCGGGTGCATAGGTGTTCGAGACACTGTGCTGACCATTGAGCTCGTTACTTTGTACATTCTGATGAACATCCGCTGCGGCAAACGAACGATCATGGATATTAGAATCGGTCCGATTGTCAACACTATGCAATTTGGTTTCTAAAGTAGTAACGTAGATAGCAGTTTCCTTATGAACTGATATGTACCAATGTAGGTCTTCATTTTCGCGTATTTTGACCAGCAGTATATTCATGTTTGGGACTTTGAACTTCAATTCCATTTTTGTGTAGGGATTGACGATACCAAATTTGTCATTCAACCATAATACAAGTCCGGCTAGATTAATACTTCTCGGCACTAAAATGGAAGTGGTTTTGTCCCATGTCCACTTCCATTCGTCATCGAAATAAACAAAATTGCCCCATGCGACACAATGAATTTCAAATGATTGCTCATACCTGAAATTTTGGGATTGCAACTATAAGAAATATGAATAATGAGTATGCCGATATGTAATAGCATGGAAGTGGAACTTTCAATATTCACATCCATGCAGTAGCAGAATGTGAAAGAACTTTTTGTGTCAAGTGTTCAACTGTCGAATTCGACAGTTAAATTGTCCATCTCGTCGAAAAATCTGAAAACATGACACACTGTTCGGTACCTTAGAAGAATTTGTTGGAAACATTAATGATCATAATCAATTCTCAACTACAACATCTCGTCAAAAAATAATAACTTGATGTGTTTCATTAATTATGAAACTCTTTGCATTTGCCGAAATGACATTACTATCTTTTTCCTTTACAAAATATATCAAAAATCAAACACAACATCATCAATAGTAGTTTAAAATTTTTCAAATAAATGTGATCAATTTGTATTTAACATTTAATAATTAGTAAGCTAATTATTCAAAAATGTAAATAATTTGTAAGAACTAACCTCTTAAAATGAATGGAGAGTCCATTAGCTTGATCAAGGAATGAAGAAGATGTAGGGAAAATTATAGTTTGTTAATGAGGTTGGAATATATTAGTGAAGAAAACATAAAACTTATTTTATATATTTTTTTTATTAACAAAATTCATATTAAACAATATAATATACACATATCTAATATTTATAATATAAAAATTAAATCATCACATCAATGCATTAATGATAATGAAAGATAGTATTAATGATTATTAAATGCTCATAGAATTGTGAGTTTAAGGGTAATATGAACCATTCATACCCAAAAAGTGATATTTTTTTATCAAATCAAGTGCCAATAAAAGTTTTTGGTGCATTTTAAAAAAAAGTGATATTTTTGAAAATTCCTCAATTGTCACATCCAGACAATTCAATTAAGTCTTTGCCTTACATATGGAAGACTGGTACTTTGAAAGATATATTATGGCCTCAATAATCTGAAAGTCTTTCGGGCATCACCTAATGATCCTCAGATATTCAAGCTAGAGGTCAGTGATACTTCCTCAATAATTTAAGGCTCGCAAAATCTCCATGTCTTAACTTCTGGTTGTTATTAATGTCGCATCAGTGGTACATAGATCATCCAAGTCACGCATAATTTATAAATTTCAAGTCCATGGTGAAGATGAATCCATGATTGGGATAGTAGCGCCTCAAATAAGTGTGCCAAGATCATCGATAATCTGTAAGTTCTTAGTGGATCAGCTCGTGATTATCAAATGGCAATGATGGGTCCATTATATGTCATCAGTGATATGAGTCATCTGCCGGACCTCCAAGCCTTATCACAAGATCATCATTAACATTGGAGCCAAGGTAAACTTCATATTTTAGATCATAATTCAAAAGGCCCTGTCCTCCAAGGAGATATTATTTCATTTGAAAACCTAATGAGGGAGTTAAGGTCTTTAGGCCTCTCTCCCTTAATTAATTGAAGAAATGTGCTCTTTCTATTTGAAGACCTAATGAGGGAGCCAATGTCTATTTAAGCCTTTCTCCATTAATTGACTGATGAATTATATAAGACTCGACATGGGAGCTAATCTAAGAACACAAAATGGATTTACCTTCCTCTGCCCTACGCAAGCCAAATCTCTTAGAGATTAAGAGAGTATCTCCTATCAATTGCAACTTGAGGATTGAAAGAGTATCTCCTATAACATATAACTGGCAGGATAGCTAAGTTAAGAACCTGAAGTGTTACCTTTTTGAACCTGCAATGATGGATTTTGTGGGATTGAAATAGCATCACCTCAGATTGAAAGAGTATCTGTGTTGGAATTCTTAGGAGATTGAAAGAAAATTTGTTGTCAGATTTCTAGCCAAAAAAAGATCGGGGATTTAAAGAATATCTCTAATTGAAAAGGCCACAAAAATACATAAGAATCAGATTTCTTTTCACTATATGATGTCTTGGTATTAGTAGGAGTCCATTTATTTTGCTTCGACCTTCGTACAATATAATACTTCAGAAAAACGAAAGAAGTCATGTAATGGTCTAAACTTAGCAATTCAAAATTTTAGCATTAGCAGCAACACAACATCTAAATCCTATATTTCGCATAAATATGAAATTTGGGCTTAGGGAACTAATGTCATGTCTTGAAATAATTATTGTTCATCAAGACTCCAAGTTAGCCACAAAAGGGCTCATTGCATGCCCACTTGTTCTTAATATTCACACCTTAGCTTTCGAGGCAAATAGAAGTAAACATGCCTCAACCAACGAAGCACCATTCAGCAACAAGATACACAAAATCATGACAGTTGGCTAAAAATACGATTTAAGGTCTCGATCACCACAAGTCTAAAGGCCTCGGACTATACCTTGGATATGGGTGACATTAGTGTAATTCTAAATAAAATAAAAAATCAATCTAGATTTTAGTGCAATACACTTATGTGTGGACACAATAAATTGCTTGATAAATGTCACAAAAGCACATATCTCGACAAAATTCAAAAATTGGACTTAATTATGATTTTCAACACAATAATGAGGAGATGTCAACTCATAAGATGATCGAAAAGTGCCAAATGTGTCTATAAATAAGGCCCTTTACAGAACTAAAAGTGTTATGAAAATCTAATATTCAAAGTTCCACTCTCTTAAAAAGCAGCCCCAGACAAGGCAAAATTAGAAATCAAGACTCTCAAAAATTCAAATACTCTTCGATCAAGCTACACATTAAGGCCAAAATAATACCAGAAACGTCCATCTTTCTCATTTTTTTACAAATAATTGGCTCTTAAGCACGCTCAAATTTCCATTAAAAAAAAAAAAAAAAAAACCTGCTAAAATTCTTACAGAAAATTTGATTGGTGGCTTTAAAAAATAATTTCTATTTTTTATGTCAACACTATGTTAATCTTAGTAAGAAAATGGGTATCTTCGACAACTCGATGATAACAACGCTCCAAAGATTTATTTGTGGTTCAAATGCCAAGATTTTTCATTGTTTGCTCCCTGATCACATGGCATCTTTGCAAATCTCTATATGCCCTTATGATATGATTCGGGATAGGCTAAAGTCGAACGGGAGTGCAAAGTTCGTGGAGAAGATGCAAAGGGCTCGGTCAAGAGTAATTCAAGTTAACAATGTCGTAAAAATCATACAAATGCATGCTCGAGAAACGGGGCACATGGATTCGAAGTTAACATGTCAATCGACAAGTTTCATGTTGGGGTCGAGGTCGGAAAATAATTGGATCAATGTGATACAAGCAACCAAAAAAGGAGCCAAACCGGACTTCTAAGCGGTCGCTTAGAAATATACCAAGCGATCGCTCAGTCATCCACCGAAAGATAAAGAATTCTAGTTTCCTTAAAATTCTAATTTTATTGATATTTTATTATATTTTGGGAATTATGCACGAATTTTATGGGTTTTCTAGCATTAGTATAAATATTTTTCATTATCATTATTATAGGGACCTTTAACATTATTTTGAGAGAATTTATACAATTGAGAGTTTTATTATTCCATATTCTTGGTGGCTTAAAGTTCTAAATCTTGAACTTATCAAAATGTTTCGCAATCCTTTTGTAGAGTTCCCACTTCACGGTTCTTGTTTCGGGTAATCAACTGGTCGAATTTCTCGCGTGGAATTTCGGTTCTTGGTACGGGTCGGGTTGATCTTTACGCGGCGTGACTTTTAGCTTTCTTGGGTTTGTTTCATCTTGTTCGTGGGTTCCTAAACTTATTCTTGGTCGGGTTCAAATTAGGTGGTATCAAAGCACAGTTCTAGATTCAGGTCATCTATCCTTTTATTTCTTTTGAGTCTTTGTTTTTTCTTTATTTTTTCGTGTTTTTCGTGTTCTTGTATCTAGTAATTTTTCTGAGTCTTTGATCCAAAAAATTTCAAAAAAAAGAGTCAAAAGTTATTTTTGGGCTAATCTAGTATCCAAATCAACTTCCGTTTGTTTTACTCGTAGTTAATTTTCGAGTTTACCAAAAAAAAATTCTACATTACTATTCACGGTACTGTTCATCATGAATTAAAAAAAATTCATTTTATTTTTATTTTCTTGAGTTAGAGTCATTATTCTAGTATAATTGCAATTGATTAATTGCCTCTAGATTATTTGTTTAGTTGTTATTGAATTCCCTTAAAAAAAAGATAAAAAAGAGAAAAAAAAGTCTCTATTTCTCATGAACATTTAGAGGCAATTCAAAATTAAAGTTTGAGTCTTGGTTGTCTTTCCTTGCATTTTGAGTCATTACCTCGGTCCATACAATTATGTTGATTACCCGAGACTTGTGCTAGTGGTGGTGATCGCTGCGAAAATTGCATTCCATTTGATTGAGGTCGGTTATTTCTTGAACCATTGAGAAAGGAAGATGAGTGGTAAAAGGCAAGAGTGGTGAGCTTATTATCGGGAAAAAGCCAACTTCGAGTGATACACAAGTGCAAACACGCGAGGTAAATTACATTGTTTTTCTTGTTCTTCATTTTTATTAATTCCTGGATTTTGCTTTATGGTTGCAACATATTTATATACATGGATGAAAATATGAATAGAGGTGAGGAAGAGGCGGTACCTAAGGGATTTTATGTAGAGCTTATGGATAGTATGTGGGCTATAAATCTTAGGTTTGATCAATTGGATGTGACATTTGAACGTATTAGTGGCGATGTAGCTAGACATGAATCTTTGATTGATAGTCACCAGCAAGGGACGCCCCAAAGGGTTCCTCGAGGGGGTAGAGGAGATAGGCGATGGTGGAATCTTATGGCTGAACTTGATGAGGAATATGAGGCGATGAGTGCAAGGAGTGATGATTATTATCTGGAAGGTGATATGGGTCGAATGAGGAATATGGGAGATAGTTTTGATCGAGGGGTTGATAGAAATCTAGGAAGCATTAAACTGAATATTCCAGCTTTCTAAGATAGGAGCGACCCTGAGACTTATTTGGATTGGGAAAAGAAGGTGGAATTGGTGTTTGATTTCCATAATTATTCGGAGGAGAAGAAGTTGAAGTTAGCTGTAGCGGAGTTCACTGATTACACTATTATTTGGTGGGATCAGTTGATGACTAGCCGTAGGAGGAACTTAGAGAGACTGCTTGAGACGTGGGGAGAGTTGAAAACTTGTATGAGAAAGTGGTTTGTACCGGGACCTTCATAAAAAATTATAAACTCTTTCTCGGGGGTCTAGGAATGTGGAGGATTACTATAAGGAAATTGAGGTGGCAATGATTAGAGCGAACATAGAGGAAGATCGGGAGGCTACCATGGCTAGGTTTCTAAATGGGTTGAATAGGGACATCGCCAACGTAGTAGAGTTGCAACACTATGTTGAATTAGATAACTTAGTACATGTAGCTATAAAGGTGGAAATACAACTTAGGTGAAAAGGGATAGCTAGGCTTACTACAAAACCTAAGTGGAGTGGTGGTGATAAGAATGATCGGGTGATGACTAGGGAAAAGGTTGAGGCGTCTAAGGTTAAGAAGGAGGTGAATAAAAATAAAACAAACACCGAGTCTCAAACTGGTAGGTCGAGGGATATTAGATGTTTTAAGTGTTTGGGTGCGGGGCATATTGCTTCACAATGTCCAAATCGACGGGTAATGACCCTTAGAGATAATGGAGAGATTGAGTCGAATGATGGGGAGTGATAGTGACAGTATGCCTGGGTTGGAAGATACTAAGGGTGAAACTTGTGTGAAGTACCCAGTTGGGAAATCGTTGGTAGTGATGCGTGCTCTTTCTACGCAAATGAAGGTAGATGGTGCAGAGCAGCAACGAGAGAATTTATTTCACATTAGGTGTCATGTTAAGGATAAGGTGTGCAGTTTAATTTTAGATGGAGGAAGTTGTACAAATGTGGTTAGCACGACCCTTGTAGGAGAATTGGGTTTACCTCTCATGAGACATTCGCATCCCTATAAACTGGAATGACTGAATAGATATGGAAAGGTTCTGGTTACCAGGAGGGTATTGGTGAACTTTAGCATTGTACGGTATAGTGATGAGGTTCTATGTGATGTGGTTCCAATACTTGCGATGCATCTCTTGTTGGATAGGCCATGACAATACGATAGGAGGATGGAATATGATGCATTTTCGAATAGGTACAACTTTGTGAAGGGTGGATAAACTATTACACTTGTTCCTTTGACACCACAACAAGTCCACGAGGACTAATTAAAACTGAAAAGTGAGTGAGAGAATAAAAATAAAGAGCGAAAAAAGAGAGCACAAGAGAAGAAAGTAAGGTGACTGAAAGTGAGAAAAAAGGAGTAGAGACACAAAAGAGAGAAATAAGAGAAAATTCCGACAGAAGAGAAAATTGCAAGGTGAGCTTATATGCAAGAAAAGCCGAGTGTTAGAGGACTTTAGTGAGAGCTAACAATCCCTCCTCCAATTTGGATATTTCTCCTTTGCAAGAATTCAAGGACTTGATACATGGCGGGATAATTCGCGGGGCACCATGCATTGATTATTCACTTGATACAAGGTACATGGAAAAATTGGTAAGTAACAGTCAAAATGGATGTACTCCCTCCAAGGTAACTTATCACAACCCTACACCTAAACTAGGATTTGGAACAATTCTTGAGAGTAGTAATTTGCATAAGTTAAGTGGTCTTGAAAGTGGTGATGCAATTGATAATTTTATGTGTAGAGTCAGTCCGGTGTCACATACGTGTATGAAATGTTTTTTACTTGTCTATGATATATGACACGCGAAAATGTATTCGACTTATAGTACCGCAAGTATACAGTTCGTTTCAAGTAATAAAGTGGATTTTTAAGTCCAAGTATCATTCCCACAGGGATTTATCAGTTTAACTTATTTAATTCGACCTTAACCGAAACTAAAAACTTTGTTTGAGTTTTTGTAACTAAAATTGCAATAAAACTAGTAATTTACTTATGCAAAAGTGAATGAATTAACTAAATGAATGCAAAGTTCACAACGTGCAATAATATAACTAAGGGTCCGTTTGATAGCAAGAGTGAAATTTAGGTGGAAAGGAATTGAATTGCTTGGAATTGTTTTACCGGGAATTGTAATTAAAGGTGTTTTGATTGTTATAATTTTTCACATTTCTATTATAATACGTTTGACTTTGTTTTTTTTATGCAAATTGTTAATTAAATGGATAAATTTTTTTTACCATTGGGGACAAAATATGTTTAGATTGCCAAAAAAAAAAAAAAAAAATGTGTTTTTTTAATTTTTTTTTTTTTTACGTTTGGTTTTGTTTTGTATGCAATTTGTCAATTAAATGGATAAATTTTTTTACGCTTTATCTTAGTATTTGTTTCTATTGCTTAAAAAAAGAAGAAGGTGGAATTGTATTCCCACCATATAGTAAGTCATTGGAATTCCACGAAATCATGCATTAAGTGGTTGTACCTTGGAATTGGGTGGAAACCAATTCCATGGAAAAAAAAAACGCTATCAAACAGCGAAAAAATGGACGTTGGAATTCGATTCCAACTTCCTAGGAAAATAACGGCGTATCAAACGCACCCTAAATGCAAATTTGAGATAATAATCAAAATAAAAGCCGTACTAGGTTCGCGAATCCCATGCAACGATCTATTTCAACCTTAGTTCTACAATTTGACAACATGTTTGAATTATAACAAATCAATGAATTATCTACGACACCGACTATATCTCTATGACGGGAGTAAATATAAAAAAATGCATGAATATTTATGAACATTTAGAGATTCACGTAAAGTATAGCGGTATATTTCTATCCCCTAGCGGACCCTACAATGATTTATACGTTGTCTAATCTATTTTTCTCTTTCGAATGGATAAAAATAAATAACCACAAATCATACAATCACATGCATAATAATTGTAGACTCAAATTAATATATATAAATCATTCATCAATCCAACAACGCATTTTAACGTCAAATATATAAAATTAGGAATTAAAATATCAAATCGCATGGTTCATCATTCACCTAACACTATAAAATCTAGCCTAGCATGATAAAACTAAGAAAACTAAGGAAAGAAATAAATTCAATTGAAGAAGACATCACATTTTCAATTCTAGAGGAAATCTTGAATCTTGAAGTAATCTCCCCATTTTTCGCCGTCTTCTTGCTTTCCAATAAGTCAAAAAATGTCAAATTAGGCGTAGCCCTTGTTTCTGGTCGTCCTTATGGTTATAAAAGAGTCCTAAATGTGTTTCTATAGGTAGTTGATTCAAATAAGGAAACTAGAAAATTTGCGTCAGATTTGTACCAAACTACCGCTTTGTTATAAACCAAGCGACCGCTTGGTTTGTAAAATTCACCTACTGGATTCCTTGAATGGTTTTGGGCGACCGTTTGGAACAATATTTTTCTTCGCTGGATAGCTTTTAGTTTTTTGGTCATAACTTTCTCTACCGATATCCGATTGAAAATTTGGGTCGACACAAATTTTGAATATTTGCACGTTAGTCCTTGAACTTTCATTTTCTTTCGTTTTGGTCATTTTCACTCGTTTTCACATACTTCTCGTTATATCCATCAATGTAGTCCTACAAACACAAATTGTACTAAATTAAACCATATTTCAATATATACGTTCACAATTAGCCATGTTTTGTGGCCTAAATAAGTGTATATAACGCACTTATCAAACCCCCCAAACTTGAACTATTGTTCGTCCTTAGACAAGATGGTGACTTAACTCAATACAAAATATGGTTCATTGATTTTCCGTGTCTCAGGATTGGAATTCAGTAATCAACATGGTGAATAGTTTCAATAGTGGAAAATCATATCAATCTCCACTTATCATATGCAAAAATTGACGTGTGTGTGTGTATACTCATGCAAACATACCAAGCTTATAACGGGTTCAAATCCCGACCTGTAATAGTCAAATTTTTCATTTCTTCGCTCGAGAGATACACACCCCCTAAACTTATTCTTTTCGCTCAATTATCCTGAGGTGTGTTCTAGAGTAGAGATTTGATTTGTTTAAGTCCTTGCCATCTCTTATTTTGGATAGATCTCACAATCACGAGTTCACATTTCAACAAGCAAAGATTCTCCTATTTCTTTGATTGGTTCAACCTCTAAGACTAAACTAAGTTACTTGTCTTGTATCAAAGATATAATTTCATCAACTAAATGTCTTGAGGTTCTTTTCTCACTCCATTTTCTTTCTTTTAACATATCTCATTTGCTTTCTATATAATCTATGTATCAAGCTTTAGGCCGATGACTCCCAAGTCAGTTGATTTTAGGGCACCAAGTTTCAACCACCCTCGCAAGCTTACTTGCTTGAGTCATAAAGGTTTAGAATAGAGTTTTTCTCACGCAATTCAATGCAGTGCCCTTATTTTTCTAGACATTTAGTTTAAAAAACCAACCTCTAACTTAAGACTTTCACCTCATCTTCGCCTCATTGGTCTAAGTCAATCCACACAACTTAATTTCATGCATGGAATCCCCACTCATCTTACTGTTTCAGTGTAATAACTAAATCATCTCCAAACTACTACAAGAATAAATATTTGATAAGTACAATAGAGGATTTTTCGGGTCAACCTATCATGTTCAATTCTTCTATAAATCATGAACCCAATCACTATCTTAATATGCCCATCACGAGTGTCGTGCGCAAGAAGTGTGAAGTTTACACATAGACAAGGATTGATCAACCTAACATGCACAATATCCACTATTCATAGCTCATAATAATTCCAGTAATCACATCATTGCCGACAAGGCCATTAAACCTACACAAGCACACAAAACAAAACAAATAAATACTAAAACAATTTTTTTTCACATAACAAACACACAGAAAGCAGTAAATCATGCACAAATATCAATGAATAACAAAAAAGTAATGAAACGTCCACCAATTTTGTCATACAAATTCTACCACTCCCCAAACTTGAATTGAGCATTGTCCTCAATGTTTAAAGTGTAAGAGTTAAATACAAAATTTGAATGACAAAGCTTAAACAAAATAAAACATGGGGGGTATGAAAACTCCCTTGGTCAAAATGGAGGCGGTGGTGTAGATGGTAGAAGAAACTAGATCCTGATGTGCTATCTTTCGGTGGTGGAGACAATATTTTCCTTTCCTTAGGAATTTTTTTATGGTGTAATCCTGCAAATGACGAAGGTTGGCCCGTCTTAATGGAAATGGATAGAGTGACATACATGAAATATGATAAGCAATGCATAGATCCCCCAAACTTGCTTCAATACGTAAGTAAACGATGTCGGTGTGCACGTATATGGAGAGTAATGCAAACATGCGATGTATAAATCGAAACTTAACTCAAATCATGCAAGTTGTCCAAACACATTTCTAACCATATGGGGATGCGTGTATGCCATGAAAGAATGTACGAAATAGGTGAATGTTGACCTTAACTACCAAAAATGCATAAAATTATGAAAATTTTCTAAGCTAATCCATAAAGCGAAATAAATAAAAGGGTAGAAATATTGGGTTGCCTCCCAACCAACGCTAGTTTATAGTCTATAGCTCGACTGTACCATGTTATTCTGTTAAGAGACGTTGAATATAGCCTTGGAGGCCCTGATTAGCTTCTTCAATGACAATTGTTTTCTTTCTGCAGCTTTCCTCCAGACTTTAACTTACCCTTATCCACGTCATCTGATTTTTCCTTGTTATCTCCCTCGAACTCAATAATGTAGGTGTCTTGCTTCTCATGCGTTTGTTCTGGTTGAGAATGCACCTTGCGATCCTCAGAAGTGCCTGAATGGTTTTGAAACACAATTGTGTCCTTAACCACATTATCCACTACATCAATTTGGAGGCATTTATCTTGCTCAATATGAAAGTTCATATCCTTGAAGACATTGAAAGTGATTTTTCCTTGCCAAGTCTCATATTTAACTGCCATTTTTGAACATCTATCAGAGCTCTATTGGTAGCTAGAAATGGTCTGCCCAAGATAATTGGAACATTCTTGTCTTCTTCCACATCTAGAATGAGGAAATCGGCTGGGAGGATGAATTTGCCAACCTTGATTAGCACGTCTTCAATTATCCCCCTCGGATGTGCCAAGGATCGATCAGCTAATTGTAGTGTCACCGTGGTTGCTTTGACATCGCCCAAACTGAGTTTCCTGAAACATAAAGGGGCATTAGATTAATACTTGCACCAGGATCACATAGAGCTTTATCAAAGTAGCATTCACCAATAATGCAAGGTATAGTAAAACTCCCTGGATCTTTCAGTTTTGGTGGAAGTTTTTTCTGAATTATGGCACTACACTCCTCTGTTAGCATCACTGTCTCATGTTCCTCTAACTTTCTTTTCTTGGAGAAAATGTCTTTCAGGAATTTGGCGTAGCTAGGCATTTTGAACAGTGCTTCTACAAATGGAATATTTATATGGAGTTTCGTGAGATTTCGAGGAATTTCTTGTATTGGTATTCCTATTTATGCTGTTTCAACCTCTGAGGGAACGGAATTGGTGGTTCGTATGGATTGACAGAAGCAGGTACTTTATTCTGTGATGTTTCTGAGCCTTCCTTTGTAGATGTTTCTTTTGTCTGATCCACTTTTTCCTTTTCTGAAGGCGGTAGTGTTTCTTTGTCTGCATCCAATCTTTTCACATTGATTTATGGTAACTGAACCCTAATTCTCGTAGTAATAACTTAACATTGTTCATTTGGATTCACCTCAGTGTTTCTTGGCAAAGTACCTGTTGTCCTTCCCTGATGTGATCCCGACGTCGATTCCACTGAAACTGAGCCCGGACCGAGACCCGTTGTTTATCGAAAGAGGTCCAATGATGCGATCAAGGGCAAAACGGGTAAATCCAGCAATGGGGCTACTTGTGCAAGTAACAATGGACGACTTCATGATCTACACGTAAAAAGAACCAAGTTTCATGTCGGGGTCGAAGTCAGAAACCAATTGGATCAACAAGATACAAGCGATCGAATCAGGAGTCCAACTGGAATGCCTAAGCGACCGCTTAGAGTAAAAGTCAAGCGGCTGCTCAAGCCAGCACCGAAACTCACAGGGCGTCAAAGTAGCCTTTCAAGCGACCGCTTGGAATATAACCAAGCAACCGCTTGGTTATAATTTTCAGCGAATTTTCCAAATTTGGCAAGAGACCACGTTTCATTAGAATTCTATTTCTTTTCCATATTTTGTCATTATTTGTTGCCTTATGCACGTTTTTTTACTAGATTTAGGCCTCTAGTATAAATACTTGAACATTTTATTATTTTAGAACCTTTTGACGAATTATCAATTAAAGTGAGATTATTGCTTTCAATCTTGTTCTTCTTAGAACACCGCGAATTTATCAAGATCTTCTTGTGATGTTCAACATCGAGTGAAGATCACGAGTTTTGTAATCAAGAGGTCTATCAAGCGTCGTTCTTGTTGGGTTGCTTGATTCAACATTCTTGGTTGAATCTTTAAATCGAAATTATCTTTGGGCTTTCTTGGGATTCCAATCTTGTTGCGGGGTTGTGTAGTGATCGTTGCTACGTGGATCTCATCAGTTGTTTCTAGACTATTTAAAGGTCCGAATTAAGTCTCGTTTGTTTTGCTGGTTTTCTACTCAAATTCCCAAGAGTTAAAAAAAAATTCGAAAAATTAAAAAAAAAAATATTTATTATTGTTACAGGAATTTCCAGCATCATTAAATTTTATTTTTTTGAGTCAAAAATAAATAAACAAACTTCACTTCGAATCCTACACTTGTTACTTCTTGAGTTCTTAGTTCCAAATTCATATACTTGGTCTTTGTTGAGTTTTTCTTCATCTTTTTTCTTTTCTTCTATCAAATTCGCGATCACACTCAGTTGGATCCACGGGATTACATCTGTGAGTTCACCTTGTTCTTTGAAGATACTTGAGCGAAAGCATTGAGTGGTAAAAGGCAAGAGTGGTGAGATTAATAGAGGGTAAAAGCCAAAATTTGAGTGATACACGAGTGAATTTTTGTGAGGCTACCATTCTATAGGATTAGGATGTCAGATAGAGAAGGTTCAAATTCCATCATACAGCCGAATCAGAACTACATGGGAGACGATGCAATAAGGAGGTTTGAGAGGGTGCTTGGGGATGTGACTGAAAGGCTTGGTAGGCTAGAAGCGTCGGGATCGAATAGTCATAGGGGACACTCAAATGCAAGGAGACCGGGTAGGAGAGAGTCTAGGAGGGAGTGGCATAATGACTATGAGTACGGTAGTGATTTTGATGATGATGCATCATTAGTAGGTAAAATGGGTAGGGTGAGGAACAAATGTGGTAGGTTTGAACGAAGGGGTAAGAACAACTTTGGAGATGATGTCGATGGGAACATGAGTAGCATTAGGATGTCAATTCCATCGTTTAAGGGAATGAGTGATCTGGAGGCTTACTTAGAGTGGGAGAAAAAGGTAGAGTTGATATTTGAGTGCCACAACTATTCGGAGGAAAAGAAGGTGAAAATAGCAATTCTTGAGTTTGTTGATTATGCCATAACATGGTGGGACCAAGTGGTTACATCTAGGCGGAGGAATCGGGAGCAAACGGTTAGCACTTGGGATGAGTTGAAACTTATTATGTGAAAAAGATTCATGCCTAGCCACTATTATAGGGAGTTGCATCAACGATTGCAAGGATTGTATCAGGGGTCGAAAAGTGTTGAGGACTATCATAAGGAGATGAAAATTTTGATGATCAGGGCGAATGTAGAGGAGGATCGGGAAGCCACCAAGGCTCGTTTCTTAATGGGATGAACAGGAAAATTACTAACACTGTGGAATTGCAGCATTATGTAGAGATTGAGGATATGTTGCATGTAGCCATGAATGTTGAAAAATAGTTGAAAAGGAAAGGGACAACTAGGCAACCGTTGGGTACTTCGGGTTCTAACCCGAATTGGAAACCGAGGTGGGATAATAGAGGAGATGGTGCAGTTTCAAAGGGGAAAGATAAGAGTGCTAGCAGGCCCGTACCAAAATCAGATTCACAGCCAGCCAGAAACCGGGACATTTAGTGCTTCAAGTGCTTGGGAAAAGGGCACATCTCTTCTCAGTACCCAAATAAACGGACGATGATATTGCGCAATGGGGAGGTAGAGACTGAAGGCGAGGATGAATTTGAAGACATGCCTAAATTAGAGGACGTTAGTGATCATGGAGACAAGGTGGAGTATGGAGTTGGAGGAGAATTATTGATTACAAGACGAGCTCTCAACACTCAAATCAAAACAGATGACTTGGAACAACAACGAAAAAATATATTCCATACACGATGTCACGTCAACAATAAGGTATGCAGTGTGATAATTAATGGGGGTAGTTGTACGAACATAGCTAGCACAATACTTGTGGAAAAATTGGGATTAACACTATTAAGACATCCTAGACCCTATAGGTTACAATGGTTAAATGATTGTGGGGATATTAAGGCGAATAAGAGGGTGTTGATTAATTTTTCAATTGGTAGTTATCGGGATGAAATTATGTGTGATGTGGTACCTATGCATACGAGGCATATTTTACTGGGTAGGCTATGGCAATATGATAGGAAAGTTAGTCATGATGGGTACAAGAATCGGTATAGTTTTAGCAAGGACGGGAGGTCTATTACCCTTGCGCCATTAACACCGGCTCAAGTGTATGAAGACCAAATTAAATTGAAAAATGCGTAAGACGAGAGAGTGAAAAAGTTGGAAAAGGTGAGAGAAGATAGTGAGGTGGCTAGTAGTGAGAAAAAGAGAGTGGAGTCATATGAGAGAAAAGAAAGGGAGGTGTTTGAGAGGAGAGAAAAGTCAAAAGCGAATTTCTTTGCAAATGGGAGTGAGTTGAGAAGAGCGGTAGATGACAAAAGGCAAGTAATTTTGATAGTCTATAAAGAGTCATTCCTCAATCTTGAGGAGTCTAACCCACCCCTCTCCAATTTAGCAACATCTTTATTGCAGGAATTTGACGATGTCTTCCCGGAGGACATGCCTAGTGGGTTGCCACCTATTCGAGGCATTGAGCACCAGATTGACTTTGTTCCTGGAGCTGTGATTCCAAATCGGCCTGCTTGTGCCGAAGAAGGATAGAACATGGAGAATGTGTGTGGATTGCAGAGCCATCAACAACATAACGGTAAAGTATCGTTATCCTATTTCTAGGTTAGATGATATGTTGGATGAATTATATGGTGCTTGCATGTTTAGTAAAATTGATCTTAAAAGTGGATACCACCAAATTCGAATGAGGGAAAGTGATGAGTGAAAAACTGCATTTAAAACTAAATATGGCTTATATGAGTGGTTAGTAATGCCATTTGGACTCACTAATGCATTGAGCACTTTCATGCGATTGATGAATCATGTTTTACGCGCTTTTATAGGTAAATTTGTTGTTTTGTATTTTGATGACATCTTGATTTATAGCAAGGACCTAATGAGCATGTAGAACATCTTAGGAGTGTACTTGTGGTCCTGATGAGTGAACAACTTTATGGTAATTTTAAAAAGTGTACATTTTACATTGAAACAATTGTTTTCCTAGGATTTGTGGTGGGTGCTAATGGGTCGAAGTAGATGAGGAGAAAATAAAGGCTATTAAAGAATGTCAACACCTAAGAGCATAACTGAAGTTAGAAGTTTTCATGGTTTGGCTAGCTTCTGTAGGCGTTTTGTGAAAGATTTTGGCACAATCACCACACCACTCACTGAGATTGTTAAAAAGAGTGTGGATTTTCATTGGGGTGATGAACAAGAGCATGCATTCAACACAATTAAGGATAGGTTGTGTAAGGCACCAGTTTTGACACTCTCTAACTTTGATACAGCTTTTGAGATTGAGTGTGATGCATCAGGAATAGGTATTGGAGCAGTCTTAATGCAGGATAAGCGGCCTATAGCTTACTTAAGTGAAAAGCTAAGTGGAACAACACTCAATTACCCCACATATGACAAGGAACAATACTCACTTGTTCGAGCCTTGGAGACTTGGCAGCACTACTTGTGGCCTAAGGAGTTTGTGGTACACACGGACCATGAATCATTGAAACACTTGTGGGGTCAAGGTAAGTTGAATAAAAGGCACGCGAGATGGATGGAGTTTGTGGAGACATTTCCTTATGTCATCCGGTACAAGCAAGATAAGGAAAACGTGGTGGCTGATGCATTGTCCCGAAGGTATGCGCTATTAACTTCTCTTGGTTCTAAATTGCTTGGTTTTGAACATATGAAGGACATATATGCTAGTGATTTAGATTTTTTATATATTTATTCGTCATGTAGTAAAGGGGCCATAGATAATTTTTTTAAGCAAGATGGATATTTATTTCGGGAAAATAGGTTGTGTGTTCCTAATTGTTCGATGCGTGAAGTGTTAGTTAGGGAAGTACATAGTGGTGGATTGATGGGTCATTTTGGAGTGAAAAACACTTTAGATATGGTTAGGGAACATTTTTATTGGCCTAGGATAAAAGGTGATGTTGAAAGGATCTGTAGTCGTTGCATAACTTGTAAGCAGGCTAAATCTAAGGTTTTACCTCAAGGTTTATACACACCATTACCTACACCTAGTGAACCTTGGGTTGATATTTCGATGGATTTTGTGTTGGGTTTACCTAGGACTAAGAAGGGCCGAGATTCCATTTTTGTGGTGGTAGATAGGTTTAGTAAGATGGTATACTTCATTGCATGTCATAAAACTGATGATGCCACTAATATAGCGAAATTATTCTTTAAGGAAATTGTGCATTTACATGGGGTACCTAGGACTATAGTGTCAGATCGGGATGTTAAGTTCCTCAGTCATTTTTGGCGGGTTTTGTGGGGTAAATTAGGCACCATGCTTATGTATTCCACAACTTGTCACCCACAAACCGATGGCCAAACTGAGGTAGTGAATAGGACCATGACACAACTTTTGCGCACTGTGGTTCATAAGAATTTGAAGAGTTGGGAGGAGTGTTTACCTTTCATAAAGTTTGCATATAATAGGGTCACGCATTCTACTACTTCATTTTCACCCTCTGAAGTTGTTTATGATTTTAATCCACTCACACCCTTAGATTTAATACCTTTATCTATGAATGAACGAGGTAGTTTAGATGGTACAAGAAAGACCGAGTTGGTAAAGTCACTTCATGAAAAGGTAAGATTGCAAATTGAGAAAAAAACAAACAAACATTATGCTTCTCAGGCTAACAAGGGTCGAAGAAGCGTAATATTTAAATCTGGTGATTGGGTCTGGGTACATTTCAGAAATGGGCGTTTTTTAGGGCAGAAGAAATCAAAGTTACAGCCCCGAGGGGATGGTCCATTTCAGGTCTTGGAGAAAGTCAACGACAACGCATATAAATTAGATCTTCCAGGTAAGTATAATGTTTCAGCAACTTTTAATGTGTCCGATCTCTCTCTTTACGATGCAGGTGCAGATTCGTGGTCGAATCCTTCTGAAGAGGGAGGGGATGATGTGATCCCGGCATCGATTCCACTGAAGCCGAGCCCGGATCGAGACCTGTTGTTTATCGAAGGAGGTCCGATGTCGCGATCAAGGGAAAATTGGGTAAATCAAGCAATGAGACTACTTGTGCAAGTAACAATGGACAACGTCATGATCTACACACAAAAAGAGCCAAGTTTCATGTTGGGGTCGAAGTCGGAAACCAATTGGATCAACAAGATAAAGCGACCGAATCACGAGTCCAGCCGGAATGCCTAAGCGACCGCTTAGAGTAAAAGTCAAGCGGCTGCTCAAGCCAGCACCGAAACTCACAGGGCATCAAAGTAACCTTCCAAGCGACCGCTTGGTTATAATTTTCAGCGAATTTTCTAAATTTGGCAAGAGTCCACGTTTCATTAGAATTCTATTTCTTTTCCATATTTTGTCATTATTTGTTGCCTTATGCACTTTTTTACTAGATTTAGGCCTCTAGTATAAATACTTGAACATTTTATTATTTTAGAACCTTTTGACGAATTATCAATTAAAGTGAGATTATTGCTTTCAATCTTGTTCTTCTTAGAACACCGCGAACTTATCAAGATCTTCTTATGACGTTCAACATCGAGTGAAGATTACGAGTTTTGTAATCAAGAGGTCTATCAAGCGTCGTTCTTATTGGGTTGCTTGATTCAACATTCTTGGTTGAATCTTTAAACCGGAATTATCTTTGGGATTTCTTGGGGTTTCAATCTTTTTGCGGGGTTGCGTAGTGATCGTTGCTACGTGGTTCTCATCATTCCCTTTATAGCCAGTGCTATCTGTCCTACCTGAGTCTCCAGCTTCTTAATTGCAGCACCTTGATTTTGGAGCACTGTTTTTGTCTTCTCCATGTACTTTTCAGTTTTCTCCATGAATTTTGCAAACATGTCATCTAGCTGGACCTTATTCTCTTGTTGAAACTACCCCTGAGGTCTATTCTGATTTTGGAACTTGTTTTGATCTCCTCTCCAAGAGAAATTTTGATGATTTCTCCACCCAGGATTGTAGGTTTCAGAGTTAGGTAGTTCTGTTGGCGTTGACCCCACTGTGCATATTCGACTTGTTCTACCCCTTGTGAAAGAATTGAACATTCTTTTGTGCTGTGTTCTGCCCCCACACTCTTCACAATTCGATTTTCTTGTTTGTGCTACGTTTTCTGAATGAGATATGCTTTCGACCTTGTGAAATAAGGAGTCAATTTTAGCAGATAAGGCCGAATAGGTGTCAACTTCATAGATACCCACTGATTTCTTTTGAACTACCCGCTCGGACGACCACATTGCTGAAGTATCTGCCATCCTTTCAAATAATTCCCATGTTCCATCGACAGTTCATGTGGTTAATGAGTCATTGGATGAAGAGTCTATCATGCTTCTGAAAGATGGAAGTAGTCCTATATAGAAGAATCGAATCTGGGTTTTCTTGTCAAAACCATGCGGATGACACTTCCGTAGCATATTTTTAAACATGTTCCAGACCTCATCGAAGGATTCAGGATCATTTTGTGCAAATACTGATATAGCATGTCTCAGTTGTGCTACCTTGGCTGGTGAGAAGAACTTCGTACAAAACCTATGAGCTAGCTCATCCCAAGTGGTTATGCTTGCAACAGGAAGTGAATCTAGCCATTCTAGAGGTTTATCCTGCAAGGTGTGTGGGAATAACCTCAGTCTGATAGCGTTGTCTAAAATTCCTTGATACCTGAAGTGTTGACACATAACCAAGAATCTCGATATGTGTGTATGTGGATTTTCAGTAGCCATTCCGTGAAATTGATGCCCAATCTGAAAGAGTTGGATGACATTTGTCTTCAACTGAAAGTTTGGCTGCCTAAATGGTGGGTAGACAATGCTGGATTGGCTTTGGACGACAAATGGTGCCATGAAATCTCCCAGTAGCATATTTCCTTCATCTTCTACCTCTGCATTCGCTAGAGGCGCCGGATTGAGTTGTTGATTTTCCATTGATACTTGCTCTTTTTGGTCTTTTTGTTGGGTTGCTACTGTTTTTCTTAGCCTACGATTGAAGGTTCTTTTGATTTTCGGATCAGTTGGAATCAAATCACTATCAACTGATCTTCGCATATAAGACCTGAAAGATGAACAGTAGTAGCACTCAGATGAATAAGAAAATAAACTGAAAGCTAAACTAAACTAAAAAGTTCGAATTAGTGTCAAAGTAAATAAAATCAAACTAAATTAAATCCCCGACAACGGCGCCAAAAACTTGACACGCGAAAATGTGTTCGACTTATAGTACCGCAAGTATACGGTTCGTTTCAAGTAATAAAGTGGATTTTTAAGTCCAAAATCGTTCGGACAGAGATTTATCAGTTTGACTGTATTTAATTCGACCTTAACCGAAACTAAAGACTTTGTTTGAGTTTTTGTAACTAAAAGTGCAATAAAACTAGTAATCTACTTATGCAAAAGTGAATGAATTAACTAAATGAATGTAAAGTTCACTACGTGCAATAATATAACTGAATGTAGGGCTGTACAAAAAAATCGTGAAATCGCAAACCGAACCGTAACCGTCGGTTTGAAACCGTTGGTTCGGTTCCACATGGACCCGCGGTTTTTTTCCCTCAAACCGAACCAAACCGTTTCAAAATGGTTTGGTTTAGGTTTTGATTTTCAAAAATCGCAAAAAATCAAACCGAACCACACTTTTTAATTAATTTTTTTTAATGAAATTATAAATTTTCATATATAATTTTATTAAAGTATAATTTTTAGAATTTAAACCAATTAGAAATAATACCTTTTAACTAGACTTAGAAATTCAATTTTCAAATTTATGTCGAAGCCCAAGCCTCCCAAAAAAATGGGGAAAGAACTCAAAACCCAACTCTAAGTCTCAAAACCAAAACCTAGATTCTTTTTAATTCCAATATGGTGTTGCAGAAAGGCTGTGTCGTCTCCCCTTACATGCGTAGCACCCGAATTGCTGAGTGCCTTGTTGGCGATGAGAGTGGTACTATCCTCTTCACCGCTCGCAATGACCAAGGTATGCATACGTGTGTTGCATACATAAGTTAGACATACTTGCATAATGTAGCACAAATTCATAATCAAGTGGAAAAAAATTAATGTAGTGGGTCGAATATTTCAGTTAATAAAATGGGTTTCTATGCCTGCAAAATTGTAAATAACGGGTTTTGATTCTTTTGGCTTGTTATTTTGAATAATATGTTTTTTTCTTTAATAATATTTTTTTTATTGGGGGGTAGAAATAAGGGTTCTCGTATTAATATGTTTAGTTTTAAAGAGATAGACAAATAATTTTTTGACGCACAGTTTTCTCTTGTCAATTATTTGGTCTGTAGGATGTATATGATCGCTGATTTATCTTTTTTGGGTGTGGGAGATTTTTAGTTCTTTTTGTCTTTGACTTGAGCCGGGCGGCCTGAAGATAAGTTTGAACACAGTTTCATCTAAGAATATATTTGGCATGAAAAGTTCCTCTAGGAAGGAGATTACTATGCCTCCGTTTGGGTTATGTATAAATGCGAATTAAAATCTAAGAAGTCGACAAATAATTTTAACCACATGTTTCATTGGACTCATAACTTTTTAACCACTTGTTTCATAAACTTATATCAAAATCTACTAAAACCTGATTTTTCTCTAAACCAAACAGGGAGATGATGAAAAATTGTCATCTAGAATTTGAATTTTCCTGCTTTAAACCACTAAGAAATTCAAGTGGACAACCACTTTTTGTCCAATAGTCATCATGTCAAGGGATGTTGAACTTTCTTTGTTTAATGGGTCAAACATTGTCCGAGTAAATGTTTGATACTGCTTTTACTATACATGTTTCAAAAGTGATTGTTGATTTATCTTATGTTGTGTGTTTTATCACGTCTTAGTTGTCTTTGTTTCAATCAATCATCGTGTGAACCTTAAACAATGCATCTCGTAATTTCCATCTGTTTAATGGATTATGGTTTATTGTACTCATTTCCTTCACTTAGAGTATTTCTTTAATATGGATGATTGCATTTTTGGTTTTCAGCTATATAACCATTTGGTTTTTGTTTATATTTCTTTCTTAGTTGATCTAGTGATGCCCGGTACTACTGTCATCCTTCAAAATGCAAATATTGATATGTTCAAGGGAATTATGAGGCATGTAAAAGATTGATCTAGTGACGCCCGATACCTAAGAGGTAAGTACTTTTATACTTATTCTGATATTGTTGCTTGTAAAAGTTTAAGTGATGCTAGCTTAATACTATCTTTTTTGTTATATATCGAATTTCAGACAAATATGAATGTAATTTAATAGTTGGCATTATTAGTGTTCGTTTAAATTTATATGTTAACTTGTTTTAAATATATTACTATAATGTCGATAGGTAAACCGCGGATTAAAACCGAATCAAACCAAACCGCAAATAATGGTTTGGTTTGAAAAATAAAATGGTTTGGTTTAGAAAAATTCCAAACCGCTTAAAATGGTTTGAGTTGAAAATATAGCATAAACCGCCCAAACCGAACCGTGTTCACCCCTAACTAAATGCAAAGTTGAGATAATAATCAAATAAAAGGCGTACTAGGTTCGCGAATCCCCATGCAACGATCTATTTCAACCTTAACTCTACAATTTGACAACACGTTTGAATTATGATGAATCAATGTTCCTATTTTATTTAAAACTCTCTTTCGATTAAGCTTGAACCTATTTTCATATACGACACCGACTATATCATAGGATGGGAGCAAATATACAAAAATGCATGAATATTTATGAACACTTAGAGATTCACGTAAAGCATAGTAGTCTATCTCTATACCCTATCGGACCCTACGATGATTTATACCTTGTCTAATCTATTTTTCCTCTTTCGAATAGATAAAAATAAATAACCACAAATCATACAATCACATGCATAATCATTGTAGACTCAAATTAATGTATATAAATCATTCATCAATTCAACAACGCGTTTTAACGTCAAATATATAAAACTAGGAATTAAAATATCAAATCACATGGTTCATCGTTCACCTAGCACTATAAAATCCAGCCTAGCATGATAAAAACTAAGAAAACTAAGGAAAGAAATAAATTCAATTGAAGAAGACATCACCCTTTCAATTCTAGAGGTAAATCTTGAATCTTGAAGTAATCTCCCCATTCTTTGCCTTCTTCTTGCTCTCCAATATGTCAAAAAATGTCAAATTAGGCGTAGTCCCCGTTTCTGGTCGTACTTAGGGTTATAAAAGAGTCCTAAATGTGTTTCTATAGGTAGTTAATTCATATAAGGAAACTATGTACCAAAATCGCTTGGTTATAAGCCAAGCGACCGCTCAGTTTGTAAAATTCACCTCTTGGATTCCGTAAATGGTTCTGGGCAATCGCTTGGTATTTGTTCCAAGCGACCGCTTTGAACAACATTTTTCTTCGCTTGACAACTTTCAGTTTGTTGGTCATAACTTTCTTTACCGATATCCGATTGAGGTGATTCAAAGTGAATTGGAAATACAGCTCAAAGAGCTACAACTTTTATTCAGACATAATCTTCCAATTGGATCATTTACGATGTCAAAAATGGGTCTCAATATGAGACTAAAAATCGGTGCATAACTTTTCGATTAGAAATTGATGTGTGATCATACTTTGATGATATTTCATCCCTTTGACGTCTTCTTTCAACCAATTCACTCCTAGTACTCTCAAATCTTCATCGTTTGGGTCGACACAACTTTTGAATATTTGCACGTTAGTCCTTGAACTTTCATTTTCTTCCGTTTTGGTCATTTTTCGCTCGTTTTCACATATTTCTCGTTATATCCATCAATGTAGTCTTACAAACACAAATTGTACCGAATTAACCCATATTTCAATATATACGTTCACAATTAGCCATGTTTTGTGGCCTAAATAAGTGTGCAAAACGCACTTATCAATATACACTTGCTATGTGATGAAGTTTTAGCATGCTATATCGAGTTAATTACTTGTTTTATGCAATTAGGTTGTTTTGTTAGAAATTATAAGCAAGCATGTTTAAATTTCTATCCTAGTTTTGTTACCTGTCTTAGGTCGGGTTTATGGAATGTGTTGGAGGTGAGTTTATTGTATAATAACTTCAACCCGCTTTTTAATTTGGCGAGTGGCACTAATTCACTAATCTTGTTCAAATTGATATCCTCATCTGTTGGTGTTAGTGTTGGATTTTGTGAGAAACAGGTGATCATGCGCACGAAGTGGATACAAACTCAAAGGAGGTCCAGGCTACATCGTAAAGGAGAAGGACATTTTCGTGTCCTTGTTACGAGCGAGACCAATGGATAAGGATTGGTTATTTGGGGGTAAGTTTGTGATCATTCACATTTTTGAAGTTTCTAGTGTTGCTTCGTTTGTTACAGGTTCGGATTCGAGGTCTAATCCTTTCGAAGGGAGAGGGGATGATATGATTCGGGATAGGCCAAAGCCGAACACGAGTGCAAAGTTCGTGGAGAAGATGCAAAGAGCTTGGTCGAAAGTAATTCAAGTTAACAATGTCACAAAAGCCATACAAATGCATGTTCGGGAAATGGGGCATATGGGTTCAAAGTTAACATGTGAATGGACAAGTTTCATGTTGAGGTCAAGGTCGGAAAACAATTGGATCAATGTGATACAAGCAACCGAAGAAGGAGCCAAACCGGACTTCTAAGCGGTCGCTTAGAAATATACCAAGCAGTCGCTCAGTCATCCACCGAAAGATAAAGGCAGCAAAATTGGTTTTCTAAGCGGTCGCTTAGAAATATACTAAGCGGTTGTTTGGTACAAAATTTCGGGCAAATTTCCTATTTTTGGCGAGAATCCTAATTTCCTTAAAATTCTAATTTCATTGATATTTCACTATGTTTTGGGGATTATGCATGAATTTTATGGATTCTCTAGCATTAGTATAAATAGTTTTCATTATCATTATTGTAGGGACCTTTGAACATTATTTTGAGAGAATTTATACAATTGAGAGTTTTATTCCTCCATATTCTTGGTAGCTTAAAGTTCTAAATCTTGAACTTATCAAAAGGTTTTGCAATCCTTTTATGGCGTTCCCACTTCACGATTCTTGTTTCGGGTAATCAACGAGTCGGATTTCTCGTGTGGAATCTCGGTTCTTGGTACGGGTCGAACAACGGGTCGGGTTGATCTTTGTGCGGCGTGACTTCTAGCTTTCTTGGGTTTGTTTCATCTTGTTCGTGAGTTCCCAAACTTATTCTTGGTCGGGTTCACATCACCTTAAGCAAGCTCTACGAGCTTGGTACCATGAGCTACATGGTTATCTTTTACAAGTTAGATTCACCGATGCTCAATAAGATCGCTCTCCATTTAATTATTCCAAAAATGGCATAATCATATATTTACTTGTCTATATTGGTGATTTGATTATAATTTGTTGCTGCTCTAAAAATGCTAATATGTTCATCATATAAGCCATAAGAGATGATTTACGCCACACAAGATCTACTTTAGAAGACTATGCTCATGACACTCATGATAAAAGAGGTGACATATTCAGTCAAGTACAAATTAGATGCCAACCCTAAAATATTGCACTACACCTTTGTAGCTTTCCTTGTCAAATAGAAAATATATGCCCCACGTAGAAAATATATAGTGGCGGAAGCATGACAGTTATGAGCAAATGATATATGACCACCAATCAAAAACTAAGAAAATGCCTAATGAGTACTTTGTGAGACACAAGTTCGTAAAGAACTTTAACAATCAAACATTCCGAACAATTGAAAAAATTTCGGAATGTTTAACAAACAATAATTATTGTATGTCACTTTTCTTACAAAAAAAAAAAAAAAAAAAAAAACACACATGTTTGGTAGGCATCAGAATTCAGTACCAATACATTCTAGTTCTACCTGAAGTGTAGAAAATTGGCCAAGAATAGCGAGGGTACAAAGAAATTAGATTTATTTCAAGTTCATATTGGCCACTTCAATCATTTTCTTAGAATCAGATTAATATATAAAAAAAAAAGTTTTTTTTAACATATATTCTTTTTAATACAAAATTAAATATAATGCATGTTACTTATGATACAAAATTATATATATATATATATATATATATATATATATATCCATTGGTGGATTTTAAACTTCATTCAAATGTTGATATCCACCATAAGTTTATCTACCAATTGATTTATATAACACGTCATCAGTGCTTAATAAAAGACGAGTATCGATACTTAGTAGATCATTCGTGTGTGTGTGTTTCAATTACTTTTAAGCTTATCAAGACGTGTAGCATCTCTCATTGTTAAATTAAGGCATTTATTTTTAGTTTAATCGAATAAAAATGATATATTATAAAATTTACTTAATTAATTATAAGTGGTCTTTTTAAACTTAATCAAATATTCATGAATTAAAATACCTAATTTGGTAACAAGCCATTCGCCTTGCACGAAAGTAAATGAAATGAATATATAATTATTGTGGAGTTGTTAATTGAATTTTGACAATTGGACATTGACCTTGGGCTTGGGACTTAGGTTTACTGGGCTAAAGTGATTTTTTGGGCTGACCTTGAGCATGAATTATTGGGAAATATATATGGGAACACCACACAAACCCTACATATAAGAATCACTTTTCAAAATTAACAAACTTGTTAATTTATTTCAAAAATCAGGTGGTAAATAATTTATTAAATATTAAATTATAATATAATATACATTAATTATTTCCACTTCATGTCACCTCATCCTATCACCCCACTATACCACCTTCCTTCCACCTCTCCATTGGCTCCGGCTACGGCGACCGCTC
Organism: Osmanthus fragrans; assembly: GCA_019395295.1. Taxonomy (NCBI): domain Eukaryota; kingdom Viridiplantae; phylum Streptophyta; class Magnoliopsida; order Lamiales; family Oleaceae; genus Osmanthus; species Osmanthus fragrans. The sequence continues at coordinate 14,694,698 of CM033352.1, forward strand.
CGGCGGCGGCTCCGTCGACGGCGACTATTTCCGACGACTTTTTTTTTTTTTTTTTTTTTTTTCCACTCCTACGATCCCAGCCCCGTGGATCCCACCCCCAAACCCCACACCAACCCACGTTCCAAAAAAATTTCAAATATTAAAAATTGAAAATTGCATCCTAGTTCATGAAACCATCTCACCCTACCCTACCCTACCCTACCCCAAAACCTACCCATGGAACCTAGAAAATGTTCAAGTCACTGTGTGTAATCGAGTCGTTATCTGTGAGTAATTGAAACCAAATTTGTATTTAGTGTGACTAACTGTGACCAAATTTGCGTTGAGTGTGACTGTATGTGACCAATTCTGTGCTAATTGTGACCAATTGTGACTTGATAACAATTGGTCACAATTAGCACATAATTGGTCACAACCAGTCACAACTAACACAATTTTGATTACAGAAGGTTATCATAAACAAATTTGCACACACTAGAGACCAGCACCACAATTCACCAGAATAACCTCCAATGCACCACCACTAACACCTTCAACTCAAATTCACGACCATAAATACAATATTTACTGACTTATATTATCTGTGACCAAATTTGTGTTTAATGTGACTGTCTGTGACCAATTCAATATTAACTGTGACCGTATGTGATCAAGTCACAATCGGTCACAATCAGCACAAAATTGGTCACAACCAGTCACCACCGACATCACCACACCACCACCAAAATGTAAATCAACACAACTACAGATTCACAACACGTTTTTGAATGGAAATACAAGCATAAGGAAACATAATAGCATTTGGATCCACCAAGGAATACCTTTTCACCACCAAGTTCTAAACCAAGACCATCTTCACCACCAATTTTTTCCCCACCACCACAAATGTACTCACCTTCGCCACCCAAATCACCCCCAACACCTAAATTCCCACCTCCAGCACCAGTACATCACCACCACAAATGTAAAATCTCAGCCACCAAGTCCACCTTCACCACCACAAATGTACTCACCTTCGCCACCCAAATCACCCCCAACACCTAAATTCCCACCTCCTCAGCCTTCAGTACAGTCACCACCACCAAAATCGACTCAAGTCAGGCTGATTAATCGGACCACCAGAAGCTGCAACCGTGCTAGAACCTCCTCTAAACTCACCGGTAAACACCCTTTTCCAGCAACCGTGAACCAATCGACCGGAAATATGAATTTAACTTGAGCTGATTTGTGAGAATCATGTAAGACTATGTCGTTGCAGCAGAACCCGCGCACAACCGCACTACCGCCCAAGGATTTACTGCTATTGCACGCACCACTGCCTGGTTCGCCTGAATTTTTGCAAACACCACCACAGTAGCAACGGCAGCGAAGTAAGGCGCCACTGCTAGCAGTAGTAGCGGCGCCTTGCTGTGCCATTGTGTGCGACGGTTCTGGAACTGGAAGAGATGGTACAGAGTGTGGGGTGGGATGTGTGGAGAGGGAGAGAGAGAGGGAGAGGGAGAGGGAGAGGGAGAGAGAGAGAGAGAGAGACTAGGCTTTGAATCGGGATGAATTGGGTGGGGATGAATATGTAGATTAAGCTTAATTAAATTTTTATTAATTACAATTAATAATTCTATTTAGCACCTGAAATCTGAAATTTAAACTTAACCACATTATTTATGAAAGCTAATATTTAATTGTAGGGTTGCAGGTAATTTTCTCAATATATATATAACTACAAACCTTTAAAGATACACTTTCAAATTTGACCAACCTGTTAATTTTTTTTTTAAATCACATGGTATTAATTAAATATATTTTATTAATTAAATAGGCTGAGGTCACAATAATAGACAATTTATAGTCACGGTTACGTACTACTCACAATCACAAATTTCAAATTTTTTAGATTATAAATTTTTATCGATCACAAATTATCAAATTAATTGTTAATGACTTATTTCTCGATCCCAAATTGGTAATGACTTATTTTTTAGTTACAAATTAACAAATTAATTGATCATAACTTATTATTGATCACAAAATATCAAATTAATTGATTATAATTACCCAATTAATTAGTCACAAATTATCCTTCATCTCCTCCATCTCACCCCATCCCCACCCCAACCCCAACCCCAACCCCACTCTACCACATCTACCTCTACCTCCACTAAAAAATGTCATCGCTACCGCCATAGATCCACAATCCACCACCAACGCACCACCGTATATACCAACCACCACCATCACCTGCATGAAAAAAAAACTTCAACCACTTCCTCAAATCTGGCCATACGTCCACCTCCACCTCCACCTCCAACAAACCACACAGACACACACAAAACATAGATTCATCACTGCCACCACTACCACCATCGCATCGCTTGCCGCCGCCACCACCACCTGCACCAACACATCCCATATAATTGTTCTTCTTTACCTATGAAATCACCACGCAACGCAAATTGCAGGAAGCAGCTTTGTTGAACAAATCACAGGTAGCAGCCTCTATTGCAGCAGATCACCAGAAGAAGCACGTCGATAACCGTTGTGCTATGCGCAAACATGCTATTGTTCATTACACCATGGCTTCCGCCACTGATGGGTGTGGACGACAAGGATGGGGACCCGTGGAGCTCAGTTTTTGTGACATGGGGTAAAAATACTTTAGGGTTTCTAGTGTGGAAATCGAGTGGGATGCCCCTATATCTTCCCGTGATCTTTCTCCCTTTTGTTCACTAAAATATCTTTCGATTTAAAATTACCGCAAGTGTACAGTTTGTTAACAAGTAATAAAGTGGATTTGATTCCAAGTATCGTCCCACAGAGATTAATTTAGTTCGATTTTAATTATTGTAATCTTAATTAAAATGGTATTAATGTGATGTATTTATTTGATATAAATTTGTAACTAAATTAATCTACTTATACAATTACGAGTGAATTAACTAAACTAAATGCAAAGTGTGTTGAATGTAAGTTTGTGTGTTTTATTAAATGACAAACGTACTAGGATCGCGAATTCCCATATAATAATCACTTTTAACTTTAATTATGCACTTTGACAACACGGTTGAATTTTAAAGAATCAATGTTCCTATTTTAATCAACAATCTCTTTCGAGTAATGTTAAACATACTCTTATATATGCCTCAACTATATTTCTATGATAGATGTGAATATACAAGAATGAATGAATTTTTAGGTACATTTAAAGATTCACATGAAGGATATCAATGTATTTTTATCCCCTATCAGATCCTATGACAATTTACACCATGTCAAAGCCTATTTTCTTTTTTCGAATGCATAAAATAATCTACCAAATTTATACAACTACCGTGCACAATAATTGTAGAGAAAAGATATTCATGTAAATCCTTCAAAATCCAAAAATATGCTTTCAATGTCAAATATGTAAAAATAAAAAATTAGAAATTCATATTACAAGGTTCATCGTTCTCCTAACACAAAGTAATATGGCCAAACATGTTGTGAAGAAGAAAATAAAAGATATATAAAAGTTGTTTATCATCTGAAAATTCTTGAATTCAATCTTGATGTTCTTGAATCTTTATGTGTTCTTTGCCTCCTTTTACAATTAATTCTCCACATCCTAATTATATTTTGAGTGTTGGTATTTATAATCGCTCTAAAGAGTCCCAAAAAGATCTCTAAAAATCATGCATATCATAGGCCAAACGAAAGTTTCCTTGTTGGAATTATACTCTAAAGGAAAGGTGCTCAGTAGAAATCACGGCAACTGCCCAGGATACAAAATAGCTCTTGTAACTGGGGTTAAGGGCTAGGCCTATATAACTGGCTAGCTGTCCAGTTATAAAGACTTCTAAAATTCTTCTTTTAGGCTTTTTCTTCATTCTTTCTTCCATTTTGGTCATCCATGTTAAATTACTTCGATTTTGGTTCTAATCTAAATTAAGTAAAATTCAATACTAAAATGTCACAACAGCTTAGTAATAAGGCTCGAATAAGTGCACAAAAATACATTTATCAAACACCTCAAACTAAAACCTTTGTTCGTCCTCGAACAAAACAAAACAAAATTTATGAATAAATTATATCACTAACCTAAACAAATAACCAATAACAAACTCATCGTTGAACTGCTTATCAAATGCCCCATAATCAAATTTAAACAACACTTTAGAAAGATCCAAACAACATCAAAAATAAATTTCTACATGTCTAATGTTCGACTTAGCGTGTGTGTGTGATTAGCCAATATTGAACTCTCGCTCATACTAGAACACCACCAATCAAGTGTAGTTGAGTCACTTATAATCCCAATCTTCTAATGGTCAATTTTCCTCACACCTGTCGTGCAAAACACTCCTTATGCTTTTTCCTCCAATCTCGAGGAATTTCTAGCATATGTGGGTTCCTAAAAATCATTATGACGCATTACACAAAGTGGTCAGAATTAGATAATTGTAAACTTAGAAATGTGATGGTAAGTATTTCTAAAAAACACACCAGCAATTTCTAGAGTTCAAGTCTCAAAGTCCTTACCGGACACATCTCACGTTTTATAATCTAAATCCCTCATTTTTTTTCTTTTTTTCTTTACATCTCCCGTGCAAGACTTCTCTACATTAAACTTTCAAAATGATCCTATAGCGAACTTTAGGTCGATAACTCCTAAGTCAGATGACTATAGGGCACCATATTTCTAAATACCCTTAGAGAATCAATAACTCAACTCAAAAAGCCTATGAAGAAAGGAATAAGATGTATCACTTTTTTTTATTTTGATATGAAAATCTAATTTTTCATTCTTTTGACATCTTATGTGCAACACTTCTTTCCATTAAGTTTCCTAAATGTTTCCCGTAGCGAGTTTTATGTCGATGACTTTCAAGTCAGATAATTATAAGACACCAGATTTTAAAGACCTTAACAAGTTTAATCACTCAAATCTTAAAGGCTACGAAAAGAAGTAAACGATGTATCACATTTTATTTTGATATGAGATTCAAATGTTCAAAACTGGCCAGTGCTCGTTCTAGACTCCTTAACTCAAACTTCTTCAACTAACACTGTGATTTGAGAACTCCAAATCATCAAACTTCTATGAAAACAAGCAATAACCTTCCCACTCCCAAATTGCCTTTTTAGTAGTTTGACTTCTATACTAAGGATTTAGGAATTCACTCAAGTAACAGTCAACAACATCAACAGTTAAATCCACATAATCAAGTAATGGCCCAACACAAGTGATAAGTCAATTGACTATGTTCTCAAATGATTAAATCTAACATGGATAAGTACTCAAGCAAAGACACATGTTATGGTGTTGTCCAGTAATCTAGCTAAAGCTATACTTAATTTAAGCAAATATCATCATAGGTGACAAGTGATTCAACGCTAAACTTGACACTATTTTTGAATTTTTCATTTTAAAATTTTTAATAGTTGTTAAATAGTTACACATACCCGATCAATAGTTCAAAGATTAAATATAATTAACATAAGTATCATGAGACTTATCCCACCTCCAAACAAAATATTACATTGTCCCCAATGTAAAAAAAAAATTAATCAAAAATAAATGAGTAAAGGATCAGATACTCATCGGGATGGATGCGGATGAGTTCGATTGGTCTGACTGGCTGGATGAACTAGTGGGTCTAAAGTACTCGACGATATTTGCTATCTGGTCTACGTATCGGTCAATCATCTCGATTTGACTCCCGAAGCGGAGCATCTGCTTATGCACTTAATTATAAGCATAAATGATGGTTCTTTGATCATAGTGCGTTTGGTCACCACTTAGCTAGAACCCTCGTACTTGTCCACTCACTCTTTGCAATTCCTTCTACATGTCCAATTGCGTCCGCTACATCATCTCTAGAACATTTGTCATGGTGCCAACAGATCTACCTAACTCCACCTGATTGACCTGCATCTGAGCCAACTGTCTGCTCAGAAGGGCTGTATTGGCATTCAAAGCATGTTGTGGTAGGGGATGAACTTGCTCGAGATTATGTATTCTTTCTGACCCTCTAAGCTGAGTTTTAGAATTATCTATTGTCTTTCTATCGATTGGGGTATCTGGAGGACAATTTCTCCATTCGACAAAAGTAGGACCTCGACAACCAAATAGATCCCACTGATAAGGTAGAGAAACATTATACTACGCTGAGGATCGATCGATGCGGCCAACTCTCGTATAAAAGTATATGGGATCCCAAATCAATTTTGTGACCCTATGCCAGATGATACAGTAGTTGGGCCATTTCTTCATTAAACTTATTCCACTTGGTTATGGTGACGAAGATATTAAAGAGTCTTAACTCGGAGGCCAACTAATTATTCATGAATCGATCCGTAAGAAGTGGTCATACATCACCGTACCATATAAGAATGGAGCAACCAATATCATATCTGGCTCAGTAGGTAGTGGCTCTATATCAGTGCGGTTTAGCTCATAATAATTGATATAATGTAGCTCACATTTCCTAAACTAACATAAAAGAGGTAAATTCAAGTTTTTACCTAAAGCCGACCAATGATTTTCACCACCAAAAAATATCAAAAAAAGTGAAATTTTCTCGAACGATCTCTAGGCATATGAAACTTCATATGTTGGTCAAACGTATGCTCAAATTTGATGTCAAATGGAGGTTGTTTGGATTAGACGATGAATGACGAAGTTGGTGATGTGAGGTGGTCAATTCCTAGCCATCTTAAGCTATGGTGTGCAAATTACATTTAGGCATTTTTTGATACAATTTCCATGAATTTCAACACCAAAGACAATCCCAAAATCATATAAACAATATCAATAGCTAAATTAAACCTAATTCAACATGATTTTCTAATTAGGCATTTGACCAAACACCTAGAATGCAATCTATGTTTCCATAAAAGTGGAAGAAAATATTATTAGAGTCAAGCCACAATTGTCACAATTCAAACGCAAAACCATATACTCTGTCATCTACCTAATGTACATATTCCTTCTCATACACACCAACAAGTAAATTAAATATGAATATCACAATGGAAGAGAAGGGAAGAAGTAAGTTACCCACCCTAAATCCTTTGCTTAGATAATGTGTAAGTAGTGAAATCCAAGTGGAAACAATTGAATCTAATACTTAGTGGTAGATTGAATGCCTTTTATGATTGTAGAAGAAGAGATAGGGTGAAGTAAAAAACTGCAAGTGTCGTGTGTTAGAGTCGTGTGCATGACCACCTATGACTCTAACCACTGTCCATTAACCTTAAAGGTGCATTTACTTTCATGAGTGATCTCAACAACCCCATAAGGAAAACACTTTGGTAATTGTGTATGGTCCTGACCACCTAGACCTCAATTTATCAGGAAAAAACTTGAGTTTAGAATTATAAAGCAAGACTTGTTACCTAACCTTAAACGTTCTTCTTTGAATGTGCATGTCATTCCACTTTTTGTGCACTCCTTGTAGAGTTTTGGATATATTCTTATATGCTTCTAGCCAAAACTTACCATTTCATTCAACTGAAGTGATATCTTTTCACTAGCTACCTTCAGATCAAAGTTTAAATTCCTAACTGTCCAGTAAGCTCGGTGCTCTAACTCAACTCACAAATGACATACTTTTCCAAAACTCAAACGATAAAGAGATATCCATATTGGTGTTTTGAAATATGTTTTGTAAGTCCACAAATTGTCATCAAGTTTCTTAGACCAATCATTTATCAAAGAACTCACTATTACCTCAAGAATCCGCTTTAATTCTCGATTGAAAATTTCAACTTGCTTGCTGGTCTGAGCGTGATACGGGGTAGCTATGCAGTACCAGATGCCCTATTTAGCTAACGATGAAACAAATTGATGATTGTAGAAGTGTTTGGCTCCATCACTTATGATAGGTCGAGGTGTGCCATAACGGGTGAAAATTCACTTCTTTAGGAACTAAATCTATACCTTAACATTGTTGGTTGGTGATGCTACTGCTTCCACTCATTTGGAAAGATAATCAATTGCAACTAGGATATACTAATTCGAGAACAATGGAGTGAATGGCCCCATAAAGTCAACCACCCACACATCAAAAAGCTCTACCTCAAGAATGTTATTCATAGGCATCTCATTCCTTTTTGAGATATTTTTCATGTGCTGGCATCTATCACACCTCTTTACAAACTCAAAAGCATCCCGAAAGAGTGAACGCCAATAGAAACCAGCATGTAAAATTTCAATGACCGTCTTTGATGCACCGAAGTGTCCTGCATATGCAGATGAGTGACATTACTCCAATATTCGAGGTACTTTATATTTAGGAAAACATCATCAAATAATTTGATCTACCATTCGCCTATAGAGAATGAGATCTTTCCAAAAATAATATTTCAAGTCGGTGAAAAATTTCTTTCTTTAATGACTTGAATAATGTGGTGGAGTGATAGACTTGACCAAATAATTTACTCTATCAGCATACCAAGACACCTCTTCCACATTAAACATCTGCTCATTTGGAAATATCTCATTTATCTCCACTCGCTCCTTCGGCTCCCAAGCTCAAGCCAAGATAAGTGGTCGCCCACCAAATTTTCACTTCCCTTCTTATCCCTAATCTCCATATCAAACTCTTGCAAGAGTAATACCCAATGGATTAGTCTTGGTTTGGCATATTTTTTTGTCATCAAGTACTTTAAGGCAGCATGATCGATGTTGACTATGACCTTTGATCCCATAAGATATGATCGAAATTTATCAAAGGCATAGACCATCGACCATAGCTAAAAGTTTTTTCTAAGTAGTGGCATAGTTATGTTGTGCGTTGTTTAAGGTTTTACTTGCATAGTAGATCATGTGGATTATTTTATTCTTACATTATCCCAATATAGTCCCCACAATGTAATCACATGCATCACGCATTAACTCGAAAATAGTAATGAGAATGTCCTACAAATCTTTCTAACATCTTATCGATAAATGGAAGAAGAAAGTGATCCTTCTGAGTAGCAGCGTTGAGTTTGCAATAATCAATTCAAACTCTCCATCATGTAACAATCCTGGTGGGAATTAATTCATTCTTTTCATTCTGTTCCACCGTGATACCATCATTCTTCGACACAACCTGAATTGAGTTGATCCATGTACTGTCTAATATCAGGTAAATCATACCTGCATCCAGAATCTTCAACACCTCTACTCTGACTACCTTTTTCATATTAGAATTAAGCCTCCTCTGACTGTCTACACTAGGTCAAAAGTTCCCCTCCATGAAAATCTTATGCATGCACAGTAGATGGCTGATCCCTTTAATATCTACAGTAGACCATCCAATAGCTCTCTTATTATCTCTGAGTATGCGAAGTAGTCTCTCCTCTTCTACCTTACTAACTAAATTCAAAATAATTACTGGGAGTGTAGAGAAACTAAGCATATCGGAGACGAATGGTAGTTGTTTAAGTTCTAACTTAGGAGGTTGTTGAATGGATGGTAATAGCTTTGTAGAATCTGTTCCCAATTCCTCAAAATGGAATTTGAGCGTGTATGGTGGGTTAGTCTTTAAAAACCTTGCACATACCTCAATCTCAAGAGAATCAATGTGAGTAGATTGAGAATGAACAATGCTTGCCTCATATGCATTTGACAGGTTATATAGTAGAAATGTATCTTAGACTACATTTTCAATCATATCAATTTGAAAGAAGTTGTCTGACTCAATAGTAAATTTCATAGCTTTGAAGACATTGAAGAAATTTGTTCCTCACCAAGCCTCAAAATCAATTGACCCTTTTGAACATCAATAAGAGACATTTCTGTAGGTAATAACGGTCAGCCTAATATGAGTAAGACATCTTTTTCTTCCTCCATGTCAAGAATGAGAAAGTCTGCCAGGATGATAAATTTCTCTATTTTAATTAGTACATCTTTAATTATCCCTCTTGGATGAGTAAGAGAGATAGCTATAAAATTACTGTGGTTGTTTTAGTCTCTCCCAATCAGAGATTTCTGAAAAGAGAAAGTGACATCAAATTAATACTTACACCTAAATCGCATAGAGCTTTATCAAAATAACCATCTCCAATAGTGCAAGGTACAGTAAAACTCCCTAGGTCTTTTAATTTTGGAGATAGCCTTTTCTGAATTGTGGCGCTACACTCTTCAGTCAACATCAGTATTTTGTGTTCTTCTAGCTTGCGTTTATTGGATATGATGTCTTTCAAAATTTTGGTGTAGCTAGGCATTTGAATGAGGGCATCAACAAGTGAATGTTGATGTGAATTTTCTTGAAGACCTCAAAAAATTTGGTATACTGCTAATCCAACTTGTGCCTTTTCAACCTCTAGGAAAATGGAATAGGATGCTCATAAGGATTGATAGGAGTAGTTACCGTAACTTGTGGTATATATGAACTCTCATTAGTAGATGTTTCCGTTGTTTGTTCAGTATATTCCACATTTTCCTAATATGAAGAAATATTGTTTCCTTATTCGAAATCAATCTCTTGACATATATTTCTGGTAATTGCACCCCACTCCTAGTTTTAATCACTTTGGCATGTCCCTTAGGGTTGATTTCTGTATTACTGGGTAAAGTGCCTAGTGCTCTGCCAGACATAGAAAATGTCATCTATCCCATTTGAGTCTCCACATTTTCAATGACGACATTTTGATCTTGGAGAGTTGTTTCAGTGTTCCTCATGAAATGATTATTAGCTTCCATTTATTATAAGTATCTAAATGTGGATTAATATGTAGACGTTGTTTCCATTATGTAAAATCCACTTGTTCCATTCCTTTTGCTAGAATTGGGCAATCTGGTGTATTATGATCTATCTCACACTCCTCACAACTTAGCTTCTTGGCTTGTGATGCGTTAGCTATCTGTGATATGCTCTCCATCTTATGAAATAATGAATCTATTTTCCCAGACAAGGCTGAGTAAGCATCCACCTTGTATACACTTGGCGTTTTCTTTTGAACAACTCGTTCAGAAGCCCACATGGCTGATGTAGTTGCCACTGTCTCAAATAATTTCAAAGCTTTGACAATTGTCTTTGTAGATAAAGAGCCATTAGACAAAAAATTCACCATGCTTTTGAAAGATGGAAGAAGTCCTGTATAGAAATATTACACTTGGAATCCCTTGCTAATACTGTGATGAGGACACTTCTAAATCATGTTCTTAAACCTATTACAAGCTTTATCAAAGAATTCGGATTCACTTGACGAAAGATAGATATGTCATGCTTAAACTTTGTTGTCTTGGCTGGTGGAAAAAACTTTGTGCAAAACTTTTAAGCTAAGTTATTCCGCCTATTGGCAATGGGTTGAGAATCCAACCGCCCAAGTACTTTATCATGCAAAGCATGTAAGAACAGCCATAGTATGATAGCATCATCTGAAATACCTTAATATTTGAAATGTTGATACAGCTCCAAGAATCGAGAGACGTGTGTATGTGAATTTTCTTCAGGTCTACCATAAAATTGATGTCCATTCTGAAATAGATGTATGGCGTTGGTCTTCAACTGAAAATTATGTTGTCCAAATGGAGAGTAGATAATGCTGGATTGACTTTGAATGATCTATGGGATCATGAAATCCCCAACGAGTATATTCTCCTCATCAACGTCTTCCTCTTCCTCTTCCTCTTCCTTGAACTACTGGATTGTTTTGCTCGTTAGTAGTTTGTACTTGCTATTTTTTGTATTTTTTGTTGTGCAACTTTTGCTTCTCTTTGCCTATGATGAAAGTAGGACTCAGATAAACTAAAATAGAAGAAACTAAATAACTAAAAATGCTCGAATTAGTGATAGGGTAAATAACATCAAATTAAAACTTAGTTCTCGGCAATGATGCCAAAAACTTGTTCATGAAAATATATTTCGAATTAAAATTACCGCAAATGTACGGTTCGTTAACAAGTAATAAAATAAATTTGAGTCCAAGTATTGTCCCACAAAGACTGATTTAGTTATCGCAACCTTACCAAAATGATAGTAATGTGATGTATTTGTTTGTGACAAAATTAAAACTAAAATAATCTATTTATGCAATTACGAATGAATTAACTAAACTAAACGCAAAGTACGTTTTTACTGTCAAATATATAAAACTAAATATTAAAAATTCATATTACAAGATTTATCGTTCTCTTGACACAAAGAAATTTAGCCAACATTTTGTAAAGAAAAAAGCAAAAATTATAAAAATCGTTCATCATCCTGAAATTCTTGAATTCAATTTTGATGTTCTTGAATCTTGATGTGTTCTTTGCTTCCTTTTGCAATTAATTTTCCACACCCTAATTATGTGTTGAGAGCTAAAAATCGTGCATATTATAGGCCAAATGGAAATTTCTTTGTTAGAATTGAATTCTAAAGGAAACGGAATTTTTTGGCAGAATTGGCTTGGACAACTGCCCAGGTATACAAAATAACTCCTGTAATTGGAGATAAGGGCCAGGACTCTACCAGGCCGGGTTAATACCCCAAATAGTCACTGAACTTTGTCAAAAGTACCCAGAAAGGTCACTGAACTTTAAAACATTCCTAAATAGTCACTGGACTTTGCTAAAAGTTCCCAGGAGGTCATTGAATTTAAAAAATTTCCTAGATAGTCACTCAACTTTGCAAAAACTTCTCTAGATAGTCATTGAACTTTACAAATTTTGACTCCATACATCACTGAACTTTGCCAATACCAGTGACCTTTTAGGAATTTTTTGCATAGTTCAGTGACTATTTAGGAAAGTTTTGAAATTTGGTGACCTCTTGGAAATTTCGGTGACTACTTAGAGATGTTTTGAAGTTTAGTGACCTTCCTGGATACTTTTGGTAAAGTTCAGTGACTATTTGGGGTATTAACCCCTGCCAGGCCTATATAAGTGGGCGGTTGCCTAGTTATATAGACTTCTAAAATTTTCCTTTTAGCCATTTTCTTAATTCTTTCTTCCATCTTGTTTATCCATGTTAAATTACTTCGATTTTGGTCCTTCAACTTTTATTTGAACGCATATTTGTCTCCAAACTTCCATCAATTGGCAAATTGATCATTCTTTCTTGCTTAGAAATGGGTCCAAAATTGAAACAAGATGAGATTAATCTAAGTTAAGTAAAATTCAATACTAAAATGGCACAAAAGCTTAATAATAAGACCCAAAGGTGCACAAAAATGCACTTATCACCTTTAATATGCTGATTGGACTAGCAACAAAGATAAGTGAACCTCGACAAGTGTCTACATTATATTTCTTGGTAATAGCCCAATTTCTTATAGTTAAAAAAAAAAAAAGCAATAATGTGTTGCATGATCATCAATTGAAGCAGAGTATCGAGTCGTCGCATGAATTATTGCTTAAATATGTTGGGTGCAATAACTTCTTCACGAGCTACTTATATTTATATCACATCCACTAGTTGTATATTGTGATAGCATTGGAACAACTTATCTTCATCCAACCCAATTTTTCGATTCTGAATTAAATACAAAGATTGATTTTCATTTTGTTTGTGATAAAGTTTAAAGCCATCAACTATGAGTTTCTCATGTCACTTTCACTGATCAACTCACCGATGCTTAGACTGAACCACTATTCCCGCAACAATTTCTTCTTCTATGATCAAACATTGGTGCTTTTTATGGAAAAAAAAAAATCTTGTGGAGACATATTAGGAAATTAAATTGATAGCCTTAATTTGTGATATATCCAATTGTAATTTAGGATCAACTATACAACTCACCAATATTGTTCACGCTTCTTGTTAGAATTTGAGTGTGACCCAAATTCTTTGTTGAAATAATTGAAAGTTCTAAATAAAGTGTATATTAAGAAATAATTCTATTTGGAATCATATTCGAAGTCTATTTGACAAATTTTAGTTGAAATTCTATTTGGTAGTTCTATTAGGAGTTGAAATTTGTGTTGGACTTAAAGAAATCAAGATAATGAAACTTTTGAGCATTCTATTTCATCTACAACTCTACTTCTAGTATTTGTATTGTTCTCTGTATATATTTGACTTTTTTCTCTATAATTTAGTTAGGTTGTTTAACCTCATTACAAGTTAAACAAATCATAAATAAAAAATCTTTGTATTGTTTCTCTATATTATAATAAAATCTCAATTCTTTGCAAATTATTTTATTATTATATTCTTGTGATCAATTATTTCATATTGTGGCTTATTCTCTTATTTTCTCCAACAATTTGGTATTGGATTAATCCTGATTATAGCAAATCGTATCAGAGCTCAGGCTTAATTCATAGGATGATTTTGTTTTTAGGATGGCAAGCATGAAGTTTGATGTTCCGCTATTGGACCGCGGTACAAGATTTTCATTGTGGTAGACTAGAAGGTGAGCATTGCTCACTTATATGAGATTGATTTTATTGTATTTTTTGCTCGCTTTATATTTGTTGTTTAAAGACACGATCTTATATAGTCATGATCTCACGATTGAAGAAGTCTATGATGATCTATTTTCAAAGGAGAAGATGGAACATATTCTTAAGGTTCATGAAGATGGCCTATTTTTTTATGGTGATTATGCAAGGGGCAAATTAATATCTAACTTCCAAATTTATTGCAAGAATTCAAGGCATTTAATTATGAATTTCTATGAGTTGCGTGATAGAGAAAATTTGGCTGCAACTTTCCAAAAGGAAAAGTAATTATATACTTCAGGTGAAGCCATTGTTGAAACTTTTCATAGTGATGAAGAGCTTTTACTTATGTCTGTCTACAACACCAAACTTGACGAGGTTTGAATTTTGGATACAACTTGCACTTTTCATACGTTGCCCAATCAAGAATTGTTTTCAATATATGAAGAAGTTACAAAAGGTGTTGTGATAATCAATAAATATATACCTTGTCGGATGGATGGTATTGATCGGGTCAGAATAATGATGTTTATGGGACAGTTCAAGCACTTGATACAGTACGACATGCTTTAGATTTGAAGTCAAATCTTATCTCCTTAAGTATTCTTGATTCAAAATGGTACATGTATAATGTCCAATGTAGAGTCATGAAAGCTATCAAAGGAGCTCGTATTGTGCTGATGGAACATAGAAAATTTTATTTATATATCTTGTAAGGTGATACAAAACTTCAAGTAATCAGCATATTTTAAGAACTCGGGTCGATTTAGAGTTGGCTTCTATATCGATGGAGTCTAATTTGGTGTCTTCTTTTGAGAATACATCTTAGTTGAATTTTGAAGATATGGGTAAATCCATCTTGCCACAATTATCGACGGTGTCATCGTATTCAATTGCTAGAAATATGCCAATTTTTTGTCATAAGATTCAACATAGGTATAATTCTGCTGATTTTTTTTTTTATTGTTTGAATGCGGTAAAGGGTATTGATTCTAGTCAAGATCCTTCTTTTGATGCATTCAGTTGTAATTCTGTTACAAAGCTTATTTCAGTTTTGTTCGGTGGTCATTAGGTCACTTTTGTCCCTACTTGGGGTAGCAGAAGTGGAGAATACTTCCAGTTAAAATTGTTGATGGAGAAGCTTGTTTGAGTTTTTCATTAAAGAGTTCAAGTTTATTTCTTGTAGTGAAATTTGTCTTTAAAATTTTGTTCATTGCAGTGAAATTTGTGTTAATGTGGAGATCGTTAGAATTTGGGTGTGTCGTGAATTCTTTGTTGAAGATAATTGAGAGATCTAATTGAAGTGCACATTAAAAAAAAAACTATAGGTTTTTTAACCTCATTACAAGTTAAAGAAATTATAAACACAAAATTTGTGTATTATTTCTCCATATTATAATAAAATTTTCATTCTCTACAAATTATTGTATTATTGTGATCAATTACTTCATATTGTGGTTTAATCTCTTATTTTTTTCCCTACAATTTGGTATTAGATTAATTTGGTATCATCTTCCACTTTTCACAACAAACTAGTTTCAGATATAGTCCGAATTACAACCTCTCATAATATGTATATACCTTGTTGTAACAGTGAAAGAAAGACACTAGTTTTTCCACATGCAATTTAGAATTTATAGAAATAAGTGACATGAAAAACTCTCTTTCTATTATAGTCGTTATGACTATCATTGTAACTTTCTTATACACCTAATTACATATGATTCTTTACCCACCATACATATCATTAAGTGGCTTTTAGCTTCTGCGTCAGTTTTCATAATATAATAATTCTTTTATCTATCTAATAATTTAATTTTTAAATGAAGTGTTTCAATAATTTCATTCATTTTCTTCTGTTACACTTCTTCCACAACATAAAGTCACCAATGAAAAGAATGGATCTCTCTCTCTCTCTCTCTCTCTCTCTCTCTCTCCACCCACAAAATGCTAGACAAGTGACCTAACTACTTTTAAATTTCAGGTGATATTCCCTCCAAAATATTTTGTCCGCAATAGAATTTTTGACCCCACTACAAAAATTCAAAGTCTAGCCATGTTACCTAATGAAAGTCTTGCCAAAAATTAGTTATATAAAATCTAAATTATTCCATGAAATAATGTAAGATATTAGCCAATTTTATAACTTAAATTATAAGTGGGATTTGGAGTCTGAAGAAGAAAAAATATTGTAGGTGTAGACTTTGGAGTCCGACAATCACTTTTAACCTAAAATCTTTGTTTACAAGTGCCATATAGTCAAAAGGATATATCTCACGGGAGAAATAATTATAACAATGTACCACGTTATTCTCGTCTAAATTAATGTAAATTAAATGTGAAAGGAATAAAATTATATATTCATATTTTGTTATCAACATATTATCTCAAATGCAAATCAGTTTCAGTGTCATAAAAAAAAAAAAAAAAAAAATTGACATGTGAAAATTGTATAATTAGATAAAGGTGAAATTTAAATTTGGTCTTTATATGTTATTCTTAAATAGGTTGAATTTCCTCTTCTAGCAATTTAGCGCCTATTTGGTAACAATTAAAACCAAGATTTTAATCCAAGCTAAAGTGACCAATTAATTTTAACTATACATTTCATGTGACCCGTAGCTTTTCAACCACACATTTCATCAACCTCTATCAAAATCTACTAAAAATCTGATTTTATTCTCCACCAAATAGGGACTTAATGTGTTTAAAGCAAACAAAAGTTCTATATCCAAGTTTTATGGTCCCTTATTTACATAAAATATTAGGTGTTAGATTTTTTTTTATTAAAATAAAATTATAATTTGTACGTGAGCAATGTATTGAAGACAGAATAAAAATAAAATTTCACGAGAGAGAATTTTTTTAAAAGGGGTATTTATTTTCAAATTAAAGTTACCAGAGGAATGATATTACTATATTTTGTATTCAACATGTCAATCACTTATACGTACAATTTTCATAAAAGAGTAATTGTGAAATTGAAACTCAACCTTTTTATTCTCTAATACCATGTCGAACAATTTTCATCAACTTTTTGATGAGACGTGCTAATAACATCGTATTAGAGCATCAAAAGTCTATACACAATTACTCATTTATAAAAACATCACGTCTCAAATTTTCAATTAAAAGTTAAATTGACATAAATGTGAAGGACATGTTGATGACAAAATATAATAAATTAATTTATCCCGTCTCTGGCAACTTAGATTTTTAAATTAAGCGGTTCAACAGGTAGGGACAACCTGGAGGAGGACTTGCGGGGATACAACTTAACTTTCTTCTTCCTAGAAACAAAGAAAGAAAAAAGCATGTTACATGAAAATCCCTTCATCTTCCTTCAGGATGCAAAGGGAAGAGTTTCAGGGTCCTATCTTCTTCGTCTTTACAGTATTTCTTGTCCTTTTCCAGGCATTCAAATGTCCATGGCCTGCATTTTCTCTTGCCAGGACTATCTTCCCTCCCCATGTCTCCCTACAAAATACATCCATTCATGTATGAAACAATTTGTCTTGAAGAGAATAAGAAAGTTCCAATAAAAAATTAAGCCATCAAAGAACGAACGAACATATTATCAATATGCCTCCAAATCTTCAAAAGCATGACAAAGGACGAATTCTCTAAGAGCTCCAAATTTTAGACAAGATTGTTCAAAATTTTGACACGAGATATAGGTACATACATACCGCTGTTATCGGGATGGATGAAGTGTCGATTATGGAAGGTGGTTTTCTTGCACAATGGCTAAGTCCTAGAATACTCCGCTTTTGCTTCTGTCGCTCGCGTGCTTTGTGGTTTTGAAACCAGTAAAACACATTCTTCCCCTCTATTTTTCCATACTTCGCCAGCTGCTCAGTAATTTTTTCAATCTGTTGTGCATTCGGCGTACGCATTCCCCCTCTATACAGCTTCTCCAGTAGCCCTATCTGTTCTTGCGTTGGATTCCATCTTGTCCCACCTGCGTTTGTCTCCACCTGCAAAAATTTAAAATTATTCATCATCACTCATCTATGTTCCTTAATCTTGTTCATTATTGTTCGGTCCAGTATTGTTCAGTCGAGGACAACATAACAAAACTGACAATTAAGCAGTAAAAGGGTCGAGGTATATAGAGCATTGCCTGAGCTGATACTCTCTTGTGATCATCCAAGGATTCTATCTTTCTACGGCCAGTTTCAGGTCTAATGAAACTCTTGAGATCTAACGGTTCAGTAATGCTGACACCTAGTATTTTGTTTTGATTCGACCTGTCGTGGCATATGTCTCGACTGACAGTCAATTTGGGAGCAAGAGGGCGCAAACGCTTGCACCCAAGCGTGAGGAATGGTTGTTCCTGCAACTCCCAGAATCCACGTGCAAGCTGATGCACCTTCATTGCTAATTAATTAAGTTCCCAATGAACAAAAATTGATGACAAAGAGTGTTACTTATATAACAATATTGAAATCGGATCGAACCGGACAAAATAAAAAGGAGAAAAAAGACAGTGGAAAATTATGATGAGATTGTGCCTAAAAGAACCAAGACCAAATGATGAGATGAGGTTGACTTTAGATTTTCCATATTAAAAAGAGAGATGAAAAGTTGAATATAAAGAGAAAAATCATATATGTGTATATATAAGGGCGTGTGGTGGTAGTCTTATCCAACTGGCTTGCCTTTATTTTTTCTTGCTTTCATCATAAGGTGTCTATGCTTTTCGGTGGCCTCTTTTCTTAACTTTTATTGGTATAAAATGAAGAGGGAGGGAATGCAAAAGTTATTCATCCAATCCCAAAACTTGAAAATGGAAAATCTCTTTACTTTTCAAGATTTGTTTGGTGTGAGAAAATTTGAAGGCCGTCTTTGAAAAAACATAACTTATGGATTATGGCATTCACCGAATTCTACTTGAAAATATCCTCCTGTCTTTGGAATAGTTGATTCAAGTTTCCAAAGAGACAATGGATTTATTCGGGCCAATTTTTTGAGAGAATATATTTTGTAATAGTGATTTTTAGAGAATGTATGAATAAAAAGTAGGAAATGATTTTAGGTTTACGTGAAAAATGGTTTTAGGTTTACTTGAAATTTTTTTATTGAAAAAAGGTGTGATTAAAAATGATTTTTTTTAAAAATACGGCTCAAATAGGGCTCTATATGCTGAAAATAAAATTCAAAAATTGAATTTGGTATATTAAAAAAGTATGTGTGACCCCTCTTATCATATTAAACTATTATGTAGTCGGAAGAGTGAAAAAGACAAATAAAATAAATTTCGTTGATTTACGCAAAACACCAAGATGGATTAGTAAAAATGGGGAAAAAAAATAAGGGTGCGTTCTCTTTGTTGTTTTCGGGCCGTTTTCTGTTTTCAATTTTTCAATATATTGAAAACGCGTTCTCTTTCCCATTTTCGAAAACGAGTTTTTGAAAACGGCTGAAAATTTTGTGAAGAAAACAGAAAATAACTTTTTTACGTTTTGACTGTTTTCTTCACAAATCTATCAAAACTCAAAAAAACACGGGTTGTGAAATATTTTTTCAAAACGACAAAAAGAACGAATTTTCAATAATCTCAAAACACAAAACATAAAATACAAAACGAATTCAAAACTCAAAACACAAAACTGAAATACGAAGAGAATGCCCCCTAAGCTTTTCTTTCTTCTTCTCCTTCAAGTATTTTTTTTATTTTATTATTATTATTATTATTATTTGAATTGCAACTCCAATTTACTTACAAAATTATTTTATTAGAAGACTATGTAATTAAAAATAAATTTAAAAAATATTTTTTAAAGAATGAAGCTCAAACAAAGACTTGGTATATTAACACCGCCAATTTGAAATCTAAACGTCATGAGGAGAGAGAGAGGGGGGGGGGGGGGGGGGGTTAACATCTTCAGACAACAAAAACTTGCATTCCATAAGGGTTAAGCTCTTGCAATATTGTGTTCACCTACAAATGTTACCCTTCGATTTCAAAAGAAAAGCAAAAGACCTCACAACCATCGATTCTACATAAAACGGACGAGTCTAGAAATCATGTATCAATGCACGTTGTGTCATTTCTCTAATAAAAACGTGTAGCACTTATTGATATTGCACAGTTTTTAATAATCGGTCGTCTCTCTTTTTATTTAGTACTAAAGTATGAAATTAGTCGTGGCTTCATAATCATAATTCAAAACCTTGACTAAATCTTCTCCAAGATAATTACGTCTATGAAAGTGGCCTTATTCTAACTTTAAGGTTAGATAAGCTATTTGATCATATGCTAATGTGAAACAACCATTATCACCAAATTGTGAACAGTCTAATGTACCAAAACTAATAATTTTTTCTTCTGCTACAGAAATGTAATCATCACTACAACTTTTACATTCAAAAAAATCTGAAGAGGCTAACTTTTTTTTTTCGAAATTAAGAAGAAATTAATTGATTGAGATAACAGCCAATAGTTCTTGGAAAAAGTTCAAAATAAATTTTATAGTGAATGAAAAATTGTGACAACAAGATTTTGATTTCAAATTTCAATTCTCTAATTAATTTTTAATTTGAATTGATGGTTACAAAGCCTTGATGGCTATTATAACATTTTGGTTTGAATACAAAATTAATAAGATTTGAAACCTTCCTCATTCTAGTACTAGAAAGAGGTGTTCTTATTCCTCACATAAAAAACTTTGAGAGCTCTCTCCTCTCTATAATTTTTCTCCTCTCTCTTTGCTTCAAGAGTTTTGTTCTTTGTAACTTATATAATTATTTTCTAGCCCAGTGATAGAACTGTAAGCATTCTCAATTTGCCTAAAGTAGTGAAAAGGTACTAGTCAACTACTTTCAATCACTGAATTCCGGAAAACAGATGCCATCAGTTTTCATGCACCGCAGTGGAGAGCGAATCTGTTTTAAGGAAATTGTGTGTAACACGGGCCTTAGTTCCTTCTAATATTGCTACTACATCAACAACCATATTTCCTCTATTTTATTGTTATTCAGTTTAGTGTAACAGTTCTTTCCATTATTTTATAATTTTAGCAATATTCCTAATTTTTATTGTATCTTCTTAATATCTTAAAACATATTCTTCTCTAATAACAAATGAGGTATTTGATTTCAAAGAAATATTGTTGGGTTTTGATACCAAATAAACTCTCGGGCTATGATATTAACCCGGTTTAATTTTTCAGTAGGCATTGACCGAATGACTGAACGGTATATCAACGCCTAAATTAAATAGACCCGACCCAAAAACAAAGTTAATTGGACCATTTGAAGCGACCAAATTAAGTTGTATTGCTCATGGCCCAGTTCTTTACCTACTTGGATGACTAGTATTCTTGGAGATCCATTTTACAACCCATGTCATATCAACTGGACCATGACTCACTATTGTTACCTAATGGACTTACCTTTTTTGTCCAACTGATGCCCATATATTCTCGGCTCCATGTCGACCTCCATAGACGTGTATTCTGGGACGATTCTACGGCTTTCTCTCTGTCGTCTTCTACTTCATCCTTCACATAGCCTTTGTGGCCTCCTTCTTTGTGATTTAACCTTCCTTGGTGGTGGTTCTCTAAGTGAGTAAACTTCTAGCAACCGTAGGTGAAGGCTTTGAGGAGTTTTTGGATCATTTAGTTTGAGGTGTTGACTTGGGTTTGTGAAACTGTTTTTGGATCATTTAGTTTGAGGTGTTGGCTTGGGTTTGTGAAACTGAGCCTGCAAAGCCTTGGTGGCCATCATTATTTGCTCCAACATCTGGTATCAGAGTTCTGAGGAGGAAGATTCAACCAAAATCGCAAGAGGGATGTGATTTCTTCAACTATCCGAATCTGAAATATGTGATTTTCGGCCAAACGAGACCTTTGTTGGACGAACAGAAGCCAGACCCATAACCAACAAGTGAAGGCGCCTACAATGATGAGGTGCGTAACGAAAAAGGCGGCCTCGGCGATGATGCGGCGCATAGTTGGGCATTTCGATAAGCTCTCTTTTGGCGGTTTACTTATTTCGACCTCGAGAATGTACTGATACTATTTATTTCTTGTTTTAGGTTACACGAACAAATTTGGACAGTTTTGGCCTTGGACGCTCGACGAGTGGCTGCTGAACAGTCGTGTTGGTACATCTACTTAATTTTTATGGTGAATAGTGATGGCTCTAAAGCAACAGATTTGCATCTCTCATAATTTACAGACTCAAATAGGTCCACTTTGGTAAATTAGCTTATCTCATTAAATTTCAGCATTAGCGCGTCATCGTGTAGGGTGACAATAGGATTGTGGTTACCGTGAAGGAATAACATTGCTTTTCTTTGTGATATAATTGCCATTATTGTGAGTGAAATCTTCTTTTAACTGGGCACACCTATTTGTTGCATTATCAATTCCGTTGCACCGTAAATTTCGTTAGAATACATAGACATTACTCGTTCGAACATTCACTTGATCTAAGATGCGAGTTTTATGAAACCCTAGAAATCTAAAACGGAGTATATTATTTGTGACTCTAAGACTACTTTGTGTGGTTTTTATTGTGATTTTGTGCATTTTTTATTGATTTGTAAAAATGACAAATCACAATTTTGATTTGGGGATTTTTAACGAAAAATGTGATTTTTCAATCTGGCAACAAAAAATGAGGGGTATTTTGGTTCAACAAGAAGTTTCAAAAGCCACTGAAGGCAAATTTCACGCTAATTTTTCAAAAAAAAAAAAAAAAAAAAAAAAAAAGAAGTCGATGAGCTTGCATATATTTCAATTATTTTACACTTGTCAGACTTTGTCTTGAGAAAACTAGGCAAACTGAAAACACAAAAAAACTTTGACAAAAATTGGATGACTTATATTTGCTTAAATCCACTCCTAATAATTTGTATTTGCTTGAATGTTTTTTTCAATTTTCAAATGAATTTTTTAAAGAATCTTGATGACAATCTTGATATTTTCAAAAATCTTGTTTAGGATATTATTAATTGTGATGAAAATGTGTCTGAAACCTATGAAGCTATAATTATGCTTAATTTTATGCCTAATTCATATAGAGATGTTAAGATTGTTATTAAATATGGTATGGATACTTTAAAACCTGAGATTGTCATAGATTCCCTTAAGAGTAAGGAGATGAAAATTAAGGCTGAAAAAGAAGATAATAAGAGTTGTGAGTTACATATAATGAGGAATGGAATGAAATTTAAGCAAATGAATTTGGGCAGAGCTCAAGACAATAGTGATTCAAGTTGTGACTCGAGTGATGATGGTGGTAAGAAGAGAGCAAATGATGGGATAAGTCTAGTGGTAGACGGTGTTGCAGCTATGGTAAGTCTGGACACTTTATTAGAGATTGTCCTAAAAAGAAGGATAGGCAGAAGGGTAATCAGAGATGTGAGGCGAATATGGCTATGGGATCGAGTGATGACCCTAGTGAGGTTTATTGAGAGTAAACCTAGCATGTGCATCTATGTGTAATCGTTTCTACATGTGTGTGATTGCTTAATTCTGTTGCGTTAATATGTTATATTTTCAACTTTTGTGTGTGTAACTTCATGAATTGAAGTGATCTTATTACTTTGTGCAATATGTTTGCATGCATAGTGGATTTATGATGTATTAGCAGTAAGTGTGATGATGTCTATTGGTGAGGTGGAGTATAGATGTCTAGGGGTACATTGTGATTTGTACCAGGAGATGTGGAGTGTGATATTTGGATCATGAATGGATAGGTGATTAAATGTCTGGAATCCTTTATCTATGAAAGACCCTGTACATGTGAAGTGTGAGAGAGGTACTTACATCACTTCTGTTAGGCGAAGACCCATTATTCACTTAAGTTGGAAAAAGTGATGTGGTGATAGAGGATTATCACAAGAATTTAGGATCTATTGTGATTTACCATTTAGACATGAGTTGAGTTATTAGTTTAGTGAGCATGGTGGGCAATGATAGGAGATATGTGTTTTCGAAATGGGAGGAACACGGAATGGGATAGGATAAGTGTGGTGAGATCTTTTCATGGGTCGTTTATGCATTGTTGGATATGTGTTGACCGTTTGATTTGTTCTGCATGAACATGTTTGAAAAGATATATATGTTATCATATATTATACCGTCATCGCATGTTTTATTTGTTGTTGATTATTCACTGTGAATATTTGCTTCTACTTGGGTGTTCCTGATCTCAGTCCCGGTGAGAATATGGAACAGGTATAGTATGTGTTTTGGGTCCAAAACATAAGGTAAGGTCTATAATCCCAATTTTTATTGGTTACCTTAATTATGCAAGTTCTAACTGCGTGTTTTGATTGCTTGCAGGTTTATTGGGTATCAAGGTAGAGATTTATTGGGTTTTGATACCCAATAAACTCCCGGGCTATGATGTTAACCCAATTTAATTTTTCAGTTGACATTGATCGAATGACTAAACGGTATATCAACACCTAAATTAAAATGACCTGACCCAAAAATAAAGTTAATTGGACCATTTGAAATGACCAAATTAAGTTGTGTTATTCATGACCCGATTCTTTACCTACTTGAATGGCTCGTATTCGACCCCATTATACAACCCATGTCATATCAACTGGGACCATGACCCATTATTGTTACCTAATGGACTTACATTTTTTGTCCAACTGATGCCCATTTATTCTCGGCTCCATTTTGACCTCCATAGACGTGTATTCTGGGACGATTCTACGGCTTTCTCTCTGTCGTCTTCTACTTCATCCTTCACATAGCCTTTTGTGGCCTCCTTCTTTGCAATTTAACCTTCCTTGGTGGTTGTCCTCTAAGTGAGTAAACTTCTAGCAATCGTAGGTGAAGGTTTTGAGGTGTTTTTGGGTCGTTTGGTTTGAAGTGTTGATTTAAGTTTGTGAAACTGAGTTTGTAAAACCTCGGTGGCCATCATTATTTGCTCCAACAAATATTATTGTGAAAATTAATATTTTCCTACAAAATTTAGAATATCATAGAAGCTGGAAATTTTAATATAGAGAAATTCTGTCTATGAGACTGAATTTTAAGTGGAATTATATGTAACCCCTCTAGCCAACCTGAGAATTGAATATTTTCAAATGAAATTAAACATGTTGAGGTTGGGCTTAGACCCTTGTAGTATTTTTTGGAAATTATTTGTAGAGTGCTATTCGATTATTGGAAAATAGATTAATTTTCATCATGCTTGAAAAATAAGCATATTTTCATTTGAAAAATTAGCATATTTTTTTTTATTGAGAAAATAGCACAATTTTCAAATGGTGTTACTGAGTAGAAGAATCGTACCTTGAAAGAGATGAGGAATGCAATGTTATGAATTGCCTCGGAACATGTTTGGAGAAACTATTCTATTAGCAAATTATCCTTTAAATAAGGTACCCCAAAAGAAGGAAGACAAAACCCCATATAAATTATTATGGAAAGGAATGAAGCCTTCCGATAAATTCTTATGAATGTGAGGATGTCTTGCTAAAGTGGTAGTACCTACACCAAAAATAATTGACTACATTTTCATTGACTATGCATGTAATAGGAGTGCGTATCGATTCTTTATGCACGAGTCTAAAATTTCAGACATATACAATAACACAATAATGGAATCAAGAAATGCATTGTTCTTTGAACATGCATTTTCTTGTAAGTTCAAATAATGACCAAGTTCCTCTAAACGAACATTTGAGACTATTCGTGAAAATAGTAAGGGCGAAGAACACGAAGAAAATGAAGAAGTTTAAGATGAACCTTGATTCTGTAAAAGAGCAAGGACTAAAAAATCTTTTGGTCCAAATTTTTTGATCTATCTGTTAGAAAGTGAACCAAAACTTTCAAAGAGGCGGTAAGCTTTACTAAAAGACCTTTGTAGAATGAAGCCATTTAAGAACGAAATTAATTTCATACTACAAAATCACACTTGGAAGTTAATAGATCTTCTCCCTAGGTGTAAACCTCTAGGATCCAAGTGGATTTTTAAGAACAAGACAAAAGTAGATGGATCAATTGATAAATATAAGACAAGGTTTTTAATTAAAGGTTATACTACGAGAAGGTCTAGACTACTTTGATGCCTATTCTCCTGTGACAATAATAAATTTCATAAGAATGGTACGAGTAATTGCTGCCATGTCCATTCTTGAAGTACATCAAATGGATGTGAAAAACAGCTTTTCTAAATTAAGATTTGAATTAAGAAATTTACACAGAACAACTTTGAATTTTATTGCACCTGTATAGGATAAAAAAAAAAGTCTCTAAAGTCGTGAAATTTTTGTATAGTTTAAAACAAGCACCAAAGTAATGGCATAAAAAATTTGACAGTGCTTGACAATGAGTTACAATAAATATGTTTATATCAAAGATACTGAGAATGGATATATATTATTCTGTGTCTATATATTGATGATATACTCATTGTCGGTAGTAAAGATAGGATAAAAAAATCTACTGAAGATATGTAGAATTCAAGATTTGACATAAAAGATATGGGATTAGCCGATGTTATCTTAGGAATAAAAAATCTCTAGAACATCATATATGCTTATCTTAAATTAGTCACATTATGTTGAAAACTTCTTGAAAAATTTAGTAAAGATGACATCGGTGTTTCCAGAACATCAATAGATATAAGTGTACATCTATCCAAAATAAGAGAGAGAGAGAGAGAGAGAGAGAGAGAGAGTACTTCTTAAATAGAGTACTCTAAATGTGATTGTAGTCTAATATATTCATTAAGTTACACAAGACCTGACATGGCCTCTGTAGTAGGTAAGCTAAATAGATATATGAGTAAACCTGGAGTTGACCATTGGCAAGCAATTGTTAGAGTACTGAGGTACCTAAGACATACTCGTAACTATGGATTGTACTATACAAGAGATACAACTATGCTAGAAGGATACAATGATGTAAATTGGATATTTGACATAAAAGAATAATGGTCTACTAGTGGATATATGTTCACACTAGGAGGTGCAGCCGTGCCTTAAAAATCCTTGAAACAAACTGTTATAGCCAGATCCATGATGGAATTTGAATTTATCGCTCTGGATAAATGTACGAAAGAAGCAGAATGGCTACGCCATTTCTTAGATGATATTTTAGGTGATCAGAACCTGTATATACAATATGCATACATTGTGATAGTCAATACGTAGCAACATGTATAATGGTAAGTCAAATGACTATGTGAGGTGAAAGGATAATTTTGCAGATCCGCTAATCAAATGGTTTAATAAAGAGTTAATTGAAAAATCATTGAGAGAAATGGGATTAAAGCCCATGGAAGAATAGATCGATACAATGAAAATATCCTAGTTGACTGGAGATCCCAACATCGAGGTTCAAATGGACAATCTAATCGTATAGATTGTGATGGATTATTATGAGAATTCATCGCAGTTCATTCCTCTTATGAAAACAGTGATATCCATAAAGAATAAAGGATATGTTAAGCTTTCATGATCCTTATATGTTGGAATATTCGAGTGTAGTAATATGGATTACTTTTAATTAAGAGATCACCTATGTCATAAAGAAGTGTGACCGCTTCAAACGAGAATTACAATGGCTTAATTCCTTAGAAACTCTCACAGAACCAGTGAGATGTTCATGGCCAAAATAAACATAACTATGAAATCGAATTATGTTAGGAAGAAGCCTATATGGAATGTGGCATCATTTACACAAATGGGAGAATAGTTCAAGGATATTGTGTCTACTAATCAACTAGTAAAGCAAACATACTTATACAAGGAAAGGTTCAATGGGTAGCACCTATCTATCCTATGCAGGTTTTGATTGTTAGACTCTATCGTCATGTCTGTCTGTCATAGCTGTTAATTTCATTCATGTAGGAAATTGTTGAAAAAAATCAAAATAAAATAAATTGTGACAAAAGAATTATAACAACAAACTTTTGGTTTCAAAATTCAATTCTCTAATTATTTTTGTATTGAATTGGTGGTTCCAAAGCCTAGGTGGCTATTATAACATATTGCTCTAAAGGCTATTGTAACATTTTTGGTTTTAATATAAAATTAATAAGAATTGAAAAAATCCTCATCCTAGTACTATATAAAGTAATATTATCCTCCTTATTTCACACATCAAAAACTTTTAGAGCACTCTCCTCTGTAATTTTCTCTCTTCTCTCTTTACTTTCAAGAGTTTTCTTTTTTGTAGTTGATAATTATTGTCTACCTCAGTGATAAAATTGTAAGTATTATCAGCTCACCTAAAGTAGTGAAAGGTGTTAGTCGGCTACTTTCAACCATTGTATTCTGGGAGATAAACGGTATCAATCCTCTTGCATCACAGTAGAGACGAATATATTTTAAGGAAGCTGTGTGCAATGCAAGTCTCAGCTCCTTCCAACATCACTATTACATCAACAAGGTTCCATCTCTTTTATTATTACACTATTTATTGTAAACTTTATTTTCAATATTTTATAATTCCAGCAGTATTCCTAGTTTCTATTATATTTTCCTAACAATAGTTTGAAACTGTTGAGTTTAATTTGTAATTGACAATTTCCTAAGTCAAAATCAAGTCCTAGTTGAAATGTATTAGGAGTTTATAGAGTTATAATGAAATTTAAAATAGTTAAGGACGGTACTATAGGTCTTGAAGGAGTCCAATCTGTCAAAGATGTCCAAGAAGATCACATATAATTAAGGGAATGCACTTAGAAGTTTAAAGGGTGTCAAATAGCCGCACAAGTTATACTCCAAATTCTTAGTCGCAACTTGCAACACATTTTCATATAGAAAACATTCGAAATTGGAGAATGATATTTCAAAAGGGATTGTAACCCTTTGGGTTAGCGTTCAACACATTTCGAATCACCTCAATCAGATATCGGGAGAGAAAGTCATGATGAAAATACTAACGACTGCTCAGTTGTCGCTCGCCTGTTGCTGGCCTAGCGCTCGAGCGACAAGTCGACGTCCAAAACTATGTTTTGCTGTAAAAACTGATTTTTCAATTAATTTTCATCCCAAACACTTTCCCCTATATATATTCTTCCCTATGAACGTCTGAAAGTGTGTTGAATCATAATTATTTCATAGAGATCATTCCTTTGAAAATCAAAATTGCCATATTATTTGATTCATATATTCATCCAAACTTAGATTTTTTGATCGAGCTATTAACATTCATATTAAACCACATATCAAAACACACAAAATCATTGATCAAACACGAAATCTACATTCACCAATTAGCCTTCAGAGTTACTGGAGTTTTGAGAAGAGTGGCCTAAGAGTTTCAGAGTTGCAGAACGAGGTTCCATTGGAAGAATGAGATTCGTTCTTGGAGATCCACTGAAGATAAACGATACCTAAGATCGGAAGCTGATGTGAGGAATACGCAATCCTTGAAGGCCAATGCGTTTATAGGAAGAATGTTAGAGGAGACTAAGAGTTAGTCGGGTCTAGACCATACTATAAGTCTCATAGTTTATAATGGATTGTTGAGTGGCAAAGTGAACGGAATTTTTATCTAGTTGGAGTTTCTCTATGATCATCCTTTGTGTTCTTTACTATTTTAATTATTGATTGTGGCATATAAACCATAGGATAATTGTACTTGATTGACTAATCACCTAAAAATAATTAAAAGTGATTTGTTGCTTTTTAATTGCTTATTTTCGCATGTTGGGTCTAAATAAATAAATCAATCGATAATCTAGACTTTCAAGTGGTATCAGAGCTTTAATTTCAATCCTTGACCCAATTTTGTCTAGATACTCAATCACATTCTGATAAAGGATATGAGGATAAATGAATTAAGGATTGAGAAAAAGTCCTTAAAAATTAAGGTTAAATCTCTTATATCTAATCTTGAAAAATCGAATGCCCAACTTCAATCGTTCTCTAATGATCTAAAAAGATTAATAACATGATAAGTCTAAATAAAACAACTAGGGATAGAGGAGATTTAAGCGATAATGAAACGAATTCTCATACATCTCCCTCTTCGAAAAATATGTTTGTAGCTACCTAGAAACTTATGGTTCAAACATGAAACGTCGAGTTTCTCCTAAATTCATCCCCACATGTCACCATTTGGCTAAGGTTGGACAAATAAGACCTAAGTGTTGTGAGCTCTTGAATTGGAACAAGACAAAAAATATAGATATCTGAGAACCGAAATCATAGGTACAACGTAGGTTTCCTCCACACAAGATTCAAAATTTGAAATCTAAGATTGTTCCCAAATTCATTCTCACGTGTCATAATTGTGGTGTTTTAGGTCACATTAGACCTAATTGTTGTAAGTCCTTGATTACGTACAATAATCAATATATAACTACTCGAGTTAGTTTCTTGATTGACCAAGAGAATCACTTGACTAAATTGACTAAGATTACATATTCTTTTAAGAAGATGTGGATCAAGAAGAGTGAACTCACTAGTCTAACTAATGTTGATAATTGCGATATTCCCCATGTAGCTCTTCACGGTAAGAGCATTTGTGTGCCTCATTAGCTAGGCATTTAGTTGCATGCATCTACTTTTTTCGTGATATTTACATATTAATGCATGCACTCTATATTTTTTTTTTTTTTTTTTTTTGTGTGCTTATTTATTTCTTTTTTAAAAAATGAATGGAAAAAAAGGTTTTTTTTTGCATGTTAATTTGTTATCAAGTACTAGTAAAGTTCATGAATGGTAAATTAAATTTTCATTAATTTGTTTAGAACTTTGCTTAGAGTACTTGGTATATTTTATTACATGTATTAGCACTGCCCACAATAGACTTTTGTGAGTAGGTTTTGACCGCATGTTTAAGATTTGGGATGACGGTCATCTGTGCGGTGAGTTGATTTTGAATATGGAATGACCTTTAACTAGATTGACCTAAAACTCTAGTATATTCCCCTTAAAAGGATGATTGTAATTCAAAAAATTTGAAATATATGAAAAAGTGAGATTCATCCTATACTCTTTTTTAAAGCCCATTTGACTCGAACAATTAAGTTTGAGGGGTTTGTCATAACCTGATATCTTATGATCAACTGACTTGGAGTCATCGATCCAAAACTCATTATATAAATAATCTTAATCGCTTAATGGAGAAGAGATTGCACATAAGATATAAATAAATGAGATAAACAAATATATATTTTGTGCTTATTGATAGGGGGAAGAAAGAAAATTTATATATTGAAAAAAAAATCAATATGAGCATTTTATTTAAAATGTCCTAGTAATATTGAGTTTGACTTCATAAGTTGAAAAATATATTCATTCACAAGTAATTTTTTTGTCATTTCTTATTTATTTAAGGTTTTGAGACTTGCTTACAGGAGTTTAGTGGTACTTATCAAACACGTGTAGCTTATACAATTTACTTCATTTAGGTTTAAAATATGTTATGTGGGAAAAGTTCTTTTTTTTTATTAACTATGAATGTATAAGTATACAAATAACTGTTCAAGATGAAAATTCATGAAAATTTTAAAATAAAAAAATACAGTTAGTCTCAAATTGCAAATTTTGTATTCTTCTATCACTTGTTTTTGCATAATATTTGCTCATACATGTGCATACTTTTTTACTCATTCCTCTTTGTGTTTTATATAATTATTACTTGTCTTTCCTTTGTTATTCGTGACAAAAGGGAGAAGAGATTTGTATTTATTTCAGAGAGTTGATTATATGAGTTAGGGAAATTTTTTAAGAAATTTGAATTTGTTGATCGATAGATGATTTAGGGGGAGCCATTTGATATATTTGCTAAAATTTTATTATTGATATAGTGTTGTGTTTTGTCTATATTGATTTAAAATTCTATGGTTTATTTCTAAATTTATAATTCACATGATATAGCATGCTTTGGTGTTACACATATTTTATTATGTTGTTTTATATAACTTAGTTATATGATCTTAGTTGTTAGTTTCTTCTTACTTTTCATGTTGTATTGTGGTTTTCATGTGTTTCAGGAAAGGGGTTGACAAGCTACTAAAGTGTAGTTTGGAAGTGTCTATTAGATAGATTGTATTGGACTTGTGACTTTGAAATAAATAATTTTGTCATGGAATGCCGGAGGGGGAGATTATTGAGTCCAAATTGTAATTGGCAATTTCCTAAGTCAAAATCAAGTTCTAGTTGAAAAGTATTAAAAGTTTATAGAGTTATAATCAAAGTCAAAATAGTTGAGAATTGGTAGTATAGGTCTTGAATGTGCCCAATAAGTCAAAAATGTCCAAGAAGACCATATATGATCAAGGAAATGCAATTAGAAGTCTAAGAGATATTAAAGAGCCGCTCTAGTTATTCTCTAAATTCTTAGTCGCAACTTGCAACATATTTTTCAAGCAGAAAACATTTGAATTTGGAAAATGTTATTTCCAAAGAAATTATAGCCCTTTGAGTTTTCTTTCTACCCATTTCGAATGACCTCAATTGGACATTGGGAGAGAAAGTCATGATGAAAATACTGAGGACTACTTAACTGTCGCTCACCTATTGCTGGTCTAGCGCTCGAGCAACGGGTAAATGTCCAAAATTTTGTTTTGCTTCAAACACTGATTTTTCAATTATTTTTCATTCCAAACACTTTCCCGTATATATATTCTTCCCTATGAATGTCTCAAAGTGTGTTAAATCATAATAATTCCATAAAGATCATTCATTTGAATATCCAAATCACATTCATTGATTTCAATATTCAACCCATATTATTTTATTCATAGATTCATCATATCTTAGATTTGTTGATCGAGCTATTAACATTCATATTAAACCACAGATCGAAACACACAAGATCATTGACCAAACACCAAATCTACATTCGTCAATTAGCCTTCAGAGTTATCGGCATTGTAGAACGAGGTTTTATTGGAAGAACGCGATTTGTTCTTAGAGATCCGCATAAGATAAATGATATCAGGGGCCGGGAGCTGATGTGAGGAGCACGCAGTCTAGGATGGACAATGTGATTACAGGAAGAAGGTCAGAGAGGACTAAGAGTTAGTCAGGTCTGGATCATACTGTAAGTTTCATCGTTTATAGTGGATTGTTGACTAGCAAAGTGGCCGGAGTTTTTATCTAATTGGGGTTTCTCCGTGATCATCTTTTGTGCTATTTACTGCTTTAATTATTTATTATGGCATTCAAACCATAGGGTATTGAAATTGAATGACTAATCACCTAAAAACAATTAAAAGTGAATCGTTGCTTTTTAATTGCCTATTTTTGCATGTTAAATCTAAATAAATAAATCAATCGATACTCTAAACTTTCAGATACCATTACACAAATTATTTTATTATCTTGTAAAAGAAAAAGTATCAGTAATGAATAATTTAATTCCAAAAATAAATTCGTTTGTAGTCATACGAAAAAAAATATCCTTGCTCTAGAAGTTATATGTAAAAAGTTAGCAAAGTCTTATTCCAAGGTGAATAGATAAATAAATAAATAAAGTGGGTGATGGCAAAATTTTACACGCTATTATTATTATTTTTACTTAAACCACATCAATGGTAGGAATTGGATGATGAATCTCTGCTATAAAACCCGTCTTGTTGGCCCGTTTCGAATGGGACCAAAGAAACCCGCCCCAACGGGTTGACGGGGTATCCTGGTCCTGTACCCGCCACGTGGAAAAAAATTAAAATTGAATTTTGATGAATGGTCAGTTTTAGAATATTGTTGAATGTATTTACAATTTTATTAAATGTTTCTAATCCAACAATTATATTATATAATTGTCAATTTAAAAATTTACCTAACAATTGTTTTATATAATTTTTAAATCCGGCCATCCAATCTTTTTATTATAATTAAATTATATAATTTGATGTTCTGACTCATGATAGTTAAATAAATATTATTTACTTTTGAAAGGTTTATATCAATTAATCAAAGCATATCTTGATCGAAAAAACTAGAACAAAATTTAAAATATATGGAATAACATTTAGGTTTTGGGTTAAGGGTTGAACTTTGAATAATAGCATAACTCGAAATTTTGAATTTATATTTTATTCTCGAATAATAGCAAAACTCAAAATTTTGAAAATGTTTAAAAAATTAACCGGGCAGCAAACGGGGCAAGCTCCCACCGAGCCCGCCCCTAGATGAACCGAAGGATAATTACTACCCCCGTCCCAGCCCCAGCCCCACTGTCATCCCTATATGTACCGAAGGATAATTACTAGTAGGACTATAGTTAAGTATTAGGTTTATTATTTATCTTTGCATTGTACATCGGCACATCCTTAAAATTCTTTTCACTGAACAGGCAAAGTTATGCACGTAACTATACACCAATATGTTATTATGTTCCATTTCATCCCAAAATGTTTGAAGCATAATGTGGTATAGAAATTTTGTATTCAAATCTCAACCTAATATGTAAAAAAATTCTGATGTGATTCAAGAATCGAGCCCAATGAAGACGAGTCCATGACAAGACCCGTTGATTATTGAAGAGGGATCGATGACGCAATCAAGGGCAAAACAGGTAAATTAAGCGATGAGATTACTTGTGCAATCAACAATGGACGACACTATGATCTACACAAAAAAAGAAGTAAGTTTTATGTTGGGGTTGAGAGTCGAAACCATTTGGATCAACATGATACAAGCGGCCAAAGACGGAGTAGAGACTTAACACTATGTGACCGCATAGTGTTAAACACTATGCAGTGTCCACATGGTGTTATACCGAGACTGAGCGAGGCCATTTTTCTTGGCTTGTGCAACCGCAAGTCATACTACCATGTGGTCGAATGGTAGTAAATTGGACCAAAAGTTTCCTTTTCGCGAGAATATTTTATTTTGACTAGAATTCGTATTTTGGTAACTTTCTTTATATTTTAGAGATTATTTCCGCTTTTACCTAGGTTTAATCTCATAGTATAAATAGTTTTCATATTTCATTGTAAAAGAACTTTTGACAATTTAAGAATTAATATAGAGGCAAATATTGCGCTTTCAATCATTTGTTTTATTTTGAACAAATCGAACTTATCAAGATCTTCTTGTGGCGTTCAACATCGGGTGTAGATCACGGGTCGTGTAATCAAGAAGTCATCAAATTCTGTTTTGTTTGGTTGCTTAATTCATTGTTCTTTATTCAAATCCAAAATCGAGTTATCTTTGGGCTTCATTGGGATTGTCAATCTTGTTGTTGGGTTGCGTAAGTCTACGTTGATAAGTGATTCTCATCAAATTCACCCTGAATTATTGAGGATTAGCCAATTTAAAGAATAAATATTGTAAGATTAACCAAACATCATATTATGGAATTTTTCAATAAGAAGAAGTGTTCCATGTACAAACAAGTCGTCATGTGTGATTTTGTTAAGAAAATAAATATTTTACAAATTATGCATCATTCAAAGACGAATTTGTTTTAGAAAGGCCTATTTGGACTTCTACCAATGGAAAAGGCCATGTTTCTCTTTTTAATTTCTTCGAATTAGAGTTGCAAAATTAGAAATCCAAAAATGTATGTTGTTCATCCTCTCCATCCCCTATCTTTATCTTCATCATCTCCTTCTTCTTCTTCTGCAGCTCATTCATAAACCAAGCTAACTACGCCATAAGTATAAGGATGTTGATTCTTGCCATAACCTCAATTCCCACGCCCTATGTCTGTCAAACCTAAGAACCACACATAGGCATCTTTCTTGTCCACCCAAGTGTCTCCCGTCCTCTCATGGAAAAAATTGTCTAACAATTAATAATACGAGAATTTCGAAATTCTGATATATAGTGAAAGGCGTTCATAATAACAAAAATAGTAAAAATGCATATTGACCAAATTTGGCTCGTTTGGTTGATTTTGACCAAATTGGATCAAATCTTTCACAATACAAATATTAGATATATTTTATATAAAACATTGTCTTTAAGCGAAAAAAATAATAATAATAATAAAAAAGGAAAGCGAGGCTATTTCTTTGGGTTAAAATCATTGTTGATCATTGAAATCTAAAGTTGGTCCATTAACTTAATTATCTTCCAATCTAGTATTAAACTTTCATTTTTGTTTTTCATTAACCACTTCATTCTTTTTTGTTAGAGCATCTCCAAATGACTCTCTATTTATAGAGAGTATCTGATGCATAGTAAATAGTATATTTAAATTTAGAGTAATTTTTTTTTAAACTATTAATTTTCTTTATTTCAGCTCTTCATTTTGTATTTTTTTTTTTTTTTAAAGAAACATTTATTAATTTATTATCATCTTTCTTTTAAACATATTTTTATGCATTAATAGAAAATCAATTCAAATAAAATTCAAATAATTTAAGAAACCTAATATTGAAATATTTAGTTTATTAAATGTAATTAATATAAAGTAAAATTAGAATAGAGCGTTTCTGGGAGTTTATTTTTAAGAAATTACTCTAAAATATAAAGCATTTGTATTTAAAATGTTGCTTGTAGATGCTCTTAAAATTAGTATCTCAATTTCTTATTTGTATTGGACGAACCATCATGAGGTCAAATCTTTTTCTTTTTCCTTTTTTTTTTAAAGAGTAACTCAAACCCGTACATATGTTTGTTAATATTTTCATCTTTATTTAATGTTATATTTATCTCTTAACATGTCCCAAGATGATGGTTCATTTGAAAACATCATTCTTGATATATGTGTACTCACTTGAGTCTTAGTCATATTAAATTGATCATTGAGCTTAACGAGCTATGATACTATATTAAGATTTAGAATTTCATTTTAAAATGTCAATATTGGTAAGAGATATAGCTTGAACGGTTATATGTTGGTTAATATTTTCATTTTTATTCAATAAAAGATTTATCCTTTAACAATGTAAACGCGAGCACAATAATATCGTTGATAACTAAAGTGAACATAGCAATTTCAAATCAACTTAAGAAGAATTTGATGAAATAAAAGTGTTTTCTTGCTATAATAACGATAAAGAAGATGAAATTTTTCATTAAGTAGTGTTTTGTATTGTGTTACAGAAAAAAGCTTAGTTCGAGCTTTATAGTTCGGCATTTGCTTCATTATATAGGTTTTAAAATAAGACATTGTCATCATCCGTCTTGTCAAGTAATAGCGTATGTACTCGAGTTATGTGCCCTCGTCCCATTTGAATGAATTTAATTGGATGAAGAGTTCGACAATGTCAAATTATTACGGCACCTAAATCGTAGCCCGTGAACTAGGTTATCGGTTACCTAAGCAATCACTGCTTTCTCCTAATTGATAAGTATGACGGTGTTGACGTCAAGGATGATACTTTTCCATCTCTGACTGGTTGTAAAGGTTGGTGCTGACATCGTTAGGAAACATTTCTCCAACTTACTCATAATTATGTTTATAAATGATGCATGCCTTGGTCATCCTAATGAGGTAAACTATGTGGTCCGACCTTAAATGATTGCATTTTCCATTAATTAAGGGGACATTCTCTTTGCTGTTTTCAGACCGTTTTCTGTTTTCGATTTTCCAAAACATTGAAAACGCGTTCTCTTTCCCATTTTTGAAAACGAGTTTTTGAAAACGGCTAAAAATTTTGTGAAAAAAACAGAAAACACCTTTTTTTTATGTTTTGACTGTTTTCTTCACAAATCTGCCAAAACTCAAAAAATATGGATTGAGAAATATTTTTTCAAAACGACAAAAAAAAAAAAGTTTTCAACAATCTCAAAATGGACACCCAAAACACAAAATTGAAATACGAAGAGAACGCCCCCCAAGTTTCTCAATTAATTTGAAGTGAGTCCTTACTTTATTCAAGCCTTCGAGGTGATCTCTCAAGATTGAACACCAACAAACACTAAAAAAGTTATATGCTATAAAATGAACAATTTCGAATAAGCTAGTCCCTGTGTGATGGGAATTAAAATCAAATTTAGTAAATTTGATGAAAATGTGTGGTTGAAAAGTTGTGAATCATAAGAAATATGTTGTTAAAATTAATTGTTAATTTTGTCATAAATTAAAATTCCTACCAAACATGCATTGGTAGTCTTTTCTACTTCCGAAACTCTTGTTTCTAAATTTATTTGAGTTTACCATATCTTGGTCATATACGTCTTTTTACAATGATTTTGATATAAATAGTTTTAGAAAAATCTGACAAACAAGCTTTGAAATAAAGATTAATTGAAAGGAAAATATTATTTGTGCATTCCTTGTACACATTAAGGTTGACAATATAAAAATCTGTAACATAAATTATTTTAAATGTTGTTGAAATCACTTTATGTTGTTTTGAACATTGCCCATAATACTTGTAATTCATAGGTGTCACTCTATCCACATTGTGAGAATGTCATCCGAAACTGAATAGACATTCTTAGAATGTTTTTGGACTTTTTTGTAGGAATTTATAAGGCAAAAAGTAGTAAGTTAGTCTCACGAAATGTGTTGAAAATAAATATGAATATTTTATTGAAAATTATAAGTCAATAATAAATTTACTCAAATATGGGCTTAATTGATTTAGCCCCTGTTTTTCTTCCTTTTTATACTCATTTTCAAAATACTAGCCATCAAACATAAAAACAGAGATTGTTGTGTAAACTTTTGTAAGATTTTATTAAAATTATTTTAATTGGAAAATTTTAAGTTTATTTTCCTTATTTTGAGTTTTATGTTATAATTTTTTTTTCTTGTTTTCGAAAAAACATTTTGAAAAATAACATACCAAACATTTTTTTGAGTATTTTAGAAGATTAAAAAATTAAAATGTTATGAAAACGACAAACCAAACGCACTCTATTTTCACACTCATTTTTTTACCACATTTGCACAATAAAATATTTTGCACTTAAATTTAAAAAAAAAAAAAAAAAAAAAGAGAAAATTAGCCACACAATTTTCAAAAAATCACTATTTAAATTTTATTTAATTTTTTAAAATAATGGCTATCAAACATATGAAAACAGAGATTGTGGTGTAAAGTTTATGAATCATGCTACAAGTACAATATTGGTTGATAATCACTCACATGGGAGGGGGTTCCACGATGAATAAAAAAATCGTGGGCTCCCTTTTATATGAGATAATTGTCAATCAATATTGTCAAATAATATTGTACAAGTAGCAAAATTCAAAGTTTAATTCCTATTATTTCATCGATTGAAACATCAAATTAGAATAAACAGAAAATATTGATTTGACGGGTGTTTTGTCCGTCAAAGAAAAAGTGTGTGGAAGATGAATGGCATGATCCGATGAGTGGATGTGGAACACCCAATAATAAGTGGAAAAACGGTGGGAATCCATCATTATAACAGTACAGACATTTGGCATCATATGCACGTGTCCATGGACCACATTTCATTCAAGACTTTCCACGAACTCCTTGCATTCATTCTATTTAACAATTTCTTTTACACAATGTCGTCTGATATTTTATTGAACAGTTTTCAAAAAAAAAAAAACTATTTTTTATAAGATTTTGATCTTTGTACATTCAGGATGACAAACTCTCTTACAAGAGGGGAAGCTCATGCTCCAATAAAAAAATCATAGACTCCCATTGTGAGAAGGTCTGTCATTCGGAATGTCATCCCGAATGTACGTGTAGTAAAACCGATTTTTTTTATCCAATAAAGTTTTGCCAATAAACTTTTCTGTTAACAAAGTGGTAAAAAGTGATGTAGAAATAGCAAAAAAAAAAAATTTAAAATAGTCTACCAGGGAACTCATGTTTGAGCCAGGTTACTTAAAAATTCTTTTTTTTTTCTCAATCTAATTTTCAATTTTACGTTCTTTAAATAAAATAATTTTATACGTAAGTCTAAAAAATTTCCTAATTTTTAATTACATATTTTTCAAAAAAATCAATAGTACAAATATTTATTCTTTCAAAAAAATGGGGTTAAAACCGATTCTAAGAATTATGGTGGCAACGGCCTAGTCGAGACGTTTACGTGCTCATTTTTCATTTTTTTTTTTAAGTTAATAAAATAAGTTTAAAAATAAGTACAAAAAATTTAAGATATTAATAAAGTAAAAATGAAAAAAAAAAAAAAAAAAAAAAAAAGAATCTGCTCATAAAGAAAAAGTGAGGTCGACTTGGTTCAGTACATTACTCATCTCAAAACGAGATCGAGCCTTGACGAGCCAAGTTGAGACTACGAGTGGCTCAATCCATTTGTCAGTCCTATTAAGACTTCATTAGATAAATTTATAAATGGTTTATGAATGGGATTACTAGTGAGTTTCATGAAATTTATTGATAATAATTAATAATAGTTATAAATGTACAATTGAAATTAGAATTTTACTTTAATTGAATTTACTAATCGTATCGAAATGGAGTGACATTTCAACACATCAACATTTGTAAGCAACAAACTAGCGACATGTGATTTTTATTTTTTATTTTTCAAGAAAACAAATTTTAAAATAAAATAAAATAAAATAACTAGAGACATATTTATACCTTCAAAAAAGTTCGGTACGTTGGGCAGTCCCCTACAATTTTTTGACACCTCAATATCCGTTTTTGTTAATAACGGAATTAGCGATTTTCTATTATTATTTCCTGAATAAAATAAAATTACTGAAAAATTATCATCACAAAGTTATGAGGATAACGTGTAGATTTTAAAAAAAAAAACTTTATTTAACAAATTTTTACGGGAATTTCAAACCCACTTTTCCAGTGGTAACTATATAAAAAATAAAAAATTACTAACAAGCTTTCTAAAAATTTTAAAAATCAATAATTTGTAAAATTAAAAGTAATATAACAAAATATGAAGAAAATATGAGAATAAAAAATCAAGTGTGTAATTTTATTATGAAAATGGATTCATGTTTATAGGATCCAAATGAGAGCTACAATTTGAATAGAATAAATTCTTCTACAATAAATTGGAGGGATAATAGCCCAAATGGTCACTGAACTTTGCAAAAAAGTCCAAAAGTGGTCATTGAACTTTAAAAATCATCTCATTCATAACTAAATTTTGCATTTTGTAACCCTGTAACTGTTACTAACCCCGTTTGACAAAAAATTGACAAAATGCTGACATGGCTACATACCCATGAGTCAACTGGTGGGTGCAAAGTCAAATAAGTGATGCACGTGTGAATTTTTATTTTTTTTAACTTAAAAATGTTTTGTATTTAAATAAATAAAAATAAATAAATAAAAAAAAAAAAGAGGATAAAAATATCTCCAAATTCACCCACTAGTGGTTAAGAGAAATCAAGCAGGCGTTGCCTTTACTGAGCTGACGGTATGGACTTCCTTACCTACCATTCAACAAAACTAATCTTGACATGGGCTCAAGCCAAATGGTGCTGCCACACAGGGCCGGCCCCAGAGAATTTGGAGGCACTAAACGACAAATTATTTTAAGACTATATTTTTTTTTTTTACACGTATAACAATATTTAAATAAAAAGTATATATCTATATTTAAATGAAAACTTTGTACACTCTAAAATAGAATTACAAAATAAAATATCACTTACAATCCGAGATATTAGACTAGTATCAAATTTAGTCTTCTCACATTTTGAGATGCAAAATTAGCAATCAAACAACACGAATCGAGTTTTTCCAACATGTTTTTTTTTTCAATATAAATCATAACTAATCCATTCAACCTCTCTTGTGACGTTGCTGATCGAAGACAAGACTTGATCTATTTCAACTTCTTTCAGCGGACACAATGGTGACTGGAATAGTTAGTAATACCTTGTAAGCAACCCAAACATGTGCAAAACAATGATTCATTCTCTTAATG
Organism: Osmanthus fragrans; assembly: GCA_019395295.1. Classification (NCBI taxonomy): domain Eukaryota; kingdom Viridiplantae; phylum Streptophyta; class Magnoliopsida; order Lamiales; family Oleaceae; genus Osmanthus; species Osmanthus fragrans. The sequence continues at coordinate 14,736,724 of CM033352.1, forward strand.
TAATCTAACACATCAGTTGTTCCATTAGTTTTTGTAGGTATTGCATCCCTTAAAACTTTCAACTCATAAAATAATTATAGCCCATCGATATTAGATATCATGTTATGCGTTAAATAATTTTCAAGATTAATGCAACAACACTTCAATTTATCACCATCATGGATTTAAGCTTTTCCAAATCAAAATTAAAAAATATCATCATATTTCTCAAATTGTTCAAATCTACTTTGAAGCGATGATAAGCTTGATCTACCATATATAAGAAATAATTGACCTAAAAGATTCTTCAACTGTTTCTATCATCTATTCACAAGAAATTTCATCAAACTACTTCTTTCTATGTATAACTTTTTTTTTCACGAAATATCAGTTCAATGTCTAATTCACTTGTAATATCTTTAGCATTAATCATGGCCGATTCAAACCCAGTTTCTCTATAGCTTTTGAAAAATGAAATTAGCCCTTTTAAATGGTCTATAGCAACGTCAATGCGGATATCTTCTATTTGCAAATGTTTGTTTACTATGTTAACATTATTCAACACTTCATACCAAATAACCATTACAAGTAAGAATTCAAAATTTTAGGTTGACCGAATTTTGGGTTGCAATTGTATATAAATTTATCAATTCCTTAATTTACTTTAACCGTAAGGATAAAGATTATCCTTTTGGAATTAGGCATTAGTGAAGGAGGATGTAGCTTTGATGATAAAGTTAGAAGCGCTCAAGCTGTACAGAAAATAAAGACACACTCTTGGGGATATTTTTTGCCTCTGAATTTAACGTGATTGAGTTTTATTAACCAGACCAGAAATCAAATGAAATTCTCTTTTAATTCATTATACCAGCCTCGTTAAAATGAAAATAAACATGGGTGGTTTCTTGGTTATATTAAATGATCCCACTTTTATTTGTTGCAGGTTGTGGCAATCAGAGAGATATAATACCTCCACCTCAGAGAGTGTCAATTAAGAGTAGCGGCTGAAGGACTAAATGGTATCTTGGTGATGTTTTATGTTAAAAGAACTCGTAGATACAATTAGGACAGGACCGAGATGTATTTCTTTATTCTTATCCCAGAAATAGCAGGAATTTAACAATTTTGGACACAACCAAGATGTGTTTCTTGGAGAGGTGGATACCTGCTACGGCTTAGGGACATTTCTGGAGGTGAAATGTGATAGCTTAACATTTTTAGAAAGAATAAGTTTACAATGGTGAGGACTCTCAGAAACCTTCTGATAGCAATACCTCAGGCTCATCTACTCATCTACTCATCCCCAAGATCTTTATTTTCTGTCAGAATGCATCAATTTGGTCAGAATGGTTATGCAATAACCTTGAATTCTAAGAGATTTTTGTCTTTTATAAAGATGCCTGTGGCTACAATTATTGAAAGTCACATCTCTCAATGATCAAGTTTCTCATTTAAGTTGCGGGTTTACAGAGTTGCATTTTTTTGGGATGTGATTGCATATCTATGTGTGTATGATTTTCAACTTTGTGTAGCATCGAGTTGGAGTTGAGCACTTCCTACTTAAATTTCAGCAGAGTGCCGGGGAAACATTTGTGTATGGCCGTTATGAATCTTTTGTCTATATCTTCTCGAAGTCTGTTTGGTTCTAATATATTATGCTTACCTTCTCTTTCTGTTTACATATTAATGGTTTCATGTCAAGTGCAATAGTTGCATTTTTTGTTGTTGAATATTCCCAGTTACATGGCTCATAACTTAAGATGTTTGATCACGTGATTCAGGGAGATACCATTTACCTATTCTATGAAACAAAGAATTCAATTACCATGCAATGAGATATTGGAGTTTCCTATAGTATTGATAAGGGAGCAACATGGCAGCACTTGGGGATTGCTCTGGATGAAAACTGGCACCTCTCTTACCCGTACATCTTTGACTACAATGGCAATGTAATTATCTCAATTCCTTAAGGTTGCATCTAAGATTTTTTTCTGTAAAACACGAATTTAGAACAAGGGATATGTTGTGCACTTTATGAGATTTTTTACTTGGTTGAGAAACATTTAGATCTAGGGGCTTGCCTTTATAGTTAAAGTAAATTAATAGTGCAAGAGGATATTGTTTGGCCATTACTTATTTGTAAAAATACTATATTTTGCTTGTTATGTTACCATTTTGTAGTTTAAGTTGCACATAAAAGTGAAAAATGATTTCCTTGTCTAAAATCAAATAGTTCGGAAAATATGTTATCTTTGTATGAAAAATGTAATGAGGAGAACATGTGCATTTTTTTTTTAAATAGAACATAGAAATGTGAAAATACATTTGAATTAGACGAGAGGATTTTAACAATGCTACCTCATTAATTTTTTTTCCATCAATCGATTAACATTGAACTATTAAAATTAATTAAATAATCAGATTTCTTGAATAAAATATTAAAAAAAAAATTTCAAAATGATAAAAGTAAACGCGTTTTCTAGTTTTATAATTTGAGAAATAATCTCAAAACGGTAAAGAGAACGCATTTTCAGGTATTTCAAAACAGACACTCAAAACACAAAACGAATTCAAAACTCAAAACAGAAAACTGAAAACTGAAAAACGAAGAGAACGTCCCCTTAGTATCCCGCGAATATATTGATTCTAGACAACGTACTCAAAAGTATTAGGACTTTACTGTAACAGATAACTATTTCGAATGTTGTAAAATAAATAAAAATGATTTTATTTATTCTATAAAAAGAAGTTGAATTACATTTGAATATGTGTATAAATTGCATTTTATTAATGAGTGGAATACATAATATGATGGCTAGTACATGAGATACTATTTTGTATGTTGATCCATAAATTAATTGTCAACTACTTTAGAATAAAATGTTGACTATTTATGTTAAAGTTGTAATGGTTGCTACTCTGTCTATTGGGGTTATGTAGTTTGTTTTGACAATAGCGAGATGACCATGGGCGTAGTGACAATAGTATCTTAACATCCAAAAAAAGAAGTGGGGTGATTCATTGTGAGTATTCTGTCAACTTTTTCTGTACGAGTAACGGGATTGATCTTGGTAAATATCTGAAATTGTATTGGACAAGACCATATTGTGTCAGAAATTGATTATAATCAAACTTCAATTTGATTGTTTTATGATCCACTTTAATCGGTTACGGATTAATAATTTTTGTTCATAAATTCTAAGGTCTTTAATGTGCCAATGAGTGATATCTCATTATCTGGTCAAATACCCCAATATTTGGAGAATTGAAACTAAAGCGAAGTAGTATATGATTATTCGCATTCAAAATATGTGTCTTGGTTCAAAGGTTAAAAGAGTATGTTTAAGTATTTTATTCTAATCAATTTTAATTGAAGCTCAATATTTGACAATGATCGCATTATCACCGTGATTTGATTGCAAAGAAAATGTTAGATTAAGTGAGAAAATAATTAGTAAGGGTAAAATGATAAATTTATCTCAACGCGAATTATTTGATATTTACCGGGGATAATAAACTAAGATAGCAAGTCAAGAGATTTTAATTGTAGGAAGTCAAGTCTTGGACCAGTAGCGGAATAAGCCCATATTAATAATTAATGGAATAGATCAGATCAGACAATCTGTATTCAATTATTGTAGATTGATTATATAGGTCGATTGGATCCATTTGGTAGCATCACAAAACTCAATGACTTAATTATACATCTAATTAAATTTTAAGGGTTGCACATATTACCTAATCGACATTTCACGAGTCAATCAGCTGACCAAAAGTCAAATTCAAATTTTTATTAATTAATAGTTCAAATTCCAATTTGACCATATATGGTAAGTTTGACCGTATAATATAGAAATGATATATTGCGGGTTATGTTAGACGGACAGGGTCACGTCCACCCTATCCATCCAAGGCACCAATGTGGCTTATCCTATAAGTGGAGCGCCTATGTCCAAGAAAAATAATCCATTTAGAAGTTAAATTTCAAGTTTCAAACTTGCCACAACAAATTAAACCTTCTTGAGAAAAGAAAATAAGACTTATTCAAGTCTATATTAAGACTTCAAATCTGAATTTTTTATAACCACTTTTCTGGATCATTAATAATTAGTAAGTCATGTGTTCTTCAGTTCTTGAAGTAGAATCTTGATCAAATATTGGCGTCCCCTCATCAGGTGTAATTTGAACTTGTAAAATACTAAAGAAGATTCATGGGTTGGAGACAAGTCAAGAAAATCATGAAGCTCAATTATTTTTTTTATTTTTCTTTTTATCAGAGTTGGAAATTCAAAGAATTTATACAGCCGGTGAAAATTAATCACACGATAGATAACACTTTAAACTTCTATATGATTAATTGTCTACATATGCAACATATAATCCATATTTGAATTCTATTATTTAAAAAATCATTTTTTTCTCAAAGTCTTTTTCAACTATACATTCTTAAAAAATAGTATTAAAAAATCTATTTCCCAAAAAAAAAAAAAAAAAAAAAAAAAAAAGGGGCTCAAATGTAACCATAGTGATCAAGAAAAATTCATTCTCCCAAATTAAAGAAAATTTTTATTTTACGCATTCTTCGAGATTAAATTTTTAACAGTATAAATAAAATATATCCCAAGTCTAACATCTTTTTAGCCACTGACTTCAACTTCAACTGTAGAAATTGTTTTCTTTTTCCCGCGGAAAAGGAAGAGAATACTGTTAGGGCGAGTAGAACGATGAAATGGTGAGAAAAAGTGGGTGATGTGAAGGGAAAAAGATTTGTTAGGGAGAGTAAATGGATGACAGTCCATCAACTATCGAACTTTATTTTTCCTTTTCGTTGGGGAAAAAGATTTGTTAGGCCTTTTGTATGTACAATGTATTCCATCTAGGTTTTTTTAATCCTTTTGTGGGGGGTTTGCACAGACTCTAAATAGTTAAATCTTGACTCTTTCCAAAGTCTAAGGAGACGTTCTCTTCGTATTTCAGTTTTGTATTTTGAGTTCTGAATTCGTTTTGTATTTTGTGTTTTGGACGTCCATTTTGAGATTGTTGAAAACTCGTTCTTTTTATCGTTTTGAAAAAAATATTTCACAACCCGTGTTTTTTGAGTTTTGGCAGATTTGTGAATAAAACAGCCAAAACGTAAAAAAGTTGTTTTCTGTTTTTTTCACAAAATTTTCAGCCGTTTTCAAAAACTCGTTTTCGAAAATGGGAAAGAAAGCGCATTTTCAATATTTTGAAAAATCGAAAACAAAAAAGACCTGAAAACAGTAAAGAGAACGTCCCATAATCCCTCTTTTATCTTCACTTCTTTTCCCCAGCATGTGAGAATCTTAATAATAAGTAAATTTACCTTTTAAGTAACTTTTTATTTTTAGATGAATTTTTATTTTCTTTTATCACCATGTAAAAAAATTGTTCATTTTAAAAGTAAATTTTAACTTTGTATCGAAATAAATAACTCATTCATTTTCATTTTTTTATCAACAAAGAAATGTAATCATTTCAAAGCTTGCTTTTAAGTTGTTTGAGCCTCATTTTGCAATAATATATTTTTCTCAAAATTCATTTTCAATCATTTTGCAATAATATATTTTTTTTCAAAGTTCATTTTCAACCACATATTATTTTAATAAAATAATTTTACACGTAAATTTAAAAAAATTTACTGCTTTTCAATCACATATTCCCCAAAAAATTAATATTCTAAAATCCATTTTTACCCGGAGCTCAAACAAGGGCCAGCTATTGATAAGTAAATTTAGTTATAACTTTTTAAGCCTAAGCATACTTTATGGTGAATTTCTATTCCAATAAATTTATACCTCACTTTGAACGGGTAAAAACAACAGTTCAAATTGCTTTTTTTATCCTTTTAGTTTATTCTAAGTATTTAGTTCATGCCCCATTTCTTAAAATTTATTTTTATTCACACATTTTATAGGATTCATAATTTTTATCAACTTTCAATCACATATTTTATTAATTTTTATAAAAATCTACTAAAAATCTACTTTTTATCCAAACCAAACAGGGATTTAATTGTAGTTTATTAATATTGAAGCAAGCTTTACACCATTTACAAAGAGAATTTTATCATAGGCAGATATACCCTTGGCTGTATTAGGGCCCATTTGACAAGATTTTTGAAAAGTCAAAAATTGTTTTCAAGACAAAAAAAATTTGTTTTTAATAACATTTTGATAATTTTTCGAACGTGATTTGTCTTAATATAGGATCTTTCAGAGGAAGTCAGAGCTTCCTCAAAAAATTCTTTTACAAAATGCAAATATAGAAGCCCGACCAAGTGGGCTCTTATTTATATTTATTGATGCAAGAAAACTGTACAAAGTAGGAGTGAACATAGAGTGTGACCTTCCTTTAGTATAAATACAACGTATATGACAAAATCACAAATCCATGGAAGAGACGACAAGTCGACTTGAGAATGGACTTGAGAGCCTAATACTTACGAAAATTGAACTAACTAATATATATATATATATATATATATATATACACACACACACTTACAACCTTCTTAAATTTCGAAGGATCTGGACGTAATTGTAGTGACTAGCCAGTAATAGTTCATATTTTATGCTACATTTAGTGCCAGACACAAAACAAATGATGTAGTGAGAAATTTATCGGGATTTAGGGTGTTCGAGGTTTATTCAGATTTTTTATTTGCTATAAAGTATAAAAATATATTCTTGATAAGGGTAGAAATACACAAGATAATCTCTGTATACGAGAATGAATAAATTATTAACTTAAGATTCGTTTGATTACAACGGTGAAAAATTGGCGGAAAGAAAATGAATGGCAGAGAATTGAATTGAATAGAATTTGTTTTAGAGGGAATTATAATTAATGGTGTTTGATTGGTATAATTTTTCATTTAATCCGTTTGACTTTATTTTTCATGTAAATTGTTACCTTTTGAGATAAATTTTTTCACAATCTGTATTAAAATTTGTTTGGATTGCAAAAAAGTCAAAAAAAAAAATTTAAAAATATTTTTTGAAATTTTTTGTGTTCGTTTGGCTTCATTTTTCATGCAAATTGTCAATTAAATGGATAAAAAATTTTACCATTGGATTTAAAATATATTTTCATTGTAAAAAAAAAAAAAAAAAAAAAACACTCAACAAGATGGAAAATATTTTCCCACCATACCCATAGAAAAATATTTTTCATACTTTTGTGTTTCAAGAAGTTGTACTTAGAATTTCATGGAAAATATTTTTCAGGGAAAATAAAGGCAATCAAACAGCAAAAAAGTGAGAACTAAGAAAACATTTCCATTTTCCATGAAAAATCTTGTGAATCAAACGGACCCTTATTATAACTAAATAATTGGCATGAGACTCTAATTGAACTTAACTTTAGTTCTTTCAGGTAGAAAACACGTGAAATTTGTCTGGTACAAGACATGATTAAGGAATAGAATCATGTTATGAATCTCGTTAATTATTTTGTCGACATCTATGCCCAACAGCTCTTCCTATCAGTGTTCTCTGGTGGTTCAAATTTGATGTGATTCATCAAAACTGGGCCAAAGTCAATATTGGGAGCTGTCCATATGATACATATATTTTTGTGATGCAATGCATTATTTCTCTCACAGTATCGTTTTTCTTTAACTTTGTTGGGTTCTTTTTTTTTTTTTTTTATGCCCAATAAATTTCGGTGCAACGGTGTTTAACGATTAATTTTATAGGCTTCAGCCGAGGATTTAAATGTAAAATTAACATCACAATTGTTTGGTTCCACCCGAAAAACTAATTGGGATATTCAAAGCAACATTTTAATTAATAGTTGCTTATGGCCCGCTCACTAGTTGGTCACCCTTTTAATTGTATTAGTCCACTCTACTTTCTTGGCCTGTTTTGTTGCTAACCTCGTTGTATAGATATGTGGTTAGGGTGAATCCAGCATCTGGCGAGTCCTCATGGTCGCGCGTGCTGGAGAAGAATTTTTTTTTTTGGAGTTACTATCGAAACCATCGACTAACCAGTAAAAAGAGAAAATATGGATAGAGAGATAAACCTCGTGGATGCAAGAAATTATATCCTACCTCAAGGACAAAATAATCCCTGAGGATAAAAAAAATCGGCAAGAAAACTACGAGTAAGTGCAATAGATACACTGCAAAACGACATTCTATTCAGACAAGGATACATACTCTCCTTCCTCAGATGTATAAATGAGGATAGAGCAGCATACGTAATGAGGGAAATACATGAAGGTATATGTGAGAATCATGTTAGTGGACCTGAAACAAGAATAGTAGTAGTCAAACATGAGAAAAGATGCTATAAGTTTCACCAGAAATATGAAAAATGTCAAAAATTTATATCGACACCATGACAACCTAAACAAGAACCGATAACCAGTAATAGTCCTAAACTTTTTGAAAAATAGGGTATAGATTTTATTGGATCATTGCCTCTGGGAAGGTCTAATGTGAGATTTATGATCGCGATAGTAGATTATTTCACTAAATTTGTTACAACCCAATTTTTTTCTAGTCAAAAGTGGAATTGTCAAAGTCAAAATCAAATAAGGACTAAAATGAAATAAATTATTTTATTGGGTTTTATTTTATAAATTTCAATATTTGAGGGTTACGTTGGATACATTCTAAGTTGGAGATTTATTTTTCTATTTATGGAAGTTAAAAAGACCAAATGTAATATCAAATTGAAGATGAGGGACCTCTTGTGCAAATGTCCACTATTTTGACAATTAAAACCCATCTCCATTTCAATTACACACACATATAGTAGAAAGGCATAGAACGGCTGTTAGTTCAGCTCATATCTGTGAGTGGAGAACCTACTTTTCCAAAAAGAAGAAATTTAATTTATAAACTTATAATCATGTTTACTTAATATGATTGTTGACATGATTCCCAATTTCATTTTGAGAAGCATATTAATTACATGAAATGTCTTATTTTCGAGAAATTAGTAAATGAACATGATTATTTTGAAATCATCTTAAAATACCCGATGTAGTTATCTTACTCAAGTGCACACGAATTAAGTTGGGAGAAGTGATGTAGTGATAGAGGATTATCCTGAAGACTTAGGATCCATTGTGATTTACCAATTATACATAAGTTGAGTGATCTATCTAGTGAGCATGGTGGGAGCTGGGAGAAGATATGTATTCTCAAAGTGTGAGCAATATGGAATGAGATAGGATAAGTGAGGTGAGATTTTTTTCATGGGGTCATTTATGCATATGTTACATATATGTTGGCCGTTTGTTATTAACTTGGTGTTAATATTTTGTTCTGTGTGAACATTGTTTTTTAAAAGATCTGTAAATTATCCTATGTCTTCATCGCATCATTATTTGCTCTTGATTGTTTACTATGATTATCTGCTTCTATTTGGATGTTATTTTACCTTAGCCTTTGTGAATATAGGGAGCATGTATGGTATGTGTTTCGGGTTTGAGACACAAGACAAGGTCTGTGATATCAATTTTATTTGTTACCTTTATTATGCAAGTATAAACTTTGTGTTTTGACTGCTTCCAGATTGATTGCGTATCAAGGTGGAAATTTGTAAGATTTTGATACTCAAGAAATCCCAAAAGATAACGTTAAAACGATATCAGGTAATTGTATTGACACTACACTTGATTTGCTCGACCCGATAACAAATTGAGGCCATTGGAAGCACCCATTAACTTGTGTTGCTCATGGTCCATTCATCAATTGGACGGCCCTTTATGAGTCAGTCCACTTCCCCTTTTGTCTGTTTGCCCACCTCATGTTTAGTCTTGGCCCAATTTGTTGTCTTGGTCCAATTAGTGCTTTGGCCTATTTATTAGTTTCACCCCTTTGTTTGTGAGAGGTTTTTTGTGGTTTTGCAAGGGAGGGAGGCAACCGTGTCTTGGGAGAGAGAGGGCAGCCATGAGAGGTGGAGAGAAGAGAAAGAGTGCAGCCATGTGTTGATGAGTTGAGCCTCCATTCTTCTTCCTTTTTCTTTGTCATACCTTGCAGCCACCATCCCTTTGTGGGTAAATCTTTTAGGCAACCATGGTGAAAGTATTTGGGTTTGGATCGAGAAATCAAGTGGTTGGTGTTTGAATGTTGTTGGTTTAAAACTCAGACCGGATTCCAAAATTGAAGATCAATTCCGCGACAAAAATGATTCCCAAATGAAGCTCGCCATGTATCAAAGGAAAATGGTAATACACTTCAATTCTAAGGTTGTCAGAAAAAGTTTTGAAGTATGAAATTTTTGGGCCCGAAACGGGAAGGAACATACACAATAGTTTAAGTAATTGTGCCAGAGACATAAGCTCACGAATGAAGATGGTGAACCCCTTAAATACCCCCTAGAACGACATGTATATGAGAAAGTATTATAAATGAAAAGTAGATCCGACAAAGTTAAACTCTTAAGATAATTGCTAAACAAAACTCATTAACTCGTTATAATATCATGAAGTCCTTAGTCAATTCAAGCATAATATATCAAACTGCAAACCAAAGAAATTGGAAATTTTTTATTGATATAAAGAAAGGTTACAAAATCAAAGGAATACATTCGTATGCAATTTTATAGTTATTTCTAACTTCTGAGGTTGCTTGAATAGCGAGGTAAGTAATGGCAGACTGAAAGCATTTTGGTGGAATCAGATTTGGTGAAATTGAACGAGACTGTCTGATAGCTCATGGTGCAGCAGCCAGCCAGGACCAACGTCTCTTCACTTTGGGTAATTCCTTCCAAATTCACATTTGGAAAAAGCAAAAAAATGGCAAATTTGCCAACTTTTGAAGCATTTCCATCAGCCTCTGAATCACAGTTATTTGGTGATAACATAGCAAAAGGGAAGTCATGTTAATATTAAAGTTTCGTTCAATTGTATGGTTTCATTATCCATATTCTACATCATCAGAAGCTGCTAGCAAGGTACTTGTTAATAGTGACTCAAAAAACATGACTTAAGACCAATGAATAAAGGATACGTAAGTTGATGAATAAAACGTGAATACGTTACATAATTAGTTAGAAATCCACCATTTGATGACCCTCGCTTGTCATTAAATATAAGGACCCAATTGCCCCTAGGCCCTAAAAGAAATCTGTAAATAGTCCCTCCTAGAAGGAGAAAAAGTATGCAAATTCGAATATCTCTTTCCCAAATGATTTTGTGGTCATCAATTATACTACTACAATGTTACTTGGAAGAAAATCATCAATATATATGGAGGGAGTTCACATAAATAGCACTAATTGGATCTAAAAACAATAGCAGAGTTTTGTAGTACCATTTATAAGAACATCGAATGTTACTCTTCTAACAAAAATATTAAATGCACTCTTCTAATTTTTCTATCTTCCCTACAATCCCTCTTAGGTACGTTTTAAAGTTATGGGATTGGAAAGCAAGCAATATATTGTGTGACTACTTATTGGATACCGTATGATTTAATGTTTCGTGAGTTCAGAGCTAATTTTAGATAGAAAAAGGTAAAATGTGTGCTTCAATAAATTTACGTATTTGATGTCTCCCGTGAAATAAATTTGACAGCACATCGAAAGAATTAAAAATTATTGAATTTTGAGTAAAAATTAATAACAAGTTAGAAATGTAACATGATTGTTTGAGATAGATTATGCTTCAAGTGTGACAAATTTCTCAACTGAAAAGAATATGAGAATTTAGACAAAATTTTCAAGCCATATATCAAGTTGGATGGTAGATAGAAAAATTAAAGAAGTATATTTGATGTTCAAGTTAGTTAAAATTGTTCGAACAAGACTACATCCTTCACGTTACAGTCAGAACCATTAGAAAGTGATATATATACATAGGTAGGATGATGGTTTCACTATGATTGTAAGAAAGTCTACAAAGACATTATTCAGCCATTTAATGCTATTTACATCAATTTTCTAGAGGGATAAAAAGTTTAGGGCCTGTTTGTTCTAGATTTTAATTTATGTCAAAGTCAAACAATCAATATCAATCACATCTTTTTTGGGTCCCACAACTTTTTTAACCACACATTTCAAAAACTTTTATCACAACCTACTAAAAATCTAATTTTAATCACCACCAAACACATCTTTAATCGATCAACTCTCTGCTTCTATGGAGTGACAAGACCAATCTGCTTGGACCAAATATTATCGGTTACGGAAATTTTCACCATAACTCCATGTCATTACGAAATAAATATTCAAAATTTACTATGTGATTTTTTTAATCCAAGTATTACTTTGTGATATGGTTAATATTTTGGGAAATACTACATACTCAATTTAGACTCCATATATTCTTTGTTGTAACTGAAATTAATTTTAATTACCATAATATTTAGCTGGTCATTTATTGATATTTTTAAACCATCTCAGAATTTATAAAAAAAAAAAAAAAAAAAAACAATCATCATCTTTTTTTTCTGAATCCATCCAGTATGAATGTCTCCTTGTTGCAGAAACACGTAATTTTTTTGTTTTACAACTCAATAATTTTCTAATTCACGACTTAATAATCCACCCCGATGTGCATTATTTGCGAAAACATATGTTCATGTGACATCTATTATGATTTATAAAATTTTGGTAAGTGGCGTGTTTGGTGGCACATATATAGCTCACAATTGATTATTTGGTATGAGTGAGGTGATTTACATGTTTTTTATTTTACTATATTTTTAACAGTATATCTTAAATAAAATTAATGACAAAGTAATTCCTGAAATTATATCAAATATTAAGTAAGCATGTATGATATATATAGAAGCCCACATGTTTTGGGCTATCAATCCAACCGTCCAAATATTAGATTCAATTTCATTACGAGAACTATACATAACTACGATTTTTAGTATGATCATTTCAATAATAAGGTAATAAGTTTCAAAATTCAAAAATCAGGTTTCTATTAAATTTTATTTATGATTTAATTAATTAATTAAACATATAAAAGTCATAAATTTGTACAATTTTGTCAAAAATGCATTTATTAGGTCACAAATTATTTTTGAGGTCACATATCGAAATTTTAATAAGTCACAAATCGATATTTTAATAGGTCACAATTATTTATAATTTAATTTGGTCACAAATTAAAGAATTTTTAGGTCACAAATTATTTTCGAGGTCACATATCAAAATTTTAATAGGTCACAATATATTTTTATAGTCACAAATCAGTATTTTAATAGGTCACAATTATTTCACGGGTCACAATTCAAGAATTTCATAAGTCACAAATATGTGACCGCCGCCCTCGCCACCATCGCCGCCAAAACCACCACCACCACTCGACGCCAACACCATCATCTCATACAAATAAACAAAAAAACACCACCGCACCAAATCCATCACATCGTTGGCACCACGACCAGCTAACAAATCTGAAAATCGACAGCCAAATCTGAAAATTTGAAAATCGCCACCACCACCACCTCTCAAAAACACCATCCAAAAATCGCAACCAATCTGAAAATCACAAATACCAACAATCTGAAAATCACAAAAAATCATCGTACATCCACGGCATACGACAACGGCCGTGGGGCAAATGGGTGGCAGAGATGCGAGACCCTGGCGTGTACGGCTATGAGTTTGTTTTGCTGTCCGGCGAGGAGTCCGACAACATTGTGAAATCACCAAGTCTGTTCTTCGATTCTCCTCGGCAACTGACTCACATCTCGCATCTGCGTGGAAGTGCTTCACCGTGTCATTGTCTATTCATTACAGCAGCGCCGACACCTCACATCCGACGAGTTGCTGCGATGACATCCGACGAGGTACTGCGATGACATCCAGCGATGACGGCGGGTTGTAAAGAGAGAGAGAGGGGAGGAGGCGCCGGATCTGGTGTAGAGAGAGAGAGAGAGAGAGAGAGAGAGAGGGGAGGAGGAGGCGCCGGATCTATTGTAAAGAGAGAGAGAGGGTGGAATGAAATATTTTTTAACTAGGATTTATATATATATAATTAATTAAATTTTATAGTAAATATTAATTTAAATTTTATTAATTTATTAATTAAAACCTGATTTATGTATTATGAAACTTGATTTTAGATTTATGAAAATGGTATCTTAAATACCTGTGTAGGTGTAATTTCCTCTTTCATTATCATATCGGACATAGATTAACAAAAGGTCCAAAAAAATTTGTAATATTTAGTTCGGGGCATCCATCATTTGACATAGCCAAAAGCTCATTAGCAAATCCAAAAAAAATATGGGCTCATTGTACATATGAGTACGAAGCATTCAAATATATGGACTTTTTGATAAAGTACTTATTTTCACTTATAAGATAAGCTCATTTTTCTCAAGTCAAGCCAAATATGTTCATAATTTCATTTAAAAATTTTCAAATCATTTATAAATTGTCAAATTTTACTTTCAACCACATATTCTAATAAGTCCATGAATACTATTTATTTACAGTAGTGTATATATATATATATATATATATATATATATATATATAATTTATTAATTGGAAGATGCTTCACGCAAATTTTGTGTTGATTGGTGAAATTGGTTAATAAAATAATTTGTTTTGACACCTGTTTGGTGGGAGTTAAAATCATATTTCTAATAGATTTTGATAAAAGAAATGATTGAAAAATTATGGATCCAATAAAATATGTGATTAAAATTAATTATTAACTTTGACTTAAATTAAAATTAAAATTTTAATTACTACAATATTACTTAAATTAGAATTTAGATTTTAATTTATACCAAACATGAACTATATACACAGATATATATATATATATATATATATATATATATATATATGACATTACGTTTGTGATTATTTCATGAAGTTGACTATGAAGTATTTGGTGGCAACATTGCTATGATTGTTGTTTTGGATTTTTTATTTTTATTTTTATTTTTAATTGTTGAATGTATTGAAACAAGTTTTTGAAATACGTATAATAAAATGACAGTCAATGTTTCAAAAAAATCAACTAAAGCAGAAATAAAATGTTATTCGAAATTTCCCAGGACATTCATTAATTTGAATTATAATTATAGTCAAAGAGAGACAAACAATTCAATTTCATTTTTAAGACTAAGTTTGTAAAATTTTGTTTCCAGCGTGATTGATTTCTCCATTTGATATATAAAAGAAATTAAACTCCGGGATTAAAATCTAAGTTTAAGTCAATAATTAATTTTAACCACATATTTTGTGGCTTTCATAGCTTTTTTTATTATATATTTCATTATTTTTTTTATCAAAATTTACTAAAAATCTTATTTTAATCTTTATCAAATAGGGATTACGTAAGAAAAGTAAATATCAAACAACCTTAAACTTATTCAAAATATCGACCTAATTTTTTTTCTTGTAAACCCATCTAATGTGTAATTTGAATGGGTTATCTTGACTGGCACGTGGCCAATTTTTTGTGCTGAAAACCAGTTTGATCGGCCTGGCTTGACCCGATCCAACTTGACCAAATTCAATAATTCGATCCGGTTTTCTTAACAAATGACAGGGACAGACATTTACCTAACTTGTCCGACTTGAATAAGTATGAACTTTTAATAAATGCTTCTGGCGACAGCTCAATTAGTTAACGACCGACCATACAATTATTTAGTATTTCTGAAGCTGTTGCATCTAAAATCTCTTGAAATTTCTGCTTTTCTATTAGGTTATTTAGGTATATTTGGGCTGTTCTATTTAAATAATATTTGTAAAGAATTAAACACAAAATTAAATTGTATATTAAAGTACAACTGCTTTGGATTGTACAAGCAAGTGAAGCATGCGTTTTATTGGAATACAGTTAGGCAGCCGCATATTTTTTCTTAAAGGTTGAACCTCAACCATGAGGGTCCCCCACCGTTCCGCCCTTAAAACATTATAAAAGAAGTAAATTGCGGGATGTGCCTCAACAAGTCAGAGTATAAGAGCTATCATATTAGTGCCTACAAAAAGTGCAATTTCAAACCTTGTAAGAGGCATGAATCGAAACCTTGTAAGAGCCGCATATTTCTTCTTGCTAGTATATGAAAGAAACATATCGATCCAAAAGAAAGCTTAAAGACTTGTACTAACTATGTTTTCTTATGGTCCCATCCCATCTACTTGCGAATCATATCCATTATTGGTCTATAAACAATTTCACTTTATCATTACACAATGCATTCTCCCAACCATGAGTCTAGGAAGAGTACAATTTTGCGTCTTGAACTGGCTCGACCCTACACATCTCGACTGAAGATTCAAGTTGGTCAATAATACGGGCTGTTAGGTCTAGACTGTCTATGCAATGCTTTTCACATGCTAAGCCACTTGAGTTGGGATCGAGTTGGCCAATGACTTGGTCTATCAGAGCCATTTGGAGTTGATGTGGAATAGTTAAAAGAGAAGACATAAACCAATTAGAAAAGATAAGAAATATGAAGGATTTACGAAAACTTGAATAACTTTCAGCTTGAGTATCGAATTTTTGTGAGCGAATACAATTCAAAAGTATCTCGATTCTATCCAATTTTTCGGGTGACAATTGGCCTTTGATATATTATCAAACTTTTGAGGTCAAATTTCATTGTTTAGGAGTTTGTTTTAACGTTTTTCTGTTTTGAGTTAGTTTAAGGGTATTTTTGTCATTTTTGCAAATTTTCAATTAGGATTTCGATTTTATTAGATTCTATTTTGACTCTTTAGACATGGTTTGAAAACCTACATTCATTTTTTGATTTATAGTGAGTTAGTTTTTCGTTATTTAATTGATTCTAGTATATATTTCTCACGTTCGTTTGAAGGAAATTTGAGTAATGGCCCGTTCATGTATTACGAACAAAAACCTTTTATGATCATTCACATTTCCATCCTACGTCATGACGTGATATTGCCTTTCATGTGCGAAGCCACTTAAGCTAGTTACTATCCACCCCGAGCCCACATGATGTGGGTATATGTATGTCTTTGTGTGTATAAATATTGGTGGAAAAATACTCACCGCCCATGTCCCAATCCTTCACCAGCCACTAGTTAACCACCTTTCCAAAGCTCCTTTCATCTCATGACAATGACCGAGGACCACTTAATATGTAAATTTGGAACCATGGCGTGGTGTCCACATGGTCGTCACAAAAAAAATACCGGTTTCCACATCAAATTCGCTACCTTATCTTCTTCTCACCATCAATGTGGGGTACTCAATATAGGCCATATTTCTTTTCTTTCTCATCCCATTACATGTACACCCACTATCTCCCATGTTGAATCGTATCGTGCGTGACAGACTTCTAATCAACTTTAAATAGAAACTTACTCGATTCGATGAATGAATAGACTCAAAACAGTTTTAGTTTTACAATCTTTTGACATGCTCGTTCTTGAAGTTTAAATCAAAGAACAAACAAAGATTCAATATTGAAGAAAAAAATATTCCTAAAGGAAAATAATTAAGAACGCCAAATTAACAGCGAAAATAGTAAATGATAAATTTTGGCATGTTAATCCTCTACAAACGTACTAATCCCTTTGGATTATATCTCTATATTCATAACAAAACAAAACCCCTATACAATCTCTTATCACTTGCAAGTGCAACTGCAGCTTTTCATCCCAAAAGAAAAAGATAATCTTTTAACGGAAAAAAAAAAAAAAAAGATCCATAAATTTAATTATCATCAGAAGCCTCCGGACTCGGGTACTGATTCAAGTCAACCAGAATTGAGGTAGTTGATTCAGTCGGTGCATGGAGTGTATTCTGCGACGCATCCACTCTAGCACCAACCTCGGTGGCTTTTTTTCTTATATCCGCCGCAGACAATTCATGACATACTTCATCTTCGGCTATACATTCCGGGAAGTTAAGCCGAGCAGAAGGACCTCTCAGGTAGAACACCGCCGTGTCGTAGGCTCGGGCGGCGGCGATCGGCGAAGAATAAGAACCAAGCCAAATTCTTGACCTTTTGTTGGGCTCTCTTATTTCTGCAACCCACTTTCCCCACTTCCTCATGCGGATTCCTCTGTAGGGTTTGTCTTGTTGGGACTGTCTATGCTTTCTTTTCTCCGTGCAGAAAGACCCTTCTTCCATCTTCATAAAAACACCTCTTTATTCGTTAATTCTAATATTCTTAACAAATATTAGAACCCTAAAACGAAAACCCAAAAATTTGTGAGGAATTCTCTCTGTGAACATGTGTTAAGTGTCCTAGAAGCAGCTGGGTCTTCTGAGGTGTCTTATATATGGACGTGGAGGAAGGAATAGAGGGGGGTGGCGTGGCGTGGCGTGGCGTGGCGTGGGGTGGGGTATGGTGTGCATCGGCAGCACGCAATAAGAGTGTCTTACTTGGCTGCTAGTGTGTCGTCGAGGCACGGCCGCCACGCCCAATTTTCCTCAAAGATAAGTACAATTTTGGCCGACATATAACATCGGTTCAATCTAAACCTATTTGTTAATCATAAAAAGTAAAAACTTTACGGTGGACCGGGTTTTAGTCGGTTCTATTCTTCCACAACGATTCTTTTGCGCAAGAATTAAGGATTTGTTTGATTGGGTTGTAATTACATGGAAAAGGAAAATAAATTTCACCTTTAGACAATTTTGATTATTTAATTGACAAATTTTGGGATGGAATTGGTTCTCCACCCCATGAGGTCACTTTTTTTGCAATTGAAACAAATTTTAAACTCAATGATAAAAAAATTTATCCATTTAATTGATAATTTGCATAAAAAAAATAAAGTCAAACGAACGTAAAAAATTTATAAAAATATTTTATTTTTATTTTTACTTTTTGGTAATCCAAATAAATTTTAATACAGATTGTAAAAAAATTTATCCCAAAAAATAACAATTTGCATGAAAAATAGAATCAAACGGATTAGGTGAAAAATTATACTAATCGAGTCAAACACCATTAATTACATTTTCCTCTAAAACAAATTCTAGACAATTCAATTCCCTGCAATTCGTTTTCTTTCCACCCAAATTTCACCCTTGCAATCAAATGGACCCTAAGGGTATGTTTGATAGGGTGGAAAAGTGGGCGAAAATGAAAAATTTGTGCAATTCCACCCAATTTGTAGTATTTAATTGCCAAACAATTCCAGGGAATTCATTTCCACCCAAATTCTAGGTACAACCTAGTGAAGCACCATTTTACATCTTTTTTTTTTTTTTTTGCTCTGTTTTTTTTTTTTTTTTTTTACAATGGAAATATATTCTAAATTCAATGGTAAAAAAATTTATCCATCAAATTGACAATTTGCACGAAAAAATAAAGTCAAACGAATACAAAAAAATTTCAAATATTTTTTTTAAATTATATATATATATATATATATATATATATATATATATATATATATATTTTAGCAATCCAAACAAATTTTAATACGAATTGTAAAAAAATTTATCCCAAAAAGTAACAATTTGTATGAAAAACAAAGTAAAACGGATTAGGTGGAAAATTATACCAATCAAACATCATTAATTACAATTCCCTCTAAAACAAATTCTAGGTAATTCAATTCCCTGCAATTCGTTTTCTTTTCACCCAAATTTCACCATTGCCATCAAACGCATGAACTCTTTTGGTTTGTGTTTTAATTTTTTAGTCTTGAATTCATTTTCAATTTTTTTATTTTAAAAGTTTGTTTTAAAATTGCTAAAAATACGTTTGATTTGTCAGCTTGAAAAATTATTTTTCAAAATATAAAATTAGAAAACATGTTTGGGTGTATATATATATCAAGCTGGCAAATCAAACGTATATATTAAAATTGATGAATCTTCCAATATTTTTTTTACATGCAAAAGTAAAATAATAAATTGAGTTCAAAAGATAGGAAAATTAATTGACGGCACTAAGAATATTTTTATCTTATTCCTTTAAAAAAAAAATTTAGAATTTTTATGTAAATGAAGGTAGTGTTTGATTGAGGTGGAATTGGGTGAAAAAGACCCTTAATTTTGGTGTTTGATTGCATAATTTTTTCATGAAATTCATTTTCAATCTTTTTCTAGATACAATCAGTTAAAGCACATTTATACTTTTTTATTTTTCCATGACTTTGGTGGGAAAGTGTTTTCCATTTTTTTTTTTTTTTTTTTTTTTACTTTTTGGTAATGGAAACATATTCTAAATCCAATGGTAAAAAAATTTATCCATTTAATTGATAATTTGCATGAAAAATAAAGTCAAACGAACATAAAAAAATTTCAAAAATTATTATTTTTAATTATTTTTGTACTTTTTTGCAATCCAAACAAATTTTAATACAGATTGTAAAAATATTTATCCCAAAAAATAACAATTTGCATGAAAAACAAAGTCAAACGGATTAGGTGGAAAATTATACCAATCAAACACCATTAATTACAATTACATCTAAAATAAATTCTAGGCAATTCAATTCTCTGCCATTCATTTTCTTTCCACCAATTTTTCGCCCTTACAATGAAACGGACTATTTTTATTTTTTATATTTTTGAATTAATATGTTTTTTAAAATTTAAAATTTTATTTGTTAGAATTTTATATTTTAAAATTTTATTTAAGCATTTGTTTTCTATATTTTGAGTATTTTAAGAATTTGCATTGAAAACGCTCAAAACGTCAAAATGTGTTTTGATTTTTATAAATTCAACCCTATTTTTGAAAATGCATTTTCAGCAATATCAGACCAAACACGTTTTCAGTTTTTTGTAAAACTAAAAACTGAAATAGGAAACAAAATGCAGCCAAAGTTTTTTGGTGCTCAAAAGTAGAATTTTCTTGCTAAAAGATCTCTACGAGCAGTTGTAAAGTCATAATTTAACGTCCTTTAAATGGACTCTAGCCTCAAATAAATAAAATACAATATCTAGTTTTATTAAAAATTAATTTTTTAATAAATATTGATAAAAATAGATGAAATGTACAGTAAGAAAATTGAAAGAAAAAAGTAGTTAAAATTAATTATTCACTCTAACTTAGATTTTATTAACTTTTAAACTTAAATCAAACCTAGGCCGCATAGAAAATTAGGAGGAAAACATATAATTTGAGAATAATTTATAAATAAATAAAAATGAGTAGGTATAAACAATAGAGAACTAGAGATAAATTAGCTAATAATAACTATATTTCATGAGATCTTTCTCCAAAAAAAAAAAAAAAAAAAAAAAAATCCAAATGAGGCTTTTTATTGCCGTCGTCCCAGTTCTACATTTAATATATTATTAAAAATATCACATTCTTAATTAATACCAAATGAATGAATAATCTTCCACGATCAAAAGGTGTCTGTAATTGGAATAAAGCTATTTTCGTGGAAAGCCTTCACCCCGACTCACTCACCTTTGTGATTTGATGCACTTTCTTTGAATTATTATTATTATTATTATTATTTTTTGAAATTACATGTTATTCACTTTCAAATACGATTTCCAATTATTTTTTTAGTTCGTCTTTTTCATTTATAAGGGGAAAGCTCTTAAATTGAACCAACTAATTTGATTGATGACTTGCCCCATTCATCAAGTTTCCGCAAATTTTAGCCATCACAAGTAAACAAATCGAGGGATTCTTTGAGACTCATTTTTTTTAAAAAAATTATTTGTACGAAATATTTTTTCAACCATACATCCTCCAATAAAATAATATGATACCTAAATTGAAAAAAAAAAAATCTTCTTTTTTAACTATGTACTCTCCAAAAATCACTAATCAAAAATGCATTTTTTTTTCCTCAAAATGGGACTCAAACAAGGGCTTGAACGTAATTTTACCTTTCAAATGTTTCATCCTAATTCAGTAGTAAATTGAAAAATGTTGCCTAAAATCTTCTGGGTTTCACATTAGAGCCGGGTGCATATCATGATAAGTACAAAATAATTATTGGGTGTTGACCTTTTGGATTTGGACGGTTCCATTTCTAGTCAAGGGCATCGTTTTATTTCCTTTAATACTAGGGCCATATTTGATATACATTAATTTGTAAAATAAGAATAAAAAATACAATCGTTATGAGTTTTACACAAAAGATATAAAGTAAAAAATGATAGTTGAATGTGATGAATAACAGTCATATTTTTTAATTTTTATATAGAAAAAATGAGAATCAAACAGGGTTTTATCTGTCAAAGGTGTAAAACCTGAAATAAATAAAAAACTTTAATACAAAAAATATATATACATAATACATGTGCGTCACTAAATTGGACTTAATATTTATAATTTAACATTGCATATGGAATTAAAAATGGGTGGATTTTGTCAAATAATTGCGGCTTGTTGACAAATGAGTGGATATATATTTAAAGGTGGGGTCCAGTCCTCGAACTTATTTGTAATGTGTTATTTGGGTCCTCAACTTTATATGTGCTTAACATTTGGATCGTGAAATTAGACCCCGAACTTATATGTAATGCGTTATTTGGGTCTTCAACTTATATGTACTTAACATTTGGATCGTAAAATTTTTAATTTCGAACATTTGAGTCTCTAGTGTATGGGGTTTTTTTTTTTTTTTTTTTTTAATTTTTTTATAGCCTTTTTGTCAACTTGACTCTTAACAAGTATAGTGCAGTAAGAAAGAAAAGAGAATAATACGAACAAAATTGAAATAAGAATAGCATAAGTGCTATTTCATTTTTTCTTTTTTGTCACATTACCATAAATCTAACATTTTAGTGGTCAAAATGATACAAACTTTCAACTTGAAGACCATGCAATACGCAATTAAAATATTGGAAACTCGAATGCTAAATTATATTAAAATTCGAGATTTCATCTTAAAAGGTTAATATTTTTAATAGTAGTCCAAATACTTATGTTTTGTTTATTTATTTTATTATATATCGTTTAACATGTTCCAAAAAGATAATGACTAATTTGAGCAAATCAATTTTGTAATTCATATACTCATTTTTTTTTTTTTTTAGTTTTAGTCGTAATAAATTGCTTGTTTGAACTTAATGATTTATATACCATGTTAATATTTATATTCCATCTTAAAATGTCTGTTTTATTAAAAGGAGTAGTCCAAATCATTTTTTACTATTTGTTTTGCTATTTATTTGAAATCATATTAAGATTTACAATTTCATTTTAAAATGTCAACATTGTAAAGAAGAATAATTCAAGCCCTTATAAATTGATTTTTTTACGTTTCTTAGTTATCAACAAATCATGCATGGTGTTCTACTTCTATTCATTTTCTCCCATTTATTTTATATGAAAACCAAGCGACATTATCTACATTGAATTGGAATTGACAATCGACATATTTTGTTACACACATGCCTCCCATGATCCCGTCAAGTTTTATTAAATATAGCTTACCTATTCCAATATTGTGACTAGCACTTTGTCGATTAATTATGTTTGATTAGTATAATTTTCTACCAGAAAAATTTTAAAATTTTGAATCTTTTGGTATTCGTTTGTCTTTATTTTTATGAAAATTGTCCACTAAATGGATAGATTTTTTTTTTAAAAAAAAATCGAGGTTGGAATTGCTTGGTGGGAAAAGCTTTTCATGGAAAAGCAAGAAAAAGAGGGAAAAGGGAAAAACAATTCTCAAGAAAAAAAAAAATGCACCAAACAAGTAAAAGTAGGAAAATGGAGGGTAATCAAACAGGACCTAATATTTTATTTCCTCTATCACTTCATATTGAAGAAACTAACTCAAGAAGTGATAAGATTGCACGAAAATCTTCCATGCCTCTCAACCAAGGCCTAATATAGGTCTAGCCACGATCTCAAAAGGGTTGACAATATCGTCATTATATAGAAAAGAGCATAAATAAAGCAAATAAGCAATCTAATTGGCCCAAGAGCGGATCCAAAAAATCGATGTATTGCTTTATAAACGAGGCGACATCTCAAGTAGACTTCACGGGGATAATTAAATTTAAAAAAAAAAAAAAAAAAAAAAAAAAAGTTTCTGGGGGAATTTTTAAGAAGAAGAAATTTGTGAAGGATGCAATTGATAAATTAGACGCGTGGTGGATAGATGAGAAGGACGTTCCATCTACGCAAATTACACCAGTCAAAAGGACGTTCAACAGAAAATTGGTGTCCTTGTTCAGTTACGAGCCTTATTAGTCAGCAACTTTATCTCATTTTTCTTAGTCTACGTATCATTGAGTTCAGTTTGAAGAACAAAATTTCGGATTTTACCGTTACAAAAATTAAAAATTAATTTTAGGGTAAATATATTGCTGCTGCAAATTTTTATTGTTAAAATTTTAAAATAATTTTCTTATTTACCAAAATAACTATAAATCAAAAGAACATAATTAACCCTATAATTGTCTCTTCTATTACTATGCACTCTCAATCATACTATGTGTACATTTCGATTCATTTTTTGGTTGACACGGTCCATCCCGAGCACTCACATGGGGTCGGATCCCACTCCATTAAATTTAATATTTTCGCCCCCATGTGATGAGAATAGGTGGGGTCGAATAAAAAAAAGTGTACACATAGCTTAATTCATGCACTTCACAGTCCCACCACCACCGGTAATCTTCTTTTCATTCCCTCTTTATCTGAATTTTCTGTAAATTGTCACATCCAAGTTAAGGTGAAAATCTTATAGTATTTATCTTGTTTTGTGGCAGAAAATAAAGGGATAATTCTCCATTTGCTGAAAGTTGCTCAGCTTTCAGGATTTTCTTTAAACTCCACCTAATAAACAATTTATGCCTGAAGAGATAAACTTTTGATCAATTTGAAAATGGTTAAAAATGGCTAAACAGAGACAGATTTTTCGTACGACATTGGATTATCTCGAGTTTTTACATCAAATTTCTTTGTGGCTCGAAAGCTGGCAGAGTTGTCTTTCCGTTGCTCATTCATTTAGCTTGATCCAACTTTCTTTGGAACATGAATTGAAGAATCATAATCATCAACTCGGATCTCCCAATTCTCCTGTCCACCAATGTGTCTAAACTCAACTACAATTTCAGAAGCAGCAGAATATCCATCAGTCCTTGATAGCCTAATGGAACTTTTTCCATTAATTATACAAGAACATTTTTCAACGGGAACTTCAACAGATTAACGAGATGTGGGATCACTAAATACAAAAAATGAAGTTCATAAACCTTCGACAAATGCCTGTAGGCTAAAAATTCCTATCCCTTTTTCAGCAAGTTTTCCTGAAATGAATGTGATAGACAGTTAGACACAGGCACATAGCAATATTCAGGACTTTCAAAGTCCATAAAAGCTTCGACTAAAGATCCTTTGGAGTCTCTGGGCACCTGAAATTCCTCTTTCCCTTCCGGCAAATGGAATGGAGTTATTTGTTACGATTCGTCCCATGTAACAAAAATCGAGCCCTCGGTGAAGAATTTTTTTGGAAAATTATTTGAGAAGATTTTCCTTTCCCATATTGAAAGTTACGGGATAACGTTAGATCGTTACTAGATACCCAATTTTAATTTGACCTTACATGCAGAATAAATCTAATCAAAGTAACAAGTCATTTTTAATTAGTTTCTAAATGGTTAATCAAACAAGACCAATTCCTATGTTGAATTACCGCAGTTATAATAATATGGAAAGTAATAAATAACAACAATATGTTGACGGAGAAACCCAGCAAGGGAAAAACTTCTGGACCAAACCAGTTACCTCCACTATAGACAATAAGGGTTACATTGTGATTTTAGACTAGCAACTTTCAATAGTTCTAGCTGTAGTAATTCTTGCAATCTCCAAGATCTACTGTCTAACTTTCAGACTCACGATCTATCTGCCGTAGATGACTCCCGATCTACTTTCTATAGCTTCCAAGATCTACTGTCGCGTTTTCAGTCTCCTGATCTTCTGTCAATTGTCTCTATAAGTGAAATTCCAATAGTCTCCTGTTCTTGTGCTCTTCCCGCGCTTGCTCCACCTCTTCCAAATCCCAATGAAAGAGTCAGTTCCTTAAAAGATTAAGGACGTCAGGTGTTTTGGATTATGGAACCTTGATATTTTCCAAAACTGGGTTGCTGGATCTCACGAATTGATATGATGGATTCACCAATTAATTTTGTTTTGGATCTCTTGAACAAATATATGAATGTGTTATCTTGTTTAAGCACAATGAGCGACCTTAAGAAAATCGTGCATGACACTTCTATTTATATGTAGGTCAAAACATGTGTCATGGGTCGAGTAAAAGTTTTCAAAATCGCGACTTTCAATTGGCCAGATAAATATGTCGCTCGAGCGAAGGGGCCGTTGCTCGAGCGACGATCGAGCGAAGATTGAGCGAAAGCATCACTGCATTGGCCACTCGAGCGAGATGATGGCGAGCAGCTAGCGAAATTCCGACAGATCTTTAACATTGTTCCAAGCTCGAATTCAAATCCTACCTTAACTATACATAATTGTACTTAGGTCCCTAACTTTTACAAGTGTACATTTTAGTCCATTTTGTTCACAAACATGTCAATTACAATATTGACCCTAATGATCTCCCCCTTTGATATTTTGTGACAAAACTAAATAAATGAAGTCAAGGCACTCTACAAACAAAACAAAGACACCACACATAAACTAATCTATCAATGTACTTCTGTGTCTTGCAATTCATGTTGTACCTGTTTCCTGAAATCAAAACTCAAATACCCGTGTAAAAGCACGTGATACAGGAAATCAAAAACATCACAAACACAACTAAGAATGCTAGTTTGAGATGTGATATTAATGTCAATCAAAACACCAACCGAAACATTAACACCACAAAACATCAAAATTCAAACAGCTATGCACAATATGCAACGACATACTCCCCATAACTGCAAACTCTCAATGATTTTATGTAGTGGGCAAATGTATCATGTCTCTCCCCAACGACCCCACAAGAGATGTTAAGTATATTAAATCAACTCAAAAGTACAGTGATGTCTTAAATATAGTATCTATGTTTCTCCCCAATGACCCCAAAAGAGAAGTAGTATGCAGATATATCAATAAAGTACAATGTTTAAAAACAGTATCTATGTCTCTCCCCATCGACCCCAAAAGACATATATCATAAGCATGCAAATGTAATAAAAGTAACAGTATCTATGTCTCACCACATCGACCCCAAAAGACATGTAGCACGCTTAAACAAAATATCACATGTGTAATTCAATCTCCCCCTTACTATAAAATTTCTTCCCCCTTTTTGTCACAAATGCCAAGGGATTAAAAGTGGATGAACATACAACAGATTAAAAGTGCAGTTGATAGCATTCTTACGCAGAATCAAGTAGTAAGCCTCTCCACATATTGAGAATAAGTCAGAATTGAGTAAATAACATAAGTGATTTATGTGTGTAAAGTGTCACTAATTTAAGGTAAACAGTATTTCAAACCTTAATTGTGTGAGAATGGATGTACTAAATATCATTGTCAATAAGGGTATTCTCCTACTAATGAAAGTCAAACATTAAAGAACAGTATGGCCTTTTACATGAAGCTCATTTTGCAAATATGTCAATTTTTTTCCCTAACTTTGAGCATATATGATTTTTCAAAATTTTCAATTTTGTACCAGCTCAATATATTTTTCTTTTCAATAGCTCATAATTTTTCATCTTAAGTGCAGGTTCTAATTCATTGATCAACTAAGATGACTTCTGCAACGAGTTTTAGGTCAGTTAACCGAAATCAGATGACCATAGGCACCAGGTTTTTAATACACTTCAAACTTAATTGCTCGAGTCAAATAGTCTCGAACAAGATCATTAAGATATGAGCTTTTTAACACTAGTGGATAAACATAAGTTTAGATCTACTAAAGATGGTCAATTCATGTTCAAAGTCAACTTACCAACAAGTGACTGTCATCCTAAACCTCACACATGTGGTTAAGTCCAATTTACAATATCATAATGTGTGCACTGCAGATAGTACATGAAAACACATATACTAAGTACTCCAAATCAACCTAAGCAAGTAATGAAAATTATGTTACAGCTCATTAATTATACTCAAACACAATCACAACATACATGTTCAAACATATTATACTTCATGCAGCAGTAAACTTTCCATTTCCAATTTTTGTTTTTCAATTTTTTTGTTTTTCATTTTTCAAAAACAAGAATGCATCAAACACAGATAAAAACAAAATAATCAAGCACACCAAATAAAACAAAACGTGCATATGCCAAAACAAACATAAAAAAATACACATGCTTGAAACTATATCCTAAATAGCAATTAAACAACATGTGATGCATACAAAAGACAATATCATATAATAATAAGTAAAAGCATGTGCCAAACATACCTAATCAGGTAAGTATATGAACGCTCTTACCTTTAAGAGCATCGTGATCTATATCAGAGTTATTCAGATCATCTTTCTTCACCCAAACTTGTCTAGTAGGATAACGGTTCCTAAACAATTGTGTCACTAACTTGGTCAATTGGCTCACTTGAGTAGTAAGGAATCCTATCTGACTAATATACTTCTGATTTCTATTCCTATTAAACTCATGTGTCTATAACTGTTCAGGACTTAATGACATCTAAGGCGTATGTGTCCTAACTCACCGTAGTGAAAACAGGTCGGGACACACCTAGGAGCAATGTTATGGGGACGCTGACGTCTATTCCTAGGTCGACAGGTCCTACGCTGTCTAGTAGGCCTCTGTCTAACAAATCCATTATCCTTAGGCTCACGGTTACGCACATATTTGGGCTGGTCAGTAGCAGGGACAAATGTGGTCTTAGAAGTGCTAGCAGTGTTCTCCTTAAAACCTAGATCTGCCTTATTACCAATCAGCTTGCCCATTCCTAGAATGTTATCTAGCTTTTCAGAACTGTTAGAGAAGGCAAAAAACTGAGACATAGAATATTCTAGATCACTTAGAAGGTTCTTAACCTGGATCTCTAAAGTCTCTCTCTCTCTCTCTCTCTCTCTCTCTATGGTCAACTCACTCACTTTCCTAGATGACCTCTCAAGCTCACTGGTAAGATTCTTAACCTATGATTCCAAAGTGTCATTCATGATTTTCAATTCACTGAGGATGGAAGTAAATTCCTGAATATGCGCTACAATCTTTTCTTTCTCCAGTTTAAGTTTCTTAACCTTTTTATTTGAAGCTTGATTAGTACCTAGAATCTTGAGGCTTTCCTTATACATCTTATCGTACACCTCATGAATGTCTACCCCACTCTCGTCATCTTCACCAGATTCCTCATAGCTATCTACATCATCATCATTTTTACTTCCCTGGTCAGATCCATTCTTAACTCTAGCAACAAAGGTAACAATTTTTTTTATTCTCCTCACAGGTGGATTTCTCACTCTGATTATCCGAGTCACACTCGTCATCAGTGAGAGTAGTATTCATAGCCTTCTTCTGAGATCTCTTCTTACTAGGACACTCATTCTTCATATGACCAAACCCTAGACACATATGACATCTCACACCTTTAGATCTTCTCCTAGATTCACTCGAGGCACCTCTATGTTTCTCCTGAGCTTTGTTGTTATTCCTAAACATTGTTTGGAATTTTTTAGCTAGGTAGGTAAACGCATCATGATTGGGAGAATCAGAATTAGAAGACTCATTTTGGTTGGTCCTAATAGCTTTTAAAGCTATAGACTTCTTATTAACAGGATTTACTATGGTTAGCTCGTAAGTCTGCAGGGATCCGACTAACTCCTCAACTTTGATAGAATCAACATCCTTACTTTCCTCAATGACTGTGATTTTCGACCTAAAACGCTCAGGTAAGGATCTAAGAATTTTTTTCACTATCTTAGGCTTGGGAATCCTCTCACTTAGGTTGAAACTCGAGTTCACAATGTCATTTAAACTCGCATAGAAGGAATCAAAGCACTCATCTTCCCTCATTCTAATTTCCTTGAATCTCGTGGTCAACATTTGTAACTTAGAATTTTTAACCCGTGTTCTCTCATGTGTGATCTCTAGAATATCTCAAACCTCTTTGGCTACCTCGCACATAGGCACTATCCTAAAATCATCGGGAGAAACAGACCTAAAATGTTCATTCAGGGCTTTGCTATTCCAGTTACATTCATCTAAGTCAGCCTTAGACCAGTTTTCTATCGAAGTGGAAATGACAACATCACCTACTTTTGTACAAGGAGGACTCAACCCTTCACAACACTCATCCATATTCTCTCATCCATAGATTTTAAAAATACTTTCATCCTCACTTTCCAATAAACATAATTATTACCAACAAAATATGGCGGGACATATAATGAGCTACTCATCTAGACAAAATTAAGGTCAGGATACACAGTTAGGCTCTGATACCACTTGAAAATTACGTGATAGCGCCAGACCGTTACTAGATACCCGATTTTAATTTGACCTTACGTGCAGAATAAATTTAATCAAAGCAACAAGTCACTTTTAATTAGTTTCTAAATGGTTAATCAAACAAGTCAAATTCCCATGTTAAATTACCGCAGTTATAATAATAAGGAAAGCAATAAATAACAACGATATGTTGACCGAGAAACCCAACAAGGGAAAAACTCCGGGACCAAGCCAGTTACCTTCACTATCAACAATAAGAGTTACAGTGTGATTCTAAACTAGCAACTTTCAGTAGTTCTAGTTGTAGTAATTCTTGCAATTTCCAAGATCTACTGTCTAACTTCTAGACTCACAATCTATCTACCGTAAATGATTCCCGATCTACCTCATGCAGCTTCCAAGATCTGTTGTCGTGTTTTCAATCTCTTGATCTTCTGTCAATTGTCTCTACAAGTGGAATTCCAAGAACCTCCTGTTCTTGTGCTCTTCTTGTGTTTGCTCCACCTCTTCCAAATCCCAATAAAAGAGTTAGTTCTTTAAAATATTAAGGACTTCATGTGTTTTGGATTATGGAACCTTGATATTTTCTAAAATTGGGTTGTTGGATCCCAAGAATTGATATGATGGATTCACCAATTAATTTCACCTTGGATCTCTTGAACAAAGATATGACTGTGTTATCCTGTTTAAGCACAATGAGCAACCTTAAGAAAATCGTGCATGACACCTCTATTTATATGTAGGTCAGAACAGGTGTCATGAGTCGGGTTAAAAGTCTTCAAAATCGCGACTTACAATTGACCAGATAAATATGTCGCTTGAGCGACAGTCGAGCGAAGGCATTACTGCATTGGCCGCTCGAGTGAGATGATGGTGAGCAAACTAGCGAAATTTCGGTAGATCTTTAACCTTATTCCAAGCTCGAATTCAAACCCTACCTCAACTATACATAATTGCACCTAGGTCCTTGACTTTTACAAGTGTACATTTTAGGCCATTTTGTTTACAAACATGTCAATTACAATATTGACCCAGCACATATGTTCAAAATATTAATCTTTCCAGCAATCAGTTCGTCAGAAACATTGGATTTCCCTAACAATTGTTAGAAATTGGTTAAGAATCGAAAACCAAACTTTGGAAAGTGTGACTTTATGTCAATTTCGACCAATATTTCAAACTCAGTCTATTTATACAAATGGTTTGCCGCTCCGCAATTCTAAAAAGGAAATTTTGAGTTCCATGTATATTTGGCGCATCGAAACCAATTTCGAATGAATAAAAAATTGCGGTCCAAAGTTGGAAGGAAATTTACAGAAAGCAAGAGCGAGCGACCAACTTTCTGTAAGTGCCACTCGAGCGAGAAAGCGGGCGAGAAGCGGGCAAAAATGGATTCTCACGTCTGTTGTGTTTTGACTCGCAACACTTTGTCCACGACCCCTCATTCTCTATAAATATAACCTTGAGGACGTCCCCAATGCATCCATACCATTTGCGCATCAAGCATTACATTATTCTCTTGCCAAAACTCTTACAAAATCATTCCAAAAGTTCTTCTTTTGTAGAGAGAGAAATCAGTCAAAAGTTCGTTGAAATTTGTGGTTTGTAGTGCTACTACCACAAGTCAAATTCGTTGTATTTTGAAAGACAAGTGTCGTGAACCGTAAACACTGTTGCGTGACAATATTGTTTTAAAGAAATAGTGTCACCACTTGCCTCGGATTTGCTTTTCTTCATTTTCTTTCTTGTTTGTTAAGTATATTTTACTGCATAAATTTGTTACTTTCGCTTCTCATATTTGTAGTTTAATCACGCTCCTACTGATTAAACTAGTATTTTTCGTTTATTGTTTACAAACAATCATTTTTCATGTGTTTTTACAACCCGGTCCCAACAACAATATGATCTACTCAAATAGGACAAAAAGATAGACTAAAATTGGGAGGATGAGTACACCAAAATATTGTATTTTGTTTCTCATTTTTAGTTTTTATATTTTAATTGTGATGTGATTATAATGTAGTGTTGTAATTAAATTTTCTGGTGGTAATATAATTACCCTTAATTTTATATGATAATAAAAATATTTAATTATTTGTTTTCAATTTTTAAAATATTATATTAAAAAAAATTATATTCTTATTTTAATTAATTCATTAACTATTATTTTTTACATCATTAAAATTTATTATAAATTCACATAATAAAAAAATTAATCTTAATGATAATTATAAAAATAAAATTTATTATATTTAAAAATATATAATACAAAAGACACAAATACACTTAATCAATTTATGTGGAAAATATAAACAAATGGTAAAATTGACTTTGCACCATTTGGTACAAAAATGATGCAAAGTTTGATAGTACATTGGAGACATTTTACACATTTTTTTTGATGCATTTTGGTGTTTGGTGTCTTCTTTGTAGAAGACCTAATGGGTAGGAGACTAGGGTGATAAGATATATATAAACATTTATTATATGCATAGGTGGGTGGGATGGTAATAGAAGGTATAAATAAGTTTTATTTTGAAAAATAAATAAAATTTGACTATTGGAAAAAATAATTAAAACCTAATTTTTTAAATTGATATTTTAAATATAAGGTTTGAAAAAATGTTTTCAATAATGAATAGGGAACAATACATACTGTAAGAATCACATTTCACAACTAACAATTTTACAAAATACTTTAATAAATCTGCTGGTAATTTATAATAATATATAATATGCAACTATACTGCCACCCCATCCCACCCCACCTAACTGTAATGTCGCATACTTTAACACACACACACAGACACACTCTCTCTCTCTTAAAACTAACTCTAGGATCGCTTCCATTTTCACCATTGTCGGCAAACTGTCAATCTCGACCTTATAACATCTTCATCATCAAGCATGTAATGATGCCTTTACTTAGTTCAACGTTCAACATCCCTCTTCGCCGTCCTTTCAAATTTGATTATAAATTGTCACAATGAAAATAGACATGATCACAATTTGTAACAATTAACACGAATTTGATCACAAAGAGTCACAGTCAACATATAATCTTCACCTCCAATCCATCATACCACCATTTGCACCTGCACCTAACACATGCAAGTGTTGCAGGTGATGAAAGTGCATTGGAGTTTATCTATGTGGTGATTGTGGTAACAACATTTTGGGTATTGAGTGGTGGTGCGTTGCTTGTGAACAAACATGTGTTATCCGCGATTAATTGTGAACAAATTTGTCCTCGGTGCGATTGTATATAACTAGGTCATTCTAAACTATAACTGTATGTGACTCGCTGTTAATTTGGTCACAGTCCGTCACAACTAACACAAACTTGGTCATAGAGAATCACTACAAATAAATTCATGCACACTGCAAACCGACACCACAGATCTAATTTATACAAATCAATCTCTCCAATGATTTGTGAAGAAAAAAGGTAGCCAACGATTTTTCGACATAAGTATTGCACCATGACCTCTTCATCAGTCGGGTAATTGAAAATCTTGTGGTAAACTTAGTAGTGACAAAAGATCCATTTCCTTTTAATTAAAGGGATCGAGTCTGGTTTATTTGAAGAGGAGAGAGAGAAAGATGTCTTTGTATATGTAAAGAGGGAGATTTTTGTTCGACGAATTGATCATTTGTGAAGATTTCAATCTAAGGCGTGGGTGGGTGCGTGGGTGACTGACTTCGAAAGATTTTAATTTAAGTGATAGAATAGGGTGAGGTGAGTTGGTGTGGGGTAGGATGTATTGGTGCGATTTAATTATGTATTGATTAATTTAATGAATAATTAATATTCAATGTAACTTGATTTGTGAAATTAAAATCAATCCTCTTTATTTTTGAACATTACACTTTATATGTAGGGTTTTGATTAAGGGAAAAATCAAAATTCGGGTGTATAGTTTACATCAATTCAAAAGTCAAGTGTATAGTTTAAAAATTCAAATTTCGAGTATACATATAATTAATTAAAAATATTTATTAAATAAATATAATAAAGTCGCAGTTATATAATTAGTGATCACAAATACATAATTATATGTTACAATTTATTTATTGATCACATATTATCAAATTAATTAGTCGCGGATTATTTTGAGATCACAAATAAAAAAAATTATAGGTCACAGCTTATTTCGAGCACACAAATCAAAAAAGTTTATATGTCACAGTTTATCTATCGATCACAGATTTTCAAATCTGTTGGTCACAAATTATATTTAAGTAACAAGTTATTAAATTTTAAGGTCACAAGTTAATACTTGGTCACAAATAATCAAATAATTGATCACATATACCAGATAGTGTGTTACATACCACGACATCAACACTACCACTACCACCACAGTCACTTGTGACCACCCTCGCCCTGCGACCGTCTCCATCACCACAACACCACCACCACCACCACCTCCATCACCATCACATCACCAATCGTCAGAACCACCTACACCAACACCAATACATTCTTCCACAACCACCACCACCAAGCCACTACACACTACTACTCATTTGCAAAAACACCAATAAGACCATCTAATAAGCTACCCACTTCACAAGCAGAAGTGTCGTCGCCGTCGTTGCCACCACAACATCAAATCCAACATCATAACCTCCATCACCAAACTACAACCACCAACAATACTACACCACAACATCACACTGTCGCACCTCCAACCAACTGCCAACACCACCTACACCACTACACACTACTACCCATTTGCAAAAACACCAACAAGACCATCTAATGGGCTACCCACTTCGCAAGAAGAAGCGTCGTTGTCGTCGTTGCCACCACCACATCATAACCTTCATCACCAAAGCACCACCACCAACAATACTACACCACAACATCACACTGTTGTACCTCCAACCACGATCGCCAGATCTGAAGTCGGACCAAAAATTTCAAAGTTTCGATGTTTCTAGCACAACTTGTGAGCACCGTTGCCTTCTGAGATAAAGAAGTGAGCGTCGTTTGTGAAGGGCCTATTTGTACGATCGTAGCGCACAGATCAATGTGCACAGTGTCATCGCAATGGCGACAATTGGAGCGCGGAGTCGTCCCAAACATATCGGAGCGATAAAACACCACATCCACGTCGTCGAGTATTGTGCAAAGCGCCATTGCAACGTGTGACGAGTGGAACGCGGATTCGAGCACATGGAGAGTGAGAGATGAGATTCAGATAGATTCGGTGAGAGGAGAGGGGGAAAGAGAAAGGATTAGATTTACGGTTTGAAATTGGATGGGTTGAGTGTTTTGGTGGGTTGAGTGGGGATGTGGTGTATTAATTTTATAATACCTGATTTTTTATTAAAAAACCTTATCACTTGATTTTTGCAATTGGACTTGAAATGTCTGGAACCGTGTAATTTCCTCTTTGATTGATTAATTTTCACTAATAAAGGACTCATATCATTAAGCCCAATGAGGATAAAGGCCGAGTTTGATATATGGGCTGTGTGGGCCCATATCCCACTTTCTTAACAGCAATAGAAAGCAGGCCACTATTGAAACAATCTCAAATTTAACGAAAATAAACTTTACAAAAATAGCACTTCATGAAGTTAAATGACGATCTAACACCTTTTTTTCCCTCCACGTCCCACTTCCATATTCTTTTTTTTTTTTTTTTTCAATTGGAATTCAGAATCAGATTTTAGAAAATTGAGCTCGAACTGAATAATATTTTAAAGTATCAGTTCTTCAATAAATTGGTTCTTCTTTATCTATAGTCATTGTCATATGGTGGGAGGTTAAATCGATGGAGTATGGCGCATCTCATGCTATGCAGTGCTTTTCCGACTCCAAGGAGTTGCATAATATGCTTGAATTTTTCCTTGTGTAACGCCTTTGTCAAAATGTTTGCAACTTACTTCTTTGTTCGCGATCCTTTGTCGAATCAATAGTATTTTATTTATTGATCGTAACACATCAAATACAACTGTTATAAGAAAAAAAATTAATGACTTGTATAAAGAAAAGTCATAAAAAGAGTGTTAAAAGATTAAATGTCCAATTTTAGTTTTATTTTTGTCAATTTCACAACAAAAATCTACTTAACGAAGTGTTAAACCTCTCAAGTTTAGTTAGGTTGTATTTGATTGCAAGCATGAAACTTGTACGAAAAGAAAATAAGTTCTGAATTGCCTAAAAATTATTTGGTCTTAATTTTCAAACTAAAAAATGTTATACTTTTCCACAATGTTGAGTTTTTGAGAAGTGTGAATTGTCTAAAAAATAAAAATCTACCTCCGATAAAGAAAATACTTTTTTCTTATTTTTAAGGATAACATAATCACGTGACTAACTTTTAAAAAACGTTTTCATTAAAAAAAAATGTGAATCAAACATCCCAAATGTAGAAACTCAAGTGAAAAAAATGACGTATTTATGAAAAATAAAGACAATCGTTGTCCAGAATTTCAAGAAAATGTTCAAACTTATATCTATACAGAGAGACCACTTAGAAAGTGGATTTTATGTCCAAACGTGCTGTATTAGACCATTGAATACTCGAATAGATCAATTTCGATTATACACAATTGCAATTTACCTTCTAAAATTTTGCCACTTTGATACCTGGCCCAAAATGAGCAACTGAGTTTATTGCACATGATATGTTTAAAGTGGATTCATGCTCATAGAAATTTGGAGCTTGAAATGGAGAAAAACGAGAGGTCTATAAGGCATTGAGATTTGCATTATGGAAGACAAAATGAAGAGCCACAATCAGATTGGACAAGCGCAATGAGAGGGCGATGGACCACACAGACTTTCTTCTACGCCTCCCCCCCCCCCCCCCCCCCCCCCCTCCCCCTCCTCTTTTAGCCCCAATTTGATTGGAATTAGCTAGAATTAAATTTTTAGTAGATTTTGTTAAAAGTT
Organism: Osmanthus fragrans; assembly: GCA_019395295.1. Taxonomy (NCBI): domain Eukaryota; kingdom Viridiplantae; phylum Streptophyta; class Magnoliopsida; order Lamiales; family Oleaceae; genus Osmanthus; species Osmanthus fragrans. The sequence continues at coordinate 14,773,865 of CM033352.1, forward strand.
AATAAAATTTATGATTGAAAAGTTGTGGATCATGAAATATGTTATTAAGCTCATGTTTGGAAGCCATTTTGACCAAATGCAAAATACATTTTTTGACCGTTTCAACAGGTAGGTGAAACTTGGATAAACTGTAATTATTGATTACAGATGCTGCACATGCTGTGAATTATTGAAATTGCCATTTCTTAAAGAAGAATGAATTTTTTTTTTTGTGTAGGGGCACCTTGGTAATTTGTCTGTAATTCAGTCGAATTATATTGCCCTTCTCTGACAAGTTCAGTATAACGGTTAGTATTTTTCTATAAGTATGATACAAAATGGCTCTCAAACCGAGGCTAAAATAAATTATTGATTTTGAGTTAGATTGAAATATGAATTTTAATCCTTATCAAACAGGAGCATTATCTCGAAATACTATGGAATTAGGCAACAACCTTTACTGGTTTACAAAACATAAAATATAGCCCTAGTTTGGTCCAAACAGTAAATTAAAATTAAGGTTAAAGTGAACTATGAATTATAATTACACATTTCATTGGATCGGGAACTTTTCAACCGCACATTCCATCAATTTTAATTAAAATCTACTAAAAATCTGATTTTTATCTAAATCAAATAGGCGTAATTATTCATAAAAATTTATCTTAGTACAGGCTAAAGCCTGTCATGAATACTCTAGTTATCATCTAAGGTTGTGATTGTCGTTTATGAAACTATTAATTATGGTTTATCTTTTAATTTAGTTAAAACAAGTGCACTGATTGAAAGGAAATATATACCAACTTAGTCACTAATTATGTGACTAATGATTTTATTTGCAAACAAAGAGAGTTAGCTTGTGGGATGATAGAGTAAAAGGAGACAGAAAGATTAAAAAGGAGGATGAAATAATGTTAGTAAAGAAAGTGGTGGTGGGAGCATATGTTGCAAAGCTCCCACATGCAAAATAAATCAATAAAGGATTTAGGGATGAGAATAAAGTATTTATGCTCCACACAAATGCACAAGCACTCATTAGACTTGAAATTGACTATCAAAATTTAAAGTCGGCTACACTGCATATTTAACACGTCAAACAAATTAAGTCCATGTTTGATAGAAATTAAAATTTCGATTTTATGTCAGATAAAAGTCAATTTATGCTAGATGAAAGTCAATAATTAATTTTAACTATATATTTTATGAGATCCATAACTTTTCAACCACACATTTCATAATTTTTTTGATTAAAATTTACTAAAAATCTAATTTAATTCTCACCAAACAAGAGCTAAGAAAAAGCACGAACAATTGTTCAAGATCAAAGATCTATGGTTTCACCGTCCAAGTCAATTACTCTAGTAATTGACTTGGACGCTTTCGACTTCAAAGAATGTGAGAAATATTTTTTATTTTAAGGTTATTTCATGAGTTTTTTTATCGATCTTCCTAAACTCTGATAAAGATGAAGTCCTATAAATTCTCTTTCAAAACTTGGAGCTTTTCAAACATTAGATATGCTTTCGATTCGTGTTTAAGTAAAATCTCATATGGCTCAACAAAAAATAATTTATTCAACTCCCCTTAATAAGTATATGCAATTCCAAGATTCGATTATTTGTAAACGTAAGATCTTGTTTGGACAAAGAAGAAGGAAAACTTAGACTATTATTAGCATATAGACCATGAAATTTAAAACTCTGAATTAATCGAGTGTTTATAATGGAAGTAGTGTTCACAACTTTTTTTTTTAATTTTCAACTTTGAAGGCATAAAGAAGAAAGTGAACTAGTAGTGATTGGAGATGAAATGAAAGCTGGTATTGGTTAATGAGGATTTATGTTTCAATCAATCAATGAAGATGCTGCCTTGTAATGCTCAAAAGCTGTAAACATCTCAGCTGCCAACTAAAAAGGAGTCATAACTAATTTTATTAAATAATTTCGTCCTAGACCTAACTTTAATAAAATGGCTTTTTGTTAATGTCAAATTTTAATCAACGAGACAAAATTCCTTTTTAACTCTACGTTAGAGAAAATGTTAAAATTCTTGATAGTTAAAAGGGTTAGATTTATTTCATAAAGAAATCAAATTGAGTGCTTGTTTAATAAAATTTTGCTAAAGTTTTAACTGGTCATGTTTCAATTTTAATTGCACTAAATTTTATCTACTTTTTGATCATATAAGGTTGTTTATGGAATTTCCTAACTAGTTGGTGCGTTTGAATAAGTAGCTATCACAAGTTAAAGTGTGGTGACGCTTAAATGAACACATGAATGTTTTGTTATAGAACAAAACACTGAAGACCCGGTGAAAGATTTCACGTGGCTATTTGAATGTCAGTGGTTAATCTCTAACGTTTGATAATAGAATTAGTTATTTGATTTGAGGTAATCATAGTGCCTTCTATGAAGACAATCATACTTTGGTGATGTTAGATATTACTCTGTCAATAGTCGCTAATACGACATCGTTCGGGTATATCAAGAATCATATAAAGGTTGTGAATAATCAATAGAGGATTCGTCACTATTAGATAGTAAGATATTATGGTCTACATTTCATCCAATTAAGTTGATAATGAAATCATTAACCAATGTGTACTCATAAGCCGAAAAGGAATTTTCGACTTACATTGATTTAAAAGTGGAATTAAAGATATGATCGATAATTGAGATTGACACATATCCATATCTCGTAATTGATCGGATTATATTGACGAAATGATTATAGTTTCACGATAAACAAACAAGTTTCATTTTGTCATACCACATGACATTTTGCCTCACATGTATTGCCATATCACATTTCTAGATGTCAATCTGAAGCGACAGATATGAATTAATGATAAATCAAAATTGTTTTTGATTTATCGATTTTGATTAGATCAGAATAATAATTCAGATATCGTGATTGAGAATCTAATGGATTACACACAAAAGGAGAACTAAAAGAATGAGATTTACTAATTAATTAATTGACAAGTGTTGGATAATTAATAAATTTGGTTGCTTATTAATATGCTCGAATTAATTAATTAGATTAATTAATTAATTCATGGACCAAATTTAATTAATTGGATTAATTAAATATTGGACAGGATTGAGTTTAAGAGACGGGTCAACCTTGTGCTTATACAAATAAGATGTTAGAATTTGAAAAAGTTAAAGGATTTTCATTATTCTTGCTAGTACAAGAAAAGTAAATACTGATTCTTTCTCAATCTTGTTCCCTGTGTAGATTCTATTGGAGGCTGGACAATTGAACAGTTGTGATAGACAGATCAAGATTGTTGGAACTAAATGAATAGCAAAAATAATTTGCAGATTTCACGAAAGGTACAATTTCTATAACAGTTTCTATCTAAATACAAAGCAAATTTTTAGTGGGAATTGAAATTTATGTTATTTTTTGCTGTGCATGTTTAAGTAAATTCTCATCACCCATTTGGTATAGTTGTTGTGAGTATTTTAGCTAGTAAAATTTTTCTTTCTAAACGAAATTTTTATTAAAAAACTATTCACTGTTTACTTGTCACGTGAAAAGTGTTATTAATTCTAAATTGATTGTTGGTGTAAAAGTATCTTTATATGAACTATATCTTTATTTGATTAAATATCAAGCCCTTGTTTGACAAAGTTTTAGTAAATATAAGCTGATGGTCTCATAAAAATGTGTTTAAAAAGAAGATAAAAATTAATGTAGATTCGATAAAAATAACCATCGTTTTCCTTATATCTCATAACTTTTTTCTTTCATTGGTGATATTTGTTTTAGTATACTACAAAGTTTAATAAAGTAATAACCATATTGTATGAAAATAGGCAAAATGGGTATTGTTTGACAAATCATAAAGGACTTGAATTTAAATTGTCGAGTTGAGTTATAAAAATAATGCACAAACAGATTTTGGTCATTATTTTTACTAGCTACATCAGCATTCTCTTGATTCAATGTATAGATGAAGGCATGGTGAGTAATTAAAAAAAAAAAAAAAAAAATCAATGACCAAAGTGAAAGAACGTAATATGCTCGGTGGTTAAGTGTTTCGAACACTTAGCTCTTGTTTGATTGTCACATTTGTCATGAAAAATTTCACATCCGAAAAAAATATTTTTTACTTTGGCCGTTTGATTGCAAAGTGAAAATGAAAAAAAAATTTCAATATACAATCACTTTAAACTTGTTTTCAACAAATTTCATGAAAAATATTTTCCTATGATTTATGTGGATTTTTATTTTCCAACTTACATGGAAAACGTCTTTCCACTTTTACTATCAAACGGATTCTTACAATCTATACAATATATAAAAGAGGAAGGTTTGTTCATATTCACATTGCATCATCATGACCTATTGATGATGTCATACAATATATATTTTTTTTCATTTTTTCCTGCAGCTAAGTTCTCGAGGTAATTGCGCTTTCAGTCCTTCAACTTTCTTTTCAAATATTTTAGTCCTCGAATTTTGACTTTTCTTTCGATCACGCCCTTCAAAAATTGTAATCCCAGGTCCTTCAATTTTTGACACTTATACACTTCAGTCCCCAAGTTAAACTTTTGTGCATTTTTGGTCCTTTATCCTTTCTTCATCCGTCTTCTCCTTCAATTTGATATTTTGGCGTTAGACACCTACAAAATAGAAAATAACTAAATTAAGTAGCAAAATGAAAATGAAGATCTATATCTATCTATCTATATCTATTCTATATCTGACATATTGATGATGTCATACAATACTAAAAAACAAACCTCATCTTTTATATATTGCAACTAAGTTCTCGGTAAATGCGCTTACAGTTCTTCAACTTTCATCCCGAACATTTTAATCCTCAATTTTTGAATTTTCTTTCAATTACGTCCTTAAAAAATTGCAACCCTAGGTCCTTTAACTTTTGACACTTATACACTTCAGTCTCCAAAGTTAACTTTTTTTTGCACTTTTGGTATTTTTTTTTCCTTTCTTCATCATTCATTTTCCCTTTCTCCTACTATAGTTAAAGTTTTCCTTTGATTTTATTATGTTGAAAGTTGGTTACTATTCATAACGCACTATCAATAATGTCATACTGATGTCATATTTTAATATCAATTTTATCCCTTTTATTTTATCTCAGACACGACATTATTGTATGATTTTATTCATTTCTTGTTCTTCTCTGACTCTTTTCCTATTTCTCCATGCAACGTCTCATACTTCCTCAATTCTCCACGTAACGGTCCACATTGTACAAGATTCTTCCTTTCTTCTTCTGTCTTTTATTTTTTCCCCACGATTTTATCTTTTCAGCTATGTAATTTTGCCAAAATTTTTCAGTATTCACCAATCTAAAAGTTCTAACCCTCTATTTTTGCTTTTTTTTTTACAGATATTTGAAATTTTCATCATAGATCAATCGAAATAATTATTAACCCTCTATTTTTGCTTTCTTTTACAGATATTTGAAATTTTCATCATAGATCAATCGAAATAATTATTGAAACAATGTTTTTTTGATAAGTAAATATAGATTTTTGCTATGAATCGAAAGTATGGTGATTCTCTTTTACTGTATCGTTTTAGATATGCAAGAATTTTTTTTAAATAAAATTTTAACTCGTGTGAATTTCGTTGATTCAGTTTTTTTTTTAGAAAATTTAGGAATAAAATAATATTACACGAAAATTCAAATTTTTTTCTTAATTTTTAATCACACATTTTCCATCAATCTACCAATCCAACATACATTCTCTTATCAAAATGGGGCTCAAACAATGGCTTATTATCCATTACCAGGCTGTCAATTGAGATTTTACTTGGAACTATTATTTTATATTATGAAAAATCATTACTTTGTGACACGATATTATTGAGTATCAGTCTTTAACACTGCAATGTCTCGAAACAATCATAAGTTTCATATTTATTTTGAAAATGATAAAGACGTATCAAATTTAATTTCACAAAATATCAGAAAGGCTCTCTATGGACAAAGTTTGATTTAACACTGCAAACCAATAAGATAATGCAAAGACAAATGCTTTATATTTTTACTTTTATTTTTCACATTTATATATTCAATTTTTTTGCTTGATTCATCTTTCATTTATTATTATTATTATTATTATTATTTTGTTTCCATAGTTGGGATTTGATTCTATTCATTTTGCACGGATTGATTATCAAGATAGCAAAATATGAGGTAGATAAATTTGTTGAAGTTATATGGCTGGCTTCCAAGACATTTAGCTTCTCTTATGAGATCTGTACACGTTCTTTCTATTATGAATGATTTGAAATTTATGATGTCGTCCAACTCATGGAAGGTATACTTCTCTAATTTATTCTACAGTAAAAATAAAGAGTTTTCAATAATTTGGCATTTCAAAGATGTCATTGACTTCTATGATTTCATCAGTTTTTCTTGATTTTTCATTGATCTCCTTCCTATCTCTCATGTCTTTCTCAGAGAAATACATTGAGAGATTTCCATTTTCAACTTTCCATTCACTTTTCTCTTATTATCAGTTTTTAGTATATTTTATTTTTACTGATTGACATCAATTTCTTCTTGGTGATTTCAAGTAAATATAATTTTTTAGGAATTGCAAGTGCATTTACCACTAGTGAGCCTCTCAAAGGGTTAGTCGGAGTTCCATTTTAACCATGCTAATCATATGGTTGCATCCATTGCAAGAGGCAGAACTTGAAATTGATATTTGATTTGATAGGATCTTATTACATCCAGCTTATTTTCTTTAATTTTTTTTTTTGTCTTATCATATTACATTTTACGTCTTGTGATAGGCATTGAAGTATTGCTTTTGTAATTGAAATTACAATTAACTTGTTCTGTAATGAAATTATTATTCTTCTTAAATAGGTAAAATCGTTTAAGATTGTCATACTTCTCATTTTTGAACTCTCTGTTTGTTTCCATGGAGTAGGGAGATAGTTTTCAAAAGTACATATTAATATATCTTTGAGTTTGTTTATTGATGACTTTCATACAATATACATTCGTATCGTTAATAATATAAAATATATTAATAGTCTAAATAGTTAAATATTTTGATGTTCCAAAATTATTTATCTTTTTTTAATAAAATCACTTGTAAAATTATAATAATTATCATACAACGCACGATCTCTACTAGTAGTGATATAATTGGCTTTCTTGTGCAATAGAAGGTAAGCATGATTTTGAGACTATACATTTCAGTAATTCTCTCGTTTTCTCTTTCTAAAAATAAGAATTGAAAAACCTCGTAATAAAAAACAAACAGGACCAGTCTAATTGCAAGAAAAAGCAGACATAAAATTTAACTATATATATTTAAATCTTGACATTTGAGGTAATTATCTTAAGCCCCTATTTGAGCCCCATTCTTTGAGAAAACTGGATTATATAATAGTGATTTTTGGAGCATGTGTAGTTAAAAAGTATAATTTTTTTTTTTTAGATTTACGTGTAAAATTATTTTATGGAGAAATGTGTAGTTACAAATGAATTGTAAAAAGAAAAAAAAAAAAAAAAAAGAGTTTTGATAAAAATACAACTCAAACAAGGGCTAAATCTACTGCAATTGCTCTCAAAAAAATTGACTGCCGACCACTCAAAAAGCACTAGCAATATCATAATTAAACTCACTGATCTTTGAATTTGATGGATATAAAGCACCAATATACGTGTCCCTTTTAACCATAAATGGTAAATAAGTTTTAACAAGCAACATCTTGATTTGACTTGTTTAGTTATTCCTTGTGAAACATGAAAGTACAAATTAATATAACGTGGCACTACAAGATTATGCCACTTTGTTAAAAGAATACGTTGACAGAAATGTAGATGATAACAAATGAATGGATGAAAAAGTCAACTATATTTTAACGAGTACAATGATAGAATGTTGTGTGACGTTATGCTAGCCTTTCTATCAATCTATTTGGTACTATAGCATGATTTGAATAGAAGGAAATAAAAGTAAATATATGATAAAAAAAGGGTAAAGCTATTAAAAATAAATTCTATGTGGAGTTCATCGTAAAGGGTAAAGCTATAAAAAATAATCCTAAGGAAGAAAACAAAGTAAAAACTTGTTCATCGTAACGTGGAGTTCTGTATGCGTATAAAAAATGCACTATTTGTATTTTAAACCTCTTAATCACTGATATCACAACCAAGTGTTGAAATTTTAGTCCTTTCCTTAGTTAGAAAGTCAAGTTCAAACATGTGAAATCTACAAAACTAGCAGAAAAAAGGAAACCAGAATGCAAAGACATTCTGGTTGAATCAATTCAAGTGGGGTCTGGTGCTGGTTGTGGTTGTGGTTACTTAGTTTGCATCCAAACTAACGGTAGGATGGGAAACAAATGCTGTGGAGAAAATTTTAAAAAGTTAGGTTGAAGAAAATGAAAGCTAGGGGTTAGGGATCATTTCTGTCAGCTTTCTTACTGTTTCCAATTCTTCCTTGCGCATGAAGGGTGGGTGGGGTTAGCTTTCTTAACTTGCAGTTTACCACTTCAACAATAAAAATAAAAAAATTGAAAAAAATGAGTTTATGCTCAGCCAAACTGATATTTCTGAATTTTATATTTGAATATGAAGTCTCGAGTTCATCTTTCTTTGTTTTTTTAAAGGGAAAGCAATGAATTTCAGTGGTTGAACATTTCAATCAGATGAGCAGTTAGTATTGCTTATTATTGCTTTGCATCATTTTTTCCTCCATCATGTGGTGTATATGTAGCATGTATGTACCTGTCTGTGCTCCACATTAAAATGAGATTTTGAGGAGAAAAAAAATATTTTTAAATAGTGATTTTTTGAGAAATGTGCAGTTAAAAATAAGGAGAAAATTTTAATTTACGCGTAACGTGACTTTATGGATAGTTAAAAATGAGTTTTTGAAAATGCATTTTTTTTAAAATGTGAGTCTAAAAAAATCTGGAAAAAAATTGAAAATCTGAAAGTTGAGTGAGGACGGTCGACCTCGCTGGACCTCAAGTAGATCCATCCCTGCGTAAGCGAGTGTTAATTAGTGTAGGGAAAATGTATATTAAGGCTCAATGTATATCTCGTGAATTTACGACTATTTTGTCTAAACTTTTAAAATTTTCTAGGGACGAAGAAGAATTAATTTATTTGTACTTATGATAATCAGTTTTGTCCATTGAATGGTTAGATTGGTAAAAGGGGCCTAAACCATGATTATATATATGTAAGCAACCCTATAACCACCAATGACTAGCCCTTAATTTGTCCGTAGTTCTTTAACCTAATTATTTTACACCCTGAAAAAGAGTAGGGTTTTACATAATGACTCTTATAAATGTTTACAATCATACTACATGTACAATGATGGTTGACAACTTTTGTTGACAATCATGATTTGACATCATCATGTTCATCTATTTCAAAAGTTTCAAAAACTATTTTTTAAATCAACTATCCAGATTTTGCCAAATCAAACATTGTCAACAAATGTTGTCAAGCATTATTATACAAATAGATTAATTCAAATGTTTATAGTAATCCAAATTAAACGAAAAAGAGAAGTTACTCAATTACAACTGCTTTTGCTTGTATGGATAAATTGTCAAAGTTTCGTAACTAATATTTGTTATAGTGGCCTTCTATAGAAAAAAAAGGAAAAAGTCATTAGTACAGAAAAATATTGACAGAATTCATATCGATATCAAAGTGGTGGTGCATGATTGACATTTTTTTCCCTCTCCATTTTCTAATGATTTTATGTTATATATTATCTGTCAAAAATTTCTATCAAAATTTCATGTACTTATAACATGACTGATAGAAAAATTCGCCTTTCAAACGGTTTTTATTTTTTAAAACCATCCGAATTTCCACATTAACAAACTTGTATAGCACATCAGTAAAATAATTCAGTGCAACTCTAAAAACGCAGGCATATTCTAAGGCTAACAAGATGGCTGAAAAGTGTGAAAAGAAAGAAATAGGTATGGCTAGATCGTAGACTAGGCAAAGTTCTAAAAAATATTCAAGAAACTTGATAACCATAACAATGGGACATGTTATATATTTGGATAAAGCCATCCTATATATTTTTGTCGTAGTAAGCCCATCAATTCCCTTTTTTTTTTTTTTTTACTTTGAAATTTTAGCACTATATATATATATAGTGTACAAACTGTATAAGAATGTATTTATCGCCTGTTTGAGCTCCTTTTTTTTTTTTTTTTTTACTAAGAATATATTTTGAAATGATAGATTGATGGAGAATATGTGATTAAAAAAAATAAGATAAATGTGTTTTTAAAAAAAGAAGAAGTAGAAAATATATATTTTAAAAATAATGGAGATCAAACAAAGTATTTCTTGCTATAGTAAAGCACATCAATAAAATTCAAGAAACTCTTGATAACCCTAATTAAATTAATCATAGAGAGCCATGTTAGGACCAATATTTGTGTTCTATCATGTTTGCATAATCCTAGAATTAAATTGAGACACAAATTTGTGTTTTAAAAATTAAGTGTGGTGGCCCAAGAGGAGCCTTGAGTGTGTGAGCCTTGACTGACTGAAAGTGGATCCCATAAGATTATATAGGAATAGGAGGCTAAAAAGGCCATGTGAGGGTAGGAGACCACCAGCTGGCTATGTCTAAATGTGTGGGTCTCTCCTCCTTTACTGCTCTCCCAACTGTCCCTTTCCAAACCCTGCCTTTTTTCCTCTTGGACCCCTTAAGTCCTCACTCTTTTGCTAAACTCCAAAACCCTATATCATACGCACCCCAATATATACGTACGTGTTTACACATTTATGTAATTGTATGCAAAGAAAATTATTCATCCAAGTTGTATCCACTTATTCGGGTGTGTTGTATGTCGTTGCAGTTGAACGACTTCAACTGACATAAACAATCTTGAAAAAAAGTAATTGGTATAATGTCAATTTCAAAATATACTTACATACCAAGCAAGAAATTCTCTAACCACACTGATAGATATATGTTTGAATTGAGCTGATAGAGTTCGATGCAGATAATGATTTTTAGGGTAACATATGTTATGCATATTCATCGTGTATTCATTTTAAATTAATTTTCACTATGATAAAGTTTAAGGAAAGATTCAATTTTGATAATGTGATATACCTAATGACAAATCCATGTGCGAGATTTGGAATTATGACAATCACCAAAAAGAACAAAATAAAAAATAAAAAATAAAAAATCAAACGAGTGCTGCTTTTATAGGACCTAAAAGATGGATAATAAGATCAATACTCCATATACCACCAACTTATTGAACCCTTCTCCCCACAAGCATCTACAGTTTCATGGTTGGAGTTGATTAATGCCTTATTAACAAAATGGGACCCCTAATCCATTTATGAAGAGTTATGTAGAAAATTATGTTGGAGTATTGTGAAATAAATAAGAGTTTTATTTTTTATTTTTAAAAGTAAATAATTAATTTATCTACAACTGTCTATGTAGCTGTAAATTAATAAATATGTTTTTCATTAAATATTTGATGTAATGAATTTTCGTAAATAAGCAAATATATGTCTTGAATTTAAAATTTTATTTTCTATGATGTTAGGTTAAAGATGGGAGAGACTTGGTTGTTTAAGTTTTGACTTTTGATTACGTATGTTGATAAAGAAAAAGACTGTAGAAGAATTCGATTATATTCTCTAAGTTACAATACATTGAATTTGATGTAAATAAATTGTTATTCTTTAATAGTTCTTAAACAAATATAAATAGATTTTTTTTTTTCAAATTGAAAAAAAAAAATCAAAATCAATTATAGTAAATTAAAATTTCATAAAAAACATATTTAACTCAATCATGCATAATTGCATATGAAATGTAGACACTGCTTTCACATCTTGGATATTGGAATAACTTAAAGCATTGGGTAGAAGCCTCCTAAGATTTCTTGAAAGAAAATTAACATTCTTTTAGGTATAATAGTAAACATAAATTAAGTAAATTGGACTAATATTATGTCAAAGAAACACAAATCCTTTTTTAATGATAATAATTAATTAAGATGGTACATAATTAAACATTAAATTAAAGAGGAACACACAAAGAGGCCACTTTGCACTCCCCTCGTGCCCAACAACTCTCTTGTAATCGTGTAGAGATTCCGTATCACGTGGCTCGGCTATTATTTCATCTTTAAATATGCGTACATCGTTGAACAAAGCACAATCTACGTAAATGTATGAATCAAACTTTTATAAGTTAGTCATGCTACATTGGCCACGTCTTTAATAGATATATTGACAAATGTCACGTAATATTTTATCATTGAATTGTTTTAAATAGTCATTATTTTCATTCACCTACACATCTGTCAAGAAGAATGTCAAAAATCCTCTCACAAAGTAGAATAGTTCTTTTGAAGTAATAGAACGTCTAATCAAAATGGGAATAAGAACCCCCTTGTACATGAGATTTTTGCTAGGGCAATTTGTCAAGTTTGAGATGGTAGCTTGTGATTGGATGTGCTAATTTTTTTTATTTTTAATGAAATTCTGCTATATGTAAATTCGGTAAAATCCTTTGACAATGTAACACAATTGATCAAATTGTACATTAAAATTCATTTCACAAAATTAGAGAAATTTATATAGTTTATTGTAAAACCTACCTCGTTTATTTGATTTGAGACAGTCTACGAAAAATATATTGCTTTAGGTCGGAGGAGGAGCCAACACTCGGCCAGCCTCTGCATCCACCTGTGTTGGCTCTGTCGAGTTTTTTTTTTCTTCCTGATATTGGATGGTCGCTCGACGACCACTTGAGCGATTATTTAGTGGTTGTCCGTACTTACTTGAATTCTCCGTCACTGTTCTAGGTACATGTTTGGCATGCATAAACATGTCCGAAAAAGAGTACTATGATAAGGGCAAACGAGTAATTATGTAACTGCCAAAGCGGGGCGAACTGTTCTTGGTGCAAAATGAGAAAGACCGTTGAGACAGCAAATGTATGCATGTGTTCTTTTCCTCTTTTCTTGGGTATGGCGTGTAAGTTAAGTCTTTACATATACCACAGCAATCTTATTGTGCCATATTTCAGGGAATACCAAGAAAAAGCTAACCCCACATAAAACCAGAAAACAAAATTGCCCCCGGAGTAATTTCTTTTGATTTTACGTTTTAAACGATAGATTATCTGTATTTCGACCAGAGTTTACAGAGACAGTAATGATGAATGAAGTTTATTGGTATACAGTAAAAAAATGATATTGTTTATATGCACATAATTGGAAGTGGGGGTGGGTTACATGCTATTGATTCTATGCAGCCACAAAGGCAGAGGCTTGCTTCTATTTCCATTCCCTCAACTACCCTTTCGATATATTTTTTCTCCCTCTTCTTCACTGTATATACATTCCAATCTTGGTAGCTGTATTCTTACCCCACCCCTCTCTCTCTCTCTCTCTCTCTCTCTTGTTGCAACATCACTTTCTTGTCCAAGACCTCCTCTCTCACTACACTCCTCACAAATTCTGCCAAAAATTCCTGCTAACTGTTTTCCAACACATATTCACTTCTCTCTCTTTCGGGTTTCTTTTTTTAACTGTAAAATTTTCTTGGTAAAAAAAAAAGTGTTTTCCGGCAATGGAAGCCGGTTCTTCTCCGGGAGAGAATTGTTCTGTTAAAGTGGCAGTTCACATCAGGCCTCTTATAGGAGATGAAAGCCTTCAGGGCTGTAAAGATTGTGTTACTATAGTCTCTGGGAAGCCTCAGGTACTCTTAAAACTCAGAATGTGATATGGGTTTTTACTGTGGACTACTGAATTGTGGAAATTCGAGATTTTTCCCAGAGTTTTAGGTTTGAGGGTGTTATTGGCATGGATTTGGATCAGATTTTAGCCCTTGGATTTGATGATTTCATGAAGATCTGATCTTTTGATGATAATTTTTTCAAGATTTTAGCTTCATACTGTCTGGCGAAACTCTGAAGCTCTGCATGTTGTAGTCTGAGATTTAGTGTTCTAAAATCTGATTTTTATCTGAATTTGGGTGATTTTGCACATCAGTTCCACCTTTATATATTATCTGTTTGATGGATTTTTTGCACTCTCATAGACACATTTGGCAACAGGCAATTATAAACCATTTTGAGGCACAAGCAGATCCTAAATTTCTTCTTCTTCTTCTTCTTCTTCTTATTATTATTATTATTATTATTATTATTATTATTATTATTTTAATTTTAATTTTATGTTGGTGTATGTGTCTAAAATTTAAGAGAGGAACTGTAAAAGTTTTGGTGCCTATGGATTTCTGGATAGGTTCATTTGCCATCTATGAAGTCCCTTGCTCAGAGTAGAAACTCTCTCTTTATTATTTTGGAAAGGTGGATTTGTACTTCATCTTCCAGTTATTTGGATGTATACATCCCATTGCTGAAAATGGTATAGCAATTTCGGAAATGAATATTATAGATGGAAATTTCATCTCTTTCACCGCGTGATTGTGTGAACCGGGGGTGGGGTGGGAGAGAGGGATTGTTTAGTTGGAGTTATATTTAGTTGTTATGGCTGCTAGATTTATGATCATTATTATAGTTTCTTGATTATGACTTCAACCCATCTCCTGCCGCTAGTAGAATATATCTCATGGTGTGGGAGAATTCACAGGTCTCTCGATTTTCAGATAAACGGGTTTTACATAGAAAAATTCTGGGAAGCTCTCTTATATTTCAAGTTCATCTGTATATATCAATTATCTTCGTATTTACTATTCAGTTGTAATTTTTTTTCAGGTACAAATTGGCACGCATTCCTTTACCTTCGATCATGTCTATGGGAGTACAGGGTCTCCTTCTTCTACCATGTATGAAGAGTGTGTTTCTCCTCTTGTTGATGGCTTGTTTCAAGGATATAATGCAACCGTTCTTGCCTATGGTCAGGTAAAGCTTTATCATCCATTAGAAATTGTGCATTTGCAGCAGAAGCAATTCAAAAAATGTCTGCAGTTAATTAGTACGTTGAAAGATTTGACATTTCAATTTGTTGCAGACGGGTTCAGGAAAAACGTACACTATGGGCACTAGTCTCAAAGATGGATGCCACACGGGATTGATTCCCAAAGCTATGAATGCGTTATTCAGCAAGATTGAATCTTTGAAGCACGAGATTGAATTCCAATTGCATGTTTCATTCATTGAGGTTCGTCTATTTACCCCTCTCTCATTTGTCCATATTTTCTAAGATAAGATGTGTGTGGTACTCGAAATTTCTAACAAGTGTATAACGAAAATGTTTTCATGTGAAGATACACAAAGAGGAAGTCCGAGACTTGCTAGATCCCTGTTCTGCTAGCAAATCAGAAACAGCAAATGGACATGCAGGGAAAGTAACAATTCCGGGGAAACCTCCCATACAAATTCGTGAAACATCAGATGGTGTTATTACCCTTGCTGGATCTACTGAACGCAGCATCAATACACTAAAAGAAATGGCAGATTGCCTGGAACAAGGGTCACTATGCAGGGCAACGGGGAGCACAAACATGAACAATCAGTCAAGGTTGATATTGCTATGCTATTATTGTTCGTTCTACCTTGCTGAGAAAAATTGATGTCACTTTAGGAAACAAGTTCCCATTAACAAGACCAGAAATGCACTGCCAATTTTGCTCATTTGTCAAATCTTGACAACTAGTCTGGTGATTTCTGGTCTTGGATTGGAAATAGAGTGACAATCCATACAATTGATGTAAACTTGTGATCTGTTTCTGTGATCCTGTTCATACATCAAGGGTATTTTCAACAAGATAGTCATGATGTACGGGAATAACTGAATTTTATTGTGTATTTGACATTTTAGAATAGGATGAATGGTTGTTTAATTTTTAAACAGTCATTCAAGATAAAAGAAGATCTTGCTTGCTTATGCAACTGCTTCTGAATTTCTTTCGAAGATCATTGAATTTAAAAATTTCACTTGGAAGGGAAAATGTTACACTGCTCAAGCTTATTTCATGAATTTTATGAAGTTCACTGGATCCTAAATCTTCCCTTATGGGTTGGGCAGTATTAGTAGACATGGGGTGTTGGAAGTTCTTATAGTACTTCATCTTGATGTTCTTTTACTTGACTTAGTTATTATGATGACATAAGTATTATAATTACGTACATTTTACTTTTAATGTTGCAATAATCATACTGTGGTCGACCAATACATAGCCTGTTTGATGAAACAACTGGTGGAATACATTCGGGAAAAAGACCTCGTGCTGAATTCTTACTCCTAAATTTATCTCAAGTTACTACTGAGTATAATGACCCTCTCTCATCTCTCTCTCTCCTCTAGTCGGTCTCATGCCATCTTTACCATCACGGTGGAGCAGATGCGTAAACTTCATCCAGGTGTTTCTAATGATGAGAATCTCAATGACTGTATGACTGATGAATATCTTTGTGCCAAGTTGCATTTGGTGGATCTTGCTGGATCAGAGAGAGCCAAGAGAACAGGCTCTGATGGCCTCCGTTTCAAAGAAGGTATGTAGGAGTACACATTTAGTTACATTTGGTCAGGAGAATTATATAGAAGCTAACATCTTGTTCAATACTCTCTCCTATCTTTACTGCGTACTAAACATGCACTTCCTTCTTCCTACGTGTTCTTTTATTCATAACAAAAGTGAATAAGACTATCTTTTTGTACAGGAGTTCACATTAATAAGGGCCTTCTTGCTCTCGGTAACGTCATTAGTGCACTTGGTGATGAAAAAAAGAGAAAAGAAGGTGTTCACGTACCATATCGGGATAGTAAACTTACTCGACTACTGCAGGTTTGACACACCTTTCAACTTCAAGGTTAACTGTATTTCATAACCTCGACTTCCATCATGAAATTATGACTTGCTTGGTAATATCCGTATAGCTTAGCTCGATATATTGAAGCTTGGAAAAGATCAATCATCCTTGCTTGTTAATTTTTAACCTACGGAGACCTTTATGGCATCATATTTTACTGTAATATGTAAAGAAGATATTGAAGTCCTTAATTATTTAAACTGGAAGCAGGTGGAGTAGAGTAGCTAATTGAATTTAATTCTAAAATAATATTGTCAACAAAAGCATCTGTAGTTTTTAATTACCTCAAGAATGTTACGCTTTATGGGTTAAAATTATTTTGCAGGAATTGATCTGATCTGATAGAGAAGTAACAGCAGTTTTATTTCATTTTCCTTTTTGTTTCAAATATTCCATCATATTCTTAAGAAAGTATCATTCTTGTCTGGTTTGTTTGTTTGTTTATTTATATACTGAGCTATCGTCAGTTGCGTTAAGTTTAAGTCTGTGAACATTGGCAGGATTCTCTTGGTGGCAACAGCAGAACAGTCATGATAGGTAATTCTTACGAAATTGACTGTTTGTCCTTCTAATACATTTGCATATGGAATGTTCTTCCAACATTATTATTCATGTGCATCAAGATTATAATAAAGTAATCACAATCTTGTTTATGCTTAAACTCTTTTCTTTTTGCAGCCTGCATTAGTCCTGCTGATATAAACGCTGAAGAAACTCTTAACACACTAAAATATGCTAATCGTGCTCGTAATATCCAGAATAAGCCTGTGGTAAGTTATTGTAGTTGCTCCACCACCCCCCCCCCCCCCCCCCCCCCCCTTTCCACTTTCCCTGGGCAGAAATTTTGCCTTTTCATTCACCTCATATAGATAGAGATCTTTTGCTTTTGAAAGTCATCATAATAAAGTCCGCTGGTTTAATGATCAGATTAACAGAGATCCGATGTCGAATGAAATGCTCAAGATGCGACAACAACTAGAGTATTTGCAAGCAGAACTGTGTACCCGTACAGGAGGAGTTTCATCAAATGAAGTACAGGTATAATCAATTCCTTTATTATAATAAACTGCATAAGTTGGAAGGTGTGAAATTTCTACATTTTCATTTACTGAAATTTTTTACATGCATAGCAATCGTCACAAAGATGGTGTCTATTCCTCTCTATGGTTTGAGAAAATTACTGATGGTTTATTTGGTTTGTTGAATTTTACAGTATTAAATAGTATTAAGAAAGAACAGAGGCTAAATTCTTGTGTAACTGTGAAATTGTGTCTAGCAATGCATACCAAACTTACTCTAAAAGTCTTAACTAGAGGTAAACTTGTGCAGGTTCTTAAGGATAGGATTGCTTGGCTTGAGGCTACCAACGAGGCGCTGTGTCGGGAACTTAATGAATATCGCAACGGCAGGAGTGGTATCGAGCAATGTGATGCTGATGCTAATGTATGCCATAGATTGTTGATATAAATTACTTAGCTCGTAATTATCTTTAATAGACGTCTACTTATTGTATTTGATATTTCAATATTTACTCGCTAGCTGATATCATAAGAGCTGAGCTGGATATTTGTACTTGTCAATGTACATGTAAATTTGTAATCTAATTTTTCGAGGTCAAAATAAATGCTCCAGGTTGGTTGCAACTATTCTGTAAAATGTGACGAGCTCAAAAGGGGATTGCAAAGTATGGAGTCATCTGATTACCAGATGAGTGAAAATGGTATGTTTCTCAGGATTTGAACTAGCTTTGTATTTGATTTCCTAATATTAACATATGAATGAATGGTAACTTAAATTTATTCTTATTAGAAAATAAGAAGGATGAACTTAAAGTGCCCACAGGTTCATTTCCAGGGAACTCATCCATATTTATTTACGACTTCATTAAACAGTTTCAGGATTTAATTTCCTTGCAGGTGATTCGGGAGATATTGATGAAGATACAGCGAAAGAGTTGGAACATACCTATTTGCAAAATACGATGGATAAAGAATTAAACGAGTTAAATAGGCGTTTGGAGCAGAAAGAGGTACTGAGAATTCTTGAAAGCATTTCAAATCTTTGAGAATAAGGATATGGATATTTTTTTTCATGCCTTTGTTATGTATCAGAAAAAAATGTTCCGTGTCAAAGCCATAAATTTGCACTATCGTAAAGATGAAAATTCTGAGCTTACATTAAAAATATAGAAAAGAACTTCATGTATATGAAGGGACCAAAGAAGAACAAACTAAGCCTTTTACTGAATAAATTTGGTGTCAGTTACATGTATCTAAAGGGATCAGAAAAAGGATATGATTGGCGTTTGGCAATCCAAACATGAGAATGCAAGATTGGCTACTACATACTGGTAATAGGGAATGCTGAGTGTCAAATGAATAGACTAGAGAGTACTAACCAAGTTCACATGGAGTGCGCCAGCAACTGAAGCAAAAGGTTTAAGCTAATTTTCAAAGTAGTTGACCACTCCGGTATTATATGCCACTTGAATAATTTCAACCAACAGAGGCAGGATGGCTCTAATATATAGCTTCCTCATCCCGGCACATTACCTGACCAGTTTTCCCTAACGCATATCTCGTGCAAGGTCTCTCACCTGTCCCTAATACAGAGCTTGTGTAGGCCTCCTTTCAGACGATAACAGTTTGCCCAGTGTCAATTTTGTGAAGAACACAATGCCCTAAATCAAACCACTCAAGGCAACATGAAGGACATTATTGGACTCAAAAACCCCAAGGCCATGTATTAGTTAATAGCCCCTCCGTGTCATTAATACAATAGCATCATGCTAACAATGCCAAATAACTGCTATGGGACAGAGCATTACATACTGTTTCAATAATTTGGGTCTTCTCTTCCGTAAAGTGGGTAGTGTAATGTAAACTGTGATTTTTGTATCCTTTATTTCCAAGCGATTGTGTACTGTAATCGTAGAAGAAGGATTTCTAAGTGTTTTCATTACGTTACCATTCCAAAGGAACATGCCAACTGTAAGCAGTTGATGTCTAACCATGAAGTTATAAGATATGCAAAAACATCTCATACTTAGAATTTTCTTATTTAATCATTTGAAGTTAGATTAATGTCTGTTTATGATTCTATATTGATATCTCTACAAGCTTGTACATCCTTGTCATACAGTTCAGCATTGCCCACCTAAAGATTATGTATCTGTACGATCTTCATTTAAGATGACAATTCAGTAAATTTGTTTTCTGATTAATTTCATCCTACGCTACTGCAAAATTGGGTAGCTATAACAGAATACTATCAATAGCTTTTCTACGTGCTTATGCATGTAATTGTGCACATGATACTTCTGCTGCACACAAATCTCTCACTGCTCTTAATCTGGTGCTAATGCTCTACTTTGTGATGTAGTTGTTGTTCTACATCAATTTCTGCTAAATTCACTGCATATAACAATGCCCTGTAGAATGCTTTTGTTGATTAATCTGGAACTAGTTAAAGAAGGCAATAACTTCTTTGTCTAGCATATAACCTTGCATTACATCTTGCAGTCAGAGATGAAACTTTGTGGAGGTGGTGGCACGACGGCTCTTAAACAACATTTTGGAAAGAAAATTATGGAACTTGAGGAGGAAAAACGGACTGTCCAGGTCAAATACTTATAGTGCATGTTTAGTACACAGTATATGATAGTATAATGAATAAGTTTTTATTGTCCTTTTCTCCTTTAATATTGTGGAGTCCTGTCTATACCCTGTATCAAAGATGCCCCTAATAGAAACAACTGAATGATTATTTTCCTTTCATTCTTTAATGCTTATGTTCTCTAGTTCAATTATTTGATGAATACAGCAAGAGAGGGATAGACTGTTGGCAGAAGTTGAAAACCTTTCTGCTAATTCTGATGGACAAGCACAAAAGTTGCAGGATATGCATTCTCAGAAACTAAAAGCACTCGAAGCACAGGTTACTATATTTTTCTGCTAAGATAATATTTCCTTTTGGAGACTTTTGAAAAATATTTTTTCTTAGTCTTTTCCCTTATTTTAAGAAGTTTCACCATATTCACACATACAGATACAAGATCTTAAAAGGAAACAAGAGAATCAGGTTCAGCTTTTAAAGCAGAAGCAGAAAAGTGATGAAGCAGCAAAAAAATTACAAGAGGAAATTCAATGCATCAAGGCACAAAAGGTTAAATTTTTCTTTCCCTTGTCTACACATTTTCCCTGTAATGTATGGCATATGTTTTGCTAACTTTCCTATTGTTGTAGGTTCAATTGCAACATAAGATTAAACAAGAAGCTGAACACTTCCGACAATGGAAAGCATCTCGAGAAAAAGAACTATTGCAGGTTCCATTGCATCTCGAGATAAGAATTATCCATATAATTGTTTTCAAATTTAAAAAAGAAGTATAGCATAAGTGGTTATAATAATAATAAAGAGTCAATTTAAGTTAACAGGAAATACATTAGATGAATCCTGCAGCTTGTATGAGATAGACAGTTCAAATGCATACACCTCGTATGGAATTGGATAACTGCAATTTGTAACTTTTACTACTGAAACAACTCCTACAAGTGTATATTATTTGGTTACAAAATTTCAGTTTTACCATTTAGTTGCATAATTTACTGCATAGATGATTTTACTTCATACCATTACTTGCACGTTCATTTTGAAGCGATATGATTTTGATAATTAGAGGTACTTTCTCTCTTTTTCAGTTGAGGAAGGAAGGGAGAAGAAACGAGTATGAGAGGCATAAACTGCAAGCTCTGAATCAGCGACAGAAAATGGTCAGAACCGTTTTTCTTACTTCTATATATGTAGATCAAACTCTTTGTTTCACATATTCCGGAATATTATGATGCCGAATTTGGTGGAAAGTCCATTTTGGAATTGTAAGTGAGGAACGCTGTTCACAGCTGAATAGCTATTTCTATCTTTTTCTTTGCTTAGAAATATTATGTGACACTAAGTTTCTGTAGCACGGACACTTCAATTAAGGTAGGGTGTCTGTGTCAGACACGTGTCGATACTAATACTCTTCGGACACTTTACCATAAACATTTTTTATTTTTTATTAAAAATATTATATATTTTTAACTCAAAGTTATTAGTAAATAATAAATAGATACTCATATTTAAGAGATTTTACTAATAAAAAAAAGTATAAACTAAATTTATACTATATAAATGAAGAATTTAAAAGAATTTAATCAATATGTTGACGACGTGTCGTGTCATTATTCTTTTGAAAAATTGCGTACCGTTTCTAACACACGTGTCAATGTCGGTGCATCATAGCACTAAGCCTATGTTTGATAGAAATTATAATATAGATTTTTATCAAAATCAAAGCTAACAATTAATTTTAACTTCATACTTTATGGGATCCAAAACTTTTCAACCACACGTTTCATTAACATTTATCAAAATTTGCTAAAAATCTTATTTTAATCTCCACTAAATAGGAGCTAAGCATTTGTTTGTCACGGCTTTTATGAAAATTGAAAACCCTTTTTTTTCTCAATCTCATTCTCAACCACATGTTATCCCAATAAAATAATTTTGCATGTGGATTCATGACTTTTCCCTCTATTTTAATTACACATTCTCCCAAAAAAAAAAAAAAAAAAAAAAAAAATCATTTTTCACTTCAAACAATCTCTCCCAAACAAACACTAAAAAAAATTTCTTTATTTGATTTTCTATTTTTTGTCATCTCTCCAATCTTAAAATTTAAAGTCAAGAAATAGTTATCATGAACCAATATGGAAATTTTTTTGTCATCTCTCCAATCTTAAAATTTAATGTCAAGAAATAGGTATCATGAGCCATTGCCAATATGGAAAAAGAGGGCAAAATAATATAAGTTCTTTTTATAGGAGACTTATATCTGCTACTTGTTAGATCTTGAATGATCTTGCTCATATTCACCCCTATGTTTTCTGTTTTCAATGAAAATATCTGTAAATGGTGGAGCTGTTTCTTTCTAGTTTTTTAACTCGCACAAACACGAAATGTGAAATGCTAAAAAAACTTCCATTTTTCATTTTTGGTAAAATCCATTTATGCTTAGATAGGTATTTAGGACCTTCTATCTAAACTTAAATGGGGGATTTGGCATTTTCCCCTTCCCTAGTATTGCAAATGATAAGAAACCTAGTTTTCACGTTTAAGGATTTAGGAGATAGTCACTTTATTGAATTTTTTAAACCTTTGGTTTATGAAGTTGATGAATCTTCAATTCTTAATAATATGTATATTTTAGTTTTGGCTTTGCTATGCTATATCCTCCCATGGTAAAGTTTGGCCTCATAATCTTGTTTTTCCTTTGGATTGATTCTTAATCTTTAGTGATTCGATATATAGCTTTACAAGCAAGAAACTTCAGAAGTCTATTTAGTGAATACTCATTGGCATTGTTCCTTGAATCAATTTTATTTCAGGTTCTTCAGAGAAAGACGGAAGAGGCTGCAATGGCTACCAAGCGGCTGAAAGAGTTGCTAGAAGCACGTAAATCGTCAGCTCGTGACAATTCAGGTACTCATTTTTCTTGATTTGTTACATGTTAAGTGATTCCATTTCTTCAATCATTTATATTTTTTACTAACTTAACTATCATATACTGCAAGTTGGCATTCTAGATTTTAATTGTTTTTGATAAAAGTTGAGTGGAAGTACTGTTTTTCGTATTGTTGAAGTCACCTTGCAAGGGATTTGTTACCTCTCTTCATTTTTGATACTGATAGTACATTGTTTTTTAGTGACGAGCAACGGAAATGGATTGAATGGGCAGGTGAAATTCCATTTCCTCTTTTAATGTTAGTTTTTACCTATTTGACCAATCCTAGTTAAACTAGCTTTATATTCAGAGCAATGAGAAATCCTTGCAACGTTGGCTGGATCATGAGCTAGAAGTCATGGTGAATGTTCATGAAGTTCGTTTTGAGTATGAGAAGCAGAGCCAAGTGTAAGTTGTGAACTTTTAATAGTATATCGTCACTAGTGCATTCAGGACATTTTTCGTGTTGTGTGCATACTTCTGTAGACTTGCAAAAACTAGTATTGATTGTAAAGTCTCTGTTTCTGCCTCCAGGCGAGCTGCATTGGCAGAAGAATTAGCTGTTTTGCGACAAGTTGATGAATTTGCTTCAAAGGGTGTTAGCCCTCCTCGGGGTAAAAATGGATATTCTAGGTAAAGCTTATTTTATTATCGTATCTTTGGTTCTTCAGATACCATACTGTTGTCTGGAACTTCATTATCGAAAGCATAAACTTGTTACATTGAACTTTGAATTGCCATAATATTTCTTTTCAACTGTTTGTCTGTCCAGGGCATCTTCAATGTCCCCTAATGCAAGAATGGCAAGAATCATTTCTCTTGAGAACATGCTAAGTATTTCGTCAAATTCACTTGTTGCAATGGCTTCACAGCTTTGTGAGGCAGAAGAACGAGATCGTGCTTTCAATAGCCGTGGGCGCTGGAATCAGCTGCGCTCTATGGGGGATGCAAAAAACTTGCTCCAATATATGTTCAATTCTCTGGGAGATACAAGGTACTTTTTAGTTAGTTCCATCGAATGCAGTCCTATTGATAGATTTTTTTCCCCTAATTCCTCCAGTATCAAAAATTTTCCTTTTTCTTCATTGAATAATGAATACATTAAATATATTACTAGCAGCTTCCCATATGTGTTGTACTGAATCATTCGAGATATCTGAATTTCTTTTTATTCATCTATAATCTGTTTTATGTAATTATACTTCGAAACTTCATGAGATTTGATTTGAAAACATGGGGTGGAGAAGGAAAACTGATTATTTACACATGCACGCGATTTCTAGGATAATAGAGGGAAAAAAAAGTAACAGTATATCTTATATTATGTTGTAACAAAGAAATCAAGGAATGAAATATGTTCACTGGGGATATAGAATCAATGAAGTTATGCATCAGAATTTGGACAGGAATATTAAACAGAATCTGGAATTTAGCAATTAGTAAGAAACTGTATTTGCATGATCATTATAAGATTTTTATCAATTTCATGATATTAACAGGTGTCAATTGTGGGGAAAGGAAATTGAAATCAAGGAGATGAAAGAGCAGCTGAAGGAACTTGTAGGTTTATTGCGACAGAGTGAAGTCAGAAGGAAGGAAGTTGAGAAGGAGCTAAAATTGAGAGAGCAAGCTGTAGCCATTGCATTGGCATCAACACCTCCAGTATGGTTGCTTTTGCTTATATTTTTAAGTACATTTTTTTTTTTTACCCGTACCTTGACTGTTTTGCTCTTGCAGGAAAACTCTCACAAACATGTAGCTGATGACATGGGCAGTCCTTTGTCACCAATTCTTGTGCCAGCTCAGAAACAACTCAAATATACAGAAGGAATTGTTAATGGTTCAATCAGAGAGTCAGCAGCCTTCGTGGATCAAACACGAAAGGTTGATTTTGTGCTCCTTATTTGTTGGCCTGGACTCTGTGGAGTCTAATTATATTGTTCATCTATTCCATAACTGCATATCGATTTATATTTGGGCATTCATATGTTCATATTAAGTCGCCCTAGTTTCCTAAGTTACAAATTCAAACCTGAAGGAGGCATAAGTGAGGGGAGAGAGGTGTGAGATAAACATTGTAATACTATGCTTCATTATAGCGAAAAACTT
This sequence comes from Osmanthus fragrans, assembly GCA_019395295.1. NCBI lineage: Eukaryota > Viridiplantae > Streptophyta > Magnoliopsida > Lamiales > Oleaceae > Osmanthus > Osmanthus fragrans. Next base: position 14,799,311 of record CM033352.1, read on the forward strand.
GTGCTGATGAGTGGTTGTGGCTCTCACATTGAGGGTGAACCACTACAGATCTGTGAATTTGCTCGCGTGTGTTTTCCGATTTCATAATATTGTTCTCGAGATTGGGATTAGGGCTTAATCTCTAGCATTAGTTTGTGAATTTTTCTTTATGCTGTCTTGTTTGACTCGGTAAAAGTATTTCTGGTGTGTGCAGATGGTGCCCATTGGACAGTTGTCGATGAAGAAATTAGCACTTGTTGGGCATGGTGGGAAACTTTGGAGATGGAAGAGGAGTCATCATCAGTGGCTGTTACAGTTCAAATGGAAATGGCAAAAACCATGGAGACTCTCGGAATTGATTAGACACAGTGACGAGACAATCATGAGGGGCAAGCCTCGTTCACAGTCTCTTCCAGATGTTATGTATAGAAACGGTCGCTAGCTTATAAATTTCACGATGTACATTCTTTTCCGACCAATTTCAGCCCCAATACATAGCACAGGGATGTGCATGGAAATAAATAGAGGTAAAATTCACATTTTCAAATCAAATCAATATTTCTATATATTGCGAGCTCTCTCAAGAGTACAGCATTACGCTGTTGGAAAAGTATAGGTTTGAACAATGCTCTTCTTGTTTTCAGTTGAGCACCTTGGTGCTGCAAGTATGACTCTGCACAAAATAAACCTGAACACATAAGAATTAAGTTATGAAATCGAGAAGGCATTTACTAAAATGATGTGGAGTCAAAGATAGGTAAAAAATATTGTCTAGTAGTCCTGTATGGATTCTGGTCCATTGTGGATGCTAAGGATGTTGTGTTTGATCTTCTAGTGGATCATGCTATTAAGAGAATGCGGTTGCAAAAATGAATTCACTTAACCAACCACAAATTTATCTAGAACAAGGCTTAGATTGTTGTTGTAGTTCTGGTGTATGGATTACACATGAACTACTGGGATAGAGGTGTCGACTTTCTCTTGGACACTCTACTTTTCCCCTTGATATAATGTTCAACGTAACTCCTTAATATGTATTTTCTTCACATATATGTTTTTTTTACGAAATGTTTTTGTATATAAACCTTGTAGTTCATTATTTGATATGCATTTACTGCAATGCAGGGTAAGGCATAAGTGGCAGTCAGAGAAGTTTGCTTGTGGCTGGTAGAAATGAATATAACATGAAATGGTTTGTTTACCTCGGAATTTTGTAACTACGGTTACTCATTAGAAAAGCTTATGAATTGGTGCAATTGCTGGATGATTTCACTCAAGTTATTAGAGGGAGGATTGGACGAACTGTGGGATATTTTTGATATGCCGAAGATGTTTGATTTTTCACCTCTCTGTGGTTCCCGATGCTGCGTATATTTCTTGTTCGAAGTCAACTTTTGTGAAGGAAATTTTCGTCAAGACAATAGCTGTGTTTAGTGCTTTTTTTTTTTTTTTTTTTTTTTTCTCAATTTCTTGAAGCTTTTTGTGAATTTTTTAGGGGGCGAATTGGCCTCTATAGTATTGTATGTTGTGTGTTAGTGCAGTATTGATGTCGTTCAAAGAAAAAACTTTGCCACATTCCTTGATTCTAAAATAGGTTATTCTTTTGTGGATGTTTTGCCATTTCCTTCAGGGTTTGTATGTAACAAAATTGAATCTGGAGGAAGAAACTAGATTTTGAACAAATTCTCTAGCTGTGTACGCTCATGCTCAACTAAGTAACCGCTTTGCAAGTTTTTCATATTGTTAGTAACGATTCAGTCTCTATGTCCAAGTTGTTATATTATAGGTATTGTTCGTTTTGAGAGAGCATCTGTCGATCTTATCACTCATGACTTTCTGATGTATCATTTAAGATACAACTTAAGTTTCTTATAAAATAGACGTTTTGGATTCGAATTTTGGAAGACGCGATAAAAAGGTGTAACAGGTAAGGTGGACATAAAACTTATTTTAAACGGACAGTACATAAGAGTGAACCACTTGAGCACACAAGATTTCGACTTATCCTCAACACTTTCCGCCTGCCATGCGGGAACATGTATCTAAAGTATGAGATTGAGCAGTTGTTTATTCAGAATTTTTAGTTTTTTGATTTCTCCAAAACCCAAAAATAGAATAAAAAAGTTAAACCGGTCTCCACGCCCAACATATTTTCTAAGCAAAATCTCTTTTGTTTTTAACGCTATGCAAACATGCAGCGTAGTCAAGTAACACGAAATCTTCCAAACACGTGCAAAAATAAATATACAGAACAATTATAAATTCTCATAAGTCAGTCTCGCGGTTACATGCAGCATAAAATGATGTTAGAACAAATGGCTACTAATAATCTTATATTCATTAATTTTATTATATGATGACAATTCATTTAGTATATTATACAGCTTCTTAAACACAATGGAATATTTGCCTCAAACGGGATGCATCCTCACAAAACATCATATGTCAATAATGCATTTCATAGGGACAGAATAGTAAAAACATCTACAAAGTCGATGCATCACATTCCGGTGGCCAGAACTCAGTTTCTGCAGCACCAGAAAGCATAATGTTCCTCTTTGCGATGATTGCTAACTACACCTCCACACTGAAAGCAGACAAAGCTACTACCATCAGAGAATGTGTCGAGCACAACTTGCTTCCTGCCCGTCTCTGCAAGTATTGAAGTTCCGTCAACATGTGGTTCAATTGACAGGCCAACCATGGGATGCTGAGATGATTCAAACTGGGGAGGTGACGCCTCCACGACTGCACACTCAGCAAAGAGTGCAGACAGTTTATCAGCAGCAGCACTGACTTGAACTTTGTTTCTGTATAGCTCTCAAGCTCGACTAAGAGTTTGGAAGACAGCTCCATCTCCGCCTTGTATTCTCATTGCCATCACCACCTGTAACCTATCTCTTAGAATACAGAAACAAGGCCAAAACATGATTCCTAAATCCAAACATATACCATAGTGCCACAAAAGTTGATAAAATCTTTTTATCATCCCTAAAATCAGTTTACATAATTTCAATTTCCAAAATTTATGCATGATTCATCATAGCCTACGTACAATAGAAAATTGGTAGGCACTTGCTAAGTAAAGAAGTAAAAAGAATTTAGTAAATGCAAAAACACAATTAAAAAGATGAGGCAAATTTAGAATGACATAAAAGAGAGTGTAGAAAATAAAGAACCAAACAATGTTTTAGTATGATTGTATGTTTATTCATCTCTATGTTCATGTATTTATATACAACCGAATGGATGTAAATATGGAACCATAATCTCCTAAATTAAGAGAGCTAATATTACTACCTAACTATTGAAATAATTAAATAAGGTACATAAATCATTCTAATTAATCCCTAATAACCTACTACTAATCAACTGATTTTCTACACTCCCCCTCAAGTTGGATCGTATATGTTGACCATATCCAACTTGTAAATGAATTCATCAAAACTTTGTCAAGGTAATCCTTTAATGAAGATATCTGTTATTTGCTCCTTTGTCCATGGGTCATACAGATTACTCCATCTACTTATTCCTTAATGAAGTGTCTATCTACTTCTACATGTTTGGTCCAATCATGTTACACTGGATTAAGAGATATATTGATCGTAGTCTTATTGTCGCAGTACAATTTGATTGAGAGTTTTACATTAACCTATATTTCTTCCAAAAGTTTCTTTAACCATAGTCTTTCACAGATTTCTTGTGCCACTGCTCTAAATTCAGCTTTTGCATTGCTTCTTGCTACTACATTTTATTTTATTTTCTCCAAGTTACTAATTTTCCCATACATAGGTGAAGTAACCAATTGTTGATCTCCTATTTTATGTAGAACCAGCCTAGTCAGCATCAATGAACACTTCTACTTCGTCTCATTTTTATTGAATAATAGTCCATTTTCTGATGAACCTTTTAGATAGCTAAGAATTTTAAATACTGCTTCCTTATGAGCGTCCTTTGGTAAGTGTATATGTTAACTTACCACATTTACTGCAAATGTAATATCAGGCCTAGTATGAGGCAGATAAATTAACTTTCCAACTAGTCGTTGATATCTTTCTTTCTCAACTCACTTTCCAGTATTTTTTACCTTTCTTCGTGTATCGATTGGTGTGTCGCTCGGTTTACATCCAAGCATGCCTATTTCAGATAGGAGGTCGTGAATGTATTTTCTTTGTGAAGCACTGATATCCTTCTTTGACTTTGCAACTTCCATTCCCAGAAAATATCGCATCCGTCCTAGGTCCTTTTCCTCGAATTCAGTTTCCAAGTGTTTTTCCAATTTTTCTATCTCCAGGATGTTGTCTCTAGTTAGAATTATATCATCAACGTATACAATTAAAATTGTTTTCATTTTGCTTTTCGATTGTTAGAAAAACATGGTGTGATCAAACTGTCCTTGTTGATACCCATGTCTTTTCAGCACCTTAGCAAATCGATCAAACCACGCTCTTGGTGACCGTTTAAACCATATAGTGATTTTTTGAGTTTACAGACCTGATTTTCTTCTTGTAAGTTGAAGCTTGGTGGTAGTGTCATGAACACTTCTTTCAATTTTCTATTTAGAAATGCATTTTTGATGTTGAGTTGTTGAAGTAGCTAGTCCAAATTGGCTGCTAAAAATAGAACGCATATTGTATTAAGTTTGGCCACTGGTGTAAATGTTTCTGTTTAATCTATGCCGTCGGTTTGTGTGTATCCTTTTGCCACAAGGCAAACTTTGTATCTTTCTATTGTCATATCAGCTTTATATTTCACATTAAACGCCCATTTGCATCCATGGGTCTTTCTCCTTTCGGTAGATCCACCACTTCCAAAGTTTTTTATTTTTTAAGGCTTGCGTTTCTTCCATCGCCGCTTTTCTCCATTCAGGGATCCCCAAGGCTTCCTGAATGTTTCTTAAAATTGCTATACTGTCAAGATTAGCTGTAAAAGTACGAAATCTTTGATAAAGCTTTATGTGATATGAACTTTGACATGGGGTGAAGAGTACATCACCGAGTTTGTTTGCTGAGTACAATTAGGTAGGTTGTATTCGTGCTCACGAAGGTCTAGAGCTATCATCAATTCCAGCTCTCTCGGTGCTTCAGATATGGGGTTCTCCCAATGAGTTTTGTTCTATATGTGGCATATTGGAAATTGATGGTGTGACAAAATTTGAATGAGTTTAAGGTATATTCAGGAGGAGAGATATCAAAATCTACGAACCAATCTTCATACAAATTCTCCCCCTGAAGAGAGGACTTTTGAAAGTAAGGTGTCTTTTCGAAGAATGTGACATCAAGGCTTACAAATGTCCATTTTGTGAATAGATCATAGCATTTGTAGCCTTTTAGAGTGGTGGAGTACCCAATGAATACACATTTAACCGCACAAGGGTCTAATGTTGTACAACCAAATACCCTGAAAGATAGATTAGGCATGAGGTACAAAATATTTTTTTAAATTTTTGAAGGGTAATTCAAAATCAAGTGTGAGACTAGGCATTCGGTTGATAGGTAGACGTTAGAATGGAGTCTCCCCAATATGTTTTTGACACTCTTGTAGTGTATATTAAGACACGAGCAACTTTAAAAAGGTGTCCATTTTTCCGTTCGGCATCCCATTTTGTTGGGAGTGTCGACACAACAGTTCTGATGGGCTATCCCATGTTTTAGCATGTAGTCCCGTAAAATGGAATTGAAATATTTGGTGCCCTTATCTGTGCGAAGGATTTGGATTTGAGTTTTGAATCGTGTTTGAACCATCGAGTGAAAGTTGAATACTGGCTAGACGTCAATTTTTTTTTTTTAGCATATAAACCCAACAAAGACAAGTATGGTCATCAATGAATGTAACAAATCATAGAGGAGAGAGACGACCTTTGTCTCGTTCTGAAACACTTATGTGGAAGACTCCCTACTATTTTCTATCATGGATTGCTAGGATAGTAGTAGTTGACACCTAGCTCTGATACCATGTAAAAACTAAAGAACCACACAATGTTTATATGAAAATTGTATGTTTATTCATCTCTATGTTCATGTATTTATATACAACCAAAAGGATGTAAATATGGAAACATAATCTCCTAAATTAGGAGAGCTAATAATCCTCCCTACCTATGGAAATAATTAAATATACCATTCTAAAATAATCCCTAATCACCTACAATTAATCAACCGGTTTTCTACAAAGAGCACAAGAGAAGACGATATTAAGATCAAACTATTGCTTGCTATATTCACTTACAAGTTATAGTTAAACCTATTAGTAAGATACTAACACCAAACTACTACTGGCCTACTTCCCAAGTGTGTCCTTCTAGCTACCCCCAAGGACTTCACAGACAATTTTGTAGATGCCAAAATGGAAGAATTGACATTACACAGAATATACAAGAATTTGGCCTTCTTAGTAAGTCTCTCCCATGCCAAGGACAACTTGACTCAGAAACCCTGAGTTAATGTACTCCATTGATTCAAATCTGAATGATTATGTGCTCCATGGATTAGACTCACTTGAGTAGTATGTAATAGCCAAATTATCTCAAGGAGAATTTCGCATTAGCCAATTTTTAATTACAAACTGAAACATGACAACTTCTGAAAACTAATTGCAAAATAGTCATGTTCACTCTTAAATTTAAATTCTATCCTTCATATTTTCTTATGGCCATCTTCTTTCTTTTCATCTTCTCCCTTTGCTGGTGGCATCCCTCATTCTTATCTGCTTTCTCCACTGTTTCCACACCCCTCAGCTCATTTTTACTCTGTTATGTCCTCTACAGATTCACACACTAAGCCCACACTCCCCAATTGACTCTTTCACTTCCCACCACAATAAATTTTGGTTCAAAAACCAGGACAAAAAGAAACATCATTTGCCGATTCCGAGGGCAGTTTACCAGAACCTGCGAGTAACGCAAAATAGGTGGCATTTGTGAATAGAAGAGTGCAATGTCAGCTCTCTTAATGCCATTCTGCATGCACTGATTAAGGGCAAATAGTCATTTGATAGCGAAATGACAGTATTTAACAGAAGCACATCAAGTTAATTCACTAGAAAGGGTTGTTATGTAGGGAGGAAAAACGATGATGTCCCAACTTATTGATGAAATTGTGAGCCGTCTCGACATCAATCAAGCACAGAGTACTCGAGTTGACTCGCAAATGCATGCAAGAAATAATATGGCTTGGGGTTTGTCTTCCTCCTTAAATACTAGATCCATGCTCAAATCTAGCCGTTGCCTTCTTTTTGCCACTGAGAAAATGAGAGATCAAAAACAGAACTTTGGTATTACAGTTGTTGAAATGAAAGCTAACACAGTGCAAGTGTGAAATAGGAATTTGTCTGACATTAATGGGTTGGGCAGTTGGGCTTCTTGCTCTTTACGTCTGGATCATACACTGAATTTGCTCTATAGCTCAGAATTTTGGGGGCTCCCACTTTTAGGAGCATTATTGACAGAAAAAATTATCTAAATGCAAGTAGCAGAAATTTTAGTAAAGGGGTAAATTTTGCAGTCTATTTTTGGATACTTAAACTTTGAAAAACTGAAGGAGGCGCTGGGGGTAGGGGGGTGGATGGTGGCAGAAATGAAACAGTGGTGTCAGAGGAATGGAGCTCTAAACAATGGAGAAGGAAAACAAAAGCAACTTTTCGATTTAAAAGAAAGATACTTGGCAAAGTTTTAAGCATTGCTGCATTTCAACTTCTTACTCTAAAACATTCACTTTCTGTAATTTCCTCCTACGTTATGTTAAAGAATTTTCTTTGTACATGAGATAAATAAGTAGAAAATTAAACAATTGTATCGAGCATTGGAATAGTTAAATAATCTTTTATAAGTTCAATATGTTAGTGTTATAAAGGAACTGATCTCAATTTTCCTTGACCACGTGAAAATAATGCAAGCAAGAAAAACCATTTCCCCAAGAGAATCATTGCTAGTAGATAACTGACATTTATGCAAAGGAAATGACAATGTCTTTTAATCTGAAGCAGCCATGTTGTCTATGGAAGTTTTAACTGTTCAAAGAAAGCTGGAGATTCTCTACACCAGCAACCAACATATACTCAACAAAAGAAAATAGAAAGTGGACTTTAAATTGACAAGAAGACTGCAGAAGCATCATTAAAAGTGCCATCAATTAATTCTTCCATCATTTGACCTTGCACTAAATACTGGGTTCAAGATTCATAAACTCGAATCCGAAAAATATTTTCTTTTGCCTTGAGATACATTGCAATGTGCAAATAGCATAACATAGGATCATGCTTCATCAACAGAACACAATGAATATGATAACATAATTCAATCATGACCGATAAATGGAAAAAAAAAAATGTTATACTTCCTCGCCCAAAATACCATGACGTGCAGTCAACTAATTGATTTTCAGAAACAAAAAAGTTAGCATATTTAAGATATCATCTATCTTCTAGAGTCCCTTTATTAAATTTTTATTTTTAGTAGTACTTCTTCCAAAACTATTCCATATATGCCAATAGTACTGCATATCTATGGCTTTATACCAACCTTAGAACATACAATTCACAAGCACCCAGCAATTTCTAAAGAATGCAATGTGATAATAATCCAAGGGTACACTTTTGTAAGACCAAAAACGATACTAGATGAAATCATGATGTATTCAGCTAGGAATTATCTACTCTCAGCAAACTTTTCTACCTTACTTCACCAGATACAACAATGGAAGTATATACAATTCAAATGAACAACAAAACTTATAGAAAAAGGTGCAATTACAAGACGAGATTGAACTAAAATATTTAATACAAATGTGATAGAATTATTGAAGAATTAAAAAACTATCGGAAAAGTTGAAATTACAAGTCAAGATTTTTATCAATCAATTAAAGAATTTTCGGAAAAAAAAAAAGATGAGAATTGATCAAGAATCAACAAATTAATAATTAAAAGCGAAAAAATTACCGCTTGGAGAGCCTGTGAAGGCTTGCCTTGATCGATGAGTTGGCGAGCCATTGACAGAAAATTTCTCACGTCTACGTTGAAGTCAGCGCTTAACCCGAGCGGATGCGGCTGTGGCGGCGGAGCGACGGCGTCCGCCTCTATCATATCGGCGTCCTCACTATTCATGGCATTTCAGTTTGTGTATTTCACTTTCACCGCCAAGTTTTTCTTTTTCGCTACACACATGTATCGCTCATAAATAATAATTCATTTTAATTGTTTATTTTATAAGATTCGCAATTTACTAAAAGTCTAATATTTAACTCAACCAATCAAGGACTTAATTTCACTGATGATCTCTGAAGTTGAAATAAAATTCAAATTGTTTATTGAAAGAATTTTATGATTTTTCAGGCACTGCTGTTAAATTTTATTTACAAATTAATCACTACTCTATAATCAATTAATGATATCTTAAATCAATTAATGTCACATTAATGCTTATGAATAGCACTACTCTATACAGAGTAATAGTTATATTTGCATTGATTAATGATCATTAAAGTGATCGATTTTTCGAGCTAGCCTCATGTTTGAGCTCAATCGCAACATTTTGATGTTTATTAAAGATGCAAAAAAATTGAAGTTAAATTAAGCAATTTTTTGTTTCTTTTGGTTAAGAATGGCATTGTATTTTGAAAATATGTAAGTTCACGACGTGGACTCAGTTAAGTTAATTAGTCAATATCAAATTTATTGAGTGAATGTCACTAAAGGAGTGGCTGATCATGTAATATTATTTAACTTTTAGTAGCTAACTAATCATAAAAATATTTATTGACCAATTTAAAATTTCACTCGAACTTCAGTAAATACTTGTCAAATTATTAATTTGAAAAAGGTGAATAGAAAACGTTCCATTGCACAACCTTTTCTAGAAATTAAGCAAAAATATAATCACGGGGAGAAATTTTTTAACTTCTAAACATCAAGAATTTATTTGTATTTAAATTTGTTATTTACTTATAACATCAAGAATTTATTAATATTTTAAATTTATTATTTACTTATAAACAAAATTTTAAAGTTAAGGGGGACACGCTAAGAGGTCAAAGTTCCTTGTAACCTTATGTCATGATTTTTAACTTCATTCTCAATGTTTTGATCATAACAAACAAGATTAACATTGTTTCTAACAATTTATTTTAAGTAATGATAGTTCAATGTTAAAATCAATCAAGTATTATATATCGGACTTGAAATGAAGATCAAAGTAGAAGTTAGGAATTCAAGTCAAATCATTCGAGACGAGAATTTAAAACATAAATGTAAAAAAAGATCAAGATCAAGAGTATTATAGACTACATCAAAAAAAAGACCGAGATGAGAAGTTTAAAAGCCAAGAGCCAAACATGAAAGAAACTTCGAAACAAGATAAAAGATTAGACCTTCTAGACAAAATGTAAATGTACTAACACTTTGATATTTGACAATGAATGTTTAAGCTCAAAGTCCTTCTATGCATTAAAAGTCATTCAAATGCAATGTTTTGATCAAATACAAAATGATTTTTAAAAAGATATTTTGACTTGAAAAATATATGTTTAAAAATACTTTCCAAAAATCTATGTCGATCAAAACCTTCAAATCGAGTCAAACGGGGCCAAAAAATGCGAAGTTGTTGAAACCGTCAGCAGTCGACTGGCCCAAGGTGGTGGTTGACCGAAAAATTCTAACGGTCCAAAATTTGAATGACCCGACTTCTGATTTTTATTGTATAAATGGCTATATTGATTATCTGGACAAGAGGCGGTCGACCAGATGACTCAGCCGCAATTATAGATTTTTTGATGTTTTGAACTCTATAAATACCCTCACTTCTTACATTCATTGTAATATTCTTGTAGAAATTCAGGAGCATCAAAGTGAGATATTTTTGTTTTGAGAAATCTTTGAGCTTTCCTTTGCATTCATTTCATTTGTTCCTTCATATAAAAAACTTTGATTGATTCAAGCTTGTTAATCATCATAATTATCAAAGTTTTTAATCTCTCTTTCTGTACTTAATTTATTTCAATCATTCATAGAAGAGAGATATAGTTTGAAGAAAAGTTTTGAACTTACATTGTATCATTTCTTTCACTTCTATATATCAAAATGCTTCTTGTTTGTAAGTCACTGAAAGCGTTGTAAATGGTTGAATTGCACGGTATGTCAAGCAATATAGTGAAAATGCCTTGCTCGTACCAGAGAGCTTAGTAATGGAGAATGTAGATCATTGTTTTGGATCGAACCTCCACAATTATATCGTTTGCATTATCTTTCCCTTTTACTTTTCGCTTTCATATTGCGCTTACTATTTGAATTTATCTTTTTAATTTTTACTTGCTTTCATATTTGTGCATATTTATTTAATTGTCTAATTTTCTATCATATTGGTTTAAATCTAGAACTAATTTTCGAAAAAGTTTTAAAAAACCAATTCACCCTCCTATTGGTTAGTCATTATTGGGCTTTTAATTGGTATCAGAGCAAGGCACTCATTTTGAAATTAAGATTCTACAATCTTGAGCAATGACTAACCATGTTTTTTCAAAATCTTGAGGGGTATTCTATAAATCGTCCTGTTTTCTTTGATGGTACTCATTATTATTATTGGAAAGTTAGAATAATGATATTTATTCAATCAATAGAATATAATATTTGGGAAATGATTGAATTGGTCCTTATGTACCCACAAAAGTTATTAAAGTTAACGGTGACCCGGATCAAATTATCTCAAAACCTAGAGAAGAATATGATGAAGTAGATAAACAAAAATTATCTTTAAATACTAGAGCTAAAAATATACTTTATTGTGCTTTATATAGAAATAAATTTAATCGTATTAGTACATGTCATTCCGTTTATGATATTTGACATGCTTTAGAAATTACTCATGTTGGAACTAGTAAAGTGAAAGAAATTTAGATAAATCTTTTAGTTAAAGATTTTGAAAATTTCTTTATGAAAAAAGAATGAACCGATTGTTGATATGATCACTCATTTTACCGATATTATTAATGGCTTCAAAGGTTCTAATCGAAAATTTACTAACGGTGAACTTGTAAGTAAAGTGCTTAAGTCACTCTCGGAAGAATGGAGCCCATTGAGAATGTTGATAGAAAATCATGCTACATTTTCTCAAACTCTAATTTGCATATAAATATTAGCAAATCAGACTTGGGGGACTATTGTTGGTGATGAAATATTTCAAAGTCCATGCATGACATAAATAAATATACATAAACTTTGGTGACTATTGTTATCCCATTAAAATGAGATCGCCAATGCGAGCCACGTGGAAGCACCATATGAGGACAACTAGCCGGTCAAAGTTAAGGATGATCAAAGACTGCATTGGCTGAAGTGCCTGTTGAAATGGTCGAAGTCCTCATCTTTAGGCTAAAGCACCTCTTATCCTTCAAGGCAAAACGTCTTCATTCCAATTGCCTCATTGCTCCAAATCCAAAGTCCCACATCATATACCGAGGTTCTCAGTAGAAACAAATCTGGTGAATATCTTTGAGAGTAACTGATGTGACTCTGCATTAATTAATACCAGTCTAAGAATTTAGGTTGGCTGACCCTTTGTTATTGTAATTAATATAGCGAATGAGCGATGAGAGGTTTCGGTCAATTAGATAGAGCCACGTGGATATGATCCAATGACAGGCTCCTTGATTTCTTGCTATTAATAACAAGTCTTGTAACATTACTAAGGATGCAAAAATTGATATTGTGAAGGTTTGTACTTGAACTCTCTTGACAATACGAAACATACATATTGTTTGGTTTTATATATTTACATCTTGTTCTTATAAGTATTATCGAGCTTTAATCTTGTTCAATATCTTACAAATATTATCCATTAGATCTTGTATAAACGTGTTAATCATCCGTTGGTATTTCGACTCGCCATATAATATTGTCATTATCACCGCCTCCGACTGTACCTCGTCGGAGTCCGATCACGTGTCGCGAGTCCAATATCTACATATGTTGATAACATTTTTTGGGGTCAACACCTCTAGTAAAGACACTCAACAACAATAAAAGAAATAATTGTTTACAGTTTAATTTTCTTCATATGGTCGAGAATTTGTTTCGAGATGGAGTGAATTGATAATCCTAATTAAATTCTCAATTCTGTTATTCTTTAATCTTTATTTTCCTGTTCCATTACAAATCTTGAATAACACTTGCACGTGTCTCTTTCACCTACTTGTTCATGCATTTTACGGTATAGTAGCTCAAGATTATGCATAGTATTCATGATAATATATAGTAATGGTATATTTCGATTCCATGCATGATTATTGGACTAATCGTATTACACTATGCTAATGAACTGATTTTCCTCGAAGAAGGTGTTGAGTTGATGACGATCAATCTCTAATTGCAACTGAAAAGAATTATGGTGATAAGAAATCATTTAGACAATTTGATTAATTCAATTTTTGAGATTAAAATCATAAGCAAAGTTTAATTAAGATTATAAACGTAGGTTTGTTGTTATTTTTGTCGTAATTGAGAAATATTTGAATGAGATGTGTTCTAACTTATGGTGTAGATTCGAGATGCATGAAATTGAATGACTAGATCATATTTAAATTTAAAGCATGCTTGAATGTTTTGCGATGGACAAGAATTCAAATATGATTAAGAATATTTTCAAGAAACTCTCTATTTTTAAAGAGCATATTCACTCATTTGAAGAATACCCATAAATTTTGAGAGTTAAAAGTATTTCAACAAACTCTTTATATTTAACACTTAGTTTTACTACTCCCAAAAAATATTTTATTATTTTTCTTTATCTTTCATTTTATTTTAACTAGCTTTTCTTTATATTATTTTATTATTTTTCTACATTGAAAATTGAAATACTTTGAATGCATTTAATTATATTGAGTGAGTTTGGCTCTCCAAAGTTGGAGAGTCAAACCCACTCTTTAAATTAAAATGCTAATTTACTAGAGGAGCGAGGGCTTCCTAACTCTCTGATTCACCACCGGTATACCTGCATGAAGCTCATTTTTTGGTTTTGAGAGCTCTAACACTACGCTGCATTGCTCCTTTCGTTTCGAGCCGTTAGACTCATCGGAGGATTCTTGCATTTTGCCCTCCTGCTGAGAAAGCATTAATTCTTCAGCCTATATTTACATTTCTCACTATTGCTAGAACGGAATGACACTCTTGTTATACGGAATCACACTAGCACTCTTAGGTCGGAGCTTAATTTTAAAGACCGTCTCTTTAAAATAAAGAGCATCTCATGTTTAAAAAGTCTCTTTCAAATAATCTAATCTATCAACAACCAACGTAACGTGGTCCGTCTCATTTTCCCATTTCCCACCCTACATCGAAGTTGTTGGGTTTTGAAACCCTATAAATTCTGGGCTATAATGTAAACGTCGAATATAATTTCAGAGGCCTCGGCCAATAGTGAATTAATTACCAACAACCAAGTTCAAAGACTTGATCTGGCCCATATATATCACCTCTTGGATGGCTTTGAATTTTGGCACATTTAACCTTATTATTGGTCTAACTAAAAGCCTAACATAACCCTATATATATTTGTGTCTAGCCTAGCCGTTTTAGAGTGTGATTTGTGAGAAAAGTGAAGAAAATGTGGCTGCCCTTTGGAGAGAAAAACGTGTGCTAAAGGCAGTGGAAAATCGGTGGCTGCTCCTATTATTCTCATCCTCTTTTGTGCCTTTGTGGTTGTAAATCAATACCAATTATCTTGTCCTTTGTGGGTGATATTGAGAAGCAACCGAGGTGAATATATTGGTTATTAATTGAAGCCATTTGGAATAATTGTTTGGTAGAGAAGGATAATGTAAAATGGAGCTCGAAAAACATCGATTTGACAACCCTTGGAGCAAGCTTCTACAACAATTGGCATCAGAGCTTCAAGGAGGTGGATTGTCTTGAAAAAATTGACCAAAAACTGTCTAGAAAAGCAACACAAACGAAGCAAAAATTCTCTAAAAACTATGAAAAAATTGGACCTATTTGTATAATTTTCGGCCACTTGGTGGTGAAACGGAGACCATATTTGAGACATACAGGAGGAGGCAAACCCAGGTGATCTACGCGTTAAGTAGATCGAGGACGTGTGCGGTAACACGTAAAGCCACACGCAAAGGCTAGTGGTGGAGCGTGAGGGCGCTTACGACATTTTTCGGTGGAGGTATATTCAGGCAGATTGTTTTTAACATCATTTCTAACATTTTGGTGTTGTTAGTTTTCTGTTTCAAGTTATACAGTGAAATCTGAATAGATTTGTTCTTCACACGTTCGGGATTTGATCGTGGTTGATTGGTTACTACAGTTGCTGGAGATTTTAGAACGAATAGTGGTGGTCCTAAAGTGATAAATTTGTATATCTCGTGATTTACTGACTCAAATTGGTCCGCTCTGATATATTGGCTTATCCCAATTTAAATTTCAGTATTAGCGCATCATTGTGTGGGGTGATATTAGGATTGGAGTTACCGTGAAGGGGTAACAATTGGTTGTGCTAGAAATTTAGGAATTGTTTTTCGTATTTGAAGTTTGAATTTGATCGTAAGTTGGTAATTGATTTTGTGCTCTAATTGTCATCTAGTTGCTGTGTGAGACTGTATTGTGTGAAAATTTGAATCTTTGTTGACGTACCTTCGTATTGCATTGATTATTCTGTTAGAATTCTTGGACTTGACTCGTTTGAACATTCCATTGATTTAAGATCATGAATTTTACGAAATCTTGAGAATTTAGAACGATGTATATTGTGGCCTTAGGATTACTTTATGTGACCTGTTGACCCCGTTTTTCATTATGGCCATGTGGACAACTGATATCAGGCCCACTTGTATGCATGTGATCAAATTTCAGCACTTTTTGACTGGAGATTTAGTCGGAGGGTTGTAGTGACAATGGACATAGAAGATGCTTTTAGACACGAGACGAAAACGTTCTGACACTGACGAAGATGAAAGATAATTGCAAACAAACAAACAATCACAAATAATTTCACTAAAGTAGTAATAATCCAAACTCAAGTAATTTTGTTTCAAGTGAACAAGAGAGGAAGTTAAGTATGATATTGTGCATATAAAGTTTGCATATATGTGATTCTATCCTTTACAATGTTATAAGAGTTGCTAACATTAAGACCGATGTGGTCAAACTTTGATTAGATCCACGTGGCTCTATCTTATTAATTGAGGTTTCACATCACTCTGCCATACATTAATTGCATTTAGGGGTGGGCGTGAGTTGGGTTGGGTCGATTTTTTTTCCAACCCAAACCCAACCCAACTTGGTCGGTTTGATAAAAAATCAACCCAACCCAACCCAATTATTGATTTAAACCCAACCCAAGGGTTGGGTTGTCGGTTTGGGTTTCGGCCCAATTAAAGTTAAATTCGATTTATTTGTTAAATTTGGATAATTTTTTAGAATTTGAAATCGATTTGGGTTGGGTTGGGTTGGGTTGTCGGTTTGGGTTTCTGCCCAATTAAAGTTAGATTCGATTTATTTGTTAAATTTGGATAATTTTTTAGAATTTGAAATTACTTGAAAATCTACGCTTTTTAAACACACATATAAGGATTTCTTTCTAAAAATAATGTATAAATAAGTTTAAAATTTAAGAAGCATTTTCTTTTTTACAATTTTTTGAAATTCAGTCACTTCATTATCATGTCTTTAATTTTTACTTTAACGTCAAATGACATTGCATTTTAAGTAGTATTCATGTGAATCGGTCTATATGAAGAAAATTGACAATTATATATTATAAGTCATTATCTTATCTTTACTATTATGTCTATTTAATTTATTTTTTTCATCTAAGATATTAATTTTTTTAATTCGTCGGGTTGGGTCGGGTCGAGTTTTAATTCATAACCCAAGACCCAACCAACCCAACTTTAAATTCAATTTTTCAACCCAACCCAACCCAATTGAACTTAAAAATCCGACCCAAACCGATCGGTTTGGTTTGGGTTGGTCGGGTTGATCGGGTTGGTCAGGTTTTTGCCCAGCTCTAATTGCATTGACAAGAGGTCAGTCACCTTGCGTTCCTAGGCTGACAAGTCTGACACTTGTTAATATAAACATTACATCAATCATTCTTAAAGATACACATCAGACATGCCTTAAAGACAAAGAGCACTTTGGCTATCAGAAATAAAGTTTCGAATGTGAAGAGGTTTAGCCTTAAAGAGAAAACGCCTCAACTTTGAGAGTAAACACCTCAGCAAAAGAAGCCTGACATATACAACGCCTCTTTATTTTGACTTGGTTGACTGTCAAATGTCTGTTTGTAGTGCTTGTTTACCCAAGAATAACTAACCAAGAGGGGGGTGAATTGGTTTTTGAAACTTTTTCGACAATTAGTCTCAAAACAATTAGATACACAAGATATATAAATGCAAGATGTAATAATAGAAGTGAATATGCAAATTCGATAACTTAATTCAAGTATTGTCAGTTAAGAAAATATAGTACAACATAAATAGCAATTTAAAGTAAGGTGCGATACACAATATGTTCTACGTCCTCGTTACCAAGCTCTCCGTCACGAGCAAGGCCAAATGCACTATAATGGTAACTTACAAACAATGAGTACCAATCCTTAAGTGACTTACAACAAGGAGCACTTATCCTTAGGCGACTTACAACAAGGAGCACCTATCTTTAAGTGACTTACAACAAGAAGTACTTATTCTTAGATGACTTACAACAAGGAACACCTATCCTTAACAACAATCGAGTTTTGACAAGGCTCTCAAAACCACCAAATTATAAATGATAATTTTACAATTGAAATAACTCTCTCAAAAAATGATATAATCAAGTCAAGTATTTGGAGAGTTAGATTAACACTTCAATAAATAGCAAATAGTAAAGCTCAAGTGTTTATGTTGTAAACTTTGATGAATGATAGATAGTGAAATAGTTTGTATCTTTGTATCAAAGTTTTCAACTAATGATCTCTCTTAACAAATACTGTAAGTTAAATATGAAGAGAGATTTACACTTCAATATAAGTGTTGGCAAAGAAAACCTTTATCAAGAATTGAAAATATACAAGATTGAAGTTTTCTTGCAAAATGAATTTTTGATGAAATAGATGAAAACAAGTTTGGAACAATCAAGAAATTCTTTGTAATAAATCAAATGGAATATAAAACCAAGTAAGCTAAATGATTTTCAATAAATATACTCTCTTAATATCTCTTGTAGGTTCTTGAAATTGAATGCAAAAGAGAGGGCTATTTATAGATCAAGAAATTGAAATTAGTCACTTTCGGTCGACCGGAAGACAATATAGCCGTTGTAAGAAATTTAACCATTTGAGTTTCGACTGATCCATTTTATCATTTCGGTCGAACAGGGTTCGGTCGACCGGTTCACACTTCGGTCAACCGAAGTGACAGATTTTGAAAAATTAATTTTAGTATCAAAATATTCATTTTTCCGAAATCAATTTCATACTAAAACATTTTTATGCAAGTGATGAGTTATGAAAAATATAAGTTGAACTTTATGCACTTGCTAAACATTGAAAAGTTATACTTTTATATATATAATGACGTTCGATAAATAACTTTATCTTCAATGTTTTTGTTCTCTTCGAGCCTCATTTTCACTTGTATATTGATTTGCGATTCTGTTAAGTTCCAATTTGATCGTCACATGCCATTCGCTATTGTCTTGAATGATTTACCTTGGATGCTCGTTTAACCTTCACTTTGAGTATAAAAATACTTTCGATGGCTTTGAAGGCTTAATTACTCAATTCAATTTGTTAGTAAACAAAGATGATTTGTTTGTTATAATCAAAACAATAAGGTCATAATCAACCATAGGTCAACAATTTTCCCCTTTTTGATTATGACAAACAAGATAATTTGCAATGTAGATAGTAACTAAATTGATATAAACTTTAAGCATATGTTTCCCTTATCAACATGCATATATCAAGTTTAAGCATGTATTTCCTTGTTTACAACTTTAACAAGCATATATATATATATATATATATATATATATATATATATATATATATATATATATATATATATATCTTCCTCCTTTAGACATAAGTAAAAAGATAGCACATATAAGAAGGATATGAGATCACAATCTTGAATCAACCATAGGCAAATACATTTCAATTGAATTCCTTCTTTCAATATGAAAGTTTAGCATATATGACTTCCTATTTATATTACCCTTTTTATGCATAGTTATTTAATCCATTGCCCCTTTGTATGGCAAAAAATAAGTATGATAAGGAAGCCAATCATTTGCATAACATGTATTACCATAAGTCATACACCACAATTCATAGAATACATCACATAGAAGTTATCACAATTTAAGTTCCAATTCATAATAACAAGTCATAATTCACAATCCTTTTCCCCCTTTGTCATTATAAAAAAGAATGGGGACTTTAGTGAAAGAGAAACTTTCCCCATAATCAAGGCATAGGTGCTCGAAAAACAAGTGATCATAGGTCATAAGAAGAAATAATAATCTCATCAATGTAATTTTTCATAAGATTAAAACGTTTGAACTATTTTTCAATTCATAAGATAAACACATCAAAAGTGAAGCAAAATAAGCAACAATTTTTTTTTTTTGAAAAGAAGAAAAAGTCTAAGAAATGATGCTTCATTCTTCTGGTGGTGGAAGAGGGTCATGAGGATAAAAAGAGTATATGTGATAAAAAAAGGCCTTTTGAGACAAGCTCAATTGATCCATCATTTGTTCAATCCTTTGCTCAAGAGTGTCTATTCGGCGATTGACGGTATTGACGGTAGTAGCAAGGAAATCAAGCCGACCTTGTAGGATATTGAATTGATCTTCGGACATATATCGGTCGGTTTCAACATGAGAAGTAGTTGACCCATGTCTCGGTCGAGGTATATCATTATCACCACTATCATTACTATCACCGCTATCATTTCTATCACCACCATCATTTCCATCACCACCATCATCACCAACACCCAATTCCGCCTCTTCTTTGGTAAATGGCCAAGTAGTAGGCCTCGAGGCATTGTCGAAGCCTTAAGTACGACACACCCATTCCCCATTACCCTTAACGATTTTCATGCGTTTAAGGGTGTTAAGGTTAATAATATCGGTGTGTTTGGGTTTTAGAATGGGCTCATCTTCTAATGACACTTTGAAGTATTGAAAGATTTTTGTAAAAAACATCCCATAGGGTAAACCTAAAACTCTAGAAGACGAGTGGACGTGATGAAGATGTTTTAAGAAAATGTATGAAAAGTCCAATTTTCGACCGACGAGAAGTGAATTAAGGATAAATAGGTCAAGATGATGAAGTTCTTCGAAATGTCCACTTCGAGGAACTATAATATGTGCAATTGCACGATGAAGAATTTTGCATGGTATTGTGAGATGGTTTAAGTTCAAAATCATTTTAGTGGATAATTGTTGGTTGGTGAAACTTACTGGAGCGCGTGAGTCAAACTCTTTCATCTGGGCTTTTGAAAGAGAAACAACGGATGTGGTGAGTGGCTTAGTTTTAATTTCCAATTATGGTTAGATGATTCGGATCAACATCCAACGGCTGGGATTAAGAGCCTCTGCCTATAAAAAAGACAACTTAGGGCAAAAATCACTTTCCCCTTTTGCAATCAAAGAAATCTAACTTTTCTTTCGCTCATTTGCAATATGTAGTCTTTTCTATCCATCTTTTTCATAATTTATTTCACTTTCATTTGGTGATTTCAACTCAATTTTGTAAGGGGTAATTGAAGCAAAACGTTCCTACCTTTCACGTTTATTGTGGAAAACATTCATACCTTTCATTTTTTGGCACAAAACGTCCCTACCTTTCAAATTCTTTACGCTGAACATCATTTTCACCATTTTTTAACTTAAAATGACCAATATACCCTCCTTCTTAAATAAAACAAAAGAAAAGAAAACAAAAATAAAGAACAAAATGTAACTCAGGCCCAAACTTTTTAAAATGTGCAAATAACCCATCAAACTTTAGGAGATTTTTGGAGATTTTCACCTTAGATGCCACAAAACATGGAACCCCATTTTCGGCCACCATGGCCCCCATATTTTTGCACCACCACCGTCTCCTCAACAGCCCCTAACAACCCTACACAAAATTCAGCCAAAAAAATAGCAAAATCCGCCAGAAATTCAACCAAAAAATCGCCTCTACGCACGGCTTTCTCCCTAATTCGACCCAATCCATGGATGCCCATTGCAATTACACCCCACATGTCACTAGATCTCTCTAAGATGCGTCCATTGACGTTTGAATTACAGCAAACGGACCAGAAAATCAAAATCGCAAGCCATTTTTCGAAACAGCATTGTTGCACCCGGAAACTTCCTTTTTGGGCGCCGGTGGTGGTCCCCATGATCGCGGACCACCTGGGCTGGCTTCGCCTCTTCATGGTGAAGCTATTCCACCCATGGATCTTCACCAATTTGGTCTGGAAATGGGCGAATCAGTTGGGGCAGTTCATCCGCTCGAAATCTCGACTTCTCACGGTTTAATTGATGATTCTATATTGCTCCAAACGTCAAATTCGAGCTTAATAACTACAATTTAGGTTGGTAATGCTCTTCCCCATGAATCAATTGCACCAATTACTCAGCAAATCAAACCAATTTATAGATTATCCACTCCAAGTTTCGGCCGGTGCGAATCTGATTTTAATCCTTTTGGGCAGAATTTGAGCAAATTGACATCACCATTGCATCCAGAAGGCCTAAAATAGTTAGGGGGTACTACCAATTTGGCCGAAAATATAACATTGGATTTTGTGCCACGTTGCATGCAAATCGAGGCTACTGTTCATGCATTTTCTGGGTAGAATTCGAAAATTTTAACACCACCAATGATTCCAGAACCGCAGAAAACCCTTGGAGATGTAGGAAGAATGTAAAGTTTGATGGGTTATTTGCACTTTTTAGAAAGTTTGTGCCTATGTTACATTTTGTTATTTATTTTATTTTATTTTTGTTTTGTTTTATTTAAATAGGAGGATATATTGGTCATTTTAAGTTAAAAATGGTGAAAAAGATGTTCTATGTAAAAAATTTGAAAGGTAGGGACGTTTTGTGCCAAAAAATAAAAAGTAGGGATCTTTTCCACAATAAACGTGAAAGATAGGGACATTTTGTGCCAATTACCTATTTTGTAAGTATTTCCAAAATTTGTTGATTGTCAAAGTGATGGCTTCGTTACCTTCTGAGGGGAATTAGATCTTAGTGAAATCGCTTCTGAAATGGGGGTCGAACTTACCAAAATTGCCGACCTTGTTTGAGCCATTAGGGCTAAATAGAGTATACTACCTCAAGCAGAGGGTGAGAAAGATGATAAGATAGTTTGGGAGGCTTCCAAAATCCCATCTATTGTAGATGCTTCCTAGTTAGTGAACCTTAGAAAACAATATTGTAACCCTTACGATATAGAACTCTTACCCCTACCTCTGATGAGCGTGCCTATTTTTTAAGGCCACGGTGTATGGCTATAAGTTATTTCCTCTTGAAGGAAAGGCTTCGGCTGCCTTTACACCTATTTTTTAAAGTTGTTCATAGGTCCTACCCAGTTCGTTCCTAATGCTTGAGCCCAACTAGTGGGGTCCTACTTCTTGTGGAAAGAGACTTATTTAGGTGAAGACATACCTCTCCACTTCTTTCAATCTAGGTCTTTATGAAAAGAGGATTCCACGGGTTGGTATTCTCTATGTCCATGGGGGTTACACTCCTCATTTGTCATAAGACTCTCATCTTCCATCAAAGGATGGAATGAGACGTTGTTTTGGGTGAGGGAGAAATGGCAAGTGTGAAGTAACACCATGCCCACGTGATAGTTCATTCCTCCTACTCGGAATGATGTGAACCCGTTAGCAATGGTGACTACGAAACCCACAACCAGATTGATGCGAAACCCAAGAACGTCAATAAACCCGATTTTGGACTTGAACCCAATGAAGTGAACCAAAAAACCCAACGATAACAAGATGCGTTGAACCCCTTGATTACACAATGAAGAACTCTCGTACTGATGTTGAAGGCCACAAAGATTATTCATCTTTGATAAGTTCGATAAAATTGTTCATGAAAGAACAAAAGAGAAAGTAAAGCCTTTCAATTTAATTCAATATCAAAGTTGTTAATACAATGAGAATAAAAATCCTACTTATACTAAACCTAGGAAATATGAAAATAACGAAATTTAAGAGTCCTAAAATATAGAAATTACCAAAAATAAGAATTATGGTCAAACTAAACCATTTTGCCAAAAGTACAAAATTCGGCTTCAGTTTTGTTCTAAGCGGCCGCTTGGTATGTTTTTAAGCGGTCACTTAGAAGGTCAATTTTTCTCCTTCAATTTTCGATAGACGATTGAACGACCGCTTTACTGGATAACTAAGCGGTCGCTTGGTTATCCCGGTTGCTTCCTTCTTCGGCTGCTTCTAACACATTGATCCAATTGGTTTCCGATCTCAAACGAAACATGAAACTTGTTCTTTGGCTTATCATCTTCAACATTATGGACTCCGTTGCTCAAACATGTCAATGACCGACTTTATTAGCTCTTTGAAGTCTTGCACTTGACTTTAGTCTCTTTCCAGCAAGCTTCGGGTTCTTGATGGTTTCTAGTGTAGCCCGGATTATATCATTCTTTCTCTCTTCGAAAGAATTTGTCCTCGAATCCATGCCTTGTGATTGCGTAGAGAATAACCAACATGTTACAAGTCTTATCACTGCACCACCTGGATCAAATGGAAAATTGTTCCTCGCAAGTTATAGGATCAATACACGGTACCCATTCATTTTGCAGATATGGATGTATTGTAGCACAACCATAGATGTTGCGGCATGAACTCCCAGTAACCTTCACATAGATTAAAATGTGTTCGCCTTGACTGCTTGATCTTGCAAGTGTGGAGTGCTCCAATAACAGCTCCATCTGATGACTGTCCATGTATCCTCCTGGTTTTACTTGGCCTAAGCACATGAAACAATTTCAAACCCAATGCTCCTACGTTGCCATTCGGATAATCAATTTCATTCGACCCCCTGCATATGAAGTTCCTCCAGTACCTTTGGAACTTCGTCGTCTCCTCGGGAATCACAAAGTCAATTACCAGCAATAAAGAAATTCCTAAAGTAGTGTAGGGTCGGTTAGTTTCATCCACACCTTGATAGTCAATTTGAGGCTCAATCTCCGGGTCAGGTGGTATTCCAATGGGATAGTTTGCTGGCAATAATTCTTCGGTAACCTGCAAAACAAAAGTATTCAAAATAGGGAGGGAATTATTAGTTTTCACCAACTCCTCCTCAACTTCACGCTCCCCTTCCTTTAAGATCACTTCCGACTCCTCTTTTGTCTCCGAAGACTCTTCTTCATTCTCTTTTTGCAGGTCAACTTCCCTTTCACTCTTTTGTAGCTCTCTTCCTTTTTCTTCACAACTAACCACCTCAAAATTTTCTATCTTACTCATTTGCTCCTTCTTATGATTATTCTGTAAGTTGATCAAGTCACTAATTTTTGAGAACTCAAGCTTATAATCCGACCCAGTCTTTCTGCTTAATGTATAGCCAACATGTTCCACACTTAGTGTTTTCTCCTCTCTTGAATATCCAACTCTACTATATCTTCTAGGCTCCTCTCTATATCCCCAATCACGTCGATCCCTTCTACAAAAATGAATAGGTGCATATCTTCGCTCTCAATTCAACCCAAGCTTCAATACACCTCTCACCATTCCTTCGACTAGATCCTGTCAACTCATCCAACAAAATTAATGCATAATCTACGAATGAGCTCACAATCAACCTCAATTTTCTCTCCCCGGAATAATCATAGCACTCAAACCTCAATTCTACATTTTCTTTTAATAATCATGCCACGTACGCCTTGGGATCATTCCTACCCTTAAATTGTGGAATTGTTATTTTTACACCTCCCGTCCTCCTATTAACACCGACTTCACCTAAATCCCTACATTCCCGTCTCTCCCGACTACTCACATTAAACACATCATCGCATTGATCCCTATGAGTTCTATTCAATTTCCCATCCCACCTATCTAACACTCTCCCCATATCAATCAACATCATTTCCAATCGATCCATCCTATTACTCATATTGACTCTAGGACTCAAAAGGATTTGAACTGGATAACTTCAGACTGAAATTTATAAATTCAAGAAAGTGGTTCTTGAATTTGGATTGAACCAAATGAATTTTGGAATTAAGATAGATGATAGGATATTGGACAATTTCCAAGAAATAAAAAATAATAATTTTTTTTTAATTCTCGAACGTGAACAGTACCATGAACAGTACTTTTTTTTTTACAAAACTCGAAAATCGACTAAGATAACTATGAAACAGACGGAAGTTGATTTGAACTCAAATTGAGCAAAAAATAACTTTTGAAATTTTTTTGAGATTTTTTGGATCGAAGACTCAAAATAAATTATTGGACACAAGAACATGAAAAACGAGGAAAGAAAACAAAAGAAAAGACTCAACAAAGAAAATAAAAGATAGAACGTGATTAGATTGGAGCCAAGACTCTGATACCAACTGATGCTAACCCCGTAACAATAGTGACTATGAAACCCACAACTAGATTGATGCGGAATTGATAGGTCCATTTTACGCACTTATTTAGATCACAAAACATGGACAATTGTTTGTAATTATGTTGAAATATGGCTTAATTATATGTAAATTGTGTTTACAGGACTATATCGATGGAAATAACGATAAGTGAGTGAAAACGAGCAAGAAATGACCAAAATGGAAGAAAGCCAAAGTTCAGGGACTAAGATGCACTTATTCGAAAGTTGACTCGAGACCCAAATCAAGAACGAAAATGAACTAAGTACGAGATTAACGAAACCAAAGCGTGTTAGAGGAAAGAGAATGAAGAAAAGAAGTCAAAATAAGGAAGAATGGAGTTTGGGGACAAAACGACATAAGTTGGAAGTTGATTGTACCATGTGGCCGCATGGTGCAATCAGCCATGCGGTCGCATGGCTTCCCCCGAAAGCAACTTGAGCCACAACATTTGAACCATGTGGTCGAATGGTTTATAACCATACGGCCGCATGGTTGATTTTTACGCGAAGTTTCTGGTTTCCCTTTTTAACTCAAACTCTTATGAAAACCAATTTTAGACCGCTTTTAAAACCCTAGACTCGACAGAAAAAGGGGGCTACGCCTATTTTGAGATGACTATACACATTGGAGAGCAAGACAACAAGGAAGGAGAAGAAGATTCATCCCAAGATTTAATATTTAACTCAAGAATTAAAAGGGTAATGTCGTCTCCAACCTATTTTTTTTTCTTACTTCTATCATGCTAGGCTAGTTTTTCATGTACTAGGTGAACAATGAACCTCACAATGTGATCTTGTAATTTCTATTTTGCAATTTGATATTTAAACATATTTGATGGATGTTGAATGATTTATATACAATTTATTGTCTCCATAATTAAATGCATGTGATTATGTGAGTTTAAGTGATCTATTTTATGCATTCGAAAGAAGGGAAATAGATTTTACAAGGTATAAATTATCGTAAGGTCCGATAGGGGATAAAAATATACCGTTATGCTTTGCGTGAATCTATAAGTGTTTACAAAACGTTATGCATTCATGTATATTACGTTTGTCATAGAAATATAGTCAAATGGTATGTTAGAATATGTTCAATTCTACTCGAAAGAGATTGTTGGATAAGTTAGAAAGATTGATTCTTCAATCAATTCATCATGTCATCAATTTTTGAAATAGGGGTTAAAAGTGAACTTGTTTGGTGATTCGGGATCCTAGTGCGCTTTTATTATATTAATTTCATAAAACTTGCATTCAAACTGCATATTACATTCTAATATAATTCGCATATAGTGTAGTAAATTCATTCATAGTAGGATTTATTATCTAGGTCGGTTAGAATTTAGTATAAAACACATCAAAAATTCATCTCGTTTCGGTTAAGGTCGAGATAATTAGCATTAAACTAGTCAATCTCTGTGGGATTGACAATCCGAACTCTAAAAGTCTACTTTATTACTTGTAACGAACTGTACACTTGCGGTGGTTTTAAATCGAACGGTATTTTCGTGAGCAAGTTTTTGGCGCTGTTGCCGGGGATTGAGTTTTAGTTTAATTTTAGTTATTTAGACACTAATTCGAACATTTTTCTTTTATTTTGATTTGAGTTTAGTCAGATAACTTGTTGAACTTCGTTATTTCGAATTTTGCTTATTTTTGGACAATTTTGGCTATTTCAGATTTGCATGCTAAAATCGATTGGAGGGGACTTGATTCCAGCTGATCCAGAAATCGAGCGTACTTTTTGTCAATTGCAAAGAGAAGCTAGAATAGCAAAACAACAGCAAATGGCTGACGAACGACAAAATCCAGTAATTCCGGCTGACGAGGAAGCAATGGACGAAGGAATCATACTTGTAGGGGATTTCATGATTCCCCAAATCATTCATAGTCAGTCCAGCATCGTGTATCCACCATTTGGGCAACCAAATTTCCAACTGAAGACCAACGTCATACACTTGTTTCAGAATGGGCGTCAGTTTTATGGAAGAGCTAAGGAGAACCCACATACACACATCTCTAGATTCTTGGAGATGTGCCAACACTTCAGATAGCAGGGTATCTCAGATGACGTCATCCGTCTGAGGCTATTTCCATACACATTGTGTGACAAAGCACTTGAATGGCTAGATTCTCAGCCGATTGCTAGTATCACCACATAGAATGATCTTGCTCAAAAGTTTTGTACCAAGTTCTTTCCACCAGCCAAGCTTGCAAAACTGAAGCATGATATCTCTATTTTTCGTTAAGGGGATTCTGAATCGTTTGATGAGGCTTAGAACAGGTTCAAGAATGTGCTTCGAAAGTGTCCACATCACGGTATCAATACTTCTACGCGGGACTACTTCTGTCTTTCAAAAGCAATATAGATTCTTCATCTAACGGGTCGGTGTATACTAGGACAGTTGATGATGCATTGAAGCTATTTGAGACGTGGCTACTACTTCAGCCATGTGCTCTTCAGAACGAGCAGTTCAGAATAAGGCACTGGGTTTGTTCGAGGTGGATACTTATTCAGCTTTGTCAGCGAAGATTGATTCACTATTCCATAAGGTTGAAAGCATGTCACAGACCGCCAATGTAGCAACTGTCAAGAAACCAAGTTGTAGGGAGTGTGGAGCTGATCACAATACTTCAAACTGTCCAATTCTCACACAGGAGGTAGAGCATGTGGATTATGTGCAATGGGGTCAACCCCAGCAGAACAACCGGAATTCTGAGACATATAATCCGGGGTGGAAAAAGCACCAAAATTTCTCGTGGAGTAATCAGAATCAAAATCAAAATTAGAACCAGAACAGACCACAGGGTCAGTTTTAGCAACAAGAGAAGAAGCCACAGTTGGAAGAGGTGCTTGGAAAATTCATAGAAACAACTCATCAGTACATGGAATCCAACAATCAATTTATGAAGAAGACAAAAGCCACTCTCCAAGAATAAAATTCTGCAATTAAAAATTTGGAGATTCAAATGGGGCAGATGGCACTTGCTATGACAAGCAGGGCACAAGGGACTCTACCTAACAATACCGAAGTGAATCCCAGGGAACAATGTCAAGCCATTACTACAAAAAGTGGGTTTCAACTACCAAAGATCAACGTGAAGAGACCGGGTGCAAACAAAGATACACTATCGTCTTCAGAGAAGGAAAAAGCTGAACATACAAAAGCGACATCTCCAAGGAAAGGTTCAGATACGTCATAGAATAAAACACCTGCCCCTATCAATCCTTACGAGCTACCTATTCCATTCCCTTAGAGGTTGAAAAAACATAAATGGGAGCAACAGTACAAAAAATTTCTCGAAGTTTTCACAAAGCTCTATATCAACATCCCATTCGTGGAAGCACTATTTAAAATGCCTAACTACGCCAAATTCCTGAAGGACGTTATCTCCAAGAAACGAAAGCTAGAGGAACATGAGACAGTGATGCTAACAGAGGAGTGCAGTGCTCTTATTCAGAAAAAGCTCCCAGCAAAACTGAAAAATCCAAGGAGTTTTACTGTACCTTGCACTATTGGTGAATGCCACTTTGATAAATATTTATGTGATCTTGGTACCAGTATTAATCTAACGCCTCTTTCTGTTTTCAGAAAGCTTGGATTAGGCGAGGCTAAAGCAACCACGGTGACGCAACAATTAGGTGATCGATCATTGGCACATCCGAAGGGGATAATTGAAGACGTGCTGATTAAGGTGGACAAATTCATTTTCCCAGCCGATTTCCGCATTCTGGATATGGAAGAAGGCAAAAATGTTCCACTTATTTTAGGCAGACCATTCCTAGCTACCAGCAGAGCTCTAATTGATGTTCAAAATGGAGAATTAAATTTGAGACTTGGCGAAGAATAGATCACCTTTCTCGTGTTCAAAGCCATGGACTTCCATACCGAGTCAAATAAGTGCTATCGAATTGATGTGGTAGAGGATGTGGCACAGGACAACACTTGTTCTCAAGACCCTTCAAACACTGCTAATGATCATAATGTGCATGCTCAACATACTCAAAATTATGAGAAGTAAGAAGCCTACATTGTGGATTTTGAGGCAGGAGATGAGGAGAAATTAAAAGACATGGATAAAGGTGTGGTTAAAGTCTAGAGAAAAGCTGTAGTAAGAAAGAAATGGTTGTTGAAAAAGTTGCTCTCACAGCACCAGAATCAAACTAGCACGGTATAGTCGAGCTATAGACTATAAACTAGCGCTTGTTGGGAGGCAACCTAATATTTCTTCCCTTTTATCATACTTTATGCATTAACTTAGGATTTTTCATATTTTTGCATTTTGGTAGTTAGGTCATCGATCACCTAGGTAGTTCACAAAATGTCTTTTCATGGTTCACACAAGTTCTAAATGTGTTTTGCACGCTTCTCGAGGTATAAAAATCATGTTTGGGAGATTTGCAATCAAAATCACTCATTTTGAGGCAAAAATGAGATTTTCAGTACATCTCCCGAAGAACAAGTGATTTCAAAGTTGTTTTGAAAATGATTTTATGGAGTACACACACCTCACATCGTTTAAAATGAGTTTTGATAAATTTTAGGGACGTTGGACGATCTAGGAGTATAATTGGTAAAAAGTTGGAATTTTGAGGAAAATTGACCAAATACAAGTTTTCGAGGGTTTGAGTGCGTTTTAAAATTTTTTCATGTTGTTTACACTCATCAACCCCATTAAACTTGTTCGGCATGGAAAACGAGGTTTTAGAGTGTCGTGGTTAATCGAGGTCTGAAAATGGAAAACATGCAATTTTTGGACTTCTAAAAGCCCATGCGACCTAACAAGAGCTTCATTTGGCTCGAATTTCTGTTCCATGCGGTCGCATGGATTTGCACTTTGCGGCCGCATGGTGTAAAAAATTTTTAAAAAAAGAGGCTTCACGTTTTAAGGAACGACTGAGACATCCTATTTGCACTCCCGGTATTTCTCGGTCTCTCACTCACACGACCTCTCACGGAACCACAACCCCTAGGTTTTCATCTCATATCATCGATCTCTTCCTAAAAAGTGGGCATCATCACACGGGATCTTCCCAAACGAGGTCAAGCACACAATCTCTCTCCAAATTTCTCAAGATTTCAAGGTAAGGGAATGCTCTATCTATATCCTCTCTACCATTTCGGTCTTCCAAGGTTTGAATATTGATACTACACATTGTGGAGTTTGGGTATAGGTAGTTGATGGTTTTGATGTGTGCTTGTTGGGTACAAACTTGGCTTTGATTCAATACCCAATTTCATATCCCTTATGAAGAAATCGTATTGCTTTCAAGGTGTTCGATGAAATGTCTACGTGAAACTTTTGGGTTTTCTTGTGAATTTCGAATTCTTGCATGATGATATCTGCGTTCATTTGCATAATGTGATGATTTTCATTACCTAACATAGCTGAACACTACACTTGCAACACTTAGGCACCATCATGACTAGGCTTCACATCTCACTACACCAACTTCGGCCACCGAGTTCTACATCCAAACGATATTCGAATACTCCAAATTTTTGATGTGTTGTAGTACACATTGCATACTTTCATATGTCCGGATGGTGCTCGGGAAAATACCTACTTTCCTCGATGGTGTGCAGGGTCGAACATGCCTAGTCGAACATGCACTATTTTTGGAAATTTAACAACTTAGGTTCAAAATGGGTTATACATCACTTGTTATACCTTATGTGTTCATACATATGCATTGTTGAACATTTTAGTGCCCGTGGCTCGGTCATGTCACTCCATGTCACCTCATGTCACACCGTGCCAGGTTCGCGTCACTCATGTCACCTACTTTGCCCATATGTTTCTATACCCATATGACATCCAAATGAACGGCTTTTTGGATATGTGCTAGAATAGATTGCTTACTATCATATGCTCGGCGATGCTCAAGAAAAATTCGATTTTTTTCGATGGTGCCTGTAGTTGAAAGTCCTTGGTCGAGCATGGGTGAAATTTTGAGAAATGCATACATTACACTTCTTATTGGGTTCTAAACTATATGTTGACATATTTTAATAATGAAACTCACATTTTTTACGCATCCTCACGGATTATGGCATTATAACCTCACTTTTCACATCATGTGCACTCTTTACCTACATACGCGTTTTGAAGCAAGTTTGGGGGAGGGGTTTGTGCTTATCATTCCATATCTATTATGTTATGCCGCCAAAAAGAACTTCAAAAGGAAAAGATAAGGTTGGCTCCACTTCCGGTACACGGGAGTCTGAGACAGGTTTCAGGAGATTTCTCAATTCTGAGACCACTACTTGATACTCCGACATCATAAGCCATTGGGCTATCATTTTCGAGAGACCGGTAAGGCTCTCAGATTTTCCTGCTATTGAGCTAGCGACCTTGATTTAGAATTGTGGATGGAAAAAATTGATAGAAAGGCCACACCCGATTTATGAAGGCCTCGCCCGGGAGTTCTATGCGAACTTCAACAACGATATTAATACACCGGGCTCTGCACATCTACATCAGACATGGGTGAGGGGACATTGGATTATGTTTTTCCCAGAGGTGATTCACCAGTATTATCAGCTCACTTGGGACAATATGGTCCATATCCCATTGAATTTCTACTGGCCCGAGGTAGCGGAGGTGTTATTAGGACGAGCGAATGCATGGCCATTACAAACTCCTGTTTGGCACAAGAATTAGCTCACACTGTCCATAGCCATTCTATGGCTATTCATGTGCCACAACATCAAGCCGACTTCCCACCGTACCACTTTTATAGATCCTACAGCTTGTTTTCTATATCATTTGGTCAGAGAGAACAAGATTGATCTTGCCTCATACATATATAATCAGATACACATGTTGGGTACATGGACAGATCGTCATTATTCCTTGATATTTTCGAGTCTGATTAGTAGCATCTGCAGAGCAGTCGGTGTTACCATTCCATCCGGGGAGCTGCCAGAGAAGTCGAGCCCATTCATCAAGCTTACTACAGGGGAGGGTCAGGAGCGAGCTCAGGTGGCGCGTCGAGCGCGATTGACTGAGGCACAGAGACGACAGCAGAAGGCTGTCCCAGATGAGGCTGTCCCAGATGAGGCGATACCTGAGGTTGCTAATATGCCTCAGGCTGCATCACCACATCCACCATCACCCGGTGAGGTTGACATACAACTTTTGAGGCAGATGTTTGCTACGATGATAGGGTCAAGCCGGGATATACAGAGCCTCCAGCAGGTATTTGGTGCTATGAGCACAGAGATGCAGAGAGTAAGCGAGTGCATGGACACCGCCCAAGCTTTTGCAGCGAGCTTACATAGAGAGACTGTCGCATCTAGGAGGGCTGTCGAGGGGCTGAGTGATCGACTCAGCTTGTACTCAGGTTACATGGACACTCTCCAGCTACGCAATGACACGATAGCTACAAAGGTGCAGGGGCAGTCCGCTCTACTTCAGAAGATTCTGGCTCTTCTACCATCTCCACCACCGACAGATGATACAGCGAGACCGAGCTTCTTCCCACCATCTTCACCACCACCACCACCACCACCGTACTGATCAGGGGAGTCTTAATTAACCTCTCATATTTTGTTTTGTATAAGTTTTGTCCTTCAAATTCTGTATTCAATCTTACACTTCACACATTGAGGGCAATGTTTTGTATAAGTTTAGGGGGGTGGTCGAATTTGTAGAACAAGTTTAAGGATTCAGTACTTGTATTGAATTATGCATTGCTTATTCATTGTTCATCGATATTAGCCTGTTTTGTTTGTTTGTTTACTGCTTTTGTGTGTTTGTTATTAAAAAAAATTCATTTTTGACATTTTTGTTTCAATATTTGTTTAGTTAGTTCAATTTGCGTGCTTGTGTGGGTTCAATAGCCTTGTCGGTAATGATGTGAATAGTGGAATAGGTATGAACTGTGGATAGTGGAAATAGTGCATGTCTAGATTAGCCAATACTTATTTATGTGATACTTGACATTTCTTGCCACGAGACTCATGTTTGGCATGTTAAGTTGATGATTGGGTTCAATTTTTATAGTAGATTCGAACATGATAGGTTACACTTGAATTACCTCTACTATGCTTATAGATTTTCCATTATTTTAGTGGTTTGGAGGATTAGTTATTGCAAGGGAACATTGAGATGAGTGGGGATTCCATGCATGAAAACTGAGTTGTGTGGATTGTGTAGATTGATGAGACAAATATAAGGCGAAAGTTTGAAATCAAGGGTTGGTTTTTGAAACTAAGTTTCTAAAAAAAATAGGGGCTTGCATAAATTTTTGTGAGGAAAACACTATTTCCAAGCCTTTATGACTCGAGCAAGTAAGCCTGTAAGGGTGAATAAAAACTTGGTGCCCTAAAATCAACTGATTTGTGAGTTATCGACCTTAATCTCGATACATGGGTCATATAGAAAGCAAGAGGAAAAGAGTCAAAAGAACAGAGAGAAAACACATTTCTCGAGCCTTTATAACTTGAGCAAGTAAGCCTGTAAGGGTGAATACAAACTTGGTTCCCTAAAATCAACTGATTTGAGAGTCATCGGCCTAAAGCTTAATATATCGGTTATATAGAAATCAAATGAGAATTTGTTGAAACAAAGAAAAAGAATAGAGTGAGAAAAGTGCCCCATGACATTTAGTTGATAGAATTGTACCTTTGATATAAGGCAAGTAACTTAGTTTAGTCTTAGAGGTTGAAACAATCAAAGAAATAGGATAATCTCTGCTTGTTGAATTGTAAACTTGTGATTGCGAGTCCTACCCAAACTAAGAGAGGGTGAGAATTTAAGTTAACCAAATCTCAAGTATAGAACACACCCCGGGATAAGTGAGTAAAAGAACAAGTTTGGTGGTGTGTATCTCTCGAGCGAAGAAAGGAAAAATTTGACTACTGTAGGTCGGGATTTGAATCTATCAGAAACTGAGCATGTTTGCATGAGTATACACATACACACGTCTGGTTGCATATGATAAGTTGAGGTTGATTTGATTTTGCACTGTTGATATTGTTCACTATGTTATTACTCAATTCTAATTCTGAGACACGGCAGGTTGTTAAACCATGTTTTGTTTAGAGTTAAGTCACCATCTTGTTTGAGGACAAACAATAGTTCAAGTTTGGGGAGTTTGATAGTGCATTTTACGCACTTATTTAGATCAAAAAACATGGACACTTGATTGTAATTTTATTGAAATATGGCTTAATTCCATGTAAATTGTGTTTATAGGATTATATCGATGGTAATAACGATAAGTGAGTGAAAACGAGCAAGAAAGGACCAAAATGGAAGAAAGTCAAAGTTCATAGACTAAGATGCACTTATTCGAAAGTTGACTCGAGACCCAAATCAAGAACGAAAATGAACTAAGTACGAGATTGCTGAAATCAAAGAGTGGTAGAGGAAAGAGAATGAAGAAAAGAAGTCAAAATGAGGAAGAACGGAGTTCGGGGACCAAAACGACACAAGTTGGAAGTTGATTGTACCATGCGGTAGCATGGTGCAATCAGCCATGCGGTAGTATGGCTTCCCTCGAAAGCAACTTGAGCTACAACATTTGAACCATGCGGCCGCAAGGTTGATTTTTACGCGAAGTTTCTGGTTTTCGTTTTTAACTTAAACTCTTATGGAAACCAATTTTAGACCACTTTTAAAACCCTAGACTCGACAGAAAAAGGGGGCTACGTCTATTTTGAGATGATTCTACACATTGGAGAGCAATACAACAAGGAAGGAGAAGAAGATTCATCCCAAAATTTAAGATTTAACTCAAGAATTAAAAGGGTGATGTCGTCTCCAACCTATTTATTTTGTTTTCTTACTTCTATCATGTTAGATTAGTTTTTCATGTATTAGGTGAACGGTGAACCTCACAATGTGATCTTGTAATTTCTATTTTTCAATTTGATATTTAAACACATTTGATGGATGTTGAATGATTTATATACAATTTATTGTCTCCATAATTAAATGTATGTGATTATGTGAGTTTAAGTGATCTATTTTATGCATTCGAAAGAAGGGAAATAGATTTTACAAGGTATAAATTATCGTAAGGTCCGATAGGGGATAGAAATATACCGCTATGCTTTGCGTGAATTCTAAGTGTTTACAAAACGTTATGCATTCATGTATATTGCGTTTGTCATAGAAATATAGTCAAATGGTATGCTAGAATATGTTCAATTCTGCTCGAAAGAGATTGTTGGATAAGTTAGAAACATTGATTCTTCAATCAATTCATCGTGTCATCAATTTGTGAAATAGGGGTTAAAAGTGAACTTGTTTGGTGATTCAGGATTCTGGTGCGCTTTTATTATATTAATTTCATAAAACTTGCATTCAAACTTCATATTACATTCTAGTATAATTTTCATATAGTGTAGTAAATTCATTCATAGTAGGATTTATTATCTAGTTCGGTTAAAATTTAGTATAAAACACATCAAAAACTCATCTTGTTTCGGTTAAGGTCGAGTTAATTAGCATTAAACTACTCAATCTCTGTGGAATTGACAATCTGGACTCTAAAAGTCTACTTTATTACTTGTAATGAACCGTACACTTGCGGTGATTTTAAATCGAATGGTATTTTCGTGAATAGGAACCCAAGAACGCCAATAAATCCGGTTTTGGACTTAAATCCAACGAAGTGAACCAAGAAACCCAACGATAACAAGATGTCCTGAACCCCTTGATTACACAATGAAGAACTCTCGTACCGATGTTGAATGCCACAAAGATTTTTCATCTTTGATAAGTTCGATAAAATTGTTCATGGAAGAACAAAGGAGAAAGCAAAGCCTTTCAATTTAATTCAATATCAAAGTGGTTAATACAATGAGAATACTATTTGTACTAAATCTAGGAAATATGAAAATAACGAAATTTAAGAGTCCTAAAATATTGAAATTACCAAAAATAAGAATTATGGTCAAACTAAACCATCTTGCCAAAAATAGAAAATTCGATTTTAGTTTTTTTCTAAGCGGTCGTTTAGAAGGTCAGTTTTGCTTTTTCAATTTTCGGTAGACGACTGAGCGACCGCTTCACTGGATAACTAAGCGGTCACTTGGTGATCCCCGTTGCTTCCTTCTTCGGCTGCTTTTAACACATTGATCCAATTGGTTT
Organism: Osmanthus fragrans; assembly: GCA_019395295.1. NCBI lineage: Eukaryota > Viridiplantae > Streptophyta > Magnoliopsida > Lamiales > Oleaceae > Osmanthus > Osmanthus fragrans. The sequence goes on from CM033352.1 coordinate 14,835,999, forward strand.
CCGGTCTCGACCCAAATATGAAACTTGTTCTTTGGCTTATCATCTTCAACATTATGGACTCCATTGCTCGAACATGTCAATGACCAACTTTATTAGCTCTTTGAAGTCTCGCACTTGACTCTAGTCTCTTTCCAACAAGCTTCGGGTTCTTGATGGTTTCTAGCGTAGCCCGGATCATATCATGGAAGCTAGTGAGTATTGTACTTTTATTAATGATTTGATAAGAAATTGATTTAATGTTGATTCTAACCTTGTATATTTGCCATTTATAAGATCTGTTGATCGCTTCGAGCTTAGCCGAGCTAAGTTTGAGCTTATCAAGGACATTTACTTACGTTCTGCCTCTTCTCGAGAGTTCAAGAGGTTAATCGTGGCCAACCGATTTTTCGAGGAGTTAAGCTTAATGGCTCGACGAGGTACTTTTAGTCTTTAGAGATTTTCTTTTTGTTGGCGTACACAATTTCTAGTGCCTTTTTTCTCCTTTACAGAAAATTTTGAGAAGATGAGGCACCCCACTCTTTACATGGCCACCATCCTCTCAAATACCTCCACTACTGGGAAGAAATGGTTAAAACCCTTATTAGTTGCTGCTAAGCTGGTGAGGGATCAAGTGGATAGGGTAGCAATGAGGCTGCTGGCCAAGAGTGTGATGGGAAACCTCATCCCAAGGACAAGGGAAAAAATAAGGTTGAGGAGGTCCTTAAGAAGAAACACAGATATTCTGCTACCAAAGATGGTAGGTCTATGGCCAGCCCACCGCCTTCTTCCGAGGTCCTTACTGGGGAAAAATTAATGGTTGCTTCAATTGCTGCAGCCAAGAACATCCATAAGAGGCAAACTATGGAGCCACCGATGCAGGAGTCGTCGAAGAAGGAGATGACTTCGAGTGGTTCAACAATTTCTGATGCTGCTTCTCGTACTAAGCTTGTCATCACCTACATGAGCGATGAAGTGGCTTTGGAGGTCCTGTCCCTACTCCCACCAAAGATTCAAACTATGACTTCTAATTTTCATAAGTACTGGACAGATAGGTGGCAGACTTTCGTTGAGACTGACGATGCCTGTGATGTTTTCGCAACTATGGTGAGCCAAACAGAGAGGGCATTTGGCATGGCCATACAGGTAGTGACCCTTTTTAAAAACCTTCAAAATAATAATAAAGATAGTACCAATAAGCCTTCCAAGGTTGATGAGGAAACAAAGAAGACCATGGCCGAGGTGGAGACTGTGAAGAAACAGCAAGCTGAAGAGTCCATGAAGCTCGCCTCCGCATTAGAAGAAATTGAGAATTTGAAAAAAGAAATCCACTTGTGCCAAAGTGAAGTGGCTTCCATGACAAGGCAGGTGGAGACTTTTGATGCCTACCAAAGGCTTGCTGTTGAGATGGAGGCAGCCAATAAAGAGAATGTTGCTCTAAAAGAGTAGGTGAGAGAGTTAAACTCAAGGGTATCTGGCCTAATAGAAGAGTTGGAGAAGGCAATGGAGAACTTCAATCTACTGATAGTGAAGCTGAGTAGCATTACATCACCAACTTCCATCTCACAGAGGCATACCAGCGCTTTAGCATCTACTGAATGAGGTATGCCTATACTGAAGTGGCGGAGTGGATTGAAGTTAACTACCAAACTTTCGACACTTCGGCGTTAAGGTTCGAGTTCTTGGAGGAGGGAGAAGAAGAGCCTCTCTGGCAGAGGGTAGCCACTTGATCGAAATAGAAGATGAAACTAATAAAGAAGTGTTTGAGGCTGAAAATCCTGAGTGGCTCCTAATGCTATGGTCCATTTTGTACCTCTTCCTCTCCCACCTATTTAGATATGACAACTTGTAATTATTTTATTTTTCTTTGTAATTTGGCTTAGAAGCCCACTTTTGTAATGTTTATTGATTATCAATGGAAGTTCATTTTTCTTTATATTTCTGACCTTATTTATTGCATTTTCATCTATGGATATTTCATTTAATTGCAATTTGTTCAAATGTTAGCCATTCTTCTACTTTCATTTGTCTTCCTTAGCATGAGGTTGAACAGTTCGTCCATACTAAGTCCTCTTTAACAACTTAAAGTTGTTAAAGACATGTGTTGTTTGTTTTGTGACTTAAGAGTTGGTCTATCTTGGGATCTAGCTCGTCGTCAAGGTGGCCACGCTTTTTTGCACAAGGACGGTTCATCAATGCAAAGGCACTTTTTGTTTCACTTTGAAGACTTTAATTAAGATAAAACTTTCATTTTCAACAGATTATACAAGAAATGCGTTTTACAATTTTTATTGATAGTATTTAAGTAGATATTCTACATTCCATGGATGAGGCTATGTCTTTCCATCCATCCCTTCAATTCTATAGGTTCCTGGTTTCACGCGTTTTCTACAACGTGATTTATACCACAAGTGTACGGTGTCAAATTTTGTAATATAATATGGAGTTAAGAGTGTTGAACCCATAATGATTGTAATTCAGTTTCTACTAAGTACTATAATTATGTAGCTTTTCCTTTATCTAGATGGATGAATGTTTACAATTTAATAGTATTATCTAGTCTAAAAGATATTTCATTGACGAATTCAAGGAATGCAATTTATACGAATAAACCAATGTAGGAAGGCCTAGGGTGATTTCAGCTAATTATCAACTATGATTCAATTATGTCCAGTTATTCTATTCAATTTTTCCATGTTGAATCCTAATATATTTCTCTCCCCTCTCTCAAGTGCCGATTAGAAATTAATCCTAAATTTCGATTCCAATATCTCTATTTCGAATTAAAATCAAGAATTCATAAAGTTCATGATTCTATTATGGAGTAAGCTTCATAGATTCTATACTTTCTCTTGAAACCCACAAAATCTATGTTGTGTCAATCCTATGATCGAGCCTAAATTCCCATCTCTTGAGTACCGGAATTGACTAGCATCTATTCATTTAATTAGTGGCCAATTAATTGAAAGCATTAATTTCAAAACACAAATTAAAAATGTTCTAAAAGACTCTCAAGGATAACCAAAAAATAAATTAAGTGGCATAAATATCATAAGTGTGGAGCACTCATCACTGATCGGACATTTTCCTTTGTACAATAAAGACCCTCCTAGTTGGGACCAAGGGTTCCTGTTCCTGACTTCTTAGGAGATAGGAAGACTCTTCGTGCTACAAGATCATTTAGACGAAATGACATTTTTTTTTTTACTTTTGAATTGTAATATATATTCATCTTTCGCTGATAGATAGCCAACTTTGCCTGAGATTCATCTCTCCTTTATCAAAGGAAATATATCTCGCACCTCCTTAAATTGTCATTTGATATTTCATTAAAATGCAAGTGACAAGGAGATGGTAGACCCACTTCAACTGGGCTCATTGCATCGACCCCATAAGTTTTAGAGAAGTGAGTCTGCTCTGTGGCTGTTCAGCTAGTGATTCGAATAGCCCACAAGACCTGAGGTTGCTCATCAACCCAAGCCCCTTTGGATGCATCTAGCTTCCTCTTCAAAGTATATTTTATGGTTTTATTAATAGCTTCTACCTATCCATTAGCCTCTGGGTGGTATGGAAAAGAGAAGTGCTTTTTTATTCATAACTCTTCACATAGATCTCTGATATTCTTGTTATCAAATTGTCGCACATTATCTGAGACAATTGAGTAGGAATGCCGAACTGGCATATGATGTTTTTTTACAAAATTTTGGAGGTGTTTGCTTCAGTTATTTTAGTCAGTCTGCTCTACATGTTGGGCAATTGTCCACTCAAGTTCGGGCCTGAAACGGTCATAATCCCTAATGGCTCGTTCTGCGTCACTGAGTGCATTTCTACGAATGGGTGCCATGTCCTAAATCAATTATGCAAAGTCCAATTAAGCGGGGTTATTCATCTCTCCTAGTTAAAATTACGAAGACGTAAAAATTAAAGAAAACTCTTTCAAATTATGCTCAAATTCGTCTTTCTTTCTTTCTAATTCGTATACACTTTCTTTCTTTCTCTTTCTTTTTTTATTTCTTCTAAGTCTCATAAATCATCAAAACAAGTATCCGAATTTAAAATAACATTTAAACTTCATAAACTTCTTTACCTTTGGAGTCAGCTGATCGAATGATGGCAGTGACAACTTTCATTAATAAGAATTAAATAATGTAAAATACCTCTTTGAAATTTTTTTTTTTTGAAAATTTGCCAGTTTACAGAAACGCAGACTGTCTCTGATACCAAGCTGTAACGGCCCGAGTTCCGCGGACCCGGAATGCTACGTTATCATCTTTTTACCCTAATTTAACTGAAAAGTTTGACGGAATAACTAACTTTTAAAACATCACATTTAAAATTTGTGAACTTAACGGCAAAAAATCCCATTTGAATTAACTTGAGGAAAATTGATTAAACTTTAAACTCAAGTTTGAAATAGCGGAAATGACAAAGTAAGTTCATAACGTTCGAATGAGTGAAATTTAAAAGTAAAATAAAAACAGTTAACTACTTTTATTCGTTCATATCACCACTACCCATCAGATTCGGTCGTCCCCAAAATTTGCAATATGGTTAAAATAGTTGAACGAGCATTTCGAAGAAATATTCAGTAGACTCATCGCCAGTAATTAATTTACAGAATAATTGAACACATAACTATGCAATTTAATACAGTGATATTTTCATGGTTTTATTTTCTTTGAAAAATCATAGGGTGTGGGTAGTCTGTCTCATACATTTAAGCAAGTAAGTTATGCATAACATCATCTTATCTCATAAGAGATTCTCTTTCTTCTCATGCAATTAAGCATATAAGTTGCGACAAGCATAACAACATAATCTATCTCATAGGAGATTCTCATCTTATGCATCAAAGCATATAAATCACATAATACATGCAATTATAATTTAAACTAATTAATGGGAGCGAATCTACCTCAATCTATCTCGAGTAGTAAAAATTGGAGCGGGAAGTAATCTCAAACTCTATCGTCCGTACGTTTCGTCTAACCAAAAATAGAAAATAAACTTTGAATTAGTGTTTTGAAATTTTGAAAAATTAAAAACGATAAAAATAAGGTTTGGGGACTTAATTGGAATTTATTAAAACTGAAATTAAAAGTTTAAGGGCTGAAATTAAACTTTTCTAAAATAGGAACCTAATTGAAAATTTATTAAAACTGAAAATAAGAATTTAAGGACTGAAATTGACCTTTTCAGAACCTGTGGGCTGATTCATTTTAAAAAAATAAATTCTGGGACTGTTTTTCTTTAAAAACCGAACTTTGAGACTGAAATAAATAGCTTTAAAACTTGGGGGACTGAAATTAACTAACTTCTAAACTTTGGGCTAAAATCGAAAATTTTCAAAAAATCAAAATTTATAAAACATCACTCTCTCTCTCTCTCTCTCTCTCTCTTTCTCGCGTTCGAGAACAGAGAGAGGAGGCGACGGGAAGGGGCTTCGCCCCCTTCCTCCGATTCCGGCCGACGGTGATGGCGCCGTCGTCGTGAGGTAGCGCCGGCAGTGGGAATGTGGTGATGGGGTGGTTCGGCGTTCGGGTTGGAGAGGAACCGAGGCTTGGAGGTTCGATTTTCTTGGACTTTTCGGCGGCAAACGGGTTGGAAAATGGGTCGGGATAAGAAGTAAGTTGTGGGTCTTCTTATTTTCTTGGTTTTGGTTTTAATTTGGGGTTCGATTTTGGGTTATTTTTTTGGGTTGAAGGGCGCTGTCGATTGGTGGTGTGTGGCTGCTCGAAAACGGGAATGGCAGGTGGTTTTCGGTTGCAGTGAGGTGGTGGCGGTGTTGATGTGGTGGCTTGCAGGAGGTGGCCGCGGTGGTGGTTCGATTAGGTTGGGTTGTGGGGTGATGGCTGCAGCTTAGGTGTTAGTGTGGTAGCTCGTGTGGATGGCTGCAGTGGTGTTGGAGGTGGTAGTTCTAGATTATGGCCGTGTGCAATGGGCTGTAGGTTGGAGGTGATGGTATTGATGCTAGAAATTGGTTTTTCTAGCATCACACGTGAATCTGTTGATGCTAGAAATTGATTTTCTAGCATCAATGGTGAATGAGGTGGGAATTTACTGCGTTGAAGAAGATAAACCGAGAATTATTTTCTTACCCAGGCTGCTACTATTGTGGGCTGCGTGAGGTTGAGGGGGGAAGTGGGGTGTTATATGAACAGTAGGAATCTAGGGCACAAATCCCTAGGGCAGTAAGTGGACCAGAAATTGGGCCGGAAGAATTTTCTAATTGGACTTAAAGAATTGGGCTAAAACGAACATATTTGGACTAACGAAATATCGGACCCGAAATAATAATATATCGTATTTAATTTCGAATTTAAAACGATAAGGAATTTACTAAATTAAAATATTTGAAATTGGATTCGATCCTAGAAATTTAAATTTGTTTAACAACGGCTAGACGAACACGTTTTTATTTTTAAAACTCGGGTTCAAGATTTAGCAACACGTTTTTCAAGAAATATAAATTAAAATTCTCGGTCGCTACAACACCAATTTGACGACCATTGGAGCAAGTTTCCACAACAAAAGTCATCTACTCCGGCTCCGATTCCCTACACATACCTAATCTCCACTCTTCATCGTCTTCTTCTTCCACAATCTCCTTGCTCTTCTCTCCACCACTCTTTTGTCATCCATAGCATAGTGATATGGGTTGACAATTTGGGGGTTGGAAGGGGGTATATTTTTTTCCTTCATTATATTTATTTATTGGACCATATGACAGTGATGTCACTGTCATATAGTCAGAAGATCATGACCGTGATGATTAATAGATTTATTTCTAAAATGAGAACTAAATGGGAATGTACGTAGGGATGTAAACAGTGAGCTCCCTATCAAAAAAATTTAAAAAATTGTTGTCCATTTTATAGAGCAAATTTGCAAGTTAGTTTCGGATTATAATTCTCAAATCTTAGAAAATGTTCTTAATACCATTTTGAAGTACTCACAACGTACTTCATAACGCAGTTTTCAATTAGCAAAATCACTAAACAATGAGGTCTCAATATTAAGTTAAAACGGTTGCAACTTGCAAGAAATGGGTTTAATAAATCTAATTCGTAGTTGTTAATCTTTTTTGGATTTTTTGGGCTATAATTCTCAATAATTGGAGTAGGTTCTTGATATCATTATGAAGAACTCACAATCAACTTCGCGACGAATATTTAAAATGAAAAATCGTTAAACACTGGACTTAAAATAGCTAGAAAAAAAATGACTACTTAAAATGGTTACATTAAATATGTACAGTATGCAAATTTAAGCGTATGGCTCACCTTATCGTCATTTTCCTCTTTTCATTTTTCTGGAATTGACCAAGTCCTTCTAAAAATAAAATTACAAGCCCAATTGATTAATCTTGGTTCCACCCACAACTAAAATCTTTTGTCACCTGCATTGCATGGGACACCCACCAGTTTATACGTAAAACTGGGGTACTGAATTATACATTTCATCTACCAGCCTGCCACCACTTATAGTTCATATAAAGTCTTCAACATGGAAAGTCCTACCACTGTCCAAAAACTGGAAATTTGAATTGTGTAACATGTGCACCCAACTACCAGCTATTAGAGTGATCAAATCAAGTATAAAGAATGTATGTAGGCAAGAACTACTTTCCATATAAATTTGACAATCAAAATTATAATGACCTATTCATTTAAAAGTACAAGTTGTCAAGGACGTCATATTCAATTTATTTGTAGTTACACGTTCAATGTGCCTCTCACGTGTTAAATCCAATTTTTATCCATATGGTAGTCAAACTCAATTCATAGCTTAGCAAGTCATGCTCCTATCTATTATAAAATGCTATTTTTACTAAGAGAATGGATTCAAAATGGGAGCTGCACATTAGCATTTTACTTTTTTAACTTCTCAAATTCTAGTTCGCAACAAAGAACAAGACAAAAAGCGAGAGTACCTTCATTCACTGCTTCACCAAATCAATCAAAGACCTTATTGGTTTAATTGAAGGGAACTAAGACTATTCACCTAGCTAGCCTTCTTCCCCTGCCCCTGATGACGTGTCAACTGCTCCTTTTAATGTGACTCCTATAGGTGATGGGTTGGTCAGGTTCAACCAAAGATACTAGAATCCTACCCTATGTACAGGAAAAATTGCCAGATTACATTACGAGGGAACAAGTGGCATGCATTCATTGAACATCAAATATGAAACCATTTTATCCCAACCAATACACAAGCGCCACCTACCTCCCTAGCATTCTCCCCAATACAAGAAGCTTAACTCAAAATACTATGCTTACACACCACGCACAAGTTCAATCCCCATCAGTGCATGTCGAAGACATGGATTCGATTTCTTCAAGGCGTAGGTACTTATTCCAAGCCACATTCAGTATTGTTTGTTGCTCGGTGATCGCGCTTAAACCTATCTACAAGGGACTACTTGCTGCCTCTATTTGGTCGTGCTACTTGCTGTCTAACACATGGAATTGCTGTGTTTCACTTTTCCTTTACCAAATTCAAAACTGACAAATGTAGGGTTAAACAAGAAATGTATATATATATTTTTCTTTGCATTACTTCCAAGTGGTATACATACTAGAGTATTATGGTTAACAAACTAGGAAGTTCTTACACTAAAATGCATTTTATTATAAAATTAAAAATAAAAAGATTTAAAGAGAAAGGGATATAGAGCTAAGAAGTCCCTGAGTTTGGATCAAATTCATTATGCTCCATCATCATGGCCTCTTTGATTTCCTGTATCATCTTCAAAACTTCCCACATAGTCGGCCTTTGCTCTGGTGAGGTCGCACTACAAGCCATAGCCACATCAAGAAGCATTTCCAACCTATCATCCTCCTGAACCTCCTCGTCTCTACTTGATTTCACCCACTTGGTCATATTGTCAGGTGTCAAAAACGGGTGTTGTGATGGATGCTTCCCAGAGAGAAGCTCGAGCAAAAGAACTCCAAATGAGTAGACATCTGACTTGGATGTCGCTTCACGGTGGTTGAACTTGCGAAGTTCAGGGGCTTTATAGCCGGTCGAGTCGGGGTCGTCTTCCGTGGCAGGGCGGGCAAGGGCAACGAGGCAATAGTCGGTGAGACATGCCTCGAAGTCAGAACCGAGGAGGACGTTGGAGGACTTGAGATTGCCATGGACAAGCCTCCATGCTTGATGGATGTAGGAGAGGCCCTGAGCTACGTCCTCTGAAATTTTCAAGCATGATGTCCAGTGCAGTGGCTTCGCTCTTGATGACTTGGAACCTGATGATTTAATAATGACAAGTAAAAAATGACTAGTTAGAGAGAGAGAGAGAGAGAGAGAGAGAGAGCATAGTGCATGTTTGATACACAAAACCCTGAAAGCTATTTTGTAGATCCGGAGTAAATGCACATGGGAGATTTCTCTATCCACCAGCGTCAAAAATGCTTATGGTAGAGTTCGGTAAGTTACGAGCAACATAGAACACGAGCATCTTTACTTAAAATCCAATCAAGTGCCATCCCATATATAGTTATATCAAACATGTCATTAAAATCCATGGGAAAAAGCTAATCTCGCATTAAACTCCCAAAAAAAAATATTAAATTCTACCGGTTCCCAGTCAACTGCTGGATTCTCTTTGTTGATCATGAAAGCAACAAAATATTAATCTACCGCCAAAATCTAGCTTCGTCCGCTAATAAAATCAGATACTAATCTTATTCCGCACGTCCTGGTACACATCATACAGTGTAATAAAATTCCAGCTCTCCCAGAAAAATATATTCCATCACTTTTAACATCCTAGGATTAAAATTAGATTTTTAGTAGATTTTGTTAAAAGTTGATGGAATGTGTGATTGAAAAGTTGTGAGACCTATGGAATATGTAATTAAAAAATAATTGTTGAGTTTGACTTAAATTAAAATCTGAATTTTAATTGATACCAAACAGAGCTTAAGGGATGTTAATCTGCCAACCCGAGCACAGGCCAGCCCTCAACTTGCTCCATTTCCCACCGCTTACATTCAAGTACTCCCAAAATTGCTCATTCGCAAAACATAAAGATTGAAGTGCATGTTTGGAATACATTATTAGAGACTATAGTTAGATGATCGATACTTTTAATGGACAAATTTCTATCCAACTTACCAAATATACTGCTATTCGACACTCTCAATAGTCATAGTCAATAGACAAGATAGGATTCTTACTAATTTTTTTCACTTCAAAAACCAGCTAATCGAACTTACTGCATTCTACAATTGGACGTACTTGGTAGTATAATAATCAAGATAGGATTCTAACTTCTCTTTTTTACATTATTGTCTAGTAACATATTAACTTACCAAACATGTTACTACGAGGCATAAAATGTAACACACAAGATAAGATTTTAACATCATTTTCACTTTTTTAATGCATGACTTTTGCTTTCGCTTTCGGTAGAAATTTTTTGGAGAAAGTTAACTTAATTTTTGTTTGGAAAATAAATTTTAAAAGAACTTTCTATTTCGAAATGCCACGTCTTCCGTGAAAGCTCTTCTAGTTAGTAGTCAGAAGAAGAAGCAACTTCATATTAGCGATTCGGTTCAAAATAGTTTTTGAATCTCGAAAGCTTTTGACTTTTCAAAAGCCAATCCAATCCAATCGTGCCCAAAATTCAACTTATTGATCAGGCCAGAGAAAACAAATGTCATCAGTAAGAAAGTCAGGAGTTACCATGAATAAGAGAAGCAAGACTGCCATTAGGCTGATAATCATACACCAAGAGCCGTTCTTCCTTGCCCTGAAAATAAGCCCTAAGAGGCACCAAATTTGGATGCCTCAGTCCACCCACTGATTCCATGTGCCCCTCAAAAACCTCTTGGCTTGTGCCACTCAATCTCCCAGCGTCCAATCTTTTTACAGAAACAATCAAATGGTTATCAAGCACTGCTTTGTAGGTGGTCCCCATTGATCCCCTACCCAACAATTGCGCAGATGCCCTCATCAGCTGGTCCATAGAATAAACCTGCGCCTCACCTGCACAGAACGATAAGCTTCCACTCTTCCCCACCATTTGAATTTGCATTCCTTCTTGAGCTCTCTTCACTTTCTCTTCCAATTCATTGTTTTCTTCTTCAATTCTAATCACAGCCTCGGCATTCCCCGTCACGCTAGAATCGAAACCTATTGTTTTCGACCCTTCAATCTTGTGAGCTCGACGGAGTTTCTTCGCCGTATAAAGCAAACAAATCGAAGAAATAAGAAAAACGAAAACCCCGGATGAGAACCCAACTATGAAAGCTGTTTTCTTTCGTTTGTGGGTGTCTTTATTTTGCTGGTTCAATGCGCCGTGAAACTGGGAGGTTTGGGAAAGCGCCGCCGCGGCTGGCGGCGGTGGCGGAGATGGGTTCGAAGCAAAGAAAGGTTGTATTGGATGGCATTCTTTGTGTATAATCTCGCCACAAAGTCTCGCATTCAACGAAAACGATGACGATTTGAACCGGGAAAGAGTTGGTGTAACTGGAATTGCACCATTGAGGTCATTATGTGATACATTGAAGATTTGTAAAGTGGACTGGTTTAGAGGTGGGACTGAACCATTGAACCGGTTATAATCGAGCCGGAGGTAGTACAACCGGTCTAGGTTGTTCAAGGAAACCGGCACCGGACCGGTGAGCATATTGTAAGACAAATCAAGTGTTTTCAGACGATGGAGGGTGGAAATCGACGGTGGAACAGAACCGGCAAAGTAATTGTGGGAAAGAAAAAGGGATTTCAGATTGACTAAACCGGAAAGATCGGGAATTGGGCCGGTTAGCGAGTTGTTCTGAAGACTCAGAACTCGAAGCTCACCGAGACGACTCAAGCTATTCGGAGCAAATGTACCACCGAGTTTCATTCCTTCTATAATGACTTTAACTGCTCTGAAATCAGTACATTGTACTCCATTCCATTTGCAGAATGCAAAACTTGTGTTGGGAGAGAAAGCTAGTTTGTTGTTCAAATCTGCTTTTGATTTGAAAGTCAATAAAGCAGCAGCATCAGATGGTTGAAATAAGTTTTTTGAAGAGGATGAGGAAGCTCCTGAATGGAAGTATATTGAGAGAAAAATAAGCAGATTTGGCAGAAAACATTGTATGCTCATCTTCAGGAATGAAAACGGAAATTGAAGAGTTAAGAGGACAAGAAATGAAGATGGGAGATTGGCCCTTTTGTTTTCTTGAAATTCCTGTACTCTCACATGACAAGCTGGGAATGGAAATTGAATGGAGATGGCCTAAAATTCTGTCTCAAAGCACTGTTTTAATTATATCGGTTCATATTAAAAACTATGGCATCCGTGTCCTCAACTAGCTGATTAAAATAATATTAAATATAAATTCAAAAAAAATTTCTTTTTAAAAGTGTACATTCCCGTCATTCCGGGAAAAAAAAAAAAAAATACTATTCAAAAAAATAAATTTTCCTTGGAACCTCAAGATGGAGCCCAAATAAAAGTTGAAATCATTGTTTGAATTATTTTGGTATAAATGACATCTTTCTACACAATTTTAACTTTTCTGTCACACGATCATTTGATATTTAGCCCAGTTTGATGCATATTAAAATGAAAAAATAAAAAATAAAATAAATTTGGGTGATGTGATAGTAGATATGAAAAGAAAAATTATTGGTGTGATGAAAAATATTATTTTATTGAAGAATGTATGATTGAAAATGAATAGAAGAATTAAAATGAAAATTAAAATGTGAATCAAACATGAGCTTAATATTTTCGGTGACATGGTGTCACACTTTGAAAGATTGTCCTAAATTATATTTTGAGGTAAAATTCGATCGTAACAAGAATATTTCACTCTAGTGTCAACGCAAAATTGTACTTTAAATCGCTTTTGATTTTCTTTACTTTAATTTATTTTATATACTCATTTTTAATAACATATTCTCATAATAAAATATTTGTAATAAAAAAATTCTTATTTTTTAATAATACATTCTTCAAAAAAAAATATTTATTAAAAAGATAATTTTTTTTCAAATTAAAGGCCACTAAACAGAGTTTAATTTGATTTCTAGCTAACTTTAAACCTATTTTATGGGCCTGAATCAATGATTTAACCATCAATAAAGGGGGTCATAACACATGGCTGTTAGTAGCTGATGGAACAAGCGCAACTTCACGTCAAAGATTTCCATCATTGCAAAGTAATGAAATTGAATGGACTTATCAATTGAAAAAAATAAAGTCTAATTTTTTGATGAATAAAATTAAAATATAATTACACTAAAATAAAAATATAGTTACTGGAAGGTCCTGTTTGATTCATTAAATTTGTCATAAAATTAGAAAAATATTTTCCTAATTCTTACTTTTGGCTGTTTGATTAGCCAAATTTACCCTAGAAAATGTTTGCCACCAAATTCTAATATACAATTCCTTGAAACACAAAAGTAGAAAAATATTTTCTTATGATTTTGGTAAGAAATTATTTTTCATCTTGTTGAGTTTTTTTTCCTTTTTTTTTTTTACTTTTTGGTAATGGAAACATATTCTAAATTCAATGGTAAAAATTTTTTATCCATTTAATTGACAATTTGCATAAAAAACGAAGTCAAACGAACATAAAAAATTTATGAAAATATTTTTTTTTAATTTTTTTTACTTTTTCGCAATCCAAACAAATTTTAATACAGATTGTAAAAAACTTATCCCAAAAAGTAATTATTTGCATGAAAAATAAAGCCAAACAAATTAAGTGAAAAATTATACCAATCAAACACCATTAATTACAATTCCCTCCAAAACAAATTCTAAGCAAATCACTTCTTTGTCAAACATTTTATTTGTCATTCATTTTTCATCTTTCTATCAAACAGACCCTAAATAAAATATGAGAATATATATATATGACATTCGATAAAAATATACTAGAAATTTTTTCCCATTTTTAACTTATTAATTACGTTTCCATCATATTTGGTGCCCTATTCCTTTTTTTAAGTAATATTTTTATGTGTCGCGTCATTAGTGTGGACAGGATAATCGAAACCAATCAAACCGAACAGTTTGTTCTGATTCTACTAAAAAATTTAGGGTAAAGTCATTTAGCCTGCATGGATGATCTCCTACTTGATCGCGCTCTCACATGAATGCGTGGATCCCCACGTGAATTAAAAAAAGTCATTCCCTCATGTGTGTGTAGGATGTCATCCTCGCGGTCAACTGCGAGGTCTGTACAAAAAAATCGCGAAACCGCAAACCGAACCGTAACCGTTGGTTTGAAACCGTTGGTTCGGTTCCACGTGGACCCGTGGTTTTTTTTCCTCAAACCGAACCAAACCGTTTCAAAATGGTTTGGTTTAGGTTTTGATTTTCAAAAACTGCAAAAAACCAAACCGAACCGCACTTTTTAATTAATTTTTTTAATGAAATTATAAATTTTCATATATAATTTTATTAAAGTGTAATTTTTAGAATTTAAACCAATTAAAAATAATACCTCCAAACTAGACTTAGAAATTCAAATTTCGAATTTATGTCGAAACCCAAGCCCCCTAAAAAAAGGGGGAGGAACTCAAAACCCAACTCAAAGTCTCAAAACCAAAATATAGATTCTTTTTAATTCCAATATGGTGTTGCAGAAAGGCCGTGTCGTCTCTCCCCACATGCGTAGCACCCGCATTACTGAGTGTCTTGTTGGCGATGAGAGTGGTACTATCCTCTTCACCGCTCGCAATGACCAATGTATGCATACGTGTGTTGTATACATAAGTTAGGCATACTTGCATAACGTAGCACAAATTCATAATCAAGTGAAAAACAATTAATGTAGTGGGCCGAATATTTCAGTTATTAGAATGAGTTTCTATGCCTGCAAAATTGTAAATAACGGGTTTTGATTCTTTTGGCTTGTTATTTTGAATAATAGGTTTTTTCCTTTATTAATATTTTTTATTGGAGGGTAGAAATAAGGGTTCTCGTATTAATATGTTTAGCTTTAAAGAGATAGACAAATAATTTTTTGACGCACACTTTTCTCTTGTCAATTATTTGGTCTGTAGTATGTATATGATCGCTGATTTATCTTTTTTTGGGTGTTGGAGATTTTTAGTTCTTTTCGTCTTTGACTTGAGCTGGGCGGCCTGAAGATAAGTTTGAAAACAGTTTCATCTAAGAATATATTTGACATGAAAAGTTCCTTTAGGAAGGAGATTACTATGCCTCCGTTTGGATTAGGTATAAATGCGAATTAAAATCTAAGAAGTCGACAAATAATTTTAACCACATATTTCATTGGACTCATAACTTTTCAACCACATGTTTCATAAACTTATATCAAAATCTACTAAAACCTGATTTTCTCTAAACCAAACAGGGATATGATGAAAAATTGTCATCTAAAATTTGAATTTTCCTGCTTTAAACCACTAAGAAATTCAAGTGGACAATCACATTTTGTCCAATAGTCATCATGTCAAGGAATGTTGAACTTTCTTTGTTTAATGGGTCAAACATTGTCCGAGTAAATGTTTGATGCTGCTTTTACTATACATGTTTCAAAAGTGATTGTTGATTTATCTTTTGTTGTGTGTTTTATCACGTCTTAGTTGTCTTTGTTTCAATCCATCATCGTATGAACCTTAAACAATGCATCTCGTAATTTCCATCTGTTTAATGGATTATGGTTTATTGTACTCATTTCCTTCACTTAGAGTATTTATTTAATATGGATAACCGTTTGGTTTTTGTTTATATTTCTTTCTTAGTTGATCTAGTGATATCCGGTACTACTGTCATCCTTCAAAATGCAAAGATTGATATGTTCAAGGGAATTATGAGGCATGTAAAAGATTGATTAGTGACGTCCGGTACCTAAGAGGTTTGTACTTTTATACTTATTCTGATATTGTTGTTTGTAAAAGTTTGAGTGATGCTAACTTAATACTATCTTTTTTATTTTTTTGTTATATATCAAATTTCAGACAAATATGAATGTAATTTAATATTTAACATTATTAGTGTTCGTTTAAATTTATATGTTAACTTGTTTTAAATATATTACTATAATGTCGATAGGTAAACCGCGGATTAAAATCGAACCAAACCGCAAATAATGGTTTGACTTGGTTTGGTTTGGTTTGAAAAATGAAATGGTTTGGTTTGGTTTGGAAAAATTTCAAACCGCATAAAATGGTTTGAGTTAAAAATATAGCATAAATCGTCCAAATCGAACCGTGTTCACCCCTTGTTCGTATAGTAAAGTCCAAAAATTTATGGGTTTTGGTTCTAGAAATCAAGAATTGAACTTTACTCAATTTCTATCTTTTGACATAGAACCAACCCATTTTTTGTTTTTTTTTTTTTTTTTTTGACAAAAAAACCCATTTAAATTAAGGCATAAAGGACAAACGTCATTTATCTTAACCCAAATTTCAAATTCTAGCCTAGATTTAATGAGTTTTTTCTGGTTTTACACAACTTTTGTGGAAGTTAAAATTAACTTATGACCTTTTACTAAAATATTAACTCTTGTGTTAACGAATTAAAAGAGCACGTGAGATTTGTGTTACACTTGTTAATGAACGGATGAATTTTAATTATTTGTATTCATAATTTAAATTTTTTTATTATGAAATCGAATCAAGTGAGATTAGAATCAAATGATTTGGTTCTAGTTACAACATAAAATCAATAATTTCAGTATAAAAGAAAAAGAAAAAAAAATATTATCTTCGAGTTCGACTCGAAATTTTATTTATATCAGAATCAAATCAAATCATGCTCCTCTTGTACTCGAGTTTGGCAACCCTGCTTATTGTACATGACTTATTTATCAGGCTCTATATAGGACAGACACATGAACAGGAGGGTGGACCCCATTAAATAATGAGTTTTGCTACAAGTACATTATTTTTGACATTAAATTTGAAATTGCACTCACATACAGGGGGTGGAGTTTACAATTAAAATAATGGTAGACTTTATGTATTGTGAGCACAATGTCAAAAATAATATACAAAAATAATGTACTTAAAAATTAATTTTTAAATAATTACCCATCTCCGTCTCCTTTTCTCCGCCCTGTACAGGGCCCGATAAACAGGCTCCGTACAGCAGTCTTAATTCTAGGGTTTTGGAGAGGGGAATGGTGACAAAAGCATGAAAGGAGTGAAAAAACAGAGGTGTCGGAATTTTGTCAGAATCACGTGAAGGAAGCAAAGCAATAAAAGTTAGAAAAGAGGTGGAGTGGGGAATTCCTATGTATCATTTGTTGTTTTCATTTACACTCACCTTTTCTTGGTCCAACGCCTGCAACAGGGATAATTTGCCCAAGAGGCCAAAGACTCAATAGTAATTATTATTTTAAATTAAATCTTTTAAATATAGAAATACAAGTTTCATCTCATGCAAGAATAATGAAGCCCCTCTTTGATTCCATTTGGGAGGAAATAATATATTTTAAATAATTAATTTATAAAGAATGTTTAATTAAAAATTAAGATTTTTTTTTTTAAAATTTGTGTGTAATATTATTTATTGAAAAGTGTGTTATTGAAAAGAATAGAAAAATAAATAAATTTTGAGAAAAATGAGAATTAAACAGAAATCTTTCGAAGAGGCAAGGGGGTTTGGAATTGAACAAAGATGGAATTGATAGTAAGCAAATAAACATAAAATCTTTTACTTCGGCGCACGTTTGACTCTCATCTTTAATCAATTCATTTTTAATTTCATTTTTTTTTTTCAATAAAATAATTTTATACGTAAATTTAAAATTTTTTACTATTGAACTAAATTTTTTTCAAATTCACTATTATAAGATCTATTTTTTTTTCAAAAAATTAAGTTCAAACACACCCTAATTTTTATTTCAAACAGGCCAGTTTGTATTTGAAATGATCGGTTTTTAACGTGAACCTGAATTTTGGGCAATTTTAACAATTTTTTAAACTATAACTAGACTGGTCGGAAGACTTCTGGTTGAACCGGCGGACCCAATCTTCTCTGCAATTTATTGGTCTAATTATACTTTTTAGTGGAAATGATCTTTAGCTTGTTTGTTTGGCGAGGATTAAAATTAAATTTATAATAAATCAATTTTAATTTTAATAAAAATTGATGAAATATGTTATTAAAAAGTTGTGAGACTTATAAAATATATTATTAAAATTAATTTTTAACTTTAATTTAAATTAAAATCTAAATTTTAATTTATATGAAACAGAAACTTAACTCATCGTAACATGGATAAGACTATTATAAACCGTGTAGAAATTAAGGAAATGTGCCCATGACATTTGATAAGGGTGCAACGACATAGATTCGTCAATTATCTCTGTTCGATTTAGCTAAAAAAAATTGATGCTAAATTTTGATAAGAATTGATGAAATACGTAGTTTAAAAGTTCATAAAAGTTGTGAATCTCTTGAAATCTATAATTAAAGATGAGTTTGAAAAAAAAAAAATGAGTCTTTTGAAATTGAGATAAAAAAAAAAAAGGGGGCTAAACTTCAATTTTAACTGATGCTGGAGGAATGTGGAAAAACTTTTTCTAGAAAATTCTCAATTGAAAATACAAGTTATCGCATTCAAAAAGCGTAGCACTTTTGCACATGAATATTAAATTACAGTTATTTCCATGGTTGACTTTACGATCCATTGAACTTTGTTGTGAATAGGGGTGGGCGTGGGTTGGGTTGGGTCGGTTTTTTTTCCAACCCAAACCCAACCCAACTTGATCGGTTTGATAAAAAATCAACCCAACCCAACCCAGTTATTGATTTAAACCCAACCCAACCCAACCCGATCAAAATCGGTTTGGGTTGGGTTGGGTTGGTCGGGTTGGGCTTCGGCCCAATCAAAGTTAGTTCGATTTATTTATTAAATTTGGATAATTTTTTAGAATTTGAAATTACTTGAAATTTTACGCTTTTTAAACACACATATAAGGAATTCTTTCTAAAAATAATGTATAAATAAGTTTAAAATTTAAGAAGCATTTTTTTTTTTTTACAATTTTTTGAAATTCAATCACTTCATTATCATGTCTTTAATTTTTCTTTTAACGTCAAATGACATTCATTTTAAATAGTGTTTATGTGAATCGGTCTATGTGAAGAAAATTGACATTTATATATTATAAATCATTATCTTATCTTTACTATTATGTCTATTTAATTTATTTTTTTTATCTTAGATATTAATTTTTTGAATTCATCGGGTTGGGTCGGGTCGGGTTGGGTTTTAATTCATAACCCATGACCCAACCCAACCCAACCTTAAATTCAATTTTTCAACCCAACCCAACCCAATTGAACTTAAAAAACCAACCCAACCCGATCGGTTTGGGTTGGGTTGGTCGGGTTGATCGGGTTGGTCGGATTTTTGCCCACCCCTAGTTGTGAACATTTAATCGTAAGTTTTCGATATTGTGACAGGTAATAAAATAGACTTAAGAATAAAAATTATCATTTTTATAAGAATTATATTTAACCGTTGGTTCAATTATTCGTAACTTCAATTCAATTGAAAACAATTAAAAACAATTGATTTTAAATTTTATCCTAAATCTATAAATTTACTAAAATAATAAAAAGATGCACAAGTGAAAAAATTAGGATTTTTATATGATGGTTAAAGTGTTACATCAAGAAAAGTTGGGGGAAAAATGAACAGTAGAGCAGTCAACTTGGCCTGGCCCATCGTAGCATGCAAACCGTGGTGAGACCGCAGTAAAAAAGGGATCATCTCGGACCACGATTTTGACAACTCGTACAGCCTCCGCTCGTGGCTAGGCTTAGCTTACCCTTTCTTTATTTTTTATTTTTTTATTTTTTGGTTACGTATCATTACGAGCGTCCATACCTACCCACTCATAGGCTTGGATGTAGGAGGTAAATCGCGGAATATGGCTGAATTGGCCAGGGTCTATATGTTTTTCCACTAGTTTCTACCAAGGATCTCCTCCATTAGGATTTGACCTCACGCTCATATCTCCCAACTATGTAATTTTTTCTCCCAACTCCTTTGTCAATCCAGCTGTGCCCTGAGGGGCTTAGCTAACCATTTCTTGTTAAGTATCCAGGTAGTCTTTTAATTCCTTTATCAACAAATTCTCAAATATTTTCTCATATTTCGTAAATAAATTTTTTAGGCACTTACTTTCAAAGTGGGCTGTAGGATTTGTTACCTATTGGTATCCCGGTAGTTCGAGGAATAGCAGAGTTAGTCTGCTGCTTTGGCACTTATTTTTTGGTGTTTATATTTATGCTCTAGCTATCGCTATTTAGAGAAAGCGACATTTCTTTAAACAAACAATATAATATCGTGCTATTTGTCTGAGGCTTTGTTGGTGAACTCCTTTCGTATATTGATAGTTGCTCTTAGGGCTGGGCATATATCTCGAATCGAACTGAATCGAATCGAATTCGAATCGAATCGAACGATTTTTCGTAAATGAAATACCCGAACGGGTATCAGAATCAAGAACCGACGGGTACGGGTCGGTTCTCGATTCTAGACCCAGAACCGAAGAATCGAATAAGAATCGAATTTTTTAAAATTTTTTAATTTTTATATATGGGATAAATCAAATTATTTAATTTTTTAAAAATAAATTAACAAATATAGAGTTTGCAATGGAGAAACAGGGTTCTATGATGGCATTGAGACATGTAATAAAAAATATATTATATTTTTTCTTATTAAATTTTATTAGTTGAACAATTTTTTGTTTATTTATGTTTGTTAATTGTGATTTTTCAATCTTTCTTGCATAGTTTTTTAGTATCTAGTATGGTAAGTCAAGTAATTGATGGTTAAATCAAATAGTTGTTAAGTAAGTACTACTGTATTTGCAATACTTTAAAATATTTTATCTTTACGAGTCTATGACTTTTAATTTATATGGATCACCGATGTTTTAGTATTACTAATTTACTATCTTTTTTTGTTATTTGTATATATTGGTAAATTAATCTTATTGGACAACTTGTTATTTATATCTTATTAAATTAGAATACGTTAATTTGTAAAAGTTAAGATTGAACATGTCAGACTGTAGTATTGTTATAAATGTTAAAAAAAATTAATTATACTATGGAACCGAACCGAACCGAACCGAACTGAACTGAACCGAATGGAACCGAACCCGAACGGTTCCAAAATTATATTTGGACCCGATGGTTCCGTTTACTAACTACCCGAAAATTTTCGGTTTGGTTCGGTTCTCTTCAGAACCGAACTGAACCGATCCGTGCCCAGACCTAACTGCTCTGGGCGGTTTCGTTATACCTGCTGCTGTCTCTCGTGTCTGACAAAATAATGTGAGATTATAAGGAGCAATGGTACACAAAGTTGAATTATAAAATTGATTGACAAAATAAATTTACACCAATTATTTTGAAAATAATTATTAAATTATTTGAAATTAATGGTCACGATTTTGTCAATCATTTTTGTACAACTGAATTAATTGTATAAGAAGATCTATAGAATAGTGTCATTCTTGAAGAGGGAGAGGGAGAAGGAGATTTGACAAGACTGAAATTAATAAATTTTCATGCTTTGCCAGACTTATAGAAAATTTAGGGTTCGTTTGATAGAAAGATGAAAAATGGGTGGCAAATAAAATGTTTGGCAGGGAAGTGATTTGCCTAGAATTTGTTTGAGAGGAAAGGTGTTTGATTGGTATAATTTTTTACCTAACAAATTTTTCGTTTGGCTTTGTTTTTTAAGCAAATTGTCAATTAAATGGATAAATTTTTTTACCATTGACTTTGAAATGTGTTCCAATTGCTAAAAATATATATATATATATTTGATCAAAAAGTTGGAAAATATTTTTCCACTACTTTTGTGCATCAACAACTTGTACCTAGCAAATATTTTTCATGGCAAATAAAACGTATCAAACAGCCAAAAGTAGAAACTAGGAAAATATTTTCCTAGTTCCATGGCAAATAAATGGTATCAAACGGACCCTTAGTGTTCTAAAAAGCACATTTAGGCGGTGCCTAGACCCGAAACGTAACCAAAACGCTTCGACTTGAACCTAAGCGGGAATTAAGCAGTTAACGAGAATGTTGACCGCTTAATGCGCGCCTTAAGCAGTCAACCTAGGCACGCATTAAGCGGTCAACATTCTCGTTGACCGCTGAATTTTTTTTTCATCTTCATTAAATGTTTTTTTTTTTTTAGATGAAGAAGAAGACATTGAATTAGAGTCCGATAAAGAGTTAGACAAGATTTAAACTACAAGCTACCTATGTTATATAATTATGATTTTGAAACTTATTTTTTTTTTTTTTTTGTAGGAATTATTAAGTAAATACAATATTTTATAATTTTAGATGTTTGGTATATATTCTATGAATTATTAATGTTTTTTACAATGATTAAAAATTTAAAATCAAAAAACATTTTTTTTTTTACGTTTAAGCTTCGCCTAAACTCGTAAAGCTTGAAACTTGACCTTCACGCTTAACCACATTTTACGCTTTTTAGAACATTGGAAAAATCAGATGAACTTTTTCAGTTTTTATATAAGATTTAAGTTATTATGTCTTCAGAGTTATTAGATTTTGCTTTTTGTACATGTAATTGATTATTTTCAGATGCTTCTTTTGATTCTTGCTTTTCTTCTAAGGATGTCAAACGGGTCGAGCAGCTAGTCGGTTTGTCAAAATGCTGCTCATGGGCGGCTCGAACTCGTCAAATGACGAGGTTTGGCTCGGGCTCGCCCATTGACGAGCGACTTATGAGCGCGAGACTCGTGGCTCGTTTAAACAATGACCAAAACTATCCCTGTTTGAAAGTTCAGTGAACTTTTAAAAGTGGTCAGAACGACCATTAAATTTTTTATTTTACATTTTTTTTTCTCTATAAATACCTCCTATCAATTTCCATTTTTTTTTCATACAACAATACTTTCAACAACTATCTCTCACACTCTCTTCCACAATTCTATAATATACTATATTCATTTTTACAATTTGATCTTCAATTTCAATTATTCAATATCAATTCATTAATTATTATCGCATTACAAATTTACAATTAAAAATTAACAATCTTACACACATCAACTTTATTTCCATACTCTTTACTTAGTTAAGTGTTAGTACTTACTACATTGTCTATACATTTTAATTTCGTCACAATTCACAAATGAATCTACACTTATTTGTTGAGAGCTTGTTCTATATCGGAGGCGAATTATCTACGACGCCGCAGAATTAATCATTTTAGGTGAAAAATGACATTTTTCATGAAAAATAAAACTAATTAAATAAACTGTTAGATATAAAATAATAATTTAATTCAGTTTCAAAAGTGTACTTTTCATAATATCTTAATTAAATCAACTGTTAAATTAACTAATACAAATTCTTGTAAATATTTATGTATTTAACATAATCAATATTTTCCATTAAAAAAAATGAATAATCAACAATTTTGTCATGTAAATGTTGGGTTTATGAACAAAATTCGTTTGAGTTTTTTTTTTTTTCTTTTTAAATATTGTTTCCTTTATTATACGTGTTTTTTATTGAAAAAAATATTGTTTCATTTATGTCATGCTTTTATATTGAAAAATATTGTTTCTTTTATCCCACGCGTTTTTTATACCATTTCCAACTTTAAGAATATTTTTAGAGTTTTGATATGTCCCCTATATATAGTTGACTATTCTTTTACAAGTTGATTTATTTCGAAAGTTAGAATAAATGTGAAAAACACAATTGTTGTAATTCTTTCTCCATTATAGTTGAATAAATTTCTAATTCCTCTACCAAATTAAATTCTTGTTTTTTGTTCATCTTGTTATTGTGATCAATACTTCATATCGCGTCGTATAACATCCTCATACCACCAACAAGTGGTATTAGAGTTTTGATTTTTTAATTTGTTCGAGGTTATTGTTCTTGATGGCAACCATAAAATATGATAATCCGCTTTTAGATTATAGAACTAGAATCTCGTAGTGGCATGTTAAGATGCGAGTTGTACTCATACAGATGGATTTGAATAATGTCTTGTTAAGATTTGATAAGATGCCCTTAACTTGGTCGTTGATTTGGAGACTTTAAAGGTAAAGTATGCACAACGAAGAAAATTTGGCCTTAATTCTTTTGTGTTCATTGTTCGCTTTGTTTAGAGACACAATTTTATATAGTCGTGATACTCTCACCATTGAAGATGCATATGATACTTTGTTTTCAAAGGAGAAAATGAAACATTTAGTTGAATCTGAGGCTAGTGATGGAGAATGCCTTATTGTTCATGGTGGTCAAGAAAGGGGGGCATGTCAAAATCTGATTTCAATAATCAAGTTTGTTTTTATTACAAGAAGAAATGACACATCAAGAGAGATTGCAACAAGTTTCAGAATAAAGAAAATTTGGCTGCAAATCAGGAGGGAAAACAACCAGAAATTACAGTTGAAGCCGATGTTGCAGAGAACTACTTGAGTGATGGAGATGTGTTGGCTATTTCTGATAGCGAGTTCAAACCTGACGAGTACTGGTTTTAGATATAGCTTGTATTTTTCATATGTGTCCCATTCAGGATTTATTTTCAACATGTGAAACAATTTTGACAGGTGTCGTGGTCATGTAAAACAACGCATCTTGTCGGGTAGTTGATATTGGTAGAGTCAGATTTAAACTAGTAAATAGGACAGCTAGAACACTTGATTAGGTTCGACATATTCCTAATTTGAAGAAAAAAATCATCTCGTTGAGTATTCTTTATTCAATAGGATACAAGCTCTTTGGTAGAGGTGGAGGTGAATGTGGAGCTTTGAGGGTTTGCAAAGGTGTTCATGTTATATTGGAGAGCCGGAAAAGTCCCAATTATACATCTTGCAAGGTTGTGCATAATCCCTAAAAAAAAAAAAATCAACAAATGCTTAGTACCATGATGGATATTCAGTTTGCTATAGTATCATTGTGATTTTGGTTTGGGGTCTATGTTGAAGAATACAATTTAGTCAAGTTCGAAGGATATGGGTAATTCTGATTTTCCATCACCTATGGTGTCATCATATTCACTTGTTAGGGACAGACCCAATGAAGATAGGTGCGAGAATGCTAATTTTGTTGTACATTCTTTAAATGTATTAGAAGTTGTTGAGTATAGCAAGGAGCCTTCTATAAAAGCATTTTGTGTTGATTCTATTTTCAGAGTGTGTTTCGGCCTTGCTTGGTAAATTTTAAATCATTTTGTGAGTTTTGGTTAAACCCAATGTAATTCTACAGAGTAGTGTTTGAATTCATTTATTTTAGTTGGATATCGTGGAAGAGGTGAAATTTTTTTAGTTCATTGAAGAAATTAGTTTGGTTCTTATTGAAGAGTTCAGTTTATTAATTGTAGTTGGATTTTTTTCTCCATATGAAGAAATTTTGGGACTTTGTTCATTGCAATGGATTTTGTGTCAAAATTGTTGGGTTTGTAACCCAAATTCGATTGTGTTTTTTATTGAAAAAAAAAATTATTTCCTTTATTCCATGCATTGTTATTGGAAAAAAATTGTGTCCTTTATTCCACGCATTTTTTTAATATTATTTTCTTCTTTAAGAATATTGTTAGGGCTTTGATATGTCCCCTATATGTTGTTAGCTCTTCTTTACAAGCTGATTTATTACAGAAATTAGAATAATTGTGAGAAACACAATTGTTATAATTCTTTCTTCATTATAGTTGAATAAAATATCCAATTACTCTGTGATGTGAACTCTGTAGCAACTGTGACTACGAAACACACAACTAGATTGATACGGAACCCAATAACGCCAATGAATAATTCGGTTTTGGATTTGAACCCAACGATAAAAAAGATGCGTTGAACCTCTTGATTACACAATAAAGAACTCACGATTTGATGTTTGAACACCACAAGAATTAGATTTTGAAAGTTCGATTTGTTGTTCAATGGAAGAACAAGGAAGAAAACAAAGCTTTTCAATTAATTCAATGTCAAAAGTCCTTAATGTAACAAAAGAGTTAAGTATTTATGCTAGAGCCCTAAACCTAGTAAAAAAAGTGAATAAGGAAATAAATATTACAAAATATGGAAAGAATTAGAATTCTAGTAAAAAAAGAATAAAATCGCTTGAAAACAGGTCGTACTAAACCACCCTTCCCGACGTCCGGTATGCACGTCCGGATGCACAGAATTTTCTATCGGACGTCCAATAGAGCGCGTCCGATAGGGTAGCTCGCGTCCGATTTAGCAGAGATTTCAAAACTTTGACTACCGGACGTCCGGTAGGCCCTTGTACGCTCGGTTGGCTAGATTTTTTCGGCCATCTTTACCACGTTGATCCAAGTCTTTTGGCCTTCGATTCCAACATGAACTTGCTCCATTTTGCGTCCCCGAACATAATTTCATCAATAGTGGCTTTGATGAGTATCCCCAACACCTCTTTGACTCATTTTGCTCTCGATCGCGTCATTGCCCTTTCTTCGATAATCAACGGGTCTCGATTTGAACTTACATTCGTGATTCCCGCATCCTGGATCATATCACTCTGTCAAATTAAATTATTGTCTTTGTGTTCATATTATTGTTGTGATTAAAACTTCATATCGTGTCATATATCTCATTCTGCCCCATCACTAAAATAGAAAGCATGAAAGTGAAAAATAAAAATCATATAATGGTTTCCACTTTTCAACCTTTTCTATATATCATAAAAGGAATTGGACTAGACTAAATTATAATCAGTAGATTCTAGTTTGGTTCAATCCCATCACTATACATGTAACTGTTTGGTTCTATGGGTAAATTATGGCTACTACTTGGTTTCGTTTGACTCTTAATGAAACTGGATTGAACGAGATCATATTTATATTAAGATTTGAAAGCTCACCTTAAAAGCCAAATTATTAATAGTAGCCTGCTAACATATGAATATGCATTATATCACTAAAATAATAAGTTAAATCATGCAAAGCATAGTCATATGTCTCAATCGATCCCCTATCGGATTCTATACAACGATTGTTATCACGTGCTAATTTTCTATATTCATTCTCTCGAACAAGATAACAATCACTAATCAATTTATTATGGATCTGATTACGCCCAAAGTTTATCGCGGTGTTGTAGTGTAGTTTTGGGGTGTCGTATCCACAGAGAGATGAAAATTAAATGAAGGAGTCTCTAAATAGGTGTTCGTTCACTCAAAATTGTCTAAAGATATCAATGTTGATTAGATCAATATCAAAGTTTTTGGATAAAATTCAGTAATTAAAATAGTGAAGCTCAGAATTCTCTCACCCGGATTAGATCGTTCAATGTCAATCATTCAAATTAATAACACAATTAAAGGCTTTCATCCCGGCACTTTAATCGGATGATTTGATGTTTAAGATCAATGTAATTCACAATTGTACTTGTAGATCCTAATTTCCTTTCACAATTTTTGCAAGCAATTATTGGAATTAGATTACAAATCAACCTTATACATATAGCATGAAATTGTAAATAATCACGCCAATAATATCCAAGTAATGAAAATTCAATAAGTATTTCGATTATTCAATAGGAAGAACGTGATTAATCCTATGAAAATCTAATACAAATTAAACTAAACTCACAACAAATCCATCAATAAACTTATATGAAATTGAATTTCAATGATTAGTTTAATTCCACGATAGAAGAAACATGATTAAGTTTATGAGAAATCAAGTAAGCATTAAACCAATTCCACATATACATATAAGAATGAAACCCTAGATCTACAAGTGTTTTAAATAAGATAAATACCAAAGGAATTGAACAATTGACATGAAATCCCAAAAATCGGTGAGTTCCTTCTTTGCTTCACATAGTTCTTTAGCCTTCCATGGAGTTTTCTTGTTCCCAAGGTGAAAAGAATTGTTCCAATATGATGAATAATCAAGAATGAATTTCTTCTGGACGTGTTTTGATGTATTTAGGTCGAGAAAATCAAGCAAAACGTGTTTCCATAGGTGTTTAGGTTATTTCCGGAATTAGAACAGATCTGCCGAAAAAAATCACTAAGCGGTCGCTTAGTGTAAATTCAAGCGGTAGCTTAGTTCAATGATAGTTGCCTTTGAATTCTCGGTAGGGTTGTGGGCGACCGCTTGCTAATTTACTCCAAGCGACCGCTTAGTTATAATTTTTTCCGCCGGACAACTTTTAGTATTCTGACAATATCTTTCTCTCCTGATATCCGATTGAGGTGATTAAAAGTGCGTTGGAAAGCTGACTCGATGGGCTACAGCTTTCATTCAGATGTAAACTTCCAATTCGATCTTATACCATGTGAAAAAACGGTCTTAAAATTAGGCTAAAAACCGGTGCAAAAGTTTTCAGCTTGAAAGTTGATGTGTGAGAATGTCTTGGCTATATATCACCCCTTTGACTCCTTTCTTCCTCCAATTGACGCCGAACACTCTCAAATCTGCATATCTTCATTTTCCTAGCCGAGTCATCTTTTTGTATTTGCAATTTGGTCCTTTAACTTTCGCTTTATTTTATTTTGATCATTTTTCACTTGTTTCACCCATTTGCCACCTAAACAAATATATAAAAACATTTAGTGCATTTTGGTGTCAAATAATCATATAAATGAAAATATATAATGGTGAAAAACGTAACAAATGTGCTATTATTAGGATCATATAATTAAAAGCATTAAATCTATAACAAATCAAGCTAATAAAGCATTTTAATATCAAAATTTTGGAATTGAAATTAAAACATCACAATGTAAGGTTCATCGTCATCCTAGTGCATAGAAGATGAATTGATCGTCATAAACTACAAAAAACACATTAGAATATTGAGACATCACTTAATCTCAATTGTAGAAAAAAAGGAGTTGAACTCTTCAACAATATTTTTGTCTTCTTCTTCTTCGTCTAAAATCCAAGTAGAGATCTTCAATTTATGTCAAGTATCTATGCTTTTGTCCCTAAAGCAGTATTAGGAAATAAAATATTTTCTATTTGAAATCACCAAGCGATCGCATAGTTAATCTAACTGTGATCTCGTAGTGATATAGTTGAACTTGCTGGTAGAGCTTCTGGCCTACTTGCGATTCGCACAATCTACACCTTGCGGTCACAAGTAATCTTTTCCTATATTCACATCTTGATCCTTTAATTCATTTTTTAATCAGTCATGGATCCATCATCTTCCAATTGTCACAACTTAATCTGCATAATCTATAGGCATCCAACCTTGGTCTATTCAAGTTCTCGAACTTTATAATTTAGTCTTTGAACTTTTAGAATTGTTTTCTAATCCTCATCAACCAATTTTTGCTCTGTTTTTTCATTCTTCCATCCAACACCGAGTTTCTCCTACAAAATTAAAATTTAACTAAAATTAAGTAGCAATTCAATCAAAGCAACTCTCAAACATCCACTTTTAAAAGTCCAAATAAAGGTAGAATTACTTTATCATAAAGCTATTATTTTATTAAAATGTTATTGTTGAGACCAATAGAGAGGTCAAAAGTGTCATTGAATGTGTCAGAGATGTATACACCATTTATATTGTGGTGAATGCTTTAAGAAGCAAAGATCTAGAACTAAATAATGATAAAATAAATAAAAAACAATAGTGAGGGACTGATGGTGAGAGCTAGTCTCACTTTTGACAATCTGATAGCCAAGAAAATAGTAGCTCTAATTGTCATCATCACCATAAAAAGAAGAGTTTTGCTACAAAAATAGTGAGTGACAAGATTTAAAATCAGAAAAATACGTGTTAACATTTCATTGGACAATTTAAAAAAAAGAGCCACACTGCAAAAACCATGTTCAAGCAGCAAAAGTGTAAAAAGAAGGGTACGAGCAAATCCATGTCTAAATCAAAAGCTAAAAATAGAAAGTTCTATTGTTTAAGGCGTGAAATTGCATTAAGCCCTCTTTAACAACCATTTTAGCCCATCTTTGATGGTTATTATTTAGAAAAAGGGAAAATTGCAGTCAAGGTACCAAACCTTGTATTTATTAGCAGACTTGACCCAAATCTTTCATTTGTACCACCAAAGGCACCAATCCTTTAAAAAAAAATCACAGGTCCCGTCCAAAATGATGGTTTCCATCTATTTGACCACCAAAATCGTCAGTTGACAAAAAAATAAAAAATTCCCAAATAAGTGAAGGGAAATATGGGTATTACACATTTTCCCTTCAAAATCAAACACGTCAGTTACATCTTCATTTCACTCACCATCCACTATGGAACCTATAAAAACCCACGAAGAAGAAGAAGAAGAAGAAGATGACCGGCTATCAAATATTGGAGCCCACATTCAAGGCTCTCTTCCCCAACCTGTGTATGGTAAGTGTGCTCTAATTTTTCCATTTATGGTACGAAACACTGTAATTATTAAGTGGTGCATATTGATTGTCTTCATGGAAATCCGAAACTGTAGAGTGATTTGATGACTTGGAAGTAAATATACTGTGTAATATCTTTTTTGTACATGTGGATTGCTCAAACTGAAAAAGGTTAGGGTTTAAATTTTTTTTTTTCATTGTGTTGTTCATGGGAAAATTCAAAGTACTTCAGCATATGGCTTCATCATGGTGGAATTTTATTTGGAATGATGAGAAATTTCGTGTATGAGCATGAAAAAATAATTTATATAAACTATGTCGATCCTGATTTCTTCAATAGATTTTTTTTAGACAATGCCATGAAGATGTTGGGATATTCTGATACAATCAGATATTTGTGCAAGATGGAGAAGAAGAGATTGAGTGAATCATCATTTTGGTTGGTTAAAGACTCAGATTTCATGAATGTAGTGAAGTTGCTTGGTGATAATAGGATAGCTGAACTATATTGCTTGCCTGTACTTGAAGTTTTGGAGTTGTCTTGGGATAGAATAGAACATAATGATGTTCTTGTGGTTGACTGTGAGACTGTTGAGGAGTTGGTCAAGGTTCAAAAGTTTGGAGTACATGTTGAACCAGTGAATGAGCAGCAACCATGCTACACTATTGAGATTTATGATGAATCATTAGAAGGTAATGAGTTGTACATAGTTGATGAAGTGGATGGCATGGAAGCAAATGAAGAACAAGTTATCTTTGGAGGAGATGATGTACAAAATGATAGGCAAACTAAGATAGATGATGAAGAACAAGATAATGTTGAAGATGCTGCCTTGCATAGAGTAAAAACAGATCCTGGTAAAACTGATGTTGGTATTGAAGATGCAGAGCTCGAGAAAATAGAGGTTGATTTAAGTGGGGCTGAACTGGTGGTAGGGGTGAATTTTGATGGTGGTTTTGAAGCAGACTAACATGAGGTACAATCTAGTATGCATGTATCTGAAGTGCAGGCTACTGAACCAGAGGTGCAAGCTACTGAACCAGATGCAACTGAGCAAGAAGACCATGTAGATGAACTGAAACTGATCATATTGAGGTTGAAACTAAGCATCTTGTTGAGTTAGAAGACCATGTAGATGATGTGGAAGTAGATCCTGAGCAAGATGATGAATATAAAGAGGGTATTTTAGGGGAATTTAATGACTCAGAATATGAGCAGGAAGAAAACATTACCAGGGATGATAATGATGAAAACACAGATTTTAGGTTAAGTGAAAGTTTTGATATTAGTATAGATAGACTATGCATGTAATCATAAGTTTGAGATAAGTAGTAGAGATGGATTGAGATGGAGTGTTGACTTGACAAAACATGAATGTGCATACAGAAAATGGCAGCTTACTGGAATACCATGTCCCCATGCAATATTAGGCATGTTTTCAAGGGATATTGACATATATGAGTACATTGACTCATGTTATAGCAAGGAAACGTGCCTCAAGTGTTACTCCCCAGTGCCAATATCAGGGCCTGAACTATGGGCAGAATTGGAAAAGTACTCTCTCAATCAACTGTGGAAGAGAAAACAGGTAGGCAGACCCAAAAAAAATTAGGAGAAGGTCACAGACAAAGCTACATGCAGGAATTAAGATGGGAATGACTGGCATGAAGATGACGTGTAAACGCTGTGGAAGGTCTGAACATAACAAAAGAAGTTGTAAGGGACCACAATCTAGTGAAGATAGTTCACAACAAGAATCACAACCAACCACGCAACCTGATATGATCCGGCATAAAGTTATTTTTGGACGATTATTTTCTATTTGAGCAAGCTTCTATATTTCACTATAATTCTTAATTTTGACAACTTTTGTTATTTTAGGACTCTTTAAATTCCGTTTTTAATTATTTCTTTAGGTTAGTATAAATAGTTTATTATTTTCATTGTATTGAAAAAACTTTTGATTATGAATAAAAATTGAGACTTTTCTCTCCATGGTTTTTGAAGAACTTTATAGAACTTATCAAATATTCTTCAATATTTGTGACGTTCAAACCTAGAACTTATCAAAGGATTAGGTACCCTTTGTACTATTCGCAAATCGAGATTCGTTGGTTTTGTAATCAAGAAGTCATTCAAACTCCCTTTTTGTTTGGTTGCTTAGTTCAATAATTTTCGGGTTGAGTTCCTATCGTCGACAACCTGAATTTAGGCTTTTCCGGCGTTTTCAAATTAATTCCGCGAGTTTCATGCGATTCCACTAACTGGGATCTCATTATTTTGTATTAGAGCTCGGGCTCCAGATTCAGGTTTTATCTTTATTTTTCTTTTTTCTATTGTTCCTCGTGTTCTTCCGATCAGTAAATTTTTTGAGTCTTCAATCCAAAAAAATTCCAATAAAGGAGTCAAATGTTGTTTTAGGGCTAATCTAGCATTCAAATCAACTTCCGCATGTTTTGTTGTTATCATAGTCAATTTTCGAGTTTAAAAAAAATTCAAACTTTTTTTACTTTCATCCATCGGTACTGTAGATCCGACAGTAAAAATTTTTTTTGATTTATTTGAAAATTACCAACATCCTATTCTCTATTTGAAATCGAAAATTCGTCTGTTTTCATTCCAATCCAAATTCAAGAACCACTTTTTTGAATTAAATTATCTCTCATCTAATTATCCGATTCTCTTCTTGAGTTCTCTTGATTATACCTACGTAAATGATGGATGGTGATTGGGGGCGCATTTTCCAAACTCGATATTTTGTGGGTAGTAAGGTATGTAGTCTAGCTATTGATATGAATTACATATCAAACTTGGCTAATATTACGATGGTTGAAAATTTGGGGTTACCTTTACAACAATACCCTAGTCCTTATAAGATGACTTGATTGAAGGAGTGTGAGAATGTAGAAGTGACTAAGCAGTTTCGAGTGAATTTTACTCTTGGGAGCTATAGTGATGAGGTTTGGTATGATATAGTGCCATTGAAATCTTTTTATATTTTGTTTGGGAGACCTTGGAGGAAAGAGTGGAATGCTATTTATGATAAGGGGAGGAACATGTATATGTTTCTTCAAGACGGAAAAAAATCACTCTGGCTGGTTTAACACTAGAACAGTCCCTTGTAGATCAACTCAAAGTGAAAAGTAAGGAATAAAGAGAAAATAGTGAGGTGACTAAGTGTGATGAAAAAAAAGTAGAGCCACAAAAGAGTGAAAAAGAAAATGAGACTGGAGTGGTGGTTAAAAGAAAGGAGGCTCTACAAGAGAGAAAATAAATAGATAGTGAAAATGAGAGTGGAAAGATAACAAAAGGAAAAGAAGAGTCATAAGAGGGAGAGAGTGAAGAAAAGTTATGCGTGAGCTTGCAAGAAGATAAAAGTGAAGTTGAGAGGGCTTTAGTGAGAACTAACAATCCCTACCCTAGTTTTGCTATTTCTGTTTTGCAGGATGTTGGAGACTTGGTCCATGAAGGCAAACCCTTTGCCTACCCCAATTTGAAAATGTCTTTATTACTGGAGGTCGACTTTGTGATCCCTGAAGAGGTAAAGAAGATACCTTGGATGGAACTCTTATGCAGTGGGTTTGATTACCAAAGTGAAGAGATGAGATAGATGAGTCCATTTGCAGTGCAGTTACTACAATCACATGGGCAGGGTAAAACACGGAGGAAGCACAACTATTCAGTCTTTGGAGTATTACAAACTTGCAGAAGGAAGCCGTTGGGATGAGCACACTTTGATCCAAGTGCTGGTTATTGGGTGTTCTTACGAAAGAGACGGGTCCGAATTCAGAAGAGGTCCAAACTGCATACTAGGGGAGATGAACAATTTCATGTTCTTGCCATGATTGGAAGCAAGAGCTATAATCTGAACATTGAAAGTACGGATTCGATGACGAATCCTTTTGAAGAGAAAGAGTCTGATACGATCTAGCATAAAGTTATTTTTGGATGATTATTTTCTATTTGAGCGAGTTTTCATATTTCACTATAATTCTTAATTTTGGCAACTTTTGTTATTTTTGGACTTTTTAAATTCCGTTTTTAATTATTTCCTAGGGTTCGTATAAATAGTTTATTATTTTCATTGTATTGGAGAAGCTTTTTATTATGAATAAAAATTGAGACTTTTCTTTCCATGATTCTTGATGAACTTTATAGAACTTATCAAATATTCTTCAATATTTGTGGCATTCAAACCTAGAACTTATCAAAGGATTAGACACCCTTTGTGGAGTTCACAATTCGAGGTTCGTTGATTTTGTAATCAAGAGATCATTCAAACTCTGTTTTTGTCTGGTTGCTTGGTTTAATAATTTTCGGGTTGATATCATATCGTCTATAACCTGAATTTGGGCTTTCTCGACGTTTTTAAATCAATTCTGCGAGTTCCATGCGATTCCACCAACCGAAATCTCATCACAACATAAGTCTTAAGAATATACACAGTCAAGATTAGCAATGGGGAAGAGGAAAGTACATTCAATAGTAACTTCCAAGTCACAGATAAAGAAGTCCAAGAATAGAGGATCCAAATCTTGAACATGATATGATTTATCCTGTATAGTTTTGTTGGAAAGTGAACTGTTTTTGTGAGTGCTGTGATTTTGTAAAGGGACATAGGATGATTTTTTTTTTTTTTGCAAATGCTGTGTTTTTTGTAATGCGAACTGGAAATATGTGCTTCCATTGTTGTGATTTTGTAAAGTAAGCTGTAATTTCTAATGGAATTGTCACATATGTTGTTCAGGAATGTTGAAGATGAATTTCTTGCATTATGCTATGTTTTCATCAGTTTTCAGATTGTATTCGTCAAATTAGAGATGCAGGCGATTATAAACTATGTACAAATATTTGGTACTTGTTCTGCTATCTTACCAAACGTTTAACACTTTTAGTTCAACTATTACAAAATGTCTGGTATTGTCCCTTCAAATATTAGAAAATGTTTGGTACTTATTCTATGAATCATTAAAAAGTTTGGTACCTATGCTGCACCATCTTCAGAACGTTTGAAAAATGAGCACTTCATTAAATACAAAGGACAGGAAGAGAACTGTGAAAGTGAGTACAACATTAAATACAAAACATAAAGGGGCACTTCATTTCAAGAAAAAATGTACATCACAATAACATTTTATATCCGCATTTCACAACATCCAATACAAGCCCTCACACCAAAACCCTAAACCCAAATTTCTAAAACTAAATACCCACATCCCATAAACTCATCCTACATACCTAGGAACAAACCTATTCTACAAACACTCCACACAAAAATCCGAAGAGCCAGGTGTATTTGGTCTTGTTGCTTGAAGGGTGTTAATTTCAGCTTCCATTTCTCTCCTAGCTAGTAATAGACCAGGAATCAGTTCCCTCGATCTCTCACACATTGGAAGGTCACACCACAGAAAGAAGGTGCATCCCCCACATTTTGGCTTCGGGGACAAGTAAGAAATCTTCTTCCTGGGTTCAGGTTCGTCAACGAAGTCTTCATCTGTATCGGGAAACCACGTCTGCATATATTCATCTCCATGTACGTGCCGATTTTTTATCACTACCTGTATGAGAGAAGGATGTTATAGTGGTGGAAATGGAGGAACTTGAATAGTGAAGTACATGAGGAAAAATGTGTAATGCCTAGATTGCCCTGCACTTGTTTGGGAAAAATTATAATTTTTCATTACTGGGGTCAACTAATGATTTTGGTGGTCAAACAGATGGAAATTGTCATTTTGGACTGAACTTGCAAATTTTTTAAAGGTATGGTACCTCCGGTGGCACAAATGAAAGGTTTGTGTCAAGTCTGCTAATAAACAAAAGGTTTGGTACCTTGTTTGTAATTTTTCCTTTAATGATATTTTGAGTAGTGATTTTTTAAAGTGTGATTAAAAAGTAGGAAATTTTTTTGAATTTATGTTTAAAATATTTTATTGAGTAAATTGTAGTTGAAAATAAATTTGAGAAAAATAAATTTTGTTTCAATGGTAGACATCCAGGTAGGGTTGTCAATTTGTCTCGTGAGCTCGGGCGGCTTGTGACTTGATTCAAGAAAATCCCTAGCCGGCCCGTTCGTGGCTCAATAGAATCGAGCAAAGCCCCATTTTGGGGCGTTTGCCCAAGCTTGAGTCACATGGCCCTGCTCGTGTCACGGGCCATTTTCAGCCCATGACTTGATGAGCCGAGCCTTAAAAAATAATTAATTAAAAAACTAGTTTGCAATAGTAGGCATCAGTAGTTACCTAACTTCATTTCATAGGCCTTACAGCATGCTAACACAGGCAACTACAAGTTGCTTATGTTTAAAAAAATAAATTGTGAGCCTGCTTGGCTTGGCTCGAGTCGAGCCTAAATTTTTTAGTCAAGCAAAAGTTCGGCTCGACTTGAGTTAAAAGAAACCCAAACCATTTTTACTCGAAGCGAGCTCGAGCATCGATTTTTGTCTCGTGATTCGATCCAACTCGACTTGTTGACATCTTTATATCCAGGGGCTAATTATTGTAATAAGCTTAATTATATTAATTCGAAAAAAAAAATTATTAATACAGTATTGTTGCCACTGTCAGTATTCAGACACTCTCTCTATGTTGACATCTAAGTGGAAGAGATTGAGTGGTTACTGGATTTAGGTTGTACCTCTCGTATGACACCCAAAAAAGACCTCTTCAGAAACTGTAGAGACATAAAAAAGAGGTATACTAGTTTTGTGTAACAATATAGCCTATAGAGTTAAAGGGATAGGGAGATGTATGAGTTAAATTTGATACTGGCTATGTTTGTGTGCTTAAAAATGTTAGGCCCTCACCTTGCTAGGAACTTAAATCTTTACTGGATATCTTGAAAATTCAATCATTGATGCCAAAGTTGGAGCACTCATTGCCATCAAATGAGAGAATGAATGGTTTGTACTTTACCAAGGCACAAAGTTTGCCAGCAAATTCTGTAAAAGAAGATAGAACTAATCTATGTTATAAAAGGCTAGCTCACGTGAGTAACAAATGATTAAAAACACTACAAAAATAAGGAGCTTTAGGAAAAGATCAGATTACTTACCTTTATGTGAAAATTCTGTCTTAGGTAAACAACATAGTCCAATTTTCAAATGGCTTACATAAACTTCCTCCATGTGTCAATAATAGATGATTTTTAAGAAAAGTACGGGCCTATTTTCCAAAACATAAACCTGAAACTTTTGATAAGTTTAGAAGTTGTAAAATACTTTTTGAAAATTAACCTGGCAAAAAATTGAAGTGTCTTGGAACAGAAAATGGCCTTGATTTTATAACACGTGAATGTTTTGTTATAGAACAAAACAATGAATAGTTGAATACCCTATGGAGAGATTCCACATGAATAACTATTTGAGTGTTAGTGGTTAATCTTTAACGTTCGATAGTGGAATTGGTCATTTTACTTGGGGTTATCATAATGCCTTGTATGAGGACAGTCATATTTTGGTGATATTGGATATTACTTTGCCAAGGGCCGATAATATGGCGTTGTCCGGGTATGTCAAGAATCATATGAAAGTTGTGAGTGCTCAATAGATTATTCGTTACTCTTAGGTAGTAAGAGATTATGATTTACATTTCATCCAGTTAAGTTGATAATGAAATCATTAGCTAATGTGTACTCATAAGTCGATAAGGAGTTTTCGACTTATATTGACTTAATAGCGGTATGAAAGATATGATCTATAATTGAGATTGACACATATACATATCTCGTAATTGATTAAATCATATTGACGAAGGGATTATAACATTTCTCGTCACATGTATTGCCCTGACACATTGCTAGATATCAATCTGGGACGACGGATGTGAATTAGTGATAAATAAAAAAGGGTGTTTTGTTTTATCGATTTTGATTAGATCAAAATAATAATTTACGTCGTTAGGCATCGTGATTAGAACCTAATGAGTCACACACAAAAGGAGAAATAGAAGAATGAAATTTATCAATTAATTAATTGACAAACGTTGAATAATTAATTAATTGGACTACTTACTAATATGCTCGAATTAATTAATTGGATTAATTAATTCATGGACCAGCTTTAATTAATGAGAAATTTTCATAAGTAAGAGTATAACTTTGACCCATTTCAATAATAAGAAAATAAATTTCAACTTTTAAAAATCAGATTTTTATTAATTTTTATTTACAATTTAATTAATTAAATATATATTTAATTAATTAAATATATTAAGGTCAAAGATCTATATAATTTGGTCACAGATTCACAATTTAGCTAGTCACATATTATTTTCGGTCACAAATCAGAATTTTTAAATATCAAAAATTATTTTACGTCACAATTCAAAAATTTTATAGGTTACAATTTATTCATCGGTTACAGATTCACAATTTAATTATTCACATATTATTTTTTGGTCACAAATCAAAATTTTTAAATGTCACAAATTTTTTTACGGTCATAATTCAAAAATTTTAAAGGTCACAATTTTTTCCTTGGTCACAGATGAAAAATTTATAAATCACAATTTATTTATCGGTCACAGATCACGAACATTATAAGTTACAACTTATAATTGGTCACAAATTAACAAATTTTAGGTCACACATTATTTCTTAGTCACAGTTCATTTTTTTCATTGGTCACATATTGTTTACTGGTCACAGATTATCCAATTTAATGGTCACAATTAGTCAAAAATTTGTCACACACCGCAACACCACGTCATCGCTACACACCACAGCACCACCACCACCACCACCACCACCACCACACCATCGCAACACCACCACACCACGTCATCGCCACACACCACAGCAACACCACCACTACAACCAATTCCAAAATTACAGATCCACCACAAATCGACACCACACAATTCATCGCCAACACCACCACCGCTATTGCTTGCAGAACCCGACAGCAACAACACCCATACACAACCAAAAATTAGATCCAACGTTGTTGCCGCTGCAACGATCGAGAATCATTGGGCACCACAAATCGACGAAGAAACACCAAAAATTGGAAAAATACTACAACACCGAGATCTGGTACAGATCGCTGCGACTGTTGCACCTTCGCACACACGACGCCACTCCTCAAAGCTGTGTTAGAGGTGCCACAGCGGTGGTGCGAGGGAGGACTACAGCTTCGTCGGAAGAGATGGCGACGCCGTAAATGGTTGGTAAAATGAACGGGATATGGTGGAAATGGAGGGAGTGAGAGGAGACTAAGAAGGAGAAAACGTAGGGATAGAGAGAGAGAGATAAGGAAGAGAAAGTGATTAGGGTTTGTGATGTTGGGTGGGGATATGTAAATTAAATTAATTTTATAAAATTATTACTAATATTAAAATTTTTAATTAGAATCTGATTTTTGAATTATGAAACTTCCCACCTGATTTTAGAATGTTGGATTCTTAAAGTAGGGAAGGGTATCATTTCCACTTAATTAATTAGATTAATTAAACACTGGGCCGGGTAAGACGGATCGAGCCCGTTTGGACTTATATAAATAAGCTGCTCGAGTTTTAAAACAGTAAGAATTTTTCATTATTCTTGCTAGCACAAGAAAATAAACACTGATTTTCTCTCAATCTTGTTCTCTGTGTGGATTCCATTGGAAGCTGGACAATTGGACAACTATGGGAGACAAATGGGATTGCTGGAACTATAGGAATAATAAAAGAGTTTGCAGATTTAAAGAAATGTACAGTTTCTATCACATTTTCTATCTAAACACAAAGTAGATCCTTGGTAGAAATTGAAATTATTATTATTTTTCGCTGTGTATGTTTAAGTAAATTCCCAACACAACCCACCACTTGTCGGCAACCCCACTTTGTAGTCTGTGTACTATTTCGATTTTCTAATTAGGATTAATCTATATGTACTAAATGGTGTACTACATAGATGACTTAAAGAACACATGGCGGCCCCTTATTGGAGGGGCGGCCGGTGGGCCCGAGGGACCCGGCCGCCCCTCCAATAGGGGGGCCGCCATGTGTCCATGTAGTAAACCATTTTGTAGACTATGTAGTACTTCTAGCATAATCCAAGGAAGAGAGTGAGTGACGGTGGCGATGGTGATGGCTTGATTAAAAAATTTCTATAGATAATTGCATTTTTTGCTAAAGATTTAAATTTGGAACTTCTTAGGTTCAGATTCAATGCAAATTTCAACCAATTTTAGTGAAAATCCATCAAATGAAATATAGGATGGTTAGAAAAGAAGAAGTATACATTTCCTTTCTATTTTTTTCTCTTGATTTTCAGTTGTCGAAGAGAAAGGTGCTATAATTAGTGGTTTCAATTTTTTTTACAGGGATGGTGGTTTTCTAATTCCCCACAGTCAACTATATGCACTGTTATTGGTAGTTTGGGTGCAATTCAGGTTTCGACGTCGGAGTCGCAATTGTTTGTTGAAGGTCTCAATGTCGTTAGTTTCCAACCGGAAAGATTCAATGGCGTCGTTGGATTTGTTGTCTGCGGTTGCTGAAGAGGTTGCAAATGAAAAATGAAGGGGTTTCTTTGATGGGTTTTCATTTTTTTTATTCTGTTTGAGGTTGTGGTTTTGAAATTTGGTAAAACTATTTGGGTTATCGTTTGAGATTTGTGGTGGCGGTGGCGATCATGGTCGTGGACGATGCAAC
Organism: Osmanthus fragrans; assembly: GCA_019395295.1. NCBI lineage: Eukaryota > Viridiplantae > Streptophyta > Magnoliopsida > Lamiales > Oleaceae > Osmanthus > Osmanthus fragrans. The sequence goes on from CM033352.1 coordinate 14,876,894, forward strand.
ATCGTGTTGGTGGATGGTGATGGTCGACACTTGACCATGGTCGAAAATTAGTGTGGTTGGTTGGAGAAGATGAAGATTGGTGGGGTGGGGTGGGGTGGGATAGGGCGGGTTTCTTTTTTTTCTTTTTAGTTTTATTATTTTTAGTGTCAATATTTTGTAAATATACAAAATTACCATTTTATCCCTTTCTATTTGGTCAAAATTAGTCAAAGTTCATAGTTTTGGTTGACTAACAGTCAAACGAATGATTTCCATCCATTTGGATCTCAAGTGTGAAATTTTTAAAGGTTTAGGATTGTAGGTGGCAAAAGGTGAAAGTTAGTGTAAAGTTTGCGAAAAACTCAATGGTTTGGGAATGTTGCTGCAATTATCCCTATATAATATTATTCTAGGGATGACAACGGAACGGGTCGGTCATTCCCGTCTCTTGTTACATATTTTTTGTCACATTATCCCACCATGTACCCAATTAAAGCAACGTAGGGTACAACGGAATCGAGACCATATTTTTCATACCCACTTCGGGCAAAGGCCCAGTCCTACCCTGCTTCCACCCCATTTACCTTATTAAGCAAATAATTTCGTTTCCGTATTGAATGGATTTGTTTGTCATCCCTAATTATTTTTAATAAATCGTTCATGTTTTAGATATTTGGTCGAAAATGAATTGTAAGTAAAAAGAAGGGTAATTTAATAATTTAAAGTTCTATATGAGTTAATTAACATTTTAAATATTAATGAGAACTATGGTACGAGGGCTAACAAGGATAAGGACTCGTTAATTGTGAAGAATGACAAATGACTAGGTCATAAGCAAAGAAGGCACAGAAGCCATGGGATTACTTGTTCAAGTTGCAATGAATGAAACATTGATCACAACAAACAAATTAACAAATTTCATATTGGGCATGGAAGAAGAAACAAGATGGATCAACTTGGTTCAAGCAATGGAAAAAAGGAGCTTATGCGACCTCATATTATAACTAGACATGTGGCCACATGTCTCCATACCGAAACCAAGATGAGAATTGTTGAATGGTCTATGCGACCACATAGTGAAAACCTGGGCCCTTTTTTTTTTAATTTTTTATTTTGCCTAAACTTCTATTTTAGTTAAAATTCTTTTTATTATATATTTTAAATATCTTTTAGGTTTAATTCCTTTTTAATTAGATTTTTATGGGTTCTCTATAAATATGATTCATTCTTTTCAATGTAAAAGCACACAATTTAAGAGATATTATTACAATGTATATTGCTTTCAACTCATTCTTCATTGAACTAATTCCGAACTTATCAATAATTAAATTCTTGTCGCATTCAACAATTCAAGTGAGGTTCATAAGTTTAGTGATCACAGAGTCAAGATATTGTTAGCGATTGTTTTGGTTTTTTTGTTTAATAATTTATTGGGTCGAGCTTTCCAAGCCGTGATATTTGACTTTCTTGGGTTTGATCTAATCTATCGTAGATTTCGTAGCTACAATTGCTACATGAGTTTGCATCAGTTGGTATCAGAATTTAGTCTCCAAAATCAAGATCATATCATTTACTTTTTTCGTTGAGTCTTCATCTTCACTCTTCGTGTTATTTATCTTTTGAGTAATTCAATTCAATTAAAATACCAAAAAAATTCAAAAGGCGTTTGCACGCTAAATTAGTGTTCAAATCAATTCATTTTCAAGTTTTTGGACTCTTTATTGAATTCACGCGCATTTAATAAAATATCCAATATATATATATATATATATATATATATATATATAGCAATTACGACAAAAAAAATCAATTCTAAAATCAAAAGTGTCCAATTTGTATTCAAGAAACACTTTCTTGGATTTATCCTTAGTGTTCCCATTCAAAGTATCAAATTCCAACTTTCTTGAGTCATTCTAGAGTCAATTTTCTTACTCAACTCTTTGTTTCACTCCACAAGGGTTGACTTTTTTATTATTGAGATCGAATTAGTTCTTTGAAGCGTTTGCAATGAAGTATTGAGTGAAAAAAATGCAAAGTGAAAAGACTAATAGAGGGAAAAAAAAATCAAATTGAGTGATATACGAGTGTACACACATGAGACAAATATTATTCTAGTTTTAGGATGTCTAACGAAGATGATTTTACTTCAAATGAGAAGAATAATCAAGTCATCATGACAGAGAAGATGATACGACGGTTTGAAAAGTTGTTCGAGGATATGGGAGATATGATGGATAGGCAAGAGGGGTGGATGAAGAGGCAAGACATATTGTTTGCTAATTTACATAGGAAACAACCTAGAGAAGTTTATAATGCAAGGAGGCAAGGTAGGCGAGAGCCTAGAGCGGATTTTGGTGGTGAAAATGAAGTGGGTAGTGGAATTGATGATGATGTGTTAGTGGAGGCTAAAATAGGAAGGATGAGGAATAGATGATAGATGCATGATAGAAGGGCTAGAGATTATGTTGAAGATGAAGTTGGTAGAAATATGGGCAATATTGAAATAACAATTCATTCATTCAAAAGAATGAGTGATCTGGAGGCATATTTGGAGTGTAAAAAATATAGAGTTTATATTTGATTGCCATAAATATTCGAAAAAGATAAAGGTAAAACTTATTATCGTTGAGTTTACTGATTATGCTATCATTTGGTAAGATCAATTAGCAACATCTAGGAGGAGGAATCATGAGAAGCCTATTGAAAAATGGGGAGAATTGAAGGCTATTTATTATAAGGAAGAGATTCGTTCCTAATCATTATTATAGGGATCTTTATCAAAAATTACAAAGCTTTTATTAAGGATCTAGGAGTTTGGAAAATTATCACTAGGAGATGGAGATTGCCATGATTAGAGCGAAAGTTGAGGATGACCGGGAGGCCACCATGGCCCCATTTTTGAATGGTTTGAATATGAAGTAGTTAATGTGATAGAATTACAGCATTATGTAGAGTTGGGGGATATGCTACATGTAGCTATAAAGTTGGAGAGGCAATTGAAGAGGAAGGGGACATCTACATATCCATTGGGTTTTTTGAGTTCTTAACCCTTCTTGGAAATCGAGGTGGGATAACAATAGAAATGATGAGACTGTTTCAAAAAGTAGAACTAAGCTACTATAAGGAATAGAGGAAGTTGCTAGCAAAGTTACGCCTAAGTCGGATTTCCCAACATTTTAGGAATCGAGATATCAAATACTTTAGGTGCTTGGGATCGGGACGCATTACTTCTCAATGTCCAAACAAAAGGGCGATAATCGTACATGACATTGGAAAAGTGGAGAGTGAGAGTGAGGATGATTATGATGACATGTCGAGGTTGGAGGACGTTAGTGATGGTGAGAAAGTAGAGTATGCAGCGGGAGAGATATTGGTCACAAGGCGAGCTCTTTGTTCAAATCAAAGCGGATGACTTAGAGCAACAAATGGAGAACTTATTTCATGTTAGATGCCATATCAATGATAAGGTATGCAATATGATTATTGATGGGGGTAGTTGTACCAATGTAGCTAGTACTACACTTGTTAAGAAATTGGGGTTAACTAGCTAAAACATCCTAGGCTTTACAAATTGCAATAGTTGAATGAATGTGGAGAGATTATGGTGAATAGGCGAGTGTTGGTGAGTTTCTCAATTAAGAGGTATCATGACAAAGTGATATGTGATGTAGTTTCTATACATGTCGGGCATATTTTGTTAGAGAGATCAGGCAATATGATAGAAATGTGATGCATGAAGGGAACAAAAATATGTTCATTTTAACTAAAGATGAAAAATCTATTGCTCTTGCGCCGTTAACACCAAAAAAAATTATGGAGATCAAGCCAAATTGAAAAGTGAGAAAGATAAAAGAATGAGAGAAAAAAGAGTGAGATTGATCTTTCACAATAAGATAGTAGGAGAGAAAATAGTGAACGGCTAATTATGAGAGAAAAAAAAGTAGAGCTACAAGAGAGAAAAGAAAAAGAGTCTTCTGAGAGAAGAAAAAAGTCGAAATTAAATTTCTTTACAAAAGAAAGTGAGTTGAAGAGGGCAGTAGTTGAGAACTGACCTATGATCTTGTTTGTTTATAAAGAATCACTTCTCAACTTTAAGGAATCTAATACACCACTCCCTAGTTTGGCTACGTCTTTATTGCAGGAATTTAAAGACTTAATTTCGGAGGACATGACTAGTGGGTTACCCACACCATTCAAGACATTGAGTATCAAATTAACTTCGTACCTGAAGATGTCATACCAAATAGGCCAGCTTATAGGAGTAATCCTGAGGAGACCAAGGAACTTCAAATGAAAGTGAAAGAATTGAAGAGCAAAGGGTATGTAAGGGAAAGTAGAGTCCATGTTCCGTGCGAGTGCTACTTATGTCGAAGAAAGATGGAATCTAGAGGATGTACGTAAACTGTCGAGCAATCAACAATATAATGGTAAAATATTGTCACCATATACCTAAGTTAGATGATATGTTAGATGAATTCGCATGGATCGTGCATGTTTAGTAAAATAGATCTTAAAAGTGGATATCATCAAATTAGGATGTGAGAGAGAGAGAGAGAGAGAAAGAGAGAGACAGAGATGAGTGTAAAACTACTTTTAAGACTAAGTATGGTTTATATAAGTGGTTAGTCATGTCATTTAGACTTACAAATGCACCTAGGACGTTTATGAGATTAATGAATCATGTCTTGTGTGCATTTATAGGTAAATTCATAGTAGTTTACTTCGATAATATATTGGTATATAGTAAGGATTTAAATGAGCACATATCAGGAGCGAATCCAGGATTCGACTTCAGTTAGGGCGGACCGCGAACGTTGAACACTTAAGGTCAACGATCAACGCCCATGATATCGGTGTTATTTATTAATATTTAATTAAATAATATTCAAAAAATCGTATGGACTAGAACTAGATACACCACTAAAACTAGAATTAGGTACCAACTTTCATTTTGGATAAAAAAAAAAGTCGTTCTATGATTTTCAAAATGTCCTAATTTATTTTTCAATCAAACAGGTAATATATTAACAAAATGTCAATATTCAGTTTACAATTAAAATTAATTAAACAAGCATTATTATATTAACAAAACTAAAATTATTTATGTGTTTATATCAATTTTATGTGCTCGTGTGATCCCACTTTTCCGCAATTGATTTTTTGTGAATGAAAAGTGGAACCTTCTATTAATTAAATAAGTTTTGTTGAAAGTCTTCTTATGACACTAAAGCCAACTCGTGAAAAGTGGAACCTTCTATTTTTTATTTTATTATTTTTCTTTCACAATATTCTAGCAATGATCTTACTAAATTCATCTTAAGTTGATCTGAAATTTTCACGTCAGTTTTAGTCATCAATAAATATAATAATACTAAAACAAAAAGTGAAAAAGGAAAAAAAAAAGTCATTAAATTTTTTTGGATTAATAATCATAAAATTAAACAAAGTTATCATAAATTAAAGATTAAACGAAATATAAGATTAATTAAACTTTGAAAAAGTTCAATATACTATCAAATTTCACCTTAATCTCAGGAAACAAGTGAGACAATAATATATAATTAATAATAAGAATAAGTTGTACTTATGGGTTATCAAAGTCAAGTGTTGAAATTGATAACCTTTAATGATGACAATAACATTTTAAAAGAAAAAAAAAACTGTAAGTGGTGCTTCTGGTTTCGAACTTTGAACCTTTAATTTAAAGGGTGGGAGCATAATCAACTAAGCTGTCATGAGTGTTTGTAAATAAAATGAATTATTAGATGTATAATATAAATATTTTATCTATTATTAAAAACAAAAACAAAAAATTCTCCCTGACGGATCCAGCGCGCGCGATCGTTGGGGTTCGCCAGATGCTGGATCCGCCCCTGGCACATATGACATTTACTTTATGCTAACTTTAAAAAGTGTATATTTTGCATGAAAATTGTTGTTTTTCTTGGATATGTTGTTAGTTCTGAAGGAATTTTAAATGAACAATTCTAATGGCCTAACATGAAAGAAGATGTTGATCGGGTTTGTAGTAGACACATCACTTGTAAAAATGCTAATTCTAAAGTTTTACCTCAAAGTTTGTATATGTCATTACCTGTTCCTAGTAAGCACTGAGTTGATGTGTCTATGGACTTTATGTTGTGTTTACCTAGGACTAAGAAGGAAGAAATTTCATATTTGTGGTGGTAGATAGATTTAGTAAGATAACACATTTCATTCCATATCATAAAACTAATGATGTCACTAATATTGCGAATTTATTCATTAAAAAAGTAGTGCGCTTACATGGGGTATCTAGAAATATTGTATTCCTTAGTTATTTTTAGAAGATTTTGTGGAGTAAGTTAGAGACTAAGTTATTATTCACTACAACCTGTCACCCCCAAACGAATGGGCAAACTGAGGTTGTTAATAAAACTATGATACAACTATTGCGCACTATAGTCAATAAGAACTTGAAGAGTTTGGAGGTTGCTTTCATAGAATTTGCATATAATAATGCCACACATTCTACTACTTATACTCCATTTAAAAATGTTTATGATTTTAACCTACTAATATCTTTGAATTTAATTCATTTAGCTTTGATGAGAGAGCTAGCATAGATTGAAAGAAGAAGGCCGAGTTGACAAGATCCCTCCATGAGAATGTACGGTGTCAAATTGAGAAGAAAAATAAGCAATATGCTTCTCAAGTAAATAAAAGACGAAAGGGCATTACATTTGAACCAAAAGATTGTGTTTGGGTGCATATAAGAAAATGAACATTTTTCGACTCAAGGAAGTCGAAGTTGCAATCAAGAAGAGATGGACCGTTCTAAGGCTTCAAAAAATCAATGACAATGCCTATAAATTGGATCTTCCAGGTAAGTATTACATTTTTGCTACTTTCAATGTTTCCGATCTTTCCTTATTTGATGTAGGTTGACATTCAATGATGAATGCTTTTGAAGATGAAGGGAATGATGAGAACTATGGTACGAGAGCTAGTAAGGACAATGACCTGTTGATTGTGGATGGAGGACCAATGACTAGGTCACGAGTAAAGAAGGTCAAGGAAGCCATGTAATTATTTGTTCAAACTATGATGGACGAAACATCGACCACAACAAGTAAAAAGATAAATTTCATATTGGGCATGAAAAGAGAAATAAGATGGATCAACTTGATCTAAGCAACGGTGGAAGGAGCTAAATCAAAGACCTATGCGACCGCATAGTATAACCAGACATGCGGCCACATGTCTCCATACCAAAACCAATATGATAATTTATTGAATGGTCTATGCAACCGCAAGCTAGAAGCCTATGCCGCCTCATAATGAAAATCTGGACGCATTTTTTTTTTTTTTTTTTCAAATTTTGCCTAGACTTCTATTTTAGTTAAAACTCTTTTTATGATATCTTTTAGGCTTAATTTCGTTTTTAATTAGGTTTTTAAGGGTTCCCTATAAATAGGACTAATTCTTTTCATTGTAAAAATACACAATTTGAAAGATATTATTGCAAGGCATATTGGTTTCAACTCGTTCTTCATCGATCTAATTTCGAACTTATCAATAATTAAATTCTTGTAACGTTCAACAATTCAAGTAAGGTTCATAAGTTTTGTGATTACGAGATCAAGATATTATTAGGTCTAATTTTTCGAACCGTAATATTTACCTTTCTTGAGTTTGATTTAATATATGGTGATTTTCGTAACTATAATTGTTATGTGAGTTCTCATCAAATATTTAGAAATTTAGAAATTGACAAAGGGATGCTGACTCATAAGACTAATATCAAATTCTATTCCCACCATGTCTCGTGACTTTGCATCCACCTGTGTGAAGTATGCTGGCTAGTCAACTATATATTTTATAAGTCGTCCAAACCAACATCTATTGGAATTTATGTTAGTGGCAAATCTACACATGATCTCAATCTCGACCATCCACTCATAATTTAGAAATTAATATATGTAGTTGGTGACTTTTTTAAAATAGATGAATTTAACAAAGGATCGATTATTGAAACGAATATAGAATAAGATTCTTGAAATGTAATGGAGATGCTTGATTTGTCTTGTTTAATTTCTACCAACTTGATAAGGGATAATTAGTGTGTTTTACTTATTAAATAGGGTTTCATGTAGTTGTGATAATTTTTTTTAGAACTTATTCGAGTGAAATCGGATTGAACAATTTATTTTAGCTCTGATTAAATTTTAACAGGTTTTAAATCTTCGAACTTAGACGCAGATGGTTCAATTGTTCTAGGTTTCAACAGAATACAAAAAATAATTTTGTTTTAATATTTTTTTCAACTAAATTGATCAAAATTTGAAATATAAATAGTGAAATTAAAATGTTTGAATAAAAAAAATTGTGCAATAGTTTACAGTTCCTTATTTGAACATCAAGTCTTCTAGTGAGTCTGATTATCCTTGTCTTTGTTTATATCTCGGGTTGGCACAATTTATCTAAAACATAAGAAGAATTGAACTAAGAACCCTAAGATGAACATGGGATTGACACATACAATTTTATTTTATTTTTATTTTAACGTTGATACATAGTAGACATTAATGAATGCTACTCAAGATATTGTGTGTATAATTGAACCCACCATTTAAGTATTGATCATATAAAGATATATATATATATATATATATATATATATATATATATATATATACATTTATTTGATGAATTGAATATAACATTACAAAATAGAAACAGAAGTATATATTAAAACTTATCAATAATATAATAATATTCAATTCTATCTAATTTAAGTTTCAAGTATGTATATATAATAAATTAATAGTCTTGTGATTGAAGGTATACCTTAGTGCACGAGTGAGCCAATAAATAAACCTACCATTATTTAATAATAAATTCGTCTTCAAAGGGTCCAAATAAATTTCAAATAATCAATAATTAATTTCCACTCAAAAAAAGGTCCAAATTCTCTCCCTCCACCCACCATTATTCATTCATCTTCTTCCTAAATAACTTTAAATAAATTGTCAATCGTACCATACCATACCCGACACGTCCTCATTAAACTATAACATATAGGTCAATTTTTTAATTATTTCTTAATTGACTAACAATTTTTTTTTTTTTTTTTTTTTTTATATATATGTTTATATGTTATTGATCACCACTTAACACAAATCTCCATGCACTAAATGAGTTATACGATTGGATTTTGATTAAATTAAAGGGTTTGATGGGAAAATACTTGTTTAAAAAATTGCCTAGTGGAAATTGGAACTTGTAAATGTTTGCATCAATGATCAAACTACGTGTTATATTATATAAGAAATATTGCAAGAGGGATACTCAAACTACGTGTTATATTGGAGTTAGGTCCTTAATCTTTATTTTTGAAGATTTAAATCTTCAACCTTACTAGCTAGGTTGTAGCATTATGATTTCCAATAGAGACCTTGTTTTAATTCACCATTACAAAGACATGTGACTCTTACATATCTGATTTTATTATAGTTAAAATTCATAGAACTTAATTCAATGGGAAAAACTGAAAAAAAAAAAAGGGAAAAGGAAAAGACAAGTAAACGAAAAAGAAAACTATGTCTATGTCCCATCCTTATCACGTCAACAAGTAATTTCTCTACTTCTCCAACCTTCTTCTTACTCTCATCCTGAGTCGAGATCTGTTGCCCTCCAATATATTTTTACACACCTCAGCACACATTATATATTCTTAGAAAATGAGAAAATTAATGTGTAATGCATCGAATTGTCAAAACAATTGTTAACATCTTCTCATTTACTAAAAAGAGATAATGTGTCGATATAACAAAAACATATAATTAGAGTAACAAGTCCCAAACATATATATGAGCTCCTCACCCTCGATATACTTCCAAATCTAGTCCACCTTTACTAGTAAGATGTCTCTTCCTACCAAACCCACGTCCTTCACCTTCTTTCTAGCCTTCGATGTCAATTTGGGATTGAATAAAGCTATTTGTACCGAAGAGGTTGACAGAAGAAGTTGACATTCACTAACATGCACATGGATCTCATGTGAAAAAAAAATAAAGGAGACATTCCATTGTGAGTATTCTGTCAACCTCTTTTATCAACCCTTTTTATAGAAATAGCAGGGTTGATTTGGGATTAGTGGAGAACAATTTTATTCTTCAATACTTATATTTTAAAATTTTGACATTTTAACGATATAGACCAATATGCTACGAAAGCAAAAGGTTGGGTAAATGCTAGAGAGAGAGAGAGAGTGAGTTGAAAAAACCCCCACTAGTTGCATGATTCAATTCCCACCAAATCCGGAATTTGCTTTCTTTTTCCTTTTTCTACACAGAATCAAAGTTTTTTCAAGTGCCAAATAGGGACAATAATAAACACATTTTGTATAGGGAGTTGCTAAAGGAAAGAGCATCCAACGTTTGCCATCTTCTGTTCATTTTCTTTTCCTTTTTCTTTGCAACATCTTTCTTCGATCAAGATGATTCCAAGACTATGGCTGCCGGTGTTTGTGCACTCAACTGTACATGATTATGCTCTCCTTCATAAGTAACAATTAGCATCGTTGGATCATCCGATGCTCTTTCCACATGTTTACGAGCCGGACATCCTCTAACACTGCTACACTTGTAATATCCCCTGAATTTTTTTTTGCCAATTATAAGTAAATAATCAGATTTTTGTTGGAATAGTCATATTTCGAGTCATGGCAATATAGTACTGCCTCGACTGTACAAGATTACAAATAATACGTAACCGACATGTTGGTGTTCCACGTTCTACCCTTAGATAGATTACACATGACCAAGGGTACGCGTGTAAAATATTACCTTTGTAATTCCATTTTCGATGAGACTTCTTAAGATTAAACGTGTTAAACTTAACATATCAAATAAACGAATAACAAACTCACCTAGGATGAGGGGAACCCTTGATGGGCTTTTGACCGTACTTTCTCCATGAGTACTCGTCCGATGGAATATCCGATGTCTTCATGCTTATCGCGGGTATTCTAACCACTCTCTTCACCCTTGATTTCCTAATTAAAGCAAATATAATCATAAATCAAATGCTAAAATCATAATTGCAATTGAAAGGAAATCTCAATTATAAGTGGAAAAAAAAAAAAAAAAAAAGGAATTATGACCACAGTTATTAGTTGGATTTTTCTTTCAATTCTTAGAGATGACTTTTTACCTTTTCTTGGGACAATGGCAACGACTGCCGGACGACCCACCATCACACTTAATATTTACGTCATCCATCGAGCTGCACTTCCGCTTAAACGACGACGTAGAGAGAGGCGGCCGGCCGGCGGAAGACACCTGTGTAAGGTTGGTGATCTGAAAACCCGACGACATCGAGGGCTGCAAGCTTTCTGTGTTACCGGTCAACGACGATATAAATGAATTCGCCGGCGAAGCAAAATTTATGGTGGTCAACGATTCTTTCCCCTCAATCGACCCGTTCCTGGCCAACTGATGGTGGTGTGGCAGCGGCGGCAGCCTTTGAATCGGCATCGGACAATAAATTCTTCCGGTGGGACTATTTTTTTCCTTCACTTCACAAATAATTTGTGGTATTGCAGGCTGATTCTGCAGTATCTCAACCGGTTCCGAATCAGATCCTTTCTCGATTTTCTGCTGAATATTACGAACCGGGCCTCGCCGGAATCGTGCGTGCCCGGTCCGGTTGTGGTCGAGCAATGAAATAAACTTCTTGAATTTGTTCACCGCCACATCTGCAACCGCTTGGTATTCTGTATTTATGGGTTTCGAAGACGATGATTCTTGAAAATTTTGCTGGTTTTGGGATTGAGAAATCAATCTGATTAGCTTCTCCACGCTTTGCAGCCCGGCAGCCGCCGCTTCTTGTGCAGAGTACTCTTCCATTTTTGACGTAAAACCGGCGGCAGAGGTTCTGTAACCTGGCATCAACTCCACAGCCATCTTTACCAAACCATTCAAGATCCAAACTTTATACACAAAAAAAAAAAAAAAAAAAAAAAAGTTCTCAACTCGGACAAAGAAAGAGAAAGAGGTTTGGGAAAAAAATAGAAGTTGAAAGAAGGACTCAAAGATTTGCTAAATAGGGAAAGTGGAGAGAGATTGTATGGGGGGAGTCAAACTGATGATGCCCTTTCACCTTTTCTTCATTTTTTCTCTTCTTTCAATGTGATGTCGTTTCTGACCTTCGTGCCATCAAAGGGACATAGCCAATGATACGATTCCATGTGGAGTTTCGGGAGAGAGACACTGAGAAGGGGCATTGACCAACTTTATTTTTGTCGATAGTGGGGGACAGGTTAAGGGGTGAACCGGTAATAGATGATGGCATTGGTTGCATAAAGTCAAAACGTCGTAATGAGCCGTCGGATTAGAGAATCGGTTGGTGCTGGCGCGTGCGATTAGGTTGGTGCCAGAAGATAGGGTTGACCTTAACAGCTTTAAATACAACAAACAGAAGTTCATTCAAAAAAGAAAAATGTGTTGTAAAAGAAAAGTTTATTAGAGTTTGAAGTGAATGACAATTATATCCCTGTAGTCCTAGAAATTATTATCATTGTATTCCTGATTCTTATCTATAAATATAGGATTTTGGTCATTAATAAAATATACACAAATTTATTGACTTAATTCTCTCTTCTTTTTCTTCTTCTCTAGTTTATAACACGTTATCAACGCGAAAACTCAATTCTTTAAAGTGTAGAGAAGTTAATCAAACGGCAAACATCACAAAACTTGAGTTTTCTGCACTTGACATATCTGGCAAAAATTATCTGTCATGGGTACTTGATGCTGATATCCACCTTGTCTCAAAAGGTTTGGGAGAGACAATAAAAGAAGGAAACAAAGAATCTCTGCAGGATCGTACAAAAGCACTAATCTTTCTTCGTCACCATCTTCACGATGGATTGAAAATTGAATATCTTACTTATTGCTGAACAAAATAATGAACTTCTAATGAAAAATCATGGGTTACGTCCAACTGGCTCTGTACCATTGCCTGAAGCAAATGGTACTGCATTTCCTGAAGCAAATGCAATATCAAGACAAGGACGTGGACGTGGACGTGGACGTGGACACGGATTTGGACGTGGATGCGGACGTGCACGTGGAATAAATCATGGACGAAATAATCAACAAAGTTATCATCAGCAAGGCAACAATTTTAAAAGGCACAAAGTAAACGAAAGTAGCACACCCAAAAAGGTGCATGAAGAAAATTGTTTTAGATGTGGAATGAAAGGGCATTGGACACGTACCTGTCGTACGGCAAAACACCTTGTGGATCTTTATCAAAATTCAATCAAGAGAAAATGAAAAGTTGAGACAAATTTCGCTAATTATGATGGTCCGATTGATGTGACTCATTTAGATGTCTCTAATTTCTTTGCCGACCCAAATGGAAATATTGACCATTTGATTGAGGGTGGTGTGATGGAAGACATAGATTAATTTATTTTTATGCTTCTAGCATTTCACTTTATTTTATAAATTTAGTTAGAAATATGTTTTTATTTTTCACAAAAAAAGGGAAACTTTATTATGTATCGTCAATTTCATATTATTGAATCATGTTTACTTCTTTAAATTCATAAATTTAAATTTTTATTAAAACATGTGTATTTTGTTGTATTTATAAATTGATGATGAATTTCCAAGAGTTTGATAGATAGTGCAACTACACATACAATTCTTGAAGACAAAAAATATTTTTTGGAATTAACATTAGTAAAAAATAATGTTAATACAATATATGGTGCATCGAATATCGTTGAAAGCTCCGGAAGAGCTTGTATTATTTTACCAAATAATACTAAATTATATATTGACGATGCACTTTACTCTAGCAAATCCAGAAGAAATTTACTTAGTTTTAAAGATATCCGCTGCAATGGATATCACATTGAGACGATGCAAGAAAATAGTGTTGAATATCTTTGCATAACTTCCTCTGTATCTGGCAAGAAGCAGATAAAAGAAAAATTTCATGCACTCCCATCTGGCATGTACTATACATTTATAAAAATGGTTGAATCAAATAATGTCACGAACCAGAAGTTCGTTGACCCAAAAAGTTTTATACTTTGGCATGATAAACTTGGACATCCAGGAGCTATAATGATGCGTCGAATAATAAACAACTCACATGGACATCCTTTAAAGAACCAGAAGATTCTTTTACATAATGATTATCCATGTGTAGCTTGTTCACAAGACAAGTTAGTCATTAGACCTTCAACTACAAAGGTCAATGTTGAATCTCCAACTTTCTTGGAAAGAATTCATGGAGATATATGTGGGCCAATACACCCACCATGTGAACCATTTCGTTATTTTATGGTATTAATTGATTCTTCTATTAGATGGTCACATATTTGCCTACTTTCCACTAGGAATGTAGCATTTGCTAGACTACTTGCTCAAATCATAAAATTACGAGCACAATTCCCCGATTACTCAATCAAGACTATTCGTCTTGACAATGCTGGTGAATTTAGATCACAAGCATTCGATGATTATTGTATGTCAATTGGGATTACTATTGAACATTCGATTGCGCATGTCCATACACAAAATGGTTTAGCAGAGTCGTTTATTAAACGTCTACAACTTATAGTTAGACCATTACTTATGAAAACAAAGCTACCAAATTCTGTTTGGGGACATACCATATTACATGCTGCATCATTGGTTCGTGTTAGACCAACTGCCTATTATCAATATTCATCCTTACAACTTGCATTTGGTCATGAACCTGATATTTCTCACCTAAGGATTTTTGGTTGTGCTGTCCAAGTCTCTATTTCACCCCCACCACGTACTAAAATGGGTCCCCAACGAAAACTTGAGATTTATGTGGGTTTTGATTCACCATCCATTATTAGGTATCTGGAACCTTTAACAGGTGATTTATTTACTGCACGTTTTGCAGACTGTCATTTTGATGAAATGACTTTCCCAACTTTGGGAGGGAAAAACTACATCCTGAAAAACAAGGTAAAATTTCTTGGAATGAAATAACTCTATCTCACTTTGATCCCCGCAGTAATTAATGTGAGCAAGAGATTGAAAAAATCATTCATTTGCAAAGAGTTGCAAATCAATTACCTGATGTATTTGTTGACACGAAAAGAGTGACAAAGTCATATATACCAGCAGAAAATATTACAGCAAAAATTGATGTCCCTGCAGGACAATCTGCTGTAGCAAACGAATCTAACATACGCTAGAAGCGTGGTCGACCAGTTGGTTCAAAAGATTCTGTACCTCGAAAAAGAAAAGTACAAGAGAAAAACCAACCAAAAACTTCGGAAGAAGTAACATTAGAAAAGATTGATCAATCAAATATTGAAAATATGGTTCATGAAGAACCACAAGTGTCCGAAAATAATGAGATTTCAATAAATTATATGTTATCTCATAAATTATGGGAACGAAATAATGTTGTTATAGACAATATTTTCGCCTTCAATGTGGCTCTTGATATTATGCAAAATGAGGATCCTGAACCACAGTCAGTTAAAGACAGTCAAAATAGAAATGATTGGCCAAAATGGAAAGAAGCCATATAGGTGGAATTGAATTCCTTAGAGAAACGAAAAGTGTTTGGACCTGTAATTCGAACACCTGAAAATGTAATCCCTGTAGGATACAAATGAGTTTTTGTACAAAAGAGAAATGAAAATAATGAAATTACAAGATACAAAGCCCGACTAGTAGCTCAAGGTTTCTCACAAAGACCAGGTATTGATTATGATGAAACATATTCTCCCGTAATGGACACCATCACTTTTAGATTTTTGATTAGTTTGACTGTGTCACAAAAACTTGATATGCGCCTTATGGATGTAGTAACTGCATACTTATATGGTTCACTTGATAGTGATATATATATATGAAAGTCCCCGAAGGACTTAAAGTGCCAGAAACAAACAATACATGCCCGAGAACCATGTTCTCAATTAAATTGCAAAGATCGTTATATGGATTGAAACAATCCGGACGCATGTGATATAATCGTCTTAGCGAATATTTGTTGAAGGAGGGTTATAAAAATGACGATATCTGCCCATGTGTTTTCATAAAGAAAACAAATATTGGATTTGCAATTGTCGCAATTTATGTTGATGATCTAAACTTAATTGGAACTCCTGAAGAGCTCAACAAAACTGCTAATTATTTGAAAAATGAATTTGAGATGAAGGTTTTAGGAAAAATCAAATTTTATCTCGGGTTACAAATCGAACACTTCCCAGAAGGATTGTTTGTTCATCAATCTACATATACAGAAAATGTTTTAAAACGATTTTATATGGATAATGCACATCCATTGGCATCACCTATGATTGTTCGATCACTTGATGTGAAAAAAAACTCATTTCGTCCACTTGAAGATGGAGAAAATGTTCTTGGTCCTGAAGTACCATATCTTAGTGCATTTGGAGCATTAACATATCTTGCAAATTGCACTCGACCCGACATAGCTTTTTCTGTAAATCTCCTTGCAAGATATAGCTCTACACCAAGTCAAAGACATTGGAATGGTGTTAAACACATTTTTCGTTACCTAAAGGGTACAATTGATTTGAGATTATTTTACTCCCAAAAGTCGGGATCTACTTTAGTGGGATATGCAGATGCAGGTTATCTATCTGACCCACATAAAGCTAAATCACAAACAGGATATGTGTTTACACGGGGAGGAACATCTATATTATGGAGATCTGTGAAGCAATCCTTGACAGCAACATCCTCAAATCATTCTGAAATTATTGCAATCCATGAAGCAGGGCGAGAATGTGTATGGTTGAGGAACATGACCCATCATATCCAAGCATCATGCGGGATAACTTCAACAAAAGATAGTCCAACAATTTTGTATGAAGATAATGCAACTTGTATTGCACAACTCAAAGGAGGCTATATAAAAGGCGACAGGACGAAGCATATTTCTCCAAAATTCTTTCATACACACGAACTTCAGAAGAATGGCGACATCGATGTTCAACAAATTCGCTCAAGTGACAATTTGGCCGATTTATTCACAAAAGCACTGCCAACATCTACATTCAAGAAGTTAGTCCATGGGATTGGAATGCGTCGACTCAAAGATTTTTAGTGATTAATATCAGGGGGAGTAGTTGTACTCTTTTTCCTTCGCATTTGTTTTATCCCACTGGATTTTCCTAGCAAGATTTTAATGAGGCAACATTTATTTTTAATACTCCAAAATAACTGTACTCTTTTTCCTTCGTTTAATTTTTTTGTCCTAATAGGTTTTTATCAAACAAGGTTTTAACGATGCAGATATTTTGTAATGTGTCATTCAAGGGGGAGTGTTGTAAAAGGAAAGTTTATTAGGGTTTGAAGTGAATGACAACTATACCCCCGTAGCCCTAGAAATTATTACTATTGTATCCCTGATTCTTACCTATAAATATAGGACTTTGGTCATTAATAAAATACACACAAGTCTATTGACTTAATTCTCTCTTCTTCTTCTTCTCTAGTTTATAACACGTTATCAGCACGAAATCTCAATTCTTTAAAGTGTAGAGAAGGTAGTTATTTTATTTTTTTTTTTTTTTACATAATCATCTATCATGTATACCAAAATTAATTTGGTAATACGTGATTTTACATATTCATATGTCGAAATCATATAATATTCACGTGTACCAAATTTATACAAGTTTTGTATTGGTTGCATAAAGTCAAAACGTCGTAATGAGCCATCAGATTAGAGAATCGGTTGGTGGTGGCGTGTGCGATTAGGTTGGTGCCAGAAGATAGGGTTGACCTTAACAGCTTTAAATACAACAAACAGAAGTTCATTCAAAAAAGGAAAATGTATAATTTACTAACAAAATTATGGACTTTGTTATAGTATCCGTATGATTGACATCATATATATTGAGAATTTAATAATCATATACAGCGAAAAATTAAATAAATTTTTATTCTCACCAAAAATCTATTTTGTATTTAGATAGAAACTGTGATAGGAAATATACATTTATCCATATCTGCAAATTCTTTTACTATTCTTGTAGTTCCAGCAATCCTTATCTGCCTCCCACAACTGTCCAATTATCCAGCATCCAATGGAATCCACACAGGGAACAAGACTGAGAGAGAGAACTAAGGCTTACTTTTCTTGTGCTAGCAAGATAATGAAAATTCATTAACTAATCTCAAACCCTAGGAGCTTATTTATATGAGCGCAAAAGGGTTTGGCTGGCCCATCCTACAACTTAACCCTGTCCAATATTTAATTAATCTAATTAATTAAATCTGGTCCATAAATTAATTAATCCAATTAATTAATTCGGACATATTAATAAGCAATCCAATTAATTAATTATCCAACGCTTGTTAATTAATTAATTGGCAGACCTCAATCTTCTAGTTCTCGTTTTGTGTGTGACCCATTAGGTTCCCAGTCACGATACCTAACGACTTAAATTATTATTTTGATCTAATCAAAATCAATAAATCAAAACACCCTTTTGATTTATCACTAATTCACATTCATCGTCCCTGATTAAAATCTAGCAATGTGTCAGGACAATACATATGATGAAAAATGTCACGTGGTATGACAAAATCAAACTCGTTCGTTTGTCATGAGACTATAATCCCTTCGTCAATATGATCCGATCAATTACGAGATATGGATTTGTGTCAATCTCGATTATCGATCATATCTTTAATTCCATTTATTAAATCAATGTAAGTCGAAAACTCCTTTTCGACTTATAGGTACACCTTGGCCAATGATTTCATTATCAACTTAACTGGATGAAATGTAAATCATAAACTCTTACTATCTAAGAGCGACGAATCCTCTATTGATCATTCACAACCTTCATATGATTCTTGACATACCCGAACGATGCCGTATTAGCAGCCCTTGACAGAGCAACTTCCAGCATCACCAGAACATGACTGTCCATAAGGTACTATGATGATCTCAAGTAGAAGGATCAATTCCACTACCGAACGTTAGAGATTAACCACTGACACTCAGATAGTTATCCATGTGGAATCTCTCAGCGGGTCTCCACTGTTTTGTTCTATAACAAAACATTCACGTGTTAATTTGAGTGTTACTACACTTTAGCTTGTGAGATCAACTACTGACTTCACAAGTAAGGAATGTCACACGTGATGGTCTATCCGTAATAACGATATCCATATCTCGTTATTACTTACGACTACGGATGATTTAAGATTCAATCATATTCAATTTGTATCTCACAATCACAACTCATTGTGATTAAAAAATTACCGAGATTTGAATTTACGGACTCTATTATTTAATATAATAAATCTTGTCATAATAAATGCATTAAACATATATCAAAAGTACTTATGCCCAAAATTGATTGGACTTAGGGCATAATACTTACAAACTCCCACTTGCACTAGATCCAATCACTTATGTATCTAATATCATAAGAGTTTACATAACGATCATATTTATACTGTGACAACTCTTTGTCAGTGGATCTGCAATATTATCATTTGTGAGAATTCGTTCTTTCTTTACGTCATTTCTTTGTATTATCTCTCTGATGATATAGTACCGTCCCAACATCTGTTTGGGTCATCGATGAGACCATAGTTCCTTTGCTAGCACGATGACTCAATTGTTATCATAATACAAATATATGTGATCAACAATGTTAGGAACTACTTTAAGTTCATTAATGAACTTCTTGACCCATTACTACAACCTTTGTTGCTTCTAAAGTAATAGTGTATAAGGCTCTCTCTATTGAATCAACGGTGGTTACCTGTTTGGAACCTTTCCAACATACCGTTTAAGAGTAAATCAATATTCTGATTGAGATTTGCTATCATTCTAGTCTGACTAGAATTTAGTATTAGTGTATCCATGAACTTATATTTCATTTTCTCCATATAAAATCTTCTCAAGATTTTATTTCTGTAGATTGTAATGAATTAAACAATCTTCTAGATCTATCTCTATAGATCAAGTTACTTCTCATATATCTTTATGAAGAAATCTTTTAACAACCACAATTTCAACGATAGAAACGTGGAGATGTCGTTTCCTATTAATAATATGTCTTATACATATAATATTAGGAATGCGACAACCTATACAAGAATTGATCAAGCTTGCATACCTTATAAGCATATTTGGATTCAAAACTTTTGAGTTGTGTTATGTACACTTTCTATTGCAAGTTCACATTAAAGAATACAGTTTTGACATCCTTTTGATATAATTCACAGTCATGGTATGTAGCTATTGCAAACAAAATCTGAATGAGTTTTATATGTATGGAAGTTTCCATCCATGTTGACATTTTTTGTAAACTCCTTTACACAACCTATGGTTTCTACCCCATTAGGCTAGTTGATCAAGGTCTAAATCTTGATCACATACATCAAGTTCATTTCGAATTTCATGACATCTTGTCATCTCTTTAAGTCAACACTTAACTTTACTTATGCGTAACTAGTAGGCTCATCATCCTCGATTAATAATACTTGATTTGTAATCGTGGATTCGTTCCTTCTGGGAGGTCGAATGGTCCTACTTGATTTACGCTAAGTCGGAGTGTCCTCAGGTATCTCTATATCCTGATCAAGAGTATGTCCCTCAGCAGGTATGGGATCAAACTCGGACTCATCTATTTGGTCAACTATATATGTGGACTCTTGAACTCCTTCAAGTTTTATTTCACTCCCACTGTCCTCTCCTAGAATAAACTATTTCTTTAGAACGATTATATGTCGTGAGACGAAGACTTTCTTCTCAGTGGGTTTATAGAATTGGCATCCAAATACATGTTTAGGATATCCTACAAATATATATTTATCGGATTCAGTCTCAAACTTATCCAATTCAGTCCGCTTCATAAGCGTCACAGCCCCAGACTCTAATATTTGACAAGTTGGGCATTTTTCTTTTTCATAACTCGTATGGAGTTTTGTCGAACGACGTAAATGAGACACGATTTAGTGTGCAGAACATTGCAATCAATGCATGGCCCCAAAACCTTTTGGAAGGTTTGCACTACCTATTATTAATCGCAATATATCTAATAGTTTGCGACACACCATTATGTTGTAGTGTATGTGAGGAGTTTACTACAAGAGAATCGCATTCTCTTTTAGATAATCTAAACTTTATTTTTAAGATATCTCCACCTCGATCAGATCTTAGTATGAGAATATCCTTACCTAATTGTTTCTCTACTTCTAACTTAAATCTCTTGAACCTTTCAAGAGTTTCATGCTCGAGTTTCACCAAACACACATGACCATTTCTGAAATAGTCATTAGTAAATGTGATGAGAAAGAGAAACTCATCTAGCATTAATTGACTTGGATCCACATGCATCACTATATATTAGATCCAGTAATTGTGCAGATTTTTTACCTTTTAAGTAAAATAAGATTTGGTCATTGTGCCTAACAAGCACGATTCGCATTCATCAAATGATTCAAAATCAATTGACCTCAAATATACATCTATATGTAATTAGTTGACCGAGTCTCCAATGCTAGATTTAGGCATTATTCAGATTATCACATTTTATGCCTCTAAATTTCTATACTTATTATAGAATACTCAGTATTTAGGATATAAATGTCATTTTGTAATTCACCATAACCATTAAAATAAAAATGAACAACAATTGTCCTTAACATTAATATAATTCACGTCCAAACATGAAATTCAAATAATGTTCTGGTATTGGTGGGTTCAAACTAACATTTCTCTAATTCCAATACTAAGTTTAAAGGCAACGGCAAGAAGTATACTCCTACAGACAATGTAGTAACATTTGCTCATTTTCGATGTGTAGGTCAACTTCTTCTTCGTGCAGTGGTCTACTTCCATTTAGTTTCTGCATACTTATATAAATATGAAATCCATATCTAGTATCTAATACCCAAGAAACTAGTGAAATAGATATAGGCCTTACCCAAGTGGATTTGATAATGTCCTTATTTACTTTGACTGTCTTAGCCATCTTAGATACTTTCCCAAAGTCCCTTTAGACTTCCTCTTAATATCCTTAAAGGAATTAATGGTTTGCCCACTCATAACTTTGATATTGAGTTTAACAGTTTTAAGCATGTTTAGCAACTCAATGAGTGTGCACTTGAGTTTATTCATATCAAAATTCATAATTAGCTATGAATAACTCTCTGACAAAGATTATAGAACTAAGTCAATACTTAGTTCATGGTTCATGGCTGAACCCATTTGAGACAATTTCTTAATGACAATTATCTTCAGCACTTGAGCATTGACTGAAGATCTCTCTGTCATTGTACACCGGTATAGATGTTTGGAAGTCTCGTATCCTTCTACACATGATTATTATCATACAACTCTTTGAAATGAAAAGTTATGTATTAGCATCTATACTTATATGCCGCTTTTGAAACTTAGGTGACATAGTTGCAACCATCACACATGTTGCAGTACTATCATAATCTCCATATTTATTATAGTAGCCACATTTTCCTTAATTGAGTCATCAACAGGTGTCTCAGGAAATGGCTACTTAAGGACACAACCAATTTTCTCATGCCTGAGAACAATTTTCAGATTGCATTGTCAATCAAGAAAACTTGATTTGGTTGTTGACATCTAGAATGCCACATATGGTTACTCATAATTCAATAAATATAAATGACGAAAAGTAAAAGAATAATATATAAAATGCATCAACTAATTTAATATGGTCTTTTATCAAATTAATTGTGCTCCCACTATTTAACTCAAATTTATGACCCTCTTGCATAAATTTATGGAATCCATACTTGACTTCTAGTGGGCTGGGATCTCATTTGTTATATTAAGACCTTAAGTGTACTCAACAAGCCTTAATAAAACATTTGAGTAGACACGGTTATCAATTGTATCTCCATACAACTCCCAAATCATTAAGCTGACAACTCATTGTCTATACACATCTTATGTGTTAGCTTAACATGCCTCTAAAATTTATCTCCTTGAGTGTACTCAACAAAAGATAATTTTAGTTAAGTCGAACCCATCATTCAGAAATATCGAATATTTTATAGTGTCAAATATATCCCTAATAGACCAGCCTTGAGTATACTCAACAAGTTTAGACGATTTAGGACTCTCGTTTTTCACTATAATGATGGAAGGCTAATAATAAAACTGACTTAATATTTTAGTGAGGAATTTATCATGCAAATGTTTCATCAATATAATAATTATATATATATATATATATATATTTATAATCATGCACCAAACATGCAAATAAACATACATATAAAGTGTGGATGATTATGGATTAATTCTATCTAGTCTTCCTGAGTCAAAAGGAAGACTAGTTGGTCAATTCCTATGGGGTATTGCATTGAATCATTATCAATGCGTCATCTCCATGGTTTCCTCTTCTTGTGTCTTCAAATAGACCAGCTACAACCTATATCCTATACTAGTTGGCATGCAGGCCTAAATGAAAATTGGACTCGCAGGCCCATATGTATAATAATAATAACGGACTCGCAGGTCCAAAATAATTAAGAGTTCGCAGGCCCATAATAATAACAATAGTACCGGGCTCGCAGACCCATAAAACAACAGGAATTAAATCATTCATTCAACACATCCACATGGTCGAATCCATATTCATCCACTAATAAACATTCATCATATAAATGATTCCTATATAATATCTAATATTATATGCAAGTATGTTTCAAAAATCTAGCAATTAAAGGTCGTCTAAACTATTTAGATAAATGGATCGAAAATAATTAATTAATTAATTAATCATATTAATCAATTAATTTAATTAGCGGGTTTATTTAATTAAAATCAAATTTTAATTAAAATACCGAAATAGAGTCTAACTCTAATTTCATAATATAGGGCCAAAATATTTAATAAAAATCACATTTTAATTAAATAGCAAAATTAAAGTCCAACTCTAATTCCACGATTTAGGGCGATCTTGTTTAATTAAAATAAAAATTTAATTAAATATCAAATTAGAGTCCAACTCTAATTTCAAGAAGAAATTTTAAGGGTGGGATAATTTAATTAAAATCTAATTCTAATTAAATGTCAAATTAGAATCAAATTCTAATTTCGAGAACATATTAGGACGAATAATTTAATTAAAATCAAATTTTAATTAAATACAAAATTAGAGTCCAACTCTAAATCAAATTGAATTAATATTTTAATTTAAGATGAAACTCCTAAATAAAATTAAATTCAATTTAGGGTCAAAGTTTATATTTAAGTCAAAATCCAATTTTAATGAAAATATAAAAGTCGCTAATTTCAATTAAAATTTAAATTGGGTCAAAATTACAATTTTAGGTCAAACCCTTTTGAAAATCCAATTTAAAATCATTTTAATATATAAATTCAAAACTTCTTTTTAAAATTGCAAACTGGCTCATTTGTAAATTATCAACAGAGCCCTCAAGTTTTCTAAAATTTCATAAAGGCCTTTCATTTAATAATTGCACATTGACCCCGTTCTCTTAATTGCAGGAAGCCCCTTGAAATTTCATAAATTGCAGTGAAAGCCCCCGTCCCCAAAATTCTTACCTGGTTCGAAAAACCTAGAAGAAACGCCTTTCCCTTTCTTCTTGCGGTGGCGCCCCTGTTTCTCTCTGGAAGAAACATTGCGGCAGGTGTCGTCGCTCAGGCGGCGGCTCCTACTGCCTATAGTGGCGCGAAAGCGTTGCTGAACAGCAGCGCCTTCGCGCCACTGAAGTAGCGGCAGCGATGCCACTGCAGTTGCAACGGCATCGCATGCCGCTGTAGTGGTGCTACAGACGCCGCTGCATGCGATGCCGCGGTGCTATAGACGCTGCTGCGGGTTGCAGCGGCGTCTGCTACCAACGCAACAGCGTGCTGGACGCTCACTGCTACCGGCGGTGATGGCTGCTCCTACTACTGCCGCCCCATGCACAATCCATACATTTTTTTAAATTTTCAAACAGATTTTGAAGATATAAAAAAATATAAATATTTTTCCAATTGTTAGATTCAAGAACAACATGAATAATTAACTCTTAATTAATCAAATATGCTAAACAGTTTCTAACAAGCACAAAGTAGGCTCTGATACTACTGTTGGGAATTTACTAATCATGCACGGCGGAAAATTAAATAAATTTCAATTCCCATCAAGGATCTACTTTGTATTTAGATAGAAACTGTGATAGGAATTATACCTTTATTCAGATCTGCAAACTCTTTTGTCATTCTTGTAGTTCCAGCAATCCTTATCTGCCTCTCACAACTGTTCAATTGTCCAACCTCCAATGGAATCCACACAGGGAACAAGATTGAGAGAGATAATTAGGGTTTACTTTTCTTGTACTAGCAAGATAATGAAAATTCATTAACTAATCTCAAACCCTAGCAGTTTATTTATATGAGCCCAAAAGGACTTGACCCGTCCTACAACTTAACGCGGTCCAATATTTAATTAATCTAATTAATTAAATTCGGTCTATGAATTAATTAATCCAATTAATTAATTCAAGCCTATTAATAAGTAATCCAATTAATTAATTATCCAACGCTTGTCAATTATTTAATTGGCAGACCTCAATCTTCTAGTTCTTCTTTTGTGTGTAACCTATTAGGTTCCCAGTCACGATGCCTAACAATGTGAATTATTATTTTGATCTAATCAAAATCGATAAATCAAAACACCCTTTTGATTTATCACTAATTCACATCCGTCGTCCCAAATTGACATCTAGCAATGTGTTAGGGCAATACATGTGACGAAAAATGTCACGTGGTATGACAAAACCAAATTCGTTCGTTTGTCGTGAAACTATAATCCCTTCGTCAATATGATCCGATCAATTACGAGATATGGATTTGTGTCAATCTCGATTATCGATCATATCTTTCATTCCACTTATTAAGTCAATGTAAGTCGAAAACTCCTTTTTGACTTATAGGTACACTTTGGCCAAGGTTTTTATTATCAACTTAATTGGATGAAATGTAAATCATAAACTCTTACTATCTAAGAGCGACGAATCCTCTATTGATCATTCACAACCTTCATATGATTCTTGACATACCCGAACGATGCCGTATTAGCGGCCCTTGACAGATCAACTTCCAGTATCACCAAAACATGACTGTCCCCACATAAGGTACTATGATGATCTCAAGTCGAAGTCAAGTCAAGTAATGACTAAAATGAGAAAATTATTTTATTGGGGTATTTTATAAACTTGTAATATTTGAGGGTTAAGTTGGATATAATTTAAAGATTGAGATTTATTTTTTTATTAATAGAAGTTAAAATGACCAAATGTTATTTTAGATTGACGATGAGTGACTATTTGGTAATTTTCGGATTAGTGGACAATAAGTGGACTTTTTAATAATTTTTTTTATTCCATTTTCATTTAGAAACATACACAATCACACAGTAGAAGAACTGGAACGGCAGAGAAGGAGAAAAAGGCCAGAGAAGAGAAAAAGAAAGGAAAAGAAGAAAGGGAAAAAGAAGAAAGAAAAAGAGAATAAGGAAAAAAAATGGTAAAGAAGTAATCAAGCTTGATTTTGTTCTTCTTTCTCTTTATTTTCTTCAAGAAATAGATTAAATAACATGTTAAATTTCTAGGGTTTTAAGTTTGGTTCGAAATTTCAGGTGTAAAGGAAGGGAATATGATTTCTAGCCAAGATTCTTGATTTGTTATTTCTCATTTATATAAGGTAATAGATACTATTTTTGGGCAAACCCTAGAATTTTTAATTGGGATTTTGAATAAGTATAAATTAGGTAAATGATATTTGTGATGAAATACTTACTTGATAGAATGATTTTATGGAACTATATATAAATTCAGTTGGTTGAATTATGATTATTAGTTTCACTAGTGTGTAAATGAGGAATTATTTTTATGTTGGGAATTGAAGATTATTTTGATGAATTAGATTTTAGTGAAATGACTAGAAAATGGAATGTGCTCCAAGTGAGTAAAGGAAATTTGGGAAAAATTATTCAAGTCTTGAGAAATTAAGTTTTAGTATTCGATTATGAATATTTAGAGCTACTTGGTAGGGTGATTGTTAAATTGGTTATCCATATCGTATTTCAGGTGGTAACGAGGAAATTGGGAACGTTTATCAGCCAGTCTAGCTTGTAGCTCGTACTGTGAGTGGAAAAACTTATTTTTCAAGAAATTAGTATCTATTAAATTTATATTAGATTTGAGTTTGAAAGTTAATTATTTCATATAACTGATTTTATAACATGAATTTCAGAATAAAGTGATTCTTATAGCAAGTTATTTTTAAAGTTAAATTTCAGTTAAATTAAATAATTTCATTAGCATGTTGTATCGGTATTAAATATTTCAGCAAATCTATAGTTATTTTTAAAACTTCCAGAAAGTACCCAGGTGATTTACCTGCTCTGCACTTGTGTGAATGTGTTTCCACGGTATATGACCAGTTATGGTGATTTTACCCGCTCCGCACTGATGTGTTTCCACGGTATATGACTAGTTATGGTGATTTTACCCGCTCCGCACTGATGTGTATGACCAGATTATCAGAGGTCTTTGGGACCCACTCTTGTACACACATAGGCTTTGAGCCGTATACTGGGGTGCTTAGCCTTTGGGGTAGCTCTACGTATGTATGACCAGTTATCAGACTTGAATGACTTCGCCTTGTACATCGAGACTACTCTGTACATGAGTAAGGCTATTCATGGGGTACTTATTGGTGTGACTCTTTAGTATATAATATGATGTTTTCAGCTTATCAGATTTCAGACTTCAGAATTCAGTTTATTCAGTTTGCAGAGTAATGATTTCAGTTTACAGTAATGTGAAACCATATTTTCACTTATAGTTACCGAGATCAGATTATTTATATTCAGTTGTTTATTTAGAACAAAGAGCAAAGAATTTTATGATGCAATCATGCTTAGTTTTAAAAGTATTACCAGATTTCAAATTTTGTTAAAGTTTTAACAGAGCAAGACTTTTCATAAAAGCATACTTATTTTCAAACTACCCACTCACTGAGTTACAAGCTCATATTTTAAAATCTTTTTCTGAGCAGATAGTAGGAGAGTTGTGCAACCTTGGAGCCTGTCGATCTGTGGCGCTGAGACACACACATTGCATTAGTTGTATGGGTCATTTCATCAGATTATTTAGTTCATATTCTTTTCAGGTATTTTGATTTTTAAAATTTATTAAATATCGTATTGCCAGTATTTTATTTTGAGTAATTTGTATTCTAAGGGACGAATGTGCACTATTTTAAATTACATGGATAAGTTTGAGAAATTGATTTTTATCCAGGTAGTTTTAGTCCATTTTTCAAAGGAAATTCTGTCAAAATTCTTTTAAAAATATTTCATAGTCAAAGAATGTTCAGTTGCCTTGGTGGTAGGTCCAGTATTTATCTGAATCTACCACTGGCGCATGACACGTGTCGGTCCATTAGATTAACTCGAGACGGGTCGTGTCATTAATAAACTTTACCCCCCCTCCCCCGCCCCCGCCCCCGCCCCTTTCATTATCAAACCTATACACAAACTCAAATTTTGTATCAAAATCATACATGTAATCATAAATTTGAGTCGATCCATAAATGAATTAACTTTCCTTTGTCAAAATCAACGAAATAATTCAAGTAACAAACGAAGTGCCTTTGTGAAAATGGCAAGACATATACTTCAGATTACCAGACCACTTTGTTTAAATTGCATTTAACTTTCCTACAACAGTCATTTATATGTTAATGAAGATATGCATCATGGTGTCCGCTCTGAGAGAGATCTATTTGAAGCTGTTTCCTGAACATTTTGGTTGCACTCTCATATGATGCTTACAATTTGGTGACAAATTGGTATGAAATGTGATTAAATGGAATAGAAGGAAACAGTCTCTCAATCTCAAGAGATATGATCAGTTATTACTTTTTAGATTGTTAATTTCAATTTAGATTAAAATCTTGATTTTAATTCCTATCAAACAGGAGCTGAAAATAAAAAATGTAGTTAATTGTAGCTTCTCAACAGAAATGAGTTCAGATATTATACAATATAATTACTTCAAAAGATAAGGTCGGACTCGGGCCAGGACAAAGGAGTTGAGAGGCCAATCTAGACAGTTTAAAAATAAATTCTGACTTAATCATTAGAGAAGGCGTCAAATATTGTTTTGACAATATTTGACAGTATAATTCAAAAACTATAGAAGGATAATTAATTTGAACTTTCGAATCTCAAGTTCAAATATAATCAAACAGTTCAAAAGACAAAGAAGTACAATTAATTTCTCCTTGCTCATTTAAATAGAAAGAGGAAGCTTAGCATTTACTTTTACCGGACATTCTTTCTCTCTTATGCTTTTTTGCGTATGTCAAAGTTTGAATTGAAAAAATAAAGCTTACAAAGGGTCACATGGGATTCTTTTTGTTTCTTTTGTGTATGTTATTAATAGGTGACAAGTGCATTTTGTGCACTTATTCTAACTATATTATTAAGCTTTTATGTTGTGAAAGTATTGACTTCTATTTAACTTAGATTAATTTTCGTTTATTTAAGTGATGGACCTGTTTTTAAACAATTGGAAAAGAAAAAAAAATGTGAAATCCAAAGTATGAGGGCTAAATTGCAACATTTCAATAGTTGATTCGGACCACAAAATGAAGATTAAAGATGTTACGGATTCAATTGGATACAATTAGAAGTTGAAGGATCAAAATTGCAATAGAAAGGATTTAAAAGAATCAAGACATGAATTTGGGGACTAAAATGAAAAATTTGAAAGTTGACATAATTGCCTAGTTATTTTTTTGGGGCAACCGCATGGACATGAAAATCAATTACTGTTGGACGACCGCCTTAATTTTACCTGGGCAATTTGAAAAAACTGATTTTTATTTCAGAATTTTAATTCAATAAGGAAACTTCTTCTTGGCCCAATTTTGAACGAATTCTATGGACTTTTAGGACTTCTTGGACAGTATTATAAATGTCAACCCGCAACACATAATTAGGGTTGCAGAGAATTAGTTGCAAAAGGAGGTAAAGAATACATCAAGATTCAAGAACATCAATATTGAATTCAAGAATTTTCGGGGGATGATACTTTTATATCTTTTGCTTTCTTTTTCACAACATGATAGGTTAGATTTTTTTTTGTACTAGGAGAACGATGAATATTGTAATATGCATTTTTAATATTTAGTTTTATATATTTGACATTGAAAATACACTTTTTGGATTTTGAATGATTTAAATGACTATCTTTTCTCTACAATTATTGTGCAACATAGTTGTATGAATTTGGTGACTTATTTTAAGCATTTGAAAGATGAAAAATATGCTCGATATGGTATAAATTGTCATATGGTCCGAAAGTGAATAAAAATATACCTATATATGTGCTTTACGTGAATTTTTAAGTATTCATAAAAAATTATACACTATTGTATGTTTACATCCGTCATAGAAATATAGTCGGGTCATATATTAGAGTATGTTTAATATTACTCGAGAGAGATTGTTGAATGAAATAGGAATATTGATTTTTTCAAAATTCAAGTGTGTTATCAGAGTGTAGAACTAAGATTAAAAATGATTATTGGATGTGAATTCGAGGTCCTAGTGCGATTCCCCCCATTAAAATGCATTAACTTACATTTAGTGTAATTTGCATTTAACTTAGTTAGTTTAGTCACAATTACATAAGTAAACTAATTTAGATATAATTTAGTCACAAATAAATATATCACATTACTATTGTTTCGGTTGAGATTGCGATATGTAAAATCGATCTAAATCAATATCTGTGGGAACGATACTTGGACTTAAAATTCATTTGACTACTTGTTAAACTTGTTCGCTTTGTTGTCGGTGATTGAGTTTTAGTTTGATTTTATTTAAATTGGCATTAATACGGACTTCAACTTGTATTCTTGTATTGTTATTTTTGTTCCATTTTATTTTATTTTTAAATTTTTTTTTCTCTTTTCAGGATATTCAGGATATATAAAAAATATATATATATATATAGGATAAAAGATGATTATGATTGATTTCAACAAGATGCTCGTATGTGACTTTATCATAAGGAAACAATAATTGGTAGCTCAAGAAAATGATGAAATATGGTTGTGAGAGATTTAGAAGATATAAAAGCAGATTGTGAACTTGATGAAACTGTCATGGGTGACTTACTTGTTGCATTATTTCTCTCACGACAATTTGATGTGGGGTGATTTGCCTATGGAATTGTTTATTCTACAGGTTATTAATGGATATCAATTAAGGGAATTACGCCAATCGAACTTCTTACAATTACAATAAGAGGAGACAACTCATCATGAAAATGTCATAGTTCTTTTGCCAAAAGTTTTGAATACGGACGTTAAACTCGAGAAAACTTCAATTAAAGAAGATGACCATGAAAGATCAAAAAATTAATCGTAACGGGTGAAAAAAAGACTTGTATCATTCAAATAAGAGGAAATTAGCATACAATTCATCGACTTCATCGTTTGGTCAAAATTGAGTTTGTGATTAAACCTTACAAGGAGATTGAGGTATACGTTATTGAGTTCGAAATTGATGATGACAGAAAGTCATACTACTTGGAGAATGACAAGTAAAAATTTGGAGACAAGTTACAATATGGAACAAAGTCAAATTAA
This sequence comes from Osmanthus fragrans, assembly GCA_019395295.1. Lineage (NCBI taxonomy): Eukaryota > Viridiplantae > Streptophyta > Magnoliopsida > Lamiales > Oleaceae > Osmanthus > Osmanthus fragrans. The sequence continues at coordinate 14,908,583 of CM033352.1, forward strand.
GCAAGTTAAGCAGGACCTCCAAAGTCTTATTTAAAGTGCAATGAAACACTAGTGAAAAAGTTGAGCTCTAGACATTAAAATAAGCGTTTAACGGGAGACAACCCATTTTCCTATCTTTTGCCTCTTATTTTGATTAAGTATTGCATTACAAGTAGATTTTTAGGGATTGCATTAGTATTTTAGGGCCATATTTAGGAACTCGTGCATGTAAATGGGTTTTAACTCATTTTAGGTAGTATTTTAAGGTTTGCATTTGTAATTTAGGCATGTTTACCTATTAAGCTCAATTTACCTAGGCTTATTGTTAACATCCTAACATTATAGTGAGCTTACATTGATGTGATATACTTTCTTAAAGTTGCACCTAGATTTCAATCTCAAAACGAATTTGAAAAACTTATGTTTTCCTAGTTATAGGATTTGTGCAAGGATGTACAGTCTGTTAGATGGATTTTCTAAAAGATAGAAGATTAGAAGATAGTTTTTCTAAAAAGTAGAAAAATAGAATTCTTCTTGGTGTAAATTCATTGCAAATATTTAAACTTGTTGATGAGCGCATATTACACACTTATTTATACCACAAAACATGGATAATTGTTGGCAAATAATTGAAAGATGGCCCGGAAGCATAAATGAAGATGTGAAAGAGTCAATGACCAATTTAGTGAAGATATGAAGTATTGGAAGAAGAAGAAATGAGAAAAGGGGTCAAGAAACGAGAAAACAGTGTTCGAGAGACTAAAACGCAAATGTTGGAGGTTGAGCAACACTATGACTCACATAGTGTTAATTCATATGTGGTCGCATACCTATTTTCAGCAAGTTTCAGGGCCAAAATCCATTGAACCTATGCTATAGCATTGTAATGCATAGTACAATTCCGGCAAAAAAAATCTGGTTTCCTTATTTGATTCAAATTCTTATAGAAACAAATCTTTGGAGATGTTTTAAGATCATAGGGCCGTCCATAAATGTTCACCACGCATTCTAACACACTCACATGGGTTTTAGAGCATAGAATGAGGCAAAAAAACACGAAGATCGACCCCAAGACGCGAAGATTCAATTCAAAATTTAAATTGATGATGTCGTTTCTTCAATATTCTTATTGTTTTCTTATTTTCAACATGCTAGGCTAGGTTTATTTGTGCTAGAATAATGATAAACTATGTAATATGAAATTTTAATCTTTAGTTTTATATATTTGACATCAAAAACACGCTTTTGGATGTTTATATGAATTTCTTTTCTCCATGATAGTACACGGTAATTGTGTGAATTTGGTAGCTTATTTTATGTATTTGAAAGAAGAAAATAAGCTCAACGTGATATAAATCGTCAGAGGGTCCGATAGGGGATTGAAATATACCGCTATGCCTTCTGTGAATATTTAAGTGTTCATAAAAATTCAAGCATTCTTGTATGTTCGCATTCGTCATATAAATATAGTCTCGTCATATATGAGAATATGTTTAATATTACTCGAGAGAGATTGTTGAATATAATAGGAACATTAATTTTTCAATATTCAATCATGTTGTCAAAATATAAAATTAAGGTTAAAAATGATTATTGCATGGGAATTCACAATCCTAGTACGTTTGTTATTTATTAAACACATCATTTGCATCAAGCATAAACATGCATTTAGTTTAATTAACTCATTCATAATTGCATACATACTTTATTTTAGTTATAATTTAATCTCATTATTCTTGTTTTAGTTAAGGTGACGATAATTAAAATTGAACTAAATAAATCTATGTGGGACGATACTTGCACTCAAAAATTCACTTTATTACTTGTTAAAGAACCGTATGCTTGCGGTGTATTTAATTCAAAATATATTTTCATGAACACTAATATTTATTTTAATTTTCGTAATAGAAAATTAAAATCTAGTAGAAAGGAAAAGTTGCGGTTGTCATAACATCTACTAACCGAACAAGACTGATCTTTCAACTTATCCAATCTCCCACCAGAAAGTTTCTAATCCTCACTCATTTACTTTGATTATTTTTGCTTTTACATTGGGGACAATGTAATATTTGTGTTTTGGGGGTGGTTAAGTATTATTAGGACACTTGAGATATATATTTTTCAACTGCTGGTCAGGTCTGTATAATTGTTTAACAGCTAAAAAAATTTGAAAAATAGTGTCTAGTTTAACATTGAATGACTTGCCTCCTATAATCATATTTGTTTGAATTAAATATGATTTTAGCTAGATTACTGGACAACGCCATAACATGTGCTTTTACTTGAGTATTTATTTGAGCACATAGCCATATTGACTTATCACTTGTGTTGGGGGGCATGATTTGATTTTGTGGATTTAACTGTTGATGTCGTTGACTGATATGAGTGAATTCCTAAATCATTAGTATAGAAACCAAATTGCTAAAGAGCGGTTTGGGGTAGGAAGGTTAGTGCTCGTTTACATAGAAATTTGATGGTTTGGACTTCTCAGATCCTATCGTTGGTTGAATGAGTTTGAGTTAATGAGTTTAGAATGGGTACAGACCATTTTTAAAATTCAAATCTCATACATCATTTACTTTTTTTCGTATCATTTATGATTCGAGTGATTAAGTTTGTTAGGGTCTTTAAAATGTGGTGCTCTATAGTCATTTGACTTGAGAGTCATCAGCCTAAAACTCTCTGTAGGAGATCATTTAGAGAGTTAAATGAAAAGAAGTTTTGCACATAAGATGTTGAACGAATGGAAAATTAGATTCTCATATCAAAAGAAAAAGTGATACATCTTCTAACTCTCTTCGTAACATTTTTTACTTGAGTTATTAGGCCTTTAAGGGTATCTAAAAACCTGATGCCTTATAGTCATCTGACTTGAGAGTCATCAGTTTAAAACTCGCTACAATGATCATTTAGAAAGTTTAATAGGAAGAAAGTCTTGCACAAGTGAGTAAAAAAAGAGATTTAGATTATCAAAAGTGAGATGTGCCTGATAAAAACTTTGAGATTTGAACTCTCGAGATCCACGGTGTGACTTTTAGAAAGACTCGCCATCTTCTTTCTAAATTTACAAGTATTTAATTCTGATCATTTTGTGTGAAAATACAATTTAATGATTATTAGACCCACATGTGCTAGAAATATCTCGGGATTGGAGAGAAAAACATAATGATTGATTTTGCACGAGAGATGTGAGGAAAAATTGACTTCAAGAGGAATGAGATTATGAGAAAATCAACGACACTTGATTGACTGTGTTCTAGTATGGGTATAAGTTCATGTGCCTAATCACACAGATATTAAGTCGAGCATTGGATGAAAAAAAATATTTTTTGATGCTGTTTGAATCTTTCTAAAGTGTTACTTAAATTCGAACATGAGGTATATGGTAAACAGTTCAATGTTGATCCTAGTATTTGTGATTTGTTTTAGCTAGTAATATGATTTATGCCTGAGTTTTGTTTTGTTCGAGGACACAAAAATATTTTAGTTTAGAGGTGTTTAATAAATGCAATTTGTGCACTTATTCGAACCATATTATTAAATTTTTATGTCATGAAAGTGTTGACTTCCACTTAACTTGGGGTCAATTTTCATTTATTTTAGTGAAATCCAAAGTATGGGGGCTAATTGCAACATTTCAATAGTTGATTCGAACCACAAAATGAAGATTAAATATATTACAGGTTCAATTGGATGCAATTAGAAGTTGAAATGTTGAAATTGGAAGAGAAATGATTTAAAAGAATCGAGAATTGAAACCGGGGACTAAAATGCAAAATTTGAAAGTTAACATAACTGAGTGACTGCCCAACTCTATTTTCTGGGGTTACCGCAACTTAGCATAAAAATGTATCGTAAGACTAGGTAGGTTGCAAAGCGTGGCAAAAGGAGGTGATCACTGAATGATGTATGTCTTGTCATGTTAATCCCTTCAATTTCATTTAGATTTCTTAATTATACTTCACATGTAGATGAGTGATGAATGTTGGTTAATATGTATATGAATCATTTCTTATTATTTACTGAAAATAGTTATTTTTTTATTAATTTTTTTTATTGTCATTTATTAAGATTCGATTATTGCTGCTAGTCTTCATTACAGTTTGTAAGATATGTTTAGCATTCAGGCTGATATATTTTAACCATTGGCATACTAAGTTGATATTAATGACAATTTGCATACCAAGCATTTTCTTGTCATGTCCTTAATGTAGAGTTCTAAATTAAAATTAAGTTACAATTTGCATACTAAATTACAAAGTCGACGGAACAGATTGTTAGGTCACAACATTAAATTTTATATATATATATATGCAAACTTGAAACAATTGGACGTATTATGAATGCCATTCTAATGCAAACAACATTGTAAGTCACAAACAAGGATCACATTTACTCACGAACTCAATGCGTTATAATAACTATGATTAGCAATCATGACAAATAGGTAACAAAGAAATAAATCACGGTTACACTCATAACAAGTGGTCAAAAATTAATAGATCCCAATCATAATTTAACAAACAATGAGATAATTCTCCCGTTCCTGTCACTTTGTTCATATTCTTCAGTTGTATGTACTACATGAACTATAGAATGTCACATTTACATGAATTGAAATAACAGTCACACAAAGTTATATGCCACGTGCAGATAAATTACTAGGCCATAATCAGATAACATACTAGATAACAATCACACAAACTTATAGTTCATATACATGTAAAGGCTTAGGTCACAAATAGATAACAAAACAAGCCACAATCACACATATTTATGGTAACATGCACGTAAAAGCTTAGGCCACAATCGAATAACAAAATATGTCACATTCACACAAAATTAAATGCCACATGCAGATAATGGCTTTGGTCACAAGTAGTCAACCTAATAGGCCACGATCACATTAAGCAAAAGGTAGTCATTGTGATTGCAAGTTGTCTTTGAAATATATTGATATTCATTTATAGAATACAAAACGTCACTATGATCGAAAAGTCTTCCACCTTGTGATTGAGCATTAGTGATGTTTATTCAAGAGAAAAAATTGATTTCGGATGTCCACCACATTAATACCATATCTTGCTACTCTAACCGACTTTAGCAAAAGAAAGTGCTTACCCGTTTTAATCCAATAAATCCAATATGATATCAATTCATTTATCATGAAATATCTTGTTTCCCTTCATAATCATAGTCTCGAGTACGAATTTAGTATAAAAAGTGTTCCTTTATAATGACCATAGAGATAGGTACTTTCAATTACAATGACAAGCCTACAATGCATACACCCACAAATCAATGCACTGAACGCCATGAAGCAATAATTGGATATGTTGTGACCATATGTCTCAATTCTCATGACCGATAGAGGATTTGTCTATTGCAGCATATAAAGTACCAAGGTAGTCTCTCGAATGATTTGGTTGGGTCGCTCTAATCATCTTCAATGTTCGTTCACAAGATTCAATCCTTAATATAATTAATAGCCACTAAGTAGATATGTACCAAGGATTCTTAAGGCTTGTTGAGTACACTTAAGGTCTTAATACAACAAATGGGATCTCGGTCCACTAGGAATAAAGTATGGATTCCATAATTTTATGTGAAAGTGTCATAAATTTGAGTTAAACAGTGGAAGCATAATTAATTTAATAAAAGACCATGTAAATCAATTGATAATTTTTTATATATTATTCATTTATTTTTCATCATTTACTTTTATTGAATTATGAATAACCATATGAATTTGAGAGGCAAACGAGATGTCAACACCCAGTCCAAATTTTTTTTATTAGCACCGTAACTTGAGAATTGTTCTCAGTCATGAGAAAATTGATTATGTCCTTAAGTAACCCTTTCTATAGACACTAATGATGACTCGATTAAGGAAGATGTAGCTACTATAGTAAATACAATGATGACGATAATGTTGCAACATGCATGATGCTTGCAGTTATGTCACATGAGTTGCAAGAGCAACATAAGGGTATGGATGCTAACATTATGACTTTTCATATTAAGGAGTTGTATAATGAATAATTATGTGTGGAAAGATATGAGACTTTCAAGTAACTGTACCGGTGCAAAATGGCAAAAAGATCTTCAATCACTACTTATGTACTGAAAATGATTGGCTATATTGAGAAGTTGTCTCTATTGGGTTCAGTCATATATTATGAACTAAGTATTGCATTGGTTCTACAATCTCTGCTAGAAAGCTATTTATAGCTAAATATGAATTAACTCGAGTGCATGGCCCTGAATTGCTAAATATGTTTAAGACTATTAAGCCAAACATCAAAACTAGTAGTGACCAGGTGTTAGCCACTGATTCCTCTAAGGATGCTAAGAGGAAGTCAAAATGAGGCTTTAGTAAAGCATTTAAGATGGCTAAGTTAGTTAAAGTAATGAAAGATAATACTAAATCTAATGACCATGTTATCATTTTGGAATGAAAGGTCTTTGAAAGAGGAACCGCAAGGCTAACTTGATGAGAACCACGTAGCAACGGTCACTATGCAACCCCACAAAAGATTGACGATCTCAAAAAGCTCAAAGATAATCCGATTTAGAGTTTGAACTAAAAACAATGAACTAAGCAACCAAATAAAAATGATGTTTGAATGACCTATTGATTACACAACCCGTGATCCACACCCAATGTTGAACGCCACAAGAAAATCTTGATAAATTCACGATATTCAATGAATAACGAAGATTGAAAGCACAATTGTCTCTCTAGTTTAATTATCAAATTGCTAAAAGTTGTAATACAATGAAATATGAAAAGTATTTATACTAGACCTAAAACTAGTAAAAAAGTGCATAAACGGACTAGAAAATTACAAGTGATGGTAGGAATATAATTCTAGTCAAAATAGGAAAAACACGAAAGAGGAAATAATTCTGCCCGGATTTGTTTTATGCGACCGCAACGTGTTTTCCCAAGCATTCGCATGGTTGTCAAGTTTTGCGCCCATTTGCTCTCGGTAATAGGCAGTACGACCGCACGCCTAATTGTGCTATGCGGTTGCATAGCACAAAGTTTGGCCTCCGTCTTCAGCCACTTCTAACACGTTGATCAAAGTTGATTCAGACTTCGATCCCAACACGGAACTTGCTCCTTTCTTCTCCAAAATCATCATTTCATCAACCGTTTCTTGAATGAGCAATCCTTCGATAATCAGTGGTCTCGTCCCAGGCTTGACTCCTGGATCATATCATCCCCTCTCTCTTAAAAAAGATTCAACCTCAAATCTGTACTTGCATAAAAGAGAGAGAGAGAGAGAGAGAGAGAGATCAGACACATTAAAAGTTGTTAAAACATTGTGCTCACCTAGAAGATCCAATTTATATATATTGTTATTGATCTTCTCCACAACTTGAATTGGACTATCCCCTCGTGGTTGCAACTTTGATTTCCTCTACTCTAGAAAGCACTCCTTTCTGAAATGTACCCAGACCCAATTCCAGGTTCAAATGTCACGCTTCTCCGACCCTTGTTTGCTTGTGATGCGAAGTGTTTGTTTTTATTCTCAATTTGCAATTTTACCTTTTCATGGAATGACTTCACCAACTCGGCCTTTCTTTTACCATCTACGCTAACTCGTTCAGTCATAGGTAAAGCTATTAAATCCAAAGGTGTTAGTGGATTAAAATCATAAACAATTTAAAATGGTGAAAAAGAAGTAGTAGAATGCTTGGCCCTATTATATGAAACTCTATGAAAGGTAGAGACTCCTCCCAACTTTTCAAATTCTTATTAACTACAGCGCACAATAGTTGTGTCATGGTCTTATTCACTACCTCAGTTTGACCATTGGTCTGTGGATGACAAGTTGTTGAAAACAAAAGTTTAGTGCCAACTTACCCCGCAAAATCTGTAAAAAATGACTCAAAAATTTCACATCCCAATCAGAAATTATGCTCTTAGGTACCCCATGTAAATGCACTATTTCCTTATAGAATAACTTTGCAATGTTAGTAGCATCATCGATCTTATGACATGCTATGAAATGTATCATCTTGCTAAACCTATCTACTACCACAAATATTGAATCTCGTCCCTTCTTAGTCCTAGGTAAACCCAAAACAAAATCCATAGAAATAGCAACCCATGGTTCACTAGGTATAGGTAACAGCATATACAAACATTGAGGTAAAACTTTAGATTTAGCCCTTTTACAATTTATGCATCGACTATATATTCTCTCAACATCACCTTTCATCCTAGGCCAATAAAAATGCTCCACCAACATATCTAAAATCTTTTTAACCCCAAAATGTCCCATCAATCCACCACTATGTGTTTCCCTCACTAATAACTCTCGCATTGAACAATTAGGAAAACATAAACCTATTTTCCTCAAACAAATATCCATTATGTTTAAAGAATTTATCTATAACCCCTTTGTTACATGATGAATAAATATACAAAAAATCTAGATCACTAGCATACATGTCCTTAATATATTCAAAATCAAGCAATATAAAACTAAGAGAAGTCAATAGTGCATACCTTCGAAACAATGCATCCGCCACCATATTTTCCTTACCTTTCTTGTACCGGATGACATATGAGAATGTCTTTACGAACTCTATCCATCTTGCATGCCTTTTGTTTAACTTACCCTGACCTCGCAAATGCTTCAATGATTCATGGTCCATGTGAATGACGAACTCCTTAGGCCACATGTAGTGTTGTCATATCTCCAAGGCTCGAATAAGTGAATACAACTCTTTGTCATAGGTGGGATAATTGATCGCTACTCCACTTAGCTTTTCACTGAAATAGGCTATCGATCTTTTATCCTGCATTAAAATTGCTCCAATCCCTATTCCTGATGCGTCGCACTCAATTTCGAAAGTTTTATCAAAGTTAGGAAGTGCTAAAACTGGTGTCTTACACAACCTATCCTTAATTGTATTGAATGCATGCTCTTGTTCATCACCCCAATGAAATTCCACACTCTTCTTAACAATATCTGTAAGTGGTGTAGTGATTGTGCTAAGATCTTTCACAAAACGCCTATAAAAACTAGCACGACCATGAAAACTCATAACTTCAGTTATGCTCTTAAGTGTTGGCCATTCTTTAATAGCTTTTATCTTCTTTTCATCTACTTCTACCCCATTTGCACCCACACAAATCCTAGGAAAACAACATTCTCCATGCAAAACATACATTTCTTAAAATTAGCATAAAGTTGTTCCTTTCTCAATACCACAATCACACACCTAAGATGTTCTACATGCTCATTAAAGTCCTTGTTATAAACTAAGATGTCATCAAAATAAACCATAAATAATTTACCTATAAAAGCACGCAAAACATGATTCATCAATCGTATAAAAGTGATCGGTGCATTAGTGAGTCGAAACGGCATTACTAACCATTTATACAAGCCATATCTAATTTTAAAAGTAGTTTTCCACTCATCACCTTCCCTTTGGTATCCACTTTTAAGGTCAATTTTACTAAATATGCAAGCACCATACAATTCATCCAACATATCATCTAAACTAGGAATATGATGACGATACTTTACCGTTATGTTGTTGATGGCTCTACAATCCACGCACATTCTCCAAGTCCCATCTTTCTTTGGCACAAGTAGCACTGGAATGGCTCATGGACTCATGCTCTCCCTCACATATCCCTTGCTCATCAACTCCAACGACCCTCTCTCTTTTCTCTCATGTGGCTCCACTCTCTTTTGCTCTCTACTAGCCACCTCAACATTTTCTCTCATACTCCACATCTCACTATTTTCTCTCATTTTCTCTAACTCTTTCACTCTCATTTCTTCCTCATTTTTCAATTTGATTTGATCTTCATACACTTATACCAGTGTTAATGGCACAAGGGTAATGGACCTCCCATATTTTACAAAACTATATCGATTTTTGTACCTATCATGAATAACATTGCTATCATATTGCCATGGTCTACCCAATAAAATATGTCCTACATGCATAGGTACCACATTACACATGATCTCATCCCGATAACTACCAATAGAAAAATTAATCAGCATCTTCTATTCACCTTAACTTCACCACTTTCATTTAACCATTGTCACCTGTAGGATATATGGTGTCTTAATATAGTTAATCCTAATTTTTCTACAAGATTTGTGCTAATCACATTAGTACAGCTCTCACCATCAATGATCATGCTACATACCTGATTGTTAACGTGGCATCATGTATGAAATATGTTTTCTCTTTGCTGCTCCAAGTCATCTGTCTCTATTTGAGTATTGGGAGCTCACCTCGTGACCAGTAAATCTCCAACAGCAAACTCCACTTTGTCCCCATCACTAACATCTTCCAATGCTAGCATGCCTTCATAATCTTCTTCACTGTCAGTCACCACCTCTTCATTGCGCAAGATCATCGTCCTTTTGTTTGGGCATTGAGAAGCGATGTGCCCTGTCCCCAAGCACCTAAAGCACTTAATATCTCAATTTCTGTCTGGCTATGGCTCTACTTTAGGTGTTGTTCGGCTAGCACTTTCATCTTTCCCCTTTGGCATTTCAGTCATTCTCCTCAAAACAGCTCCATCTCCTTTGTTACCCCACCTTGAATTCCAAGTGGAATTAGATACCGAAGTACCCAATGGCTGCCTAACTGTCCCCTTCCTCTTCAACTATTTCTCCATCACTAACATAATGCTGCAACTCCATGATATTAGCAATGTCTTTGTTCAACCCATTTAAGAAACAAGCCACGGTGACTTTTCGATCCTCTTTCACATTCGCCCTGATCATCAAGATTTTAATTTATTTATGGTAGTCTTCCATACTCTTCGAACCCTTATACAAACCTTACAATCTTTGATGCGGCTCCCTGTAATAGTGACTAGGCACGAATCGCTTCCGCATGATAGTTTTCAACTGATCCCAAGTACTAACCGCTCGCTCCTAATTCCTCATCCTTGATGTAACCACTTGATCCCACCAAGTTATGGCATAGTCAACAAACTCAAGAATTGTTATTTTCACATTCTTTTCCTCTAGATAGATGTATCTAACCTATCAAGCTTTTCAGTCACATCCCCAAGCACCCTCTCAAAATGTCTTATTACATGATCTGTCATGTTGTTTTGATTTGACTGCCTGATTGAATTGAAATCCTCTCTGCCTGACATCCTAATTCTATAGAATTTCTGCCTCACAAAATGATCACTCGTGTGTCACTTAGTTAATGGCATTTTCCCTCTATTAATCTCATCACTCTACCTTTTTCCACTTAGTGCTCTCGTCTAAGTGCTCTCGTCTAAGTGCTCCAAAGAACAAAGTAAACTCAACCAAATATGTAATCCCATGGATCTAAACCGGATGTGTGTCAAGAGTTATGAATTTGAAGTAAGAGAATAAAATGACTCAAAGAAGACAAGAATTGAGAACTATATGAAGTAAAACAATGAATTATCGCTAAACATAATAAATTGAATTGAATTTGAAATATATATATATATATATATATATATATATATATATATATATATATATATATATATATACACACTAAAAATATTGGAAATAGAAAATTGTTGAAAATTCTCGAAATATATAATATTTTTATTAAATTCGATTTTTTTTACTTGAGAATTCAACCATAAGTCCAGCGAAATAAATGAGAATTAATTTGGACTTTTAAATAACCCAAAAAATAACTTTGACTCTTTTTGTATTTTTTTTGGAACAACTAAAAAAATTAAAAACTGACTCGAAGAACAAAAGAAAAAAAAAGAAACAAGACTCAAAACAAATAAAAGATATAACATTGATTATTTTTTAGCCGTGCTCTGATATCAACTAATGAGAACCACGTAGCAACAATCACTATGCAACCCTGCAAAAGATTGACGATCCCAAGAAAGCCCAAAGATAATCCGGTTTAGAGTTTGAATCAAGAACGATGAGCCAAGCAACCAAACAAAAACGAAGTTTGAATGATCTCTTGATTAGACAACCCATGATCCACATCCGATGTTGAACGCCATAAGAAAATCTTGATAAGTTTACGATATTCAATGAAGAACGAAGATTGAAAGCACAATTATCTCTCTAGTTTAATTATCAAATTGTCAAAAGTTGTAATACAATGAAATATGAAAAGTATTTATACTAGACCTAAAACTAGTAAAAAAAACGTGCATAAATGGACTAGCATATTACAAGTTATGGTAGGAATATAATTCTAGTCAAAATAGGAGAAACGCGAAAAATGAAATAATTCTACCCAGATTTGTTCTATGCGACTGCAATGTGATTTCCCATGCGGTCGCATGATTGTCAAGTTTTCACCCCTTTATTCTCGGTAATAGGCTGTGCGACCACATGCCTAATTGTGCTATGCGGTCACATAGCACAAAGTTTGGCCTCCATCTTTGGTCGCCTCTAACACATTGATCCAAATTGATTCGGACTTCAATCCCAACACGAAACTTTCTCATTTCTTCTCCGAGATCATCATTTCATCAATCATTTCTTGAATGAGCAATCTCATTATCTTTTTCACTTGCTTTGCTCGCGATCACGTCATCGATCCTCCTTCGATAATCAACGAGTCTGGTCCTTGGCTCGTCTTCGTTGGGCTCGACTCCTAGATCATATCATAACCTCTCAAGCTTGAATAGAAAGAAGTCTTTTGAAGCATCCACTTCAGACATTTTTATTATTAATGTTAATATGCCTTCTTCATTAGCTTCTTGGATATTAGATACCAGATATGGATCTCATATTTGTATAATATACAGAAACTAAATAGAAGTAGATCACTGCAGAAGGGAGAAGTTAAGATGTACATTGAAAACGAGCAAGGGTTGTTGCATTGTCGATAGGAGCATATTTCTTGCCATTACATTTATGCTTAGTATTAGGATTAGAGAAATGTTATTTTGTTCGATCATTAACAAGAAAATTATTTCAATTTCATGTTTGGACATGAATTTATTTTTCAATTAATGTTAAGGACAATAGCTATTCATTTTATCTTGATAAGATCTTAATAGTTATGGTAAATTATGAAATAACATTTATATTCTAAATGCTAAGTATAGAATCAAAAGGCATAAAAGTGATAACCTAAATATTACCTATATCTGGCATTACAAACTTGGTCAAATAAATGAAAAACACATTTTCAAATTGCATGCAGATGGATAAACTGATTTTGAATTATTTGACAAATACGAATCATGCCTACTGGACAAGATGGCCAAATTCTCTTTTATTGAAAAAGAGAAAGAACTACATAATTATTAGGCCTAATACATATTGATGTATGTGGACCCATGTTAATCACCGCTAGAGATGGTTTATCTTACTTCATCACATTTGTAGATGACCATTCTAGGTGTGATTATGTATACTTGATGAAATTGAATCATGAAACACTTGAAAAGTTCAAGAAATTCAAGTTAAAAGTAGAGAAACAAACAGATAAATATATTCACACACTAAGATCAGATCGAGGTGGAGAATATCTAAAGGGAGAATTTTTAGATTACCTAAAAGAGAATATAATTCTCTCACAGTAGACTCTACCACATACACAGCAAGATAATGGTGTATCTAAATAGAGGAGTTGCACACTATTAGATATGACGCAATCAATCATGAACCATGCAAACTTTCCAAAATTATTCTGGAATTATGCACTAATTGCAGCGTGTTACACATTTTATCATGTCGCATCTAAGTCAATTGACAAAACTCTATACAAGTTATAGAAAGGCAGAAGACCCAATTTATGTCATATTAAAGTTTAGAGCTATGACACTTATGTGAAGCAAACTAGATAAGTTAGAGTCTAAGTCCGATAAATACATGCGTTATCTAAAAGAGACATTTGGATATCAATTTTATAATCTCATTGAAAAGAAAGTCTTCGTCTCAAGGTATAATGTCTTCCTAGAGAAAAAGTTTATTCTAGGAGAGGATAATGGGAGCAAAATAGAACTTAAAGTAGTTCAAGAGTTCACAAATATAATTGACCAAGTACATGAACCTAAGTCTGATCCCAGACTTGTTGAGGGACAATGTTTTTTTTCAGGAAGTAGAGACTCTTGAGGACACTCCGACAGTTTGGCTCAACATAAGTCTTGTAGCATCATTCGAACTCCTATAAGGTATGAATTCATGATTACTAATCAGGTATTACTAATTGAGGATGATGAACCTACTAATGACACAGAATTAAAGTCAGATGTTAACTCAAATAGATTGCAGAAGGTCATGAAATCCGAGAAGACCTTAATGTATGTAAACAAGGTTTAGACCTTGTGACCCACATAATGGGATAAAACCCAATAGGTGATAAATAAGTTTATAAGATAAGAGTCGACATGGATGGAAGCATCTATACATACAAAACAAGCTTAGTAGAAAAAAGTTACAAACAATGACAAAGAGCTGTCTGTGATGAAATTTTTCACTTTTTGCCATGCTTAAGTTCATTCAAATTTTGCTTGAAATAGTTGCATACCATGAGTATGAGACATGACAATTAAATATCAAAATTGTATTCCTCTTGATCGATCCATAGACGAATTGAATCAAGCCTCTAGAATTCGGAATCCTCTCTTCGATGAGACAATCACAAAGTTTGATTTTATAAAAAATGAAGATAAATCATGTATGTACAAGAAGACAAGTGGGATAGCTGTCGTATTTCTAATATTATATGTAGATGACATATTATTAATGAAAAACGATGTCCTTATACTTCAATTGGTGAAATTGTTGTTGCCAAAGAATTTCTCCACAAAAGATAAAGAAGAAGTAGCTTATATCTTAGGAATCTCTATTGGTAGATATAGATCTAGAAGATTACTTGACTTATTCTAATGACTGTAGATAAAAATCTTCTTTAAGATTTTATATTAAGAAAATGAACTAAGAGATCGTTGATAAACTTATGTTAACTTCCAGATGGATTATGATGATAGCAAGTCTAAATTAGGAATGAGTTTACTCTTAATAATTGAGCAGATGATTGGAAAGGTTCAAAACAGAAAATGACTGTTTGATTCAATAGCATAAGCCTAATACATTACTGCTTCAGAAGCAACAAAGGGTTATGTTCTGAATCAAGAAGTTCATTAATGAACTTGGAATTGTTCCTAACATTCATCTAAGTGTCAGTGATTAATCTTTAACGTTTGGTAGTGGAATTGGTCCTTCGACTTGAGATCATCATAGCGCCTTATATGGAAATAGTCCTATTTTGGTAATATTGGATGTTGCTTTGTTCGGGTATGACATGAATCATATGAAGGTTGTAAATGATCAATAGATGATTCGTCACTCTTGAATAGTAAGAGGTTATGATCTACATTTCATTCAGGTAAATTAATAACAAAATCATTGACCAAGTTGTGCTCATAAGTCAGAAAGAGTTTTCGATTTTTATTAATTTAAGAGTGAGACGAAAGATATGATCAATAATCAAGATCGAAACACTTCCATATCTCGTCATTAATCGGATCATATTAATGAATGAATTATAGTTTCACGGTAAACGAAAAAAATTGATTTTGTCATCAAACGAGACATTTGTCATCGCATGTATTGCATTGACACATCACATGTATTCAACATGGAATGATGAATGTGAATTAATTAATCTAGGTGAATTAATAATAAATAAAAATGATTGTTTAATTTATCTTTTTTATTAAATCAAAATAATAATTTACTTCATTGGGCATCATGATCTGGGAATTTAATGGGTTACACACAAAAATGAAAATTAGAAGAATGATGTCACTAATTAATTAATTAATTGACAAGTGTTGGATATCTATAAAATTAATTAATTGGGTTGCTTATTAATTGATCCAAGTTAATTAATTAAATTTATTTATTTATGAACCAAGTTTAATTAATTAGATTAAATAATATTGGATCAGGTTAAGGAAAGGCCAAGCCCACTTAAACTTCTGTTAAACTGTTAGAGTGGAAGAAATTATAAAAAGCATTCATTGGCTTGATAGCACGAGAAAAGAGAAACCATAATTCTCCCATTCTTGTTTTCTTTTGTGGATTACCATATGAGGCTGGACAATTGAACACGTGTAATGTGCAGAGATTATGATTGTTTGTATTCCAAGATGTCTAAAGAAGTTTGAAGAATGTATTAAAGGTATAACTCTAATAACAGTTTCTATCTAAACACTAAGAAGATCATCAGCGAGAATTGAAATTGTTTTAAATTTTGTTGTGTATGATTAAGTAATTTCCCAATAGATATTAGGTACGTGGAGGAGTTTGATTGGAGATTATGAAATGTTTAAGTGGGGGCACGATGTAGATCTAAAGAATGTAGTGGTAACAATGGTGCTGCCTTTTTCAGTGGATGTAGAGATGGCACAACGATGTGGTGAAGATAATGCAACACATATTATTATATGTGTTATGTGATGTAATGGTTGTAGCAGCAATAATATGTGTTATGTGATGTAATGGTTGTAGCAGCAGTGATGTAACACAAATTACAAGTGTTACATGTGATGGCGGTGGTGGTTATGGTGGCTCGATGATAGCGTAGCTAGTGACATCGTAACACAATATGTTAAAGTGATAGTGACATTGGAAGTAGTAATAGAAACAAGCGGAATGTGTTTAACACACTCTATTACAAATGGAGGAGATGACAAAGATGGCAAAATGTGTATAACATAATATAATACATTGTGTCACAAAATGTACTCTAAAAAAACTAAAATAAAATAATAATAATAAGTCATACAGTAGGTGGAGAAAGTTGCATTTTATATTTTGAAATAGTTTTTTTATTTAAAAAAAAATAGGCTAGACCATGTTTTTAACTTTATATTTTGAAATATCCTTTACATGTCATGGTTCTTCATTTCCTAGGTTGTTAATTAACCCCTGTTTTACAACCATTATTTGAAATATCCTTTTTCTACTTACTTTGTGTGTGTTTTAACCCCATTATTCCAATTTTTAATTAGCTTTCTCATTTTTAGAAAGTAAAATAATTGTTAAAAAATTACAAGTGCATAGAACTTTGTAAGACATTTTAATTGTTGCAGAAAACGTTGAAAATCAAAATGTTAGAAACACCCTCATTTTAAAACAAATTTCCACAAATAACCCTATCATTCATTTAACTTTAAAACAACCTCCCACCATTCATTTTAATGGTAAATTGGGAAATCAGATTTTTGGACCTGTCACAATTCCTCAACAGCCAACCTGCCACAACTCTCCAACAGTTGACCGTGGAAAATGTTTGTCTCAAAATTACCGATAATTCATTCAATGTTGTTACAGAAGCTCGCTTCAAGATTTTCGAAACAGCAATTTTTGGGCTCTGTTTTACGTTACCTTTCTCTATAAAACAACCAATCCAAACGACTCCAACCCACAACCAATATGTTCACCTCGATTGTTCCTTAATCTTACCTACAAATGACAAGGTAAAGGTGATAATTTTTAGGCTACAAAGGCACGGGAATAACAACGAAAGAAATCAAGAGAATGGACCAAAATGCACAAGATGAAGGCATTGGTTTTCTCTCTATATGGCAACCAATTTTTTGTGGGAAGAAGCGGCCAAGTTTTTCCTCTTTTTCATAACAAATCACACACTAATGGCTGTGGTGTAGACAACATATATATAGGGTTAGGTTAGGTTTTAATTAGACCAATAATAAGGCTAAATGGGCCAAGATTCAAAGGTCGAGCCTTTGGACTTGGTTGTTGGTAATTAATTCACAATTGGCTGAATCCTGTGAAATTATATTTCGATGTTACATCATAACCCGAGATTAATAGGGTATCAAAATCAAAAAAATCTCCACCTTGACACCCAATCAACTTGCAAGTAATCAAACACAAAGTTAGTACTTGTGTAATCAAGGCAACCAATAAAATTGGGATCACAAACCTTATCTCGTGTTTCAGACCCAAATTACATACCTTATCCGTTCCATGTTCTCACTAGGGCTAAGGTAATAGAATACCCAAGTATAAGTAGATAATGAGAGCAAATAAACATGCGATCAAAATATAATATAGGATAACATACAGATCTTTTCAAAACATGTTCACACGGCACAACATATTAACACTAAGTTAATCAATCAAACGAATAACACATATGCAACAAATGCATAAATGACCTCTAAAAGATCTCATCACACTTATCTTATCTCATTCCATGTTGCTAACACCTTGAGAACACATATATCATTTCATCGTCCACCATGCTTACTAGACTAGTCACTCAACACGTGTCTAATTGGTAAATCAAATAGATCCTAAGTCCGTAGGATAATCCTCTATTACCACATAACTTCTTCAAGCCTAAGTAGATAATGGGTCTCCACCTAACAAAAGTGATGAAGTGCCTCTCTAATCAAGGTCTTCACAGATAAAGGATTTCAACATTTAATCACATATCTACTTATGATCCAAATGTTACATCCACATTCCTAGTATAAACCACCAGTGTATCCCTAGACATCTATACTTTACCTTACCAAAAGACACTCAACACACTTACTACTAGTGCATCCTAATCCACTATGCATGTAAACAATTACACCAAGTAATCAGATAGCTCTCAAATTCATGAAAACGTACATATCAAACACATTGAAATGTCATAGAACCATGCAACAGAATTAAACAATCACATACATGCAAAAATGATTACACACAGATGCATATACAGTAACTAGATCTACTCTCAATAAACCTCACTAGGGTCATCACTCGACCCTATAGTCACATTCGTCTCACCTCTCATCTTACCCTTTTGCTTATCTTTCTTCTTGGACAGTCCATCACATAGTGTCCAGACATACCACAACTGTAACACGCTTGCCACCAGACATGTCCCAACCCTTACCATTTTTCTCACTACCTTCATCACTCGAATCACTACTTGAATTACTACTATCTTGAGCTTTATCCAAATTTATTTTCTTAAACTTCATTCTACTCCTCATCATATGTATCTCGTCACTCATCTTATCTTCTTTTTTAGCCCTAATCTCCATTTCTTTACTTTAAAAAAAAATCAATGACAATATCAGGTGTTAAGGTGTCCTTACCTTACTTAATTGTACTCTTAACTTCTCTATATGAATCAAACATAGAATTAATCAAAATCATGGCCTTATAAGTTTCAAACACCTTCTCATAACAATTAACAATATCTTGAACAAGTTTGTTAAAAACATCTAAATTGTCATCAAGATCCTTTCAATGATCAATTTTAAAACTGAATAATCTTTCAAAAAGTACCATTTATTAGGAGTAGACTTCAGAAAATATAAGTCCTCCAACTTTTTCTAAAGTTTTTCAGTAGAATCAACTTTTTCAACTTTTTCTCAAAACAGTGTCGGACAAGTGTAAAATAATTGAAGTGTAAGCAAGTTCATCATGTTCTTCTTTTTGTGTTTCTGTCAAATTTGTAGGAAGTTTTTTATCTATGACTTTTGAAATTTTTTGATGAACCAAAATCCCCTTCATCTTTTGTTGTTAAATTGAAAGATCCCATTTTTTCATTGAAAATTTCAGCTTCGAAATGTGAAGACATTTTGAAAAAATAGAACAACTAAAGTGTATAAACAGGTCACACAAAATAATCATAAGGTTGCAGTATACACTGTTCTAGATTCTCAAGGTTTCGTAAGATTCACAATCTTAGATCAATGGAATATTCAAACGGGTCAAATCTAAGTGTTCTAATATAATAATCAATGCAACAAGAAAGTATTCAACAAAAAAAATTAGTTTCTCATGCAATGTAGTATCACACAGTGACTAAATGACAACTAAAGCACAAAAGCTCCCAACTTATAGTCAAATTCAACATTTCAAATATGGTAAGTAATCCTTAAATTTCTAGCATAAGCAGTGGTTATCCATACAGTAATCTAATCCTAATGTCACCGTATACAATGACACGTTAATGTTGATATTTAAATTGAGATAAGCCAATCTACCAGAAATGATCAATTTGAGTTCCTAAATAATGAGTGATGTGATCTACCAATTTAGGGCCATCATTATTAGCCCCAAAGTATCTAGCAACTGCAACAACCAATCAAGCAAAAAATAACCCGAACTCACAAAGGGCAAAAAACTGTCTAGAACCACAATTTGACCCAAAATAGAAATCGAACACCACCATAGAGTCCACCATGCCTCCAGAAGCAATATGTCTTCAGACACCGTCGTCAAAAAAAGCTTCACGTGCCTCGTCGGAGCCACCACGCACCTCCGAAACATCTCACTCACCAATTCTCTAGCTGTGCCTCCACCTGCACGTCTCGAACATGGCCTCTGTTTTGTCACTAGGTCTCAAAATTGGCCAAAAATTGCACATATAAGTCCAATTTTTAGGAAGTTTTCTGGACAATTTTGTGATATGTTTTCTGCTTCTTTTCAACGGATTTTCTGGTCGATATTTTGGTCAATTTTTGGAGCAAAATCCACCACCTTGAAGCTATGATATCAATTGTCACGAAAGCTCGCTCCAAGATCTTTGAAATGATGATATTCAGCCTCAGTTTTACGTTATCTTTCTCTACCAAACAATTAATCCAAACTATTCGAACCCACAACGAACATATTCACCTCGATTGCTCCTCAATCTTACCCACAAAAAATAAAATAATGATGATGATTTGTAAGTCACAAAGGCACTGGAAAAAAAAGGGTAGAAGGCAAGAGAAGAGACCAAATACACAAGATGAAGGCACATGTTTTCTCTCTATATGGCCGCCAATTTTTTGTAGGAAGAAGTAGCCACGTTTTTCCTCTTTTTCATACAAAAATCACACACTAACGGTTGAAGTAAAGACAATATATAGGCCGCGACTAGCTTTCATTTCTTAAGCTATTTCCAACAATCCACATTATTTTCGGGTTGAGCTTTTAGACTTGGTTATTGGTAATCAATCCACCATTGGTCTTGGCCTGTGGAATTATATTTCGACGTTTACATCCTAGCTTGGATTCATTAGGTATCAAACCCAAGAAATGTGGCCCCCACAATACAGAAAATGAAATTGGCAAAAAATTGAAATAATGGAGCTCAAACACACTCTTATTTTCAACCATATGTTCACACAATAAACTATTCTGTATGTAAACCCAAAAAAAATTTCATACTTTTTAATCTTACATTCTTCTAAAAATCACTGTTCAAAACATTATTTTTTTCTCAAATAATGATTGTCAAACAAGGGCTAAAGTAATTTAAATATAAGAAACATTGAGATTATATAAACTAGGACAGCTCTACACGTACAAAATAAAGCTCTTTCAGATTATTTATAGATACAGTTGGCAAATGGCTGAAGGGTGAACATTCTTAGATTGTAATTTTCTGGTAGAAATTTTATCGGTATTGTAGAACGCAAGTTGCAATGTTGTCTTGCATACGCCCCATTTTCAATTGTTTAATTATATAACGGGTCACAATGCTTTAACACGTTACATTCAGTAATTTTGGCCACAATTCCGCGACATAATATTATACACCATTTATTCACAACAATGTCATCTAAAATTCATATTCCCTACCAAAAAGGATTACTCTTACTAATCAGGTCACAATTACATGTGTAAGTTGAACCAACGTCACATTCTAATATATAGTAGGCTTAAATTTTGACAAAGAAATCTTAGCAAGGTTGAAATTATAAGCAGTGGCGGACACATACATTTAGAGTTAGTGGAACACAATATAACTTATAAAAAAGTTACAAAAAATTTATGTATTCGATATTCCAGTTCACTGTCCACCATGACACCAAAATCAAAGCCCACCATATCAAACTGACAATTATACAACACTGATATAGGTAATATTTTTCCACGTGAAAGTATATCAGTTCTTTTTTTTTCATTCAGCTAGAAAACTATAAAATATGATATAGACTTGATAATATCGTCTTCAGCACCAGATTTAGAATAATGATTTTAAAATTCATTTGTTTGCTTTGCAGAAAAGAGAGATTTGGAAACATCTGATGACAATGCAAGGGCATCATTGGAAAACAAATTATTTACTTTTTGATGGACATCATCTCTATTCTACTTAACGTATCAATGCCTTGTTATATACTTATATCAGGTAGGGTGGGCTTTGTCTACTACTAGTCTACTACTGCTTTATCTTGAAAGAGAACAACTACAAAGAGTATAGTACTGTTAAAAAAATTGGCAACTTGTTACCTGTACTCGTAGAAGCACTGAGACCGAGCTGCAATTTGATTCAACAACACCAATGGCTGCCGTTGGTGCAAGGCCCGCAACTGTTCTGTTCTCCTTATCCGAGTCCGAGTGCTGCAGCCAAACACCCACAGTCGATGAATCATCGACGGAATTCAGTCGGGCAGGAATGAGAATTGCAGGGTTTTGCTTCAAATTTCGAATTAGGAACGCTGGGGCCTCGAGTCTTCTCTCGTTGGGAGTGGGACAGTTTCCTTCATTGTATTTCACTTTGGTAATGCCAATAAAAGAGAGAGTCAGTTGGAATGTGGACGGTTTCAACTTTCAATTGGAATTTGTAAGGGCTCTTTGAGGAGGGGAAAAAACTGTTTTAGTTGGTAGGTCAGGGGACTCACTAGGACCAACTGTGGGTCCGTCCCTGATTAAAAGCCACAACAACGTCAAGTGAATCCACTGTCAAATTCAATAATTATATGATAGCGGAAAGGAAGAATTTTTAAATTCCTGGTATGCAAGGAAAGTTTTAGTTGAACACATTGAAGAGATTTTAAATGGAGAGAGACATATTTTTCTATCACAATTTATTTTTATTTAAAATAGCCCAATTCTAATCAAAATGCCTGATTTTTCCAATTTCAAGATTGTGACTAATTTTTCAAATTGCCAAGTTAAATCTTGGGAAAAATTCATAAACCAGAGATTAACTATGCACAATTCTATTCCCAACTTAGAAAGTTCCAAAATTCAAAAATTAGGTTTTACATAGATATATTCTGTTAAATTAGTTTTCGCGTGCAGTTACCTTCTTTAGGCGGACTCCCCAAAACACAAATTCACCTCCCTAAAATACAAACTCACATTCTCTCCAATTGGGCAAATCGACGACGGAATCAACATTGAAGGTCACAGTTCGAAGCTTCACAAATGGAATTATCTCCTTCTCTCCAATTGTCCAAATCGACAGTGGAATCGACATTTAAGGTCACAGTTCGAAGCTTCACAAATTGAATTATCTCCTTCTCTCCAATTGGGAAAATCGACGGCGGAATTGACGTTGAAGGTCACAGTTTGAAAGTTCACAAATTGAATTATCTCTTTCTCTCCAATTGGGCAAATCAGCAGCGGAATTGACATTGACGGTCACAGTTCGAAGATTCACAAATTGAATTATCTCCTTCTCTCCAATTGGGTAAATCGACGACAAAATCGACATTGAAGGTCACAGTTCGAAGGTTCACAAATTGAATTATCTCGTTATAGTATAATAGAGTTAATGCCATGGTTGTGTTGCATTTTTGGAATAGTTCGGAAGATTGTTGACTTGCAATCGAGGATTTCAAACTGAATCTATGTCGGAAAAACATACCGTAGTTGCCGTCGGTAAGTCATGGATTCACAAGTTGCATATGATCTGTGACCACAGTTCACTAAGTTGTGTCAATTTGCATATAGTCTATGAATAAAAATGTGACTTAATGCATTCAAATATGTGACATACATTACATTAATAAAACTTATATAGTATTCTGTAACCAACATGAATTCACATCGTGGTCCATATTTACATTGTGACCTGCATGAATTCATATTTGTGATTGATATTTTATCTTTGAAAGTGCAGATATGTATGTGCATGTATGTTTATTAAATGGATCACAATCGTTGTTGGTTTTGCTAGATCGTAATTGCACTTATACTAAGCTTCTGGATACCATTATCTCTGAGTTCAGTTTGGTTCCTGTTGAGGTAGCTGTCACAATAAAGAATACATTGAACGATGATTTACCCCCGGTAAGAGTACGAAGTGATAGTAATGTAATGTCATACATTACACTAAAGGAAATGGATCGTGACCCTTCGAAATACCCGTTAAGTATTGATGTTACAACCACAGAAATTGAGAAACAGACTATGATAGTTCCAACTAATGTACGAAGTAGTGGAGAGTTATTTTCATTACAAGATGTGGCATCAGACATTTGCAATGCATCAATCAAACCAGCAGGTCACATATTTGAACAAGAAGTCACAGTTGTAAATGTTGTTGATGCCAAAGAGGTAGAAGAAGGAAGGGTTTTCCATGATAAAGAAATTATGAAGTTGAGCCTTTCTTTTTTTGCAATAAAGAACATATTTGAGTTTATGATTGTTTGGTCGGACAAGAAAGAGTATGTTGTCAGGTGTGTGCGTGATGAGTGTAGTTGGATGTGCAGATCCTCAAAGTGGGGTAAAGCAGGTCTATTTATAATTCGAAAAATTATCGATGGTCACACATGTGGCTCAAACATAATATTGGGATCCCACAGACAATTATTAACTACGATAGTGTCATCCAGTATCAAACACAAGTACACATCGTCATGTACAATATACACTCCGATGGATATATGTAGTGATATTTTGCATACTTATGGAGTTTCTATGAACTATATTCTAAAGCTTGGAGATCTCGGGAACAAACGTTGAAGATGATTAGAAGTGATCCAACTGATTCATTCAGTAAAATACCTAGCTACTTTTACATGCTTGAACAAAAAAATCCTGGCACGGTCACATGTTTGGAGCTTGATAGTCACAGTAGATTCAAATATTGCTTTATGGCGCTTGGTACATCTATTCGAGAATGGACACATTGTAGGCCTGTAATTGTGGTGGATGGAACCTACTTAAATGGACACTACGTTGGTACTCTCTTCACAGCATGTACACAGGATGCAAATGATAGCATTTTCATTCTCGCATTTGGTGTTGGCGATAATGAGAACGATAGATCTTGGACATGGTTCTTTGAGAACTTGAAGCTTATGGTTATAGAGAAGGATTGTGTTTCGTATCAGATCGTCACAATAGTATCAAGAATACAATAGAACATGTATATCCAAGAATTAATCATGGGATTTGTTCATATCATTTGCTACAAAATCTAAAATCGTATTACAGCAAATCGGGTTACAACATTACTCAAGCTTTCAATTCAACTGCTCGCGCGTATACATTAACAGAATTTGAATATCGCATGCACCAACTTGACATGATAAATGACAATATTAGGGGCTATCTGGTGATGTATTACTTCAAATTACATTTTGCATACATACGAATGGAATAATTTATATGATATTCATCAGCATGAATTATGTTTATAGGAGGACGTTGGACCTGAAAGGTGGTCACGATTCCGCATGCCAACAAATCGGTATTCTATAATGACATCAAATATAGTAGAATCAATCAATACGGTCACAAAGTCAGCCAATAATTACCCTATTGTATTCTTATTGGAATCTTTGAGACAAACTATACAAGCTTGGTTCTGTAAACATAGTGACGAGATGTACATGATACCTTCACAAGGTTGTCAACCAAGTGTGAGAAACTGATGAGAAAGATGAGCACAAATTTGAGGAACTTGAAGGTAATTTAGATGTTTGATAATTTAAGTACATATAATTCATGAAAAATATGTTTTGTGACCTGAACTTTGTTACAATGACGATAATTTTATTTATATGACTTGATAAATGTATGATATTTAACTTTTCTTGCAGGTATCTCCTGTAAACCAGACAATGTTTTCAGTCAGTGACCAGTACTCGTCCTTTGTTGTAGATATAGATCAACTCTCATGCTCATGTAGGATGCTTCAAGTTTATTTGTTTCCATGTCCACATGCACTAGTTGTGATTGCAAATACTAAGAGGAATCCTTATGATTATTGTTCTTATTATTACACAAAAGATGCATACATGAATGCATACCAGAATTCTATATTTCCAGGTGAAAATCCAACTGAATGGACAACGGATGGAGAATTGCAAGACACAATTGTATTAGCTCCTAATCAAAAGAGGAGTTCTGGAAGACCAGCTGAAAAGAGGAGAAGGTCATCTAGTGAAGGAAAACCAACTGTCAAATGTCGACGTTGTGGAAGACGTGGTCATAACCATAGAAGATGCTGTAATTTGGTTCCATTAAGTCAAAAATAATCAAAGACAAAAATTCAAGAACAACAACTCAGATGATGACACAGTTAGGCAGTAGACAAAACTTTTATTTATTATAGCATTTAACACTTCATAAAGTGGTTGTACGTAACAATTGGTATATCAATTTACTGTAAATGAAATTTTCATTGATATAATAGTGATACAAATGAATACTATATGACTTTTGAAGTAGAGTATGTGATTTGATATTATGCTAGGTGACCAACACAATAGAATGTGTCATGTGAAGGGTTAACTATGCATCATCAGATTAATATATGTGACCAATATACAGATATCTGTGACCTTTACATATTATTTATATGAGCACTGCATAGTCATATGTTGTATAACATGTAATCTAAAAAATTTAGCAAATATGACCTAATGACCAAATATGTGACTATTTATTATAGTATGTGACTTCTGCAAATGAACTGTGAATTTGTTGGTCATGTTGGAGAATTGGCTCTTGCTGCCTTGCTGGTGCATCAATGGCCACCTCCTTCGCTTCAGTCACAGGCTTCAGTTTGCTGTGACCTGTGAGTATGCTCAGTGACATGTTCTATTACCTGTGACCTGTTACCTGTGACCTGTGAGTATATTCAGTGACATAGTCTATTACCTGTAACCTGTGTCATGTGGAATTAGTTTGACACAAACCATTTACATTTCACAACTGTTAATGAAATAGGACACAACAACCATAAAACATCTCAAATTCCTGTAACCAAACATAAAAGACCAAACTTGCTAAAATAAAAATGACACTAGAATTGATCAAATACTAAACCAAATAATTTTCCAACATGTCGATGTACAACCACGGTATCACGAAAATTACAACTGGTTTCACCACAAAAACTACTACAACTGAAAATAAAAAAGAGGCCAATATTCAGACCCTTTACAAAATCTTATCATCGTCCTAAATTTTGTATACATTGTCAATTCATCACTCAATGACAATTCCCTCTCCCTTCGTATGCTTCCCTGCTTTTGTATGCTTGAATATACCCCGATGTTTATATAACCGAAACGCTATGTCTAGCCTAGTTCTCCAAGCATCAAATTTCTTCGGCATAGAATCTTTATCGTCGTGGAGCAAGTATTCAGCATATTTAATCGTGAATATGCCACAATCATGCCTGAACAAAAGCATAACATAATTTATTAGGTACGATACTCATCCATATGCTTTGTAATAGGAAAAATGGTCATAGACTTACCCATTATTCTCTTGCAGAAGGCTGTTGTCAATCTTCAACCTCAAGTCCATACAATCATCTTCATGGTGGTCAATATTTTTTTTCCAAAGCCCCACTGCGTTCAGTAGGTGAGGAATAATTTTGACAAATGGTTTAATTCCAATACGAACCATGGAGTCTCGATATGCATTCCCAACAAAATTGAACAAATGTAATGTATGTGTACTAAATTCAAGGACAAAAAAATCCAGTGTACTTTGTTCGTTGGGATAATTGGCATAAAAATAAAGTCCACACCGGCCCAGGGAGAGCTCAAAGGCAAACTACCATTTTTAACAACGTTGATCAAACTAGACTCTGACAATAATGTAGTAGGATCCTGCTTGAGATAAGGTATATGTTTTTTAGCTTCATCTGGAACCATGAGTCCATCGTCGTAGCTTTCAACTTGACATTCTTTCCGTGCCTTGCCAACTGGCAGATATAGTATAAACAAACATCGATGTGCTATCATAATAGAAATATAAAAACTGTTATGATATCATGCTTTGTCAAATATAAAATATGTGTTAAGTTCAATATGATCTGTGACTGTATTTCACTAAGTTGTGTTAAGTTGCATATGATCTGAAACCGATATACAGTGGTCTATTACCACAGTTCACTAAGCGGTGTCAAGTTTCATATGATCTATGACCAAAATACAGTGATCAGTGACTCAGTTTACTAAGATGTGTCAAGTTGCATATGATCTGTAACTAATATACAGTGATTTGTGACCTCAGTTCATTAAGCTGTATCAAGTTGCATATGATCTGTGACTAAAATACAGTGATATGTGACTAAAATATAGTGATATGTGACTAGACTACAGTGATATGTGACCTCAATTCAGTAAGATGTGGCCATTATATAGTGATCTATGACCTCAGTTCACTAGTGGAAATGATATGTGACCAGTGAATAAAATTTGTGTCTATAGATTTATAAATACTCATATTGTGTTGCTTAACGAGGACTCTGAATTGACGAGCTCATAGAACCACGCTTTATGTCCCACTGGGAATGAACCAATAAGAAATGCGGGACTAATACGATTGTCGACATCATTAAACCTTTTCCTGTAAATTTAACATGATGCATAAGTTATGTATTAAAGTGAGTTCTTAAACAAAATTCAGAAATACAAAATGGTATGTACTTATTTTTTGGTTTGTATCCTCTCTGGAACCAACTCTAAAATGAAGTGATGTCAACATCTTCAGCATGATGATTATAATGTTCGAAAACCACATCGCTATCTGAATGTTTGAATAATTTTCCTTCTCCAGTGACAAACAGAGACTGTAGTATCTTCGTTGGTTTTGAAACCCTCTTAACTGGTAATCCCGAACTCGGATTAGATATCGGTGATCCCTGCATATTGTTGTAACAGTAAAACATCCGAGTTTATTGATCTACTAGTACAAATATGGTATGTGTGTGATGTGGGACATACCAACAGTTAACATCTGTGAACTGTACGTTATATGTGACTGAAGATGTAAAGAAAGCTTGTGTATATAACTGGATTAGTGTATACCTCTATCTCAGCATTTTTTTTGTCCTGCACAACATCAGCTATAACAGAGTCGACCGCCTTCTGAACTTCTTTGGATTTGAACTGATCAGTTAGGTCGGGTGGTGTAGATCAATACCCAAATTGAAGGATGGAGGTTCGAGACTGTATGGAAACTCAAGAGCGTCATAAGTATCCAACTTACCCTTACCTTTACTAATCACATTCATTCCCACAACGTTAGCTTGAAATTGGAACAAGTGTCAACCGTCAAATGAAAATGTATACCATTCAAAATTGTTGTAATGAAGTTGTACTTACTTCATCAGGCTTTTTCGACTCTTGAACTACAGGAGAGGCATCTCCAACTACATGATCTTTCGATGTATCATTATTTTTTTTAGAATCTCTTTCATTGCACTAGGTATCATAGCAGACATAGATTCAGACAAAAATGGCATGTTTGTCCTGATGTCCAGCATGTCACTTCTAATTTGACTCTGCGTTTGGACAATCTGATTCATCTTCAGGATCTGTTCACCCTTTAGAATGACACCTGTGACTTCAATTTATCAAGTTGCATACTAAACTCTTCCCTCAATTCATCGACCACCTTTAAATTGTAAACAATAAAAACAATGAGTGTGAAGTGTAAATTTGATTGATATTATCATACAGTAATTTGATAATTTAATCATCTGTGACTACTGTAAATGTGCATGTGACCTGTGCACACACAAATGTGACTTCTATGACATGACATGTGACCTATGATAAAAACTTACGTCATCTGGAGGAGGCACAGCTGAATGCGGTTCTTGTTGATTACGAGGGTCAGCTGATGCACCCTCGCCTGTTGGAGAATTTACATGGAAAGATATCTCTTGATATCTCGGTGCACCCTCGCCTGTTGGAGAATTTACATGGAAAAATGTCTCCTGACATCTCGGTGGAGGATCAGCAAAGTCTTCATCATCTTCAGACACAACAGCACGACCAGTTCTGCCATCGGTTATCTTGCACACTGATGTAGATTTTTTATACCAGATGAACCTGGCTTTCCACTTGTTCCCGAACAGTCAACTGAATTTTCCTTGCTACCCTTATTTCTCCGGCCATCGCGTGTGTTATTTGATTGTACTAGTTCGATATACTAGATCCCATCCATATATGGCATTGTCATCTCAATATCCGATGGGTCTAGGTCACATATCTGAATCTGCAATTCAATAATATTGTTAGAACTATTGTTAACGATAGACAAAATAATATACTAGTAATTCAAAATAGTTGACAGATTACATCAAGGTTTGAGAAACATTCAGACCCTTCAAGTTTAGCAGCAGATGGGTGCTCATCTGCCATCCAGTTGCTGATTCAAAGGTACATTTTGGACATCCTTTTGACAACAGTTCCAGTAAGAGTAGAAATTGTCTCGTATATCCACACTTGAATGCTACCAATAGACCTCTTAGTCTATAATGGCTTGTCCTCTTACTCAGACCATCTCTCAATGCAGTCAAGGTAGTATCAAAAAGCATATTCCCCCATGGGAACATGTTCATTGAAGAATAGTCTTCAACAAGCACAAACAAGTAGTGATCAACAACATTTTTATAATCTCTTGGAAACATGTAAGATGTAATAAAATACAAAGCTCCAAGCATTGCGACGTCCTGGTCTATAAGGACATCAACAACATCCTGGTTTGGTAGTTGGCAAGCTGATATAAATGCATCCCTGACATCTTCATGTGTCACAATCTTCAGCTCACTAAAGTATTTTTGCTTCAAAAGTGAAGGAGTATTTTCAAGTGTATGAATGTCACCATTTCCCGAGCATCTTAGTCCTGTTACTAAACCAAACTCAATCAGAGAAAACCTAACAAATCGACCCAATATACAAAACTACAATTCATTTTCATTGGGTTGATGCACCTGCCTGAGAAGAAAGTAATGTATCAATTGTGACTGAACCACAATTTCATGACATTCCAAAAAGTGCCCAAAGCATGTTCCCATAAGTAAACGTCGTTGGGCTACACTTAGATATTTTTTGAGGTTTGTCAAAACACCCTTTGCCATTTAATTGGTAATTTTCCAGGAAACCATCTATCTTCTGGTACAATGAATTTCCACATCTGCATTACGTGTTTACATGAATCATGTTACAAAATGAAGAATTATAAAGTCGAACCATAGACATTTAGAGTCTCAGACAAATGTGAACAATAGGTCACAGATACATATAATTGCATATAGATCATGCAATAAGGTCACAAATGCACAGTTATGCTATTGATACAGGTCACAAATCCATAATATCTTGGTCACATTTTGGATTGTCATGTCACATACAGCCTACTATAAATCAATCTATAATTTAGAACATATCTTTCATACAAAAATCTCTACACATTTCCTTTAAGTACCTGTGAGGGTGTAAATTCCACAAACTCAAAACTAACAGCAGAGCTCACTGTAATGCTATTTTTTGAGCCTACTGTTTATTTCTTTCTTGCAAATTAAAACTCTCACCACCGTAAACACATCATTCTTCCTTTGTTTCCAATATTTCACCGAGTCAATGTCACAGAAAATAATAAAAAATGAAACATTGAAAATATCACCATCAGGGACTGTTTTTTGCCCGGTGCTTGAGATTTTTTCCTTGTCGAATGAGCATTATGTTGACTATCACCTGGCTTCCTTTTGTTTCTTCTGCCCGACGTCTCCAACATCTTCTTTGCCTTAATCTCACCCTTCAATTTCACCATTATCTTTCAGTTTCAAAAGATGGAGATTTATAAAACTTCAATTTTGACGGAGATGATGGAGATCATGTTTGAGAATAGGGTTTCACATGATAAAAGATTTGAATACTTATTTTTGGGGATACGCTTAAGTAAAAGATTTAATATTTAATTAAAATGTTTAAAACTTGAAAAGTGAACAAGTAAACTTTGGCCCTGAATTATTAAATGTACTCTTTAAGTATCTGTGAGGGTGTAAATTCCACTTAAATCTTTGTGATTTTTTTATAATGGATCCACGAGTGCAGTCGAGTTTTTTGTTGTACCCATATGATCAGGCTTCGGATTTGGGCTTAGACAAAGTGGACCTCGAAATTAAGTTTTTCAATGGGCTAAGAATTAATGCGCCGCATTTGGACAAGGATAATAGGCTTAGTGAGGAGGAAGAGAACCATTAGGACGTAAACATGTGGGCCTTGTGTCATTTAATAGGCCTAACCTTATCATCCAACCCATGGATTATTCGGGGGAAGAATTGCAAGAACTCAAAAAAAAAAAAAAAAAAAAAAGATGACTTGTGGCACCATCACTTTCCACCTCGGCGAGTGATGTGGAAGAAGTCAACATGCTGACCTTAAAAAGAAAAATAAAGTTATAAAGATCTAAGAAAAAATTAATAAAATGTACTTTCAATCAAACAGTCATTCACTTCAGAATAAGACCATGATAGAACTAGTAATTAGTTTCAGGGCGACTTGCTTCCCAGCCTGCGTCAACACCACTTGCAAGGACCAATTACAGCCCTTGAGAAGACAATCTATGATCGGAGGATACCTTCTAGGTTATCATTAGTTGCCAAGCGCCACCTATCTCTACCAATCAAAGCTACCTCAGGGCAGAGACACACATTTCAAGAAAGTTATTGTAGCATGAAGTAACAATGGCGATTTTAAGAAAAATTTCCCCTATATAAGGAGCAACCATGTTATGCTGATTGGGAGGGTTTGATACCTTCCTTGACTGACCTCTTACAATTGGGGGGGCAGGGTTTCTTTCGACTTTTTTTTTATTCACATGAGTCTCACTCCCATGTGAGTAGTCAACAAGGGTGACAATTTTTTCTTGATGGAGAAGTTTAGTTCTAAAAAGAGTCATTCCCAGTAACAAAAAAAGACATAACTTGGAGAGATCAGGCATAACTCACAAAATTAGCTTGCATCATAAATACACTTGGATCTCGTATTATTGTCGAAAATCCATTGTTTGTCTATAAAATGATTGTGAGTTGATAAAATGTGACATGTCACCTTTTACTATCAAGAAAAGTAAGAGAGCTAAAATTTAATTTTGTTTGTTGAAGGAAAAAATATTGTATTGCGTGTAAGAATTAGTGCGTTGTCAATCATGTTGTTGATATTATACCCCAAGTGTACGAAATAAAAAAATAATTAGTAAAGTGATGAATAGAGTGTTGATTCTCAAATACTTATTATTTGTCTATTATTTTAATTAAACCAACTCTAATACACCATTAACTATTTTGAGATTGGTTTTGGATTATTCTAATTATATAACAAAATAAGCAAATAATTTCTCAAGTTTAATAAAATCATAAAAGGTACTACGATCACGAATCTACAATCATTAAGATACTTTAATCCTCGATTACTTTTTATTAACCGACTCTTGTTTTATGATGGCAATTGATATTCCTTATGTGCTCATTTTCTTTCTCGAAATAAACTAATCCAATTTTCACTTACGAATCCAAATTATATCTCGATGAATGGTATGAATAGATAAAAACGCTTGACAAGGCTAGAATGTCATTTAAAATTTCACTAAGCGTAGAAGTATATCTCTATTTTCTACGGGACAGAGCGTCATTTGTTATTTTTGCTAGAGAAATTATTTAGATCTGTAAATAACGAATCCCAACAATAATCATAATATGAGATATATAATAGGATGACAATTAATTAATTAAAAAATAAATATAAATCACAAGAATTAAACTAAAAGCGAGCACTTTGTTTAATTAGAGAGTTCACAAGGTTTCATCATTGATCTTAGATGACACCGTCGTCTTCTTAAAAAAATGAAATAAAGATTGAGAGAATTCTTGTAATTTTCTTCTCAAGAATAAATGTAGAATGATGTAAGAGGTGATCAAGTCAGTGTTTGCACTCACCACCTTTATGTCCACAATCACTAATTCGATAATAGTTATTTATAGCTTGTTAAGGTGGCTTTCCAAGGGGGTGACCAAATCAGTGTTTGCACTCCAATATCAAGTTAGTCCAAGGAAAATAGAATAAGAATGCAAGATGAAAATTGACTCAGGCTAGGGGTTTGATTTCGTATTTTCTCTTCATGATTCATGGAGTATTTGTAGGAAAGATTTGGTCAAGGGTACTTCGGACCTTCTGAACACTTGTCTTCTGCTGGTTTGTTAGGCTTTTGAATTCTAGTACTTCCATCCATACACGTTTCATTTGCTTGTTGGCGAAATTGTTATCCCTTAATCATTCTTGTTTGATTCTATTTGCACTTTTAAAGGTTTTAGCTTATGAGACGGTGTTCATTGTGCCACGTGGATGGAGGATATTTCAATGTTTCTTCTTTTGAGATAATCACCGTGAAGTCACACGTTCCTTACTTCGCTAGTTTTCTTCTTGGTTTTCTAAAAGGCCAAAGGCTTTGTTGTCCAACTTTCCTATGACAAGCTGAATTATTATTTTTTTATCGTTAAATGTAAAATTCTATTGATAAAAAATTATATACAAGTACACTCCAAAAAAATCAAATGACTCATACAATTACTCCGCGTGGGCAAACAAAAAGAAAGGAATAATTGCAGCCGTGGTCCCTAACCTTTTTTTTTTTTTGCAGACTTTACCTCAACCTTCAATTTGTACCACCACGGATCCCAAACCTTTGAAAAATTATCAGTTGGGGTCCAAATGGATGAAAATCGTCCAATTTGACTGTTAGTTGACCAATAAAATTGACCCTGACCAGATTTGACCAATTTAAAAGGGTAATATGGTAACTTTGCTATTTAACCACTTAAAAGAATTAAAAAATAAATAACTAAAACAAAATATAAAAATAAATAAAAGAAAAAACTATTCACATCCCACCCCACCCCACCCCACCCCACCCAAACTCAAAAACCCAAGCTACTGTTCATCTTCTTCCCCACTCCCACCCCCACCCACTGCTACCTCTTTCACCCAAGAAAACGTCATCACAAGTCCAAAATGCTATCGTCAACATTTTCCTCAAATATTAGCTCCCAATTTTTCTAGGAAAATGCTATTTGTACACTTTCTAGTGTACCAAATGCATTACACCCCTCTCACATGGAGGAGGGCCCAAGAATATTTTATTGTGTGTGGACCCCTCTCCATGTGAGAGGGGTGTAATGCATTGTGTGATGTATTATGTACGTGCAGTACTTCCGATTTTTCTACCGTATTCTCCCTCTTTTGTGAAATCACTGCTCTACCTCTCTTCAACCTATTCATTCCCAATTTTTTTCATATATTTTTTTCATCCTTTCCCTGCTGATTTCACCACAGATTCATCCTCGAAATTGTCACCTATTCCCTGTTGATTATATTCTTCCATATGTGCCTGACGATTTGAATCGGTGGAGATTGTTTCTCCTTTACTACCTTAAGAAGTTATTTTTCCCCATCTACATTTATAGCAATTGATTTGTTCATTTTGAGTTTCTGTACAGTGTTCGATTTTACTATAACAACCTTTAATTAATCGAAAGCCTTAGTACAATAAATTTAGTTACCTCAAAAACTGTTGAGCTTTTCAAATATGTCTTGATCTGCGAGATTGTAGGTTGGTATGAAGGTGCTATATGTGGCGCAAAGAAAATTGATATTCTTTACATATCAAAGCTTCAGTTGTGGGCGGAGGAAGATGGATATTCTTTACATATCAAATGCTATTATGTTGTGATGGCGTTTTCTTGAGTGAAAGAGGTAGCGGGGGAGGGGGAGGGGGAGGGGGAGGGGGGAAGGAGATGAACAGTAGCTTGGGGTTTTGAGTTTGGGTGGGGTGGGGTAGGGTGGGGTGGGGTGGGGGGTGAATAGTGTTTTTCTTTTATTTATTTTTATATTTTGTTTTAGTTATTTATTTTGTAATTCTTTTAAGTGGTTAAATAGCAAAGTTACTATATTACCCTTTTAAATTGGTCAAATCTGGTCAGGGTCAATTTTATTGGTCAACTAACGGTCAAATTGGACGATTTTCATCCATTTGGATCCCAATTGATAATTTTTCAAAGGTTTGGGACTCGTGGTGGTACAAATTGAAGGTTGATGTAAAGTCTGCAAAAAAACGAAAGGTTAGGGACCGCGACTGCAATTATCCCAAAAAGAAATGATGTACTTACAATAAGATTAAGGAAAATTTTCAAAAATATCACTGTTTTTGAAAATGCACCAAAAATTTTCATTGACACATGATTTGATAAAAAATGTCACTTTTTGGCTGTGAATAATCCATATTACCCTTAAACTCACAAT
Organism: Osmanthus fragrans; assembly: GCA_019395295.1. Taxonomy (NCBI): domain Eukaryota; kingdom Viridiplantae; phylum Streptophyta; class Magnoliopsida; order Lamiales; family Oleaceae; genus Osmanthus; species Osmanthus fragrans. The sequence goes on from CM033352.1 coordinate 14,944,848, forward strand.
TCTAGGAGCATTTAATGCTTATTAAGACTAACTTTCATTATCATTAATGTTTGATGTGATAATTGAATTTTTATATTATAAATATTATATATTTGTATATTATATTGTTAAATATGAATTTTGTTAATACAAAAATTTTCTAAAGAAATTTTATGTTAACTACTTTAATATCTTCCTTCCCTATTAACAAACTCTAACTTTTCCTATATTTTCTTCATTCATTGATCAAGTTATTGAAGTTTCCATTCATTTTGAGATGTTAGTTCATAAAAAGTGTTTATATTTTTTTTTATATCTTACTATTTATTAAATATTAAATACAATATGATCACATTTTTTTGAAACTTTTTAAACTACTATTGATGATGAGTGCTTAATATTTGAAATATTTTTTAAACGGAAAATTTTAACAATATCATTTTGACAAATGTAAAGAATTCCATAATGAACCATAATTAATGAAGCACATTCATTTCTTAATTTTTGGTAAGATGTTACAGTTGAGAATTAATTATGACCATTAATATTTCTAATACATTTTTCCAAGGTACTGGACATTGTATCATGTTTTCAGATTTTTCGACGACCGAACAATGTGTCATCTTTTCCGACAAGTCCCGACAGTTGAAATGTCAAACTAGACATTTCGAAAATATCGGGAACGACATTTGAACTATCGAAACCCGACATTTTGAAACTGTCGGAATAGTCAAATCACTTTAATGTGACATTTTTTATTGAAGTAGTCAAATCACTTTAATGTGACATTTTTTATTGAAGTAATCAAATCACTTTAATGTGTAGTTAAACTAGTGGTGTCAAGATGGGCGGGCCGCGTCAGGCCCGCTCGTAGGTGAACCGGCCCGCAAATCGAGCGGACCGGTTCATGGGCCGAAATTTTTATTCAGCGGTCCGGGCCGGGTTTGGGGAAAACCGGCCGGCGGTTAACGCGGGCCTATATTTTAAAAAAAAAAAATTTTACCATTAATCTTTGGAAAAAAAAAAAATAAAAAAGGTTTTTGCGGTCCGGGCCGGGCCGTTACATTTTTTGGCGGTCCGGGCCGGACCGGCCCGTAAGCCAGGATGATGCGGGCTTTTTTTAGTTCACGGCCGGTTCGGGTCGAAAGCTTCGCGGTCCGGGCTGGGCCGCCCATTTTGCCACCTCTAAGTTGAACTGTCGAATTTGTACAATATTTAATCTAGTCAAATCACTTTTATTGAAGTACATGAAAGGTATTTAAATTTTTAAATAGAGGCAAAAATTTACAAAAATATGCAAAAATGACATTATTGTAAACACTAGAAAAAAATGACATTTTTGTAAATGCAAAGAAAAAAAGCGTCATCCAATGCAATTTCCTCTAGGAAGATCAATCACCTAATGCTAGGGACTCAAAATGAATTAGGACATGGGGATACAAATAAAACGTAACTTTGCATACGTATGTCTTAATTCGTCTCACAATGCTATCCAAGTGTGGTTTAAGATCATCAAAAATCTTTTTATTACTCATCGTCCAAATGTAGTAAATGATACTTGCAAGTGCAATACTCTTGGCTTTTCTTTGCCGAAATGTCCTACAGCCTCCTTTTATATCCACTTCAACGCGCTAGCTAATGTCGACATCAATCTTCTAATGCCAAGCCACTGTTGGATCCTCCTCCATAAGGGCGATGTGAATGAACATTCAAAGAACAAGTGTTGGCCTGTTTTCGCTATTTGTCCACAAAGAACGCAATTCCGGTCAATATCCAAGTATTGCAATTTATCTTTGGTTAGAAGTTTAGATTGAGCACTTAACCAAAGCAAAAATGAGTGCTTCGGTGTAATGCAAGATTTCCAAACATCAGCAACCCAGATCTTCTTAATTCCTCTCGTTCGAAAGTAATCATATACTTTACTTGTGATGAAATTATCCCCCGCAGTCCAGGCCGTAAGTCTGGCCATAGCTGTCTGAACAGACGCAGCATCAGTTTGTCCCTTGCGCTGCCAGAATGGATACAGCAGGTTGTCCCTGTGCGTCTACCTGAACGGTAGCATCAGTCTGTCCCCTTGTGTTTGCCTGAATGGACGCAGCAGGCTGTCCCTGTGCATCTGCCTGAAAGGACACAACAGGTTGTCCCAGTGCGTTCCTTATTTTCAGCAGTTATTTAAAAAGCGATGAGTCATCTTTCCTTGGAAAAACATCCCAAATACTTGCCCCTTTAGATAGAATTGATTTACCCAACGTATCCAAAGAGTGTCCTTCTTTTGATGAATGTTCCAAAGTGATTTTGTAAGTAAAACTGAATTCCAACTTTTCATATCTCTAAAACCAAGGCCACCTTCATCTTTCGGTAGACAAATGTCACTCCAAGCTACCAATGGCTTCTTAGATCCCCAAAGAAATTTATGGCATAGACTAATGATTCTTTAGATGATAATTGTCGGGATAGGAAAAATAGAAAGCCAAAAACATTCAACTTATTGGAGTACCATCCTAATTAATTCCTCAATTCCCGTATAAGACAAAGAGGAGCAAGTCCAAGCACCACTATATGCTGCAATTTTGTCTAAAAATGGGGCATAACAACTAACTTTAAGCTTCTCAGGTGCTAGTGGAATAGCCAAATACCGGAATGGCATAGTACCCTTTGAGATATTAGTGAGTTCTTGGATTTCATCAAGTTATTGTCCATGAATCCCAGCTATAAACAAGATGGGATTTTAAAGTGTTCATCCTCAAACCCGATGTATTTCCAAAGTTGGATAGGTAATCAATTAAGATTTGCACTGACATCACATATCCCCCCGCGAAGAGCATCAAATCACCTGCAAATGCTAAATGTGTAATCTTTTAAGGGGCCACGGTTTGGGTGATAATTGAATTCACTATCATTTGAGGCAACCTTAATCATTCTTGAAAAACATTTAAGACATAAAACAACCAAAAAGGGTGAAAGAGGGTCATATTGTCAGAGGCCTTTCTTTCCCTTAAAGAAGCCATGTATGCTCCCATTCAAAGCAACGGAGTATGCTGGTATAGTAACACATTCCATAACCTATTGGACAAATCTTGTAGGAAAATGCAACCCTTCAAGTACTTCTTCAGGGAAATCTTAACTAACCGAGTCATAAGCTTTCCTTAGATCAGTCTTTGAAAGATATCTATGAGCGACTCTCTTTCTATTATATTGTCTCATAAGTTCTTGTGCAAGATGGATATTCTTCGTCATACACCTACCTTCAACAAAAGTGGCTTGCACTGGATTAACAATGCTCCCAAAATAGGCCTTAATGAGTGTATTTCACTCATACTTTAGATATCTTCTAAAGTTGATATTTAGCTCATTCCTACAAGTTTTAGAACGTTTTAATGTGTGTTTTGATATTGTGGTATAGGTTGATGGAATTGATGAAAATAAAGGAAATAAGCAAAGTTGGCAAAAGTTGGAGAAATGGCTAAATTGTAAAAGATCCAAAGTTCGGGGACTAAAGCGTAAATACTTAAAAGTTGTGTTGGACCTCACGATGAAGATCCGAGAGTGCTAGGAATCAATTGGATGAAGAAAGAAGTCAAAGGGATCAAGTATAGTTAAAGTATGATCACACATCAATTTTCAACCGAAAACGTTTTGCCCCGGATTTGTAGTCTCATATTGAGACCCATGTTTGACATAACAAACGATCGAATTGGAGAGGTATGTCTGAATCAAAGTTGTATATTTTTGAGTTATCTTTTCAACGCATCTTGATTAATCTCAATCGGACAACGAACGCGAAAGTTATGATAGAAATACTGAAGAAAGTGCAGTCTGTCTTTTCTACCCGAACAGCAATCTCGGCGCCAAGGCTCCCAGTTACGGGCTTCAGATTTACGCTAGTTTTAACATCTTTTCTCGGCCCAAATATGCTAAAAACTCTCCCAAAACTCGACCACATATAAAAGGGAACATCTAGACCTAGTTTTAGAGGTCGGGAAGCCAAGAGAACACGTGAACATCATAGAACATTGCGGAAAATTTCTCTGGACTGCTGGGAAAGAATCTGGACGACTGGAAGTGTTTTTTGAAGAAGAAGAACATCAAGACTTGAAGAATCAAAGGAGGAGATTGTGAAGCATCGAGGGGAAATATCTTCAAAGAGTTTTTTTTCTCTTTACTCCATGTTTTCTATTATAAATCATATGGATCTTGTTGATTTAATTATGAGCTAATTTTCTAGATCTAGGGTTTGATTGTAATCGACTTGAGACATGTTTTTATGTTTATTTAATTATCTCTTTTGGGTTTTCTATTAATTTATTTATATTGTTGTGTTTAATGCATTCAATTACCTAATCAATAGTTGGATGATTTGATGCTTGAATTTTGATGCTCGAGAGAGGAAACTTTAGGTGTGATCTTGAACAACATAACTTAGGTTTCGTAGAGTTCGAGAGAAGATACGAATCTTTGAGGCGTATTTGGATTTAGAACCATGCATGTGTAATTTCTATACTTTTAATTCGAAATAGAGATATTAGGATTAAATTATAGAATTAGATTCTATTTATTGCTCGAGAGAGGGAATAGAATCACTTTTGAGGTTCTTGCCTATAAATTATAGAAAACTTGATTGAGTTAACAAGATATGTTGAGAAATATTGTCGAATGTGCGATGAAAATCATGCCCTAGGCTTTTCTAATTTGATAACTTCTTCGAGATTTTACTTCCACCTAATTCACATTTCATCCCATTCACATTAGTTTAGTTTAAAACAATCATTCATTTAACCATCAATAATATAGGCATGATTCTAACATTGGCAGGAGAGCAAAATAATTGCAATAAGTAATCTCGACATGGATAAAGACTACATGGTTGTAGAAAATATCTTTTGTCAACTTTGCTATGGGATGCATTACACTGAGCACTGTTTGCAAAGACGCACTAACCCCTGTACAGTAAAGTTGTTAGAGTTCATAGAATATTTAAGATGTCGAAAAGATACAATTGACAAATCTGATGAAAACTACATGCCTTTGGGAGATCATGTACCTGTCAATTAGGATGAGGATGTCATACCTGTGGGGAAGGTCCTCCTTTGTTGAATGAAAGAGTAATTGTAAAATACTATAATAACCTTGCCAAGTTAGAAGAGTGTAACATATGTACCGGAGATTGGAAGTACTGGAATGAATTCAAAAGGTGGAAATACAATCCACTTGAAAAGGTTGATAAGAAAATAATTTCATTGCCCGTGGAATTAGAATGCAAACCGACTATTCAACCCGAAGAAATATCAGCTATTGAAGAAGGACAGAAAGCTGGGGACAAATTAATCACAAAGGAACCAAGCGAAGAAGTGACAATTAATGAAGATGAATTGAACACACATTTATTCAACTTCATTGATTGTCCAATAATTGAATTTGTGATTAAGCTTGAGGAGGAACAAGAAGTCTACATAGTTGAATTCGAATCGGATAGAATTGACAATTCATATCACATTGGAGGAGGCAATGTTAAAATTTGGAAAATCAACAAAGAGTCGCAAAGGCAAAAGAAGCAAGATGAGCAAGGCATCAAAAGCTTTCTTTAAAGTTCCATGATGCAACTAACAAAGTCAAGCTAATGACTATAAACAAGCGCTTCTTGGGATGCAACCCAAGCTTTCTATCTCTCTATCTCGTATCTTTAAATTTTAGTTTATATTGTTATTTTTTAGTTTATTAATTAGTTTATTTGTTTTCTTATAGGTGAAATCTCAAGTTTGGGGGAAAAGATAGAAGAAACACCCACCAACTCCAGCATCATCAGTACCAAAACGTTATGGGCAACTCAAACAAGTCACGGAAGTTCTACTCCTTTAATTTTAATTTCACATTGAGGACAATGTTTAGTTTAAGTTTGAGGGTGTATTATAAATTGTCTAGTTGCCCACTGTCTAGTTGCTCTCGTTTTTTTAAAATTTGTTTGATGTGTGTGATAGAATATTAAAAAAAAAATCATTTTGCGCTTTTGCATGCTTGTGTGAGTTAGATAGCTTTTCCGGCATTGATGCATATAATTGATAACATGTGTTGGTTTATGAATTGTGGATAAGCTATTTGTTTGAGTTAACTTTTTGCTTATTCATGTGAAACGAAAAATATTTATGCACGTGAGTTGATTGTGGCGTTGTGCATGAGTAGGTTGATTCATATTTATAGGTTGAATGAAAGAACTTAGATGCTAAATCCAAATAGCCATTAAACAACATTATACCCTTAAACCAAATGTAGGATTTTTGGATGGTTGAACTATTGTAGAGAGACATGGAGATAGATGTGGATTTCATGTGTGTAAAAATTCTGTGTGGACTGTCTGAAACCAATAGGATGAAAATTAGGTGAAAACATTAAGTTAAGGGTCTATTTTCGAGAATGAGTGTTTAATAAGGGGTATTGCACTAATCAGTACAAAAGATCCCAATGAGGACAATTGTAAAGCATCTTTTTGTAGCCTTTATGACTCAAGTGAATAAGTCTGCAAGGATTTAAAACCTGGTGCCCTAAAGTCATCTGATTTGGGAGTCACCGACCTAAAACTCGCTACATAGGTCATCTAGAAAGTTTAATGAAGGGATGACTAAAAAAAAAGAGTAAGTGCATGAAACAGAAGACGCACCCCATGAAGTGATTAAGCCTCGAATGCTTGTTTTGGAGAATTAGACTTTTGATGAAAGGTTAGTAACTTGGTTGAGTCTTGGAGGTTGAAGTAGTAAAAAATAAGGAGAATCCATATTTGTCAACACGTTGAACTGCAATTAGTGAAACATGACCAAACTTGAGCGGTGTAAGGATTAGTATTGAAAATCAAATTAAGAATACACCTTGGAAAGTGAAAGAAAAACAAGTTTGGGGGTGTGTGTGAATCCCATGAGCGACGTAAGTGAATAATTGACTTTTAAGGTTGGGAGTGAATCAGCCTATGATAGCTCAATGTTATACTCAACTCTTCACACACACACACACACACACACACATCCGTTTTGCATTGAATAAGTGAGGAGTTAGCTTTTGCATTATAATTTTGAAGTGATTTATGAAATTAATGCATGTTGTCAATCCCGAGCTACGAAGGCAAGATATCTAAGGAAAATTGTTTAATTGATCTTGTTTGTATTAATTTTGTTTGTTGTGTGTTTGTTAGTGATTTTCTTTAATTTGGTGTTTGCTCGAGGACAAGCAAAACATTAAGTTTGGGGGTATTTGATGAGTGTTCCACACATGATATTTATGCCACTTAATTTAATGTTTTGAGAGTGTTTTAGAACGTTTTAATGTGTGCTTTGATGTTGTGGTATAGGTTGTTGAAATTGAAGAAAATAGGAAAAGTTGGCAAATTTGGAGAAAAATAGCTAAATTGTAAGAGATCCAAAGTTCGGGGACTAAAATGTAAATACTCAAAAGTTGAGTTGGACCTCATGATGAAGATCCGAGAGTGCTAGGAATCAATTGGATGAAGAAAGAAGTCAAAGGGATTACGAATCTTTGAGGCGTATTTGGATTTAGAACCATGCATGTGTAATTTTTATACTTTTAATTCGAAATAAAGATATTAGGATTAAATTATAGAATTAGATTCTATTAATCGCTCGAGAGAGGGAATAGAATCACTTTTGAGGTTCTTGCCTATAAATTACAGAAAACTTGATTGAGTTAACAAGAGAGGTTGAGAAATATTGTTGAATGTGCGATGAAAATCATACCCTAGGCTTTTCTAATTTGATAACTTCTTCGAGATTTTACTTCCATCTAATTCAAATTTTATCCCATTCACATTAGTTTAGTTTTAAAACAATCATTCATTTAACCATCAATCATCTAGATAAAATAAAAGTTACACAATTATAGTACTTAGTGAAATTAAATTACAATCCATGTGGGTTCGACATCCTAATTTCTTTTACTATATTACAAAACTTGACACCGTACACTTGCGGTATAATCACGTTAAACAAAAATGCGTATCAGGCCTCAACCTAGAAGCAAGGATTTTAGTAATCACTTTGTAGATTACGTCGCAACAAGAGATAGACCAATAATCCCTGACATTCGTTGCATGACTAGTCTTCGGCACCAAAACAATGACCATGTGATTGATTTGTTTGAGGGTAAATCTTGATGAAAAGAATTCTTTGATAGCTTTCACAAAATCATCTCCAACAATCCCTAAGCTTTTTTGAAAAAGAAAGATTTGTAACCATCAGGCCCGGGAGATTTATCATCTCCAATACGAAAGAGTGCTTCCTTGATTTCTTGGCTGGAAATGTCCTAAGTAGGTGAGTTACCTTGTCCCAACGATACCAAACGCCCATTCCTCAATATCTCCAGCTCTGATCCTGAAGCTTTAGTTGGGCAGCCTCCAACTCTCTTTTAGCATCGTTTTCTCTAGTAGAAATGTGTCCAAAGTGTTTAACATTAAGCTCATTCAATGCTCCTTTCAAATTATGCAACTTCTTGCAAAGCACAATTTGCTTTGCCCCCACAACATCAAAATTCCAGCATGCATGTACAATTCCATAGAAATCCTCATGATTTGTCCACATGTTAAAAAATCTAAACGGTTTACTTGTGCTCTCCCCTCATTCAAAAATAGATACAATACATGGAGAATGGTCAGAAAGGCATCCCAAAAGCAAAAATTCCGCTAGGCCATCTGTACCATTTTGCACCCAAACATCATTCACCATAGCATTATCTATTTTGCTCCAAACCAAATTATTAGTCCATGTGTAAAGATGGGACGGCACATCCATGAGACCAACATGTAGGTAACAAGTAGCAAAGTCCTTAATTACATAAGGGATAACCTCCGCTCCATTGCTTTTCTCATCATATTTAAGGAAGTTGTTAAAATCTCCAAGAATCATCCAAGGCAATGAAACATCAGCACTAAAATTCATAATGTTACTCCAAAATGGCCTCCGGCTAACAATTGTATGGAAAGCATAAACAAAACTAACATGAAAGGTATATGAAGTTACCTTACAAGTAGTGATACAATGGATGACTTGTGATGTAGCTTCCAACACTTTCAATTTGACATCGGAAGGATTCCACAAAATCAATATCCCCGAGGCTTTGTGAGTGAGAAAATTGTTCAATTGTATCAACCCGTCAAATTTATTCCTCATAACTCAGTTCAACTTATGTTCCCCAAGTTTCGTCTCCAAAATATCCATAACATCAATACAGTGTTGTTTAATGAAGTTTCGAACCCCATTTTGTTTTAGGGATGGGTTCAAACCCCTAATATTCCAAGAGGCTATATTTATGATCATGAAGTAAGAGAGATTCCCTTCTTATCTGTAGCAACTTATGTGACTTTCCTTTGCTCTTCAAGCTTTCCTTTGAGCTTTTCATTGCTTGTAATTTTAGAAGACCTTCCATGTCGAATAGAATTTGCCTTTATTTGGATAGCAGTTATACGCCTACCAAGCATCTCATTATTCAATCCCTTTTTCTTGTAAATAACTTTAATGAATTGACCGTTATTCCGTTCCCCTGCTAATTTTCTTGGGAATTAACCCGTTGTCCACTGCATTCAGCAATCTGTCCATTGTGTTCAGCCGTATCTTCCTGAACCAAACTGTCAATCGAAACCTATCCAGTCGAGTCTGCTTGAACCACACTATCCCTAGGAAGCTATTCAATCGTAGTTACGTTACCCAACTTGTTCGTATCAACATGTCCCTACTTATCAACCTAAACCTGATTCTTCCTTACGTCTACAACCTGAAATTGTTTGGCAGCCTGATTTTTTTTCTGAAGACGCAACTGTGGTGTGCCCAACGTCTTACAATTTCCATAAAATCTAGGCTCATACTCATAAATTACATGTTGAATTCTCAATTCCCCGATAGGCAAATTCATCTCAGTGGTACGAAACCAAATCTTTTGAAGCATCAACTTCTACAAGCAACGGGGCTTACGACAATCTCCAATTGGTATGAGTGAGCTTATCCGTGGAAATGGTTTTACCAAACTCTAGGATTCCAACAATCAAGCGCTAGACCCGATAATTTTATCCACACTGGCATAGTTTTAATCTCATTATCATCGAATTTGAAACAATAGGGCATTACCTTTAGCATTAATGGTCTACCAAATACAAAATAAGGACACCCATGCAACACACTAGATCTTGTAGCTTCATTTTCGAACTTAAAGATCAACCACCCACTCTCATGAACAAAATATTAGTATTGAACCTTCCAAGTGTCACACAGTTGGAGTAATGCTTTTTTGCCCGAACATCTATCAGCAAAGTATCCAATAAGGTAAAACCCCCAAGATTCTTGTACAATATAAACTTCATGATCCACCACATTAATAATATTAGGCTGGTCAACAATCATTTCCAGTTGAAAACCTTCATCCAAAGTCCTATTACCTTTAAAAAGATTAACCAACAGAGCTTTAGCATCACTTTTGTTGACCCCAAAAAATGTGTAAACAGGTGTCGGGACCCACTTGTATACACGTGAACAAATTCTGGCACGTTTGACCAGAGATTCGATAAGAGAGTCGAGGCAGCGAAGGGCGGAGGAGATGCTCTTCGACGCAAGACTAAAAGAAAGTTCTGATAACGATAAAGAAGACAGAACATTTTGAACTAACAAGTAATCACAAATAAATCTACCAAATCAAGGATAATCCAAACTCAAGTAACTTTATATCTCATGAGCAAGTGGAATAAGTCAAGCATGATACTAAGCATATGAAGTTTGCACATATACTTTTCCAATCCTTTACAATGTTACAAGAGTTGTTATTTATAACATTCAGGCCGACGTGGTCACTGTTGGATCAAATCCACGTGACTCCATCTAATTAACCAAAATTTCACATTACTCAACCAATACATTAACTACAATGACAACTATATTGACAAGGGGTTAGCCGCCCTACATTCTAAGAATGATATATCTGACACTTATTAATACAAACGTTACATCAATCATTTCTAAATATACTCATCAGATCTGCCTGAGAGATAATGAGTATTTCGGCTACCAAAGGTGAAGAGGTTCAGCTAAAAGAGGAAATGCCTCGGCTTAAGGGCCCTAATAGAGATAGAGTCTCGATAGGAAAGCAATTCTTGTCCTTTCTTCATTTTGACTTGGTTGATCGCCAGATGCCTATATGTAAAACCTCCACATGGTTTTCCTTGAGAGCTTTATATACGATGAGGAACAATACTCCCCTAAGTCAATGTATGGTCATTTATGTAGTACTTGGACTTTAATGTTATATTAGAAAAATTTGTGTAAGTGTACTTATTTTCAAACCTTTATTTTCAACTTAGCATAACAATAATCCCCCAAGTCTAATATGTGAATAATTATATAAAAATTAGAGTTTGTAAATTGAATTTAGTGAAGTGACTTGGGTCATTTTATTTTGAAGCCAAAATGGGACAGATGTACATTTGACCGAGGTTGTCATTAAGCGAACGTGGTTATGACGAAGTTGTATGCGTCGAAGCAGAAGTGATGTACTTTACCAACTTGAGCAAAGTTGTAGGTAACCAAGCCGATGAGGCCTACCAGTCAAACATTGATGAGTACAAGACGTCCTTAATAATTGTACTGAGATGATTAGCTGTCTTCTGCACTTCCCAGAAAAGATGGCTGAGGCAATTTGAGTTCCCATACATGCAACCATTGTTACATTTAATGCGTAATGATGGTCTTTATGGGCATAAAATTTGTGGTTCTAACGCATTGGAACACATTAGTCGAATGTTCTGATATGGGCCGTTGAAGGTGAAAAGACAGATGTGGTGAGTGGCTCAGGTTTAATTTGTAATGAACAGCTAGATGATCCGGATCAACAACTAACGGTTGGGATTAAGAGTCTCTGCCTATAAAAGGTGACATTCTAGAGCAAAAATCATTTTCACATTTTGCAACCAAGGAATTCAAACTCTCTCATTCTCTTTTGCACTCTGCAATTTGTCCTCTATCTTCTTCATAATTTTTCAAGCATTCTCATTTGGTGATTCCCATTCAGTCTTGTAAGTCTTTTCCAAAATCTTGATTGTCAATAGCTATGGCCTCATCATCTTCTGGGAAAATGTAGACCTTAGGAGAATCGCTTGTGAAATGGGGGTTAAAAATACCAACACTGCCAATCTGGTACACGTCATCAGGACTGGACAGAGTTGTTTACCATTGACGAGGATGGGTCTGGCGAGAAGACTTGGGGTGCTGCCAAAATGCATTCTATAGGTTTGCCTCCCACTTATTGAATTTTAGGGAACAATATTGCATCCCTTATGATATAGAACTCCTAGCCTATGTCCCTGATGAGCGTATCTATTTTTCATATCCAGGGTGCGTCACCATTAGAAAGTACCTTCTGAAGGCAGGGCTTCGACTACCTTTGCCCATTTTTTAGAGCTGCCCGTAGGTTATACGAACTGGCTCCCACCTAGTTTGTCCCCAACGCTTGGGCCCAGTTAATGGGATCTTATTTTTTATGGAATAGACTTTCCTAGGTGAAGACATGTCCCTCTACGTCTTTAAACCATCCTTCAACCTAGGTCCTTAGGGAAAGTGGACTCCAAGGATTGGTACTCCATTTACTAACCTTATGTTTCGCATGTTTTATGCCTATCTGATGGAGAATTTTGAGAAGTTGAGGCACTCTACCCCCGACATGGCTACCATTCTTGCTGTCACCTCTACAGTGGGGATGAAGGGGTTGAAGCTCGCATCTGTTAGTACCAAACAGGTAAGGGATAAAAGGGTTAGCAGAGATGTTATTGGCCAAGGGTGTGCTGAGAGACCTCTTTTGGTGGACAATGGAAAAAATAAAGTAGATGAGGTCCCCAAGAAGAAACATCACCTTTCTGCTACAGGAAATGGTGGGTCCGCTACTAGTCCACCACCGCCTCACTCCGAAGTTCTAGCTGGAGAGAAATTGATGGCAGCATCCATTGCTGCAGTAAGGGAGCCCAAACGAGGCCAACTGTTGTGGAGCCCCCAAGTGTGAATTGTCGAAGAGGGCGAGGACATCAAGTGGGTCCTCTATGTTTGATGCTAGTCCTTATCCCAAATTTGTTGTTTCCTAGCGGAGCGACTGGCCCATGAAGTGTTGTTGATGCTACCCCCATAGGTCCAAACTACTGTATCCACTTTCCATAAATTTTGGACGAACCGTTTGTAAAACCTTTTGGAGACCAACGATTGGGTAGACATCTTCACCACCATGGTGAGCTAGGCGACACGATCATTTGGAGTTTCCATAGAGGAGGAAACCATCTTTAAAAACCTTTAAAATAAAACTAAGGAGTTTGTAAATAAGGTATCTCACGCCAAGAAATAAATAAGGTATCTTAGACCGAGAAAGAAGCCAATAAAGCTAGGGACGAAGTGGATGCTGTAAAGAAATGACACTCTGAAGAGTCAGTGAAGCTCACCTCTGCCTTGGCAAAAATTGAAAACTTGAATAAAAAAGTCCACTTCTGCCAAAGTGAAGTAGCTTTCATGACGAGGCTAGTGGAGACTTCTGATGCCCACCAAAGGCTTGTTGTTGAGGCACTTGAGGCAGTAAACAAAGAGAATGTTGCTCTAAAAGAGTAGGTGGGGAGCTAAACTCCAGGATTTCTGTCTTAACTAGGGATTTAGATAAGGCAAGAGAGGAACTTCAATCTGCCGACAGTGAAGACGAGAAACAACACATCGCCAACTTCCATCTCATGGAGGCATACCAGCACTTTGGACTCTACTGGAGAAGGTATGCCTACACTGAAGTGGTGGAATGGATTGAAATGAACTACCAAACTTTTGACACTTATGTATTAATGATGGAGTTTTTGGATGGGGATGAGGAGCATTAGACTCCAACTGAAGGTAGTCATGTCATTCAAATCGAAGATGAAATTGATGAAGAGGCAGCTGAAGCTAAAATCGCTGGAGTGGTACCCAATGCTATAGTCCCTTTTGTACCTCCCCTTCCCCATCTGCATAGATAGGGCAACTTTGTAATTACTTTATCTTTGTTATTTAGCCTAAAAGCCCAATTTGTAATTTTTATTAATCATTAATGGAAATTCACCTCCTTGTTTTAACTTTGAAGTTGTTTAATGCATTTTCATGTATAGACATTTATTTTCGAACTTAGTTTGTTTTTCTTAGTTGCATTTCATGCAAGTGTTGGTAGTTCGTTTACATTCATTCACTTTCTTTAGCATGAGGCTGAGCGGTTCCCCATGTCAAGTCCTTTTTAACAACTTATAATTGTCTGAGGGTTGTCTGTTTTGTAATTTTAGAGGTTTTATCAATGCGATAGTACTTGTTGTTTAATTTTGAAGACTCGATTAAGATTAAATTTTCATTTTCAATAACCCATACAACAAATGCACATACAATTTTCATTGATGGTATTTTCAAAGGTGTTCTGCATTCTATGGATGAGGTTATGCATTTCCATCCATCCCTTCAATTTTGTAGGTTCTCGTTCGAACCTCTTCCTTTTTGCGATAAGTACCCTCCTAGTTGGGACCAAGGGTTCCTATTCCTGGTTCCTTAGTAGATAGGAAAAATCTTCGCAGCACAAGATCATTTAGGCGAAAAGACTTTCTTTTGACCTTTGAATTGTAATACTTAGCCATTTTTCGTTGATAAACGAATAACTTGGCTTGAGATTCATTCCTCATATCTTCAAGGAAGTCAAGCTCACACCTCCTCAGTTCATCGTTTGAGATTTCATTAAAATATAAACGACGAGGAGATGACAGACCTACTTTGTCTGGACTCATTGCCTCCGCCACATAGGTCATAGAGAAAAGGGTTTGGCCTATAGTAGTTCGACTTATGGTTCGAATAGCCCATAAGACCCGAGGTAGCTCGTCAACCCAAACTCCTTTAGATGCATATAATTTTCTCTTCAAAGTGTGCTTGATGATCTTATTAACAGCTTCAACTTGTCCATTAGTCTATGGGTGATGTGGAGAAGAAAAATCCTTCTTGATACTAAATTCTTCACACGGGTTTATGACCTTCTTATTGTCGAATTGACGCCCATTATCTAAGAAAATTGAGTGGGGAATGTTGAACTTGCATACGATATTTTTTCACAAAAATTTGGAGGTGTTCACTTCAGTTATTTTGGCCAGTGGTTCGGCTTCAACCTGCTTAATGAAGTAATCAATTGCAACAATAGCAAAACAAGCACTCCTCTTCCTTTCGACTTAGGTCAATGAGATCAACTTTTCATTTGGCATATGGCAATGGGCTAGAGACAACACTGAGTTCCTGTGAAGGTTGTCTTTAAACCGTTGCAAAATGTTGACATTTGTCACACTTTCTGGTGAACTCCTAGGAGTGATTTTTTAAGGTCGGACGGTGTATCCTTGTCTTAGCACCTTTTATGCTAGTGCCCATCATCCGGAGTGATTGTTACATACCTCTTCATATATCTCTCGGAGAACATAAATAGCTTCTTCCCCACTATACAACAGAGCAAATGCATGGAAAAGCCTCGTTTACATAGCATATCATCTTGAAGGACGAAGTGTATGGCTCATCTTTTGATCTTCTGTGCCTCTCTTTGTCAGAGGATAGGGTATATTTTTTTAGAAATGCAATAATTGGTCTCATCCATAAGGGGGTATCTTCTACTCACATCACATCCTTGCTTTTAGAAATGGATGACCTCAAAAGGTGCTCTATGGAAACCACAGTGATAATTCGGAGTCCTGCTGCTTGCCAATTTCGAAAAGGCATCGGCATGGGAGTTTTTACAACGTGGGATCAGTGTTAACTCAAACCTTTCAAAAGTGGGGATTAACTCCATAACCAACTTCAGGTACGTAGTCATACCCTTGTCCTTGGCTGAAAAGTTGTCATTAACTTGGCTAACAACCAACTGGGAGTCGCTGTTAATGATACTGCCTTTTGGCATGCATTTCTCTGGCCAATAGAAGTCGGCTTCAACCACATTTTTTGCCTTGAACCCGAACCTTATGGCATAATTGAGCTTCTACCCTTCTAGGCTAACAAGTACTACACCTATCCTAGTTCCGGTGTCTCTCGAGGAGCCATCAACAAAATGATTCCAAGTGGGACGGTCGATAGGTTCCATATCCTCTTCCATTTCAGGAACGGGAGTGAACACAGTCAAAAAATCTGCCAACGCTTGTCCCTTAATGACAACCCTTGTCTTGAAAATGATATCAAACTCATTGAGCTTTACAGCTCATTTCAACAATCTCCTTGAAGCATCAAGTTTCTGCAGTACCTGCTTCATTGGGAAGTTGGCTAGCATTTAGATGACGTGTGCTTGAAAGTAGGGCCTCAACTTGAGAGAGGCCATGATGAGAGCCAAAGACAGCTTATCCATATCGAGGTAGTGGGTCTCCGCTGTGAGTAGTGCTTTGCTTCTATAGTACATGGGTAGGTAATGACCTTGTTCTTTCCTTATTAGCACTGAACTGACAGCCTCAGTAGTCACAGCGAGATATAATAGTAGAGGTTCCCCAAGTTTGGGTTTCGAGAGGAGATGAGTCTGTCCCAAGTGTTTTTTCAGCGCTCGTAAAGCTTTTTCCCAATCTACCGTCCATCGGAATTTATTCCCACATTTCAAAACTTTGAAAAATGGAATACACTTATCAGTCAACTTCGACATGAAGTAGCTTAGAGCGGCTACACGACCAGTAAGACTTTGCACTTCATTTGGTTTTTATGGCGACCTCATCTCCATCAAAACTTTGATCTTATCGGAATTAGCCTCAATGACTCTTTGACTTACCATGTAGCCCTGAAACTTTCATGAGGATACCCCAAAGGCACATTTGAGAAGATTCAGTTGCATTCAATATCCCTGAAGTACTTGGAAGACCTCCTCAAGGGGCCGGATGTTGTCCTCTGTTTTCAAACTTTTCACAAGCATGTCATCCACGTGTATCTCCATTGTCTTTTCGATAAGGTCAGCAAACATCTTATTGATAAATCTTTGATAAGTGGCCCCGACATTTTTAACCCAAAGGACATCACCCTATAACAATACAGGTCTCGGTCTGTAATGAAAGATGTACGTTCCTCATTTGCTGGATACATCAAAATTTGATTTTAGCCTAAATAGGTGTCCATAAAGCTCAACAGTTCATGTCCAGCTATGGAGTCAACCAGTTGGTTTATCCGGGGAAGAAGGAAGCTGTCCTGGGACAAGCTTTGTTTAAGTCGGAGAAGTCCATGCACACCTTCCACTTCCCACTATGTTTCTTTACCAGTACGTGATTCAATACCCACTTTGGATAGGTTGATTCCCGAAGAAAGCAGTTGGCAATTAGCTTTTTCACCTCATTTTTCAAGGCATCGTATCTTTCGGAGTTTAGGACTATTCTCTTTCGCCTATAAGGATTAGCCTTTGGATTGATTTTCAAATGGTGGAACTGACTTTAGGATCGATGCAAACTATATCCTCGTGTTTCCAAGCGAAAACGTCCAAGTTGCTAAGCAGGAAGCTCTTCAACTTTTCTTTTATCATTTGTGGCAAGTTCTTGTCGATCTGCAAGGACTTGGGCGGATTCTGAGAGTCCACTACAAAACTCTCTAGCTCCTTAATCGGAGGTGTTTGGGGCTCACAATTGATTACGTGAGGGTCCAGCTCATCAAGACTAGTAGCTTCTTCTGTAGCTTCCCTTTCCTCAAAGGTTGATTGTACTTCCTTAACAGCCTTTTCTTCAGAGGCATCTACCATTTTGACGTCATCCCCTTGTTCAGGGTCGTCAATCTCATCAATATCTATCAAAATAACATTTACGTTCATTGGTTCAATTTTTCAAATGGAGTAGGAGTAGCATTCCCAAGCACTTTATTTGGTCACCCATAACCATAGCGATGTCATTTTTAGTTGGAAACTTCATGCACAGATAGTGAATAGAAGTGACTGCCAATAATTCCTTCAAAGCGAGCCTTCCAAGTATTTCGTGATAATCAGAGCAGTGATCCACCACCAGGAATTTCATGAAGTGGTGAACCATCAGAGGTTCCACTTCCATCTCCATTGCTAGAGTGATTTTGCCTCGCGAGATGATGTTGTACCGATAAATCTGTACGAGGGAGAAGTCAATGGGGTCAGCTCATGGTCAACTTCCATTATGTGAAAAGTTGCTCCAATATGATGTTGACCGAGCTTCCGTTGTCTATCAACATTCTCTTGAGGCCATTTCTAGCCACAACAGCCCTCACAACCAAAGCGTCACAATGTGGATAATGCACTCCTACAGCATCATCTTGGGTGAACGTGATGTGTTGAATTCCTCTTCTATTATAAGGTTGACTACTGCTAACTATGAAGTTGGTCTTTGGCTTCCCTTGCATAATTCCTTTAGACATTCCTAGATTTGTCCCCAACGTGTGGACCTCCAAATATGGTATCGATTTCTCAAATGGGCTTACGTCCAGCGTTGGCAGAAAGGCTCATTCGGTGTCTTCGACCTTCTTCAAGTCTTCTATGATCATTCTCATTCCCTCGTTGGGCGTCGTCCCTGTTCTGGTGACTTGTTCCATCATCCCTACGTTGCCGACCTTACCGAGGAGTTTCATCTCTTTGCGAACGATTACTTCCCCCTTGATTGTTTGGGTGTTTTGCTATGTCCCAACATCTAGTCGTGTTGTGACTATAGGAATGGTGGTATGTACAATAAAAAGGTGCTTCATCCCTATTTCTAGGTCTCGCACATCATTCCCTGCATCTTCCCATGCGAGCTAATTGTGGATGTGTTCTTCCCTGATACACTTCAGTGTTGGGGTTCAATTCTTCATACGCCAGAGTTAGAATTTTGTTAAGTGTGGCTGCAGCTAGTGCTTACTCCAGATTGAGGAGAGTTATTGTTCGGCTTGGTGGTTTATGAGATGTAGGACCTCTACCTCTTTGCAACTGAGGAGGTAAGAGACCTTCATTTGCCTTATTTCAGTGATCCCTCAATTCTTCATTGATGATCTCTCTCCTTATCATTTTCAACAAGGCATCGTAATGAGTAGGGTCTTTATTTTGCACTTCTCTCCAAAAGAGTGAATTCATGTCCAACCCTCCCCTTAGGGCCGTTAATGATTTCCTATTCATGACTTACACATAGTATGTCATTTCATCTGTGAAATGGGACAAGAAATTTTTCAACGATTCTCCAGGTTGTTGCCTCATGTCTTGGAGGCACTGTATTGGCCATTCACTCTCTTTGCTTGTGGCGAAGCATTTAAGGAAAGCCTTCTTGAAGTCTAGCCAGATTCGAATGCTTCCCTTTGGGAGCTTGGTGTACAAAACCTCAACTGGTCCACTTAGGGTTAGATAGAAATTTCTCCACTTTATGGCAGGTGTTGCACTCCTTAAGCTCATATGGGTTTTAAAGCTATTAAGGTATTTTGCAGGATCTCATATTCTATCATACTTGGGTATTTTAGGTAATGTGAAATGGTTTAGAATAGGCGCATTCCTAATTTCTTGTGAAAATGGCAGATTGTCGTTATCTTCGTCAAGGTTGTAGGACATTTGCAGTTAATCAGAATCATGTCTCTCTCTAACTTGAGCCTCCAAGGTGGTTGAGATTGTCTTGCTCGATTTCTAGTTGGCTCCGCTCTCTTCTCACACCTATTTCTAGACGGAGGGTTGGCATTTCCATAGATTGGTTCGACTTGCATTCCGAATCAAATTTCCTCATTTTACTATTTCTAGGCAGACGAGGCTACTGTACTGGCCTATTTCTAGGTTGTCCTGAGTTTAATCTATCAAAAATGCTCACTGGCCTCCTTGGTGCGTCTTTTAGATCATATTTTGGTGGAAAGTTGAAGGGGACCACATGAGATTAATGAGTGGCGTAATTGGTAGATGTATTCATTCCAACTTCTATTTTATGAGAGGCCTCTTTCTCAAGTTATTGTCGATATCCTTCCATTCGGCTTTAAACCTCGTCCTCGCTATTGTAATAATTTCCTTGGAAGGATGCATTCTCCTGGGCGGTATATAGAGAAATTGGGTGCCCTTCTCTGTTTTGCATATTTCTTAACTCCTACATGGCAAGGTTTTCCTAAGTAATACTTCGCATATTTTCAGCCATGGTAGCCACTTCCTAAGTGAGTCTAGCAGCTATTCTAGACCCTTATCATGATCTACCTTGTCTATTCGGCTGGTGGAACCTATGGCAAGATGTTGAGACTGTATACGAGGGTTTTCCTTCCTCAAGGTGTTCCATAGCCCTTTGAGGCGCAAATTCATCTTTGCTAGTACTCATGAAACTTTCAAGGTTTTTCGAAAGCGATCAATGCTCCCTTCTTTCAAAGGGTAGAAATGGTGTTTTAAACAAACAATTCTTTTTGTTGATAATTTCTTCAAGGATATCTCATTTTCTTCTAAGGTAATGAATCCTTTTATAATAAAATTGCTGGCTTTTCTTCATGGATTCTCGTGGTTAATTGTCACGCTTCCACAAACGACGTCAATCTGTTGGCCAAAAAAATGTGTCAACAGGTGTCGAGACACACTTGTGTACACGTGAACAAATTTCTGCACGTTTGACCGAAGATTCAGTTGGAGAGTCGTGGCAATGAAGGGCGGGGGAGACGTTCTTCGACACAAGTCTAAAAGAAAGTTCGTGCACCGACAAAGAAAATGTAAAATTTTGAACTAACAAGTAATCACAAACAAATCTACCAATCAAGGATAATCCAAACACAAGTAACTTTATATCTCATGAGCAAGTGGAAGAGTCAAGCACGATATGAAGCATATAAAGTTTGCGCATATATTTTTTCAATTCTTTACAATGTTATATGAGTTGTTATTTATAGCATTCAAGCCAACGTGGTCATCGTTGGATCAGATCCACGTGGCTCCATCTAATTAATCGAAGTCTCACATAACTCAGTCAATACATTAATTACAATGTCAACTTATATTGACAATGGGTCAGCTGCCCTACATTCCTAGACTGGTAAATCTGATACTTATTAATACAAATATTACATCAATCATTCCTAAAAATACTCATCTAATCTGCCTGAGAGACAATAAGCACTTCAGCTACCATAGGTGAAGAAGTTCGGCTCAAAGAGGAAACGCCTCGGTTTAAGGGCCCTAATGGAGATAGAACCTCGGCAAGAAGACAACTCGTCCTTTCTTCATTTTGACTTGGTTGACCGGCAGATGCTTGCACGTAGAGCCTCCACATAGTTCTCCTTGAGAGCTTTATATACGAGGAGTAACAGCTTTGAATTGACCTCGTTCTTAGGAATGTATTCGACTCACTATATGAATAACAATATACAAACATAAAGAAGAAAATTACATAAAAACGTGATTAATAAATAGCAGGAAAGTGATGGAGATCTTAAGAGACTGCCCATCTAATTCCCTATCCTCGAGTTGGACAAAAAGAATGGGCCAAATCAAAGTGACTGCCCATCTAATACCTTTGAACACACATCACGTTTTCCTTGAAGAAATTGCCCTGTAATTTTGCAAGTGGTCAATAAAAGAACAGTATCTTTGGTGAATGGAAACAATCAATTTTTTAATATTAAAAATTTGAATCGGACTAGTTGTACACCTATATATACAACTAGTTTGACACTGTTTAAGGTGTAAAAATCGAGATCATTGATTTAAATAAATATTGTTAAAAGCAATGATAAAATTGTGTGACATGTCAAAGAGTGTACACAAAATTATCAACCATGATGTAAGTATAACAAAATTGTCAATATTTATGCTACAATTAAGGGTTAGGTGAGGAAGGTGGGGATGGCGTGGAGGTAGGTGAGGACGAGATGAATGTTTCTTTTCTTTTATTTATTTTTAAATAAATCTATTTGCATTTTATAATTTTACTTGTGAAACTTGTGAAACAGTAATTTGTATGCAAAACATGTGCCTTGTTAATATTGTTCAAAATCAAGTTGCTATAAAATCACAGATTAAAGACTAGCGGTATAATTTTCCCTTACATATTTGAATATTTAGTTATCTAGAAAAGAAATAAACGGAGCCCAAATCAAATTTAAGACATACTTGACTGTCATTTTTCAAAATTTATTTTCAATCACATATTTCATAAAATTTACGATTTTTATCAATATTTTAATTATATGGTCTTTCAATTATTATCAAAATCTATTAAAATTTTAATTTTAACGAAATTTGGAGTAATTTGAAACTTGAATTTATGGACTCTACTACAAATGGGTAATTATCACAAAACAACCTTACATTTCAATGTTATTATAAAAAATGTTATTACATTTTATTTTTTGACATTTTCACCCATATTTTCATATTTTATTGCGAGAAATGTAATTTTAATCCAATTTCTCAATAAATAAAAAAATTAAAAATTAAAAATATACCCTCATATTTAAAAATTAAAAGAAAAATTAAAAAACAAATTGTAATTATACTCCCAAACTTTTTAAAAATTACAAATGAATCCAAATAAATTATTAAAAAGGTAATTAATACAAAACATTCTTACCTTTCAATATTTGTGTGCAAAATGTCTCCAACTTTCATTTTTTTTTTTTTTTTTTTTTTTTTGCATTTTCACCATTATTTTCACATTACATTGCAAAAATCATAATTTTCATCCATTTGTCCAATTAAAAGCTGGTCCGAGTGGGATCACTTTCTACCTTTTCCTCCCAAAGAGCACGTAAAAATCATCCATTCGATATTTTGTCCAAATTACTTTTCTAAGGTATACTATGAGAATTTTTGGCTTAGCTTGAAATTTTTGATTTGTAAGTAAATTTACACTATTAAAAAATTACATTCTAATATATCTTTTGCTTCGTTAAATTTAAGTTAAGTAAATTATTTTGATAGTAATATAAAAGTTACCCTGGAAAAAATTACATCTTTTACTTAAAAATAAGAAATAAATAAGTTATTTAAACATATTAGCAGACAAAAATTACTTAAAATTGACTTTATTTTCTTAGACTTAGCCAAACATGCTCTAAAGTTACCAATTTAACTTTAGCCAATCATCTTCATCCCAATAGAGGAATTAATAGAAGAAAATAAGGAGATCAAAAAGAAGAAAAAGAAGGGTACTTTTATAAGTAAAAAAAAGGGTAACATTTATGTCCTAATCAAATAAACAACATTTAAAATTATACACAAGGTTTCCTAGTGAAAGATTTTTGTCTATACACTATTTTAAATTTGTGATTTCCATTGCAAGAAGCAACCAATACGGCAGCAATACATAGAATCCTCATTTTATAAACATATTAAGTCTGATCTAACTTAAAATTTTGATAAAATTAAAATCAAAGTCAACAATTAATTTTAGCTACAAATTTTATGCGATTCGCAATTTTTCAACCATACATTTAATCAAAATCTATTAAAATTATAATTTTTAGTTACATCAAACAGAGATTAACTAATCTAGCAATTGCAAGCGGTGACAACTCGTATCTCAAGAATATCACAGTTGGAATAATGAACTCTCACTTCATCATTATCATCAAATCATAGTTAGCTTATTTCAGTTTTCAGGTTGGATCCTAAATTGAACCAATCCGACCCATGCGCCATCCCTACTTGTTAATGGCAAGTAGGTTAGATCATCTACCAAGATTAATGATGGTACAAAATTGACAAAGTGCGGCATTTAAAGCAAACAAGTCAGATATATATATATATATATATATATATATATATATATGTTAATAATCTAGTGATGATTTACGGATATCATTGTGAACTCTAGTAACAAGTAAGAAAAATAATTTAATGACTAATTTTTTTATTTTTTTTTTTTTTTTTTAATTCAAAGACGTGAAATTTTACTCGATTATTTAATTGATCTAGGAAAACTAATAAACCTAGCTCAAAGCAAAATTTATTTGAGATTTAATCATATAGTCTCCACTACAAAACTTCAAGCCTCATCCATCCCCATTTGAAAATTGATACAAAGTCTCGTGGTTATTTTGTGGGCCACGCAAAAAAAATTAAAATACCCTATGAATCTTAATGAGCGAGAAAACAAATAGTTATAGATTGTGAGAAATAATTTAGAAAAACCAAACAAATTTATTTTTTCATCATCTAGTTAGTTCAAATCGATCAAATAATTCCGAATGAGATATATGAGTCCCTTGACCAAAATCAAGACCACGAGAAGTAGATTTCTTGATGTGATCCACACGAAATTACATTTTGTGCACGAAAAAATCTTTCATCCTATATATTTTTCAAACTACTTTATTAGAGATATACTTCAATCATTTTTAGCTAAGCTCGAAAAATTTACTTCTAAATTCATATAATAAAAAAAAACTATTAAATTAAATACCTTTTATTGGTTAAAGTTATAAATAAACGATATATTTATTTTGACATATATTTTCGAATAAAATAACTTTTCTAATTAAAAGTATGAAATAAGTAATCTTAACTTATATGCCCCAATCAAGAAACAACATTATATTATATGTGAGAAATTTTTGTGTATACTCTTTTCAAATTTGTAAATTTAATTGCAAGAAGAAACCATAACATAGAATCTTCATTTTATAAACATATGAACAAATTCTTGAGTTAGATCCATAAACTTGGTCGGTTAGATTGAAGCTTTGACAGTAGAGAATGTTGTAAATTAATATAAATTGGGCAAAGAACGTGGCCACCTTGCAACTTACCCTAAATTATGGTAATTAATAATATTATCTAAATTCTGCCAAAGAAGATAATGAAAATGTCAAGAAGGTTTTGTTTGATGTGACCACTTGCACAAAATATGTTAGTTGTTATTATCGAATAGAGCCTTGTTTTATGTCCCATTCAAAATAATGTTTCTTCATATCTAAGCTTAAAATAATAATAATAATAATAATAATAATAATAATAATAATAATATATTTAATTTTTTTTCGAAAAGTTGAAAGAATGAGTTGTTGAAAAATTATGAGTCCCATAAAATGTATGATTAAAATTATTTTTTGATTTTAACTTAAATCTTAATTAATTTTTTGTAGTTGCACCAAACAAGAGCTAACTTCTTTTACTTTCAAAATATTATTTAAACTCATTTTACGAAACAAATCCTATTTATTTATTGGACTAAGTTTTTGAACTAGCCATCTCGTGGTAAATTTATCGTTTATAAAGTATACTTTACAAATTAAAGAATTATGCTACTCGTATCCTATTGGACCCATTCTTTCTATCTTGCTGCGTTGGTCTCATTGCACCCCCTCTAACCCCACTAAATTAAAAGTTTTAGCAACTCGTGTATCTCATTTATTTTTGTAAGAAAAACGATACACGCGAAACTACATAACACGATTTTCTAGAAATAATTTTTTACTACAAATGATGATTCTTGTTTGGGTGGTTATATTGTTATCACAATATTTATTTAATACGTCACATTTTAATTATAGTTAAATTTCTTAATATTTGTTCGTTGTAGCAATTATTTGTGAACTCTTTTTCGTTGAATTTTTATTTTCAACATTTTATTAATTAGTATGTTTCATCATTGATGATAATTTATATGAAATTTTTTTTATGCTTTGAAATGAAAGAAAAATATTTTTCTTTGTACTTTTTTATTAATTTATTTTTAAAAAAATATGATGAAAAATAAGTGTTTTACGTCATTTTAACATATTTTTGAAAATAAAATTGTTGTCAAATACAAATTATGTAAACTAATGAAAAATTTAAAGATGAGAATAACATAAAAAACTTTTAGAATAAATATAATAATGAGTAAAGTTTAAGAATTTTAAATATAATTAAAATGCAGTGTAAAAAATAAAAAAAAATGTGGTGCTAATATAATTATCCTTCTTATTTAGGGTCCGTTTGATAGAAAGATGGAATTTGAGTGGAAAAAATGAATTATAGGGAATTGAATTGCCTAAAATTTGTTTTACTGGAAATTGTAATTAAAGGTGTTTGATTGATATAATTTTTCACCTGAAAAGTATAATACTTTTGGTATCCGTTTGACTTTAGACAAAATTTGTTTAGATTACCAAAAAATTAAAAAATAAATAATTTGAAAAAATTTTGGTGTTCGTTTGACTTTATTTTACATGAAATTTGTCAATTAAATGAATAAATTTTTTTACACTTCATCTTATAATTTGTTTCTATTGCTAAAATATATATATATTTTTTTAAAATGTGGAATTTCAATTTCCACCAAAGTGGTAAGGAAAGGAATTCCTTGAAATCAAAGAAAATTTCAAAAGTTGGAAAACGTTTTTCATGAAAAATTTGGCCAATCAAATAAGTCAAAAGTGAAAGTTAGAATTCGAAGAAAAATAACTCGCAATCAAACATGCCCTTATATTTTTAAGTTTAAATTTGTATCACCACTATACAATGGAACGAAGATACGGATGACAACATGGCGAGTTCAGAGTGCGGGCCCCAATCTCATCCCGCTACCCACTCAGCCTTGGATGGGGCGAGGCATGAGACGGGAACTTGCCCCGTTAATTTTATTTTTTTTCAATAGCATTTTCAAAATTTTGAGTGACACCAACTGTGCTTCTCTCTTTTCCTCCCAAAACCCTTTGTTTCCTTATTCTTCACCTTCGTATTCTTCATGTATAACCTTCAATGGTGCCCTCACGTTTCATTCCACAAAACACTCAGCCAAAAAATTGGGACCCTGATTCAAATTCTGATTCGGGTCGCTGTAGGATTCACACGAAACCAATTGAGATTATGAAGAGAAAATTCTTCATTCTACAGCAATAATTTTTGGGTGGAATCGAATTCCGGGGAATGGGCTCCAGTTTCCTTCTGGGTTTTTTGACTTGCACCGAAACGGAGAAGAAGAGTAAGATAATTGAGGTAAAAACTATGACAGGGGAGAAAATGAGTCGAAAAAAAGTTGGGAAGTACAGTAGATACAGAGTGTAGAAAGTGAAGATGGTGGAGAATAGAGTGTTTGAGCTAAGAAAGGAGAGTGTTTCTTGAAGAAAGGTAAAGAAATTAGGTTGCGTTTGATTGCAAGAGTGGAATTTGGGTGAAAAAAATAAATTGTAAGGAAATGAATTGTCTAGAATTTGTTTTAGAGGGAATTGTAATTAATAGTGTTTGATTGGTATAATTTTTCACATAATCCATTTGACTTTGTTTTTCATATAAATTGTTATTTTTTATGATAAAATTTTTTACAATCTCTATTAAAATTTGTTTGAATTGTCAAAAAGTAAAAAAAAAAATAATTTTTGAAATTTTTTTGTGTTCGTTTGACTTTATTTTTCATGCAAATTATCAATTAAATAAATAAATTTTTTTACCATTGGATTTAGAATATATTTCCATTGCCAAAAAGTTAAAAAAAAAAAAAAAAAAAAAAAAAAAAAAAAAAAAAAGATGGAAAATACTTTCCTACCAAAACCATGAAAAAATAAAAGTTGAAAAATGTGTTTTAAATTGTTGTACCTAGAAAATTGGTGAAAACGAATTCCATAAAAAAGTTATGCAATCAAACATCAAAATTAAGGGTGAAAAATGAAATCACCCTTTTCCACCCTCAATCAAACACTGTCTTAGATTCTCTTTGTTTTTGCTTCCCCTCCATTGATGAATTTCTGAAGGTGAAAAAACACTCAATTGTGAGAGAGATATATGAGCAGAAAATTCATCAAAGTCAGAGTTGAGATTCATATATATATTTTTTTTCACGGGGATGGGTTTGGAACGGGATGATGCCTCGCACCTCACCCGGCCTCGCCTCACCAATCTATATGGACAGAACGAATTAAATTGCCAACTTTAAACGAAGCTGTGCGAAATAATTGCTCCTTCCAAAGGCAAAGAGAATCCCATATTCTATTGAATATTCACCTACGTCTCTGACTCAGAAAATCTGCAACGCGGCCTTCTTTGATATGTACAATATTATACATTATTATTTAGTACAAATATTATTAAGCCCTTGTTTGCTGGTTGCTATTATTTGGTGAAAACAAAGATTTGAATATTGATTTTGATGTGAATGTCTGATTAAAATGAGAGAAAAGTTTTAGTTTTACATATAGAATATTTTATTATATAAATATGTAGAAAAAAAAGTTTGAAAATAATGATTATCAAACATGGACTAAATAGTTTCACATTTTTTTCATGTTAAAAAAAATAATATTTTGTTCGAGCTGGCAGCCTGGCACACAGTACATTTTTGTAGTTTTTTTTTTCCTTCTTGGTACAATTATAAGTGAGAATATGCTTAATATTTTTACTAATTATTCTGAGATATACACCTAATATATATTATTTATTTATTTATATATTTTTTTTTCTAGTGTTTAACCAGATATTCAACAAAAAATAAATAAATTCTTTTGAATAGTCACTTTTCTTTCGAAATACCAGAGACCATGTTTGACAACCCACTTGTTATGAAACTTGAAACTTTAATCAAAATAGAAAGAGAGCTCAAATGCACAAAAGAGTATTAGTCCATATTTGACCAATCATGTTAAAAGTACGTACAACATTGATTGACAACAATGGTTGACAATCACTCACATGGGGGGAAGCTCACGATGAATAAAAAAATCGTGGACCTTCCTTCATGTGAGATGATTGTCAATCATTGTTGTCAACCAATATTTTACAAGTAGCAAAATTCATATTTGATAATGATTAAAATTTAAATTTTATTATAAATTAAAATCAATAATTAATTTTAACCACATATTCATGAGACTAATTTTAATAATATATTTTATTGAACTTACAATATTTCATCAATTTTATAAAAAGTTATTAAAAATCTAATTTTACTCTCAACAAACAGGGGTTTAATTAGAAACTATTTATGTAATTTTCTTAAATAAAAATGAATTGCACCTCCTTGATGCTTGAAAACTATTTGTGGAAATAAGTAGATAGTGCTGGAATATTTTCTTAGCACAATAATTTTATTTTTTTAGAACCTTTGTTTTTTGTTGTTCAATGAAAACTTTAATATTATAATATAAGAAAATAGAGAAATTGGAATTTTCTTTTCTTTTTCTCTTAAGTACAATGTTTATATTTTATTATTAAAATTTATACCATATTATCTAGGGATAATTGCAGTAGCGGTTCCTAACCTTTCGCCTTTTTTTTTTTGCAGACTTTATCCTAACCTTTAATTTGTACCACTCAC
Organism: Osmanthus fragrans; assembly: GCA_019395295.1. NCBI lineage: Eukaryota > Viridiplantae > Streptophyta > Magnoliopsida > Lamiales > Oleaceae > Osmanthus > Osmanthus fragrans. The sequence continues at coordinate 14,973,994 of CM033352.1, forward strand.
AGTCCCAAACCTTTCATAAATTCACAGTCGAGGTCCAAATGGAACTGTTAGTTGACCAAAGAATTGACATTGATCATAATTTTGATTAATTTTAAAAGGACAAAAGGATAACTTTACATTTTTTCCTCACATTAAATAATAAAAATAATTAACAAATGAAAACAAAAATATATAAACCCCACCCCACTCTACCCCACGCCATCCTAACTTACCTCACCCACGCAATCAAAACCAGAAAATCAACCTTCCATTTCCAATTTCTTCATTATCGTCCAGATCGAGAACTTCACTACATTCACATTGCCAACTTCTTCGGCCCATTTACCACATTAACAATACAAATGAAAACCCCAAATTACTTGAAAATAGAGGAAATTGTCGTGTTGGTTAAGGATGAGGAGGGAACAAAGGGGATCTCGAGAGTGTGATCGATGTTATTGAGGAATAGGAAGCTCTGGTTGATGATGGCCAACCTTTGTGGGTCTTTTGAGGATTCCAATTTTGCAAATGATTTTGGGGGAAATTTTAACAGGATTCCGAATACGTGTTGATTATTCCCGTCATGAGGGAGAGGAAACATGGATGGAGATGAATTTTTGGGTTTTAATGTGATTTTCGTTTGGGTTCCATTTGGTAGTGACGGTGAATGTGATTTTCATTTGGGTTTGAATGTGATTTTCTTTTGGGTTCCATTTAGTAGTAATTTTCGTTTGGGTTCCATTTAGTGGTGGTGGTGGTGGTGAATGACGGTGTTCCACAATCATTTTGGTAGGAAAGCGGTGGTGGTGGTGGTGGACGACGGTATTCCACAGGAGGCACGTTGGATTGGGTGGGTGGGTGGGTGGGGGAAGGTGAGGTGAAGAAGAAGATGAATAGTTTTTTACCTTTTCTTTTTATTTTTTTTTTAGTTATTTTAATTGTTTTATAGAGTTAAATAGCGATGTTACCATTTTGTTCTTTTAAAATTAGTCAAAATTGTGGTCAATGTCAATTCTTTGGTCAACTAACGGTCGAACCTCGGCTGTGAATTTATGAATAGTTTGGGACTGTGGGTGATACAAATTGATGGTTAGGGTAAAGTTTACAAAAAAACGAAATGTTAGGGACCGCTACTACAATTATCTCTATTATCTATTTACTATATAGAACTAAATCCAACCATGAAATTCTAGTATATATCAAGAGCCTATTTGAGCCTCATAACCCCCCCCCCCCCTCTGCCCCACATAATACATTTTGGAATAGTATTTTGATGAAGAATATATTGTTAAAATTAAAAAGGTTTTTTTGAGTTTTTGTGTAATATTAGGCCTTGTTTGACACACATCATAATGAGAAATATTAGTAATACGCCCTTGTTTGGTACTTTTTTTTTTTTTTTTTCATTCTAATTCTTTTACTCATTTTCAATCACACATTCTTCAATAAAATAATATTTTTCATCATATCAATAACTTTTCCTTCTTTTCAATCACATATTCACCATCCATCAAATCAAAAAAATTTATTTTCTCTCTAAAAATGGCTATCAAATAGAGGCGTATTATGTAATAGTAATTTTTGAGATAATGTGTGATTAAAAAATAATGATTTTTTTATTTATTTACGTGTAATATTATTTTAATAAAAAATATGTGATTGTAACGAAGAAAGCGAAATGTATCAAAAATTTAAAGAGTGTCAAACAAGAGTTTAATTTATTGAAAAATATGTGGTTGAAAAATAAGAGAGAAATATATTTTGAAAATATTGAGAACCAAACAAAGGCAAAAGGTAACAAATTGAAATTCATTTAGCAAAATTTTCAAAAATAGAAACTTACACTAAAATAAATAAGATAAGTCTTATTTTAGTTGTGCTACGTGTACAGAATATTTTACATGCACAATGTGTTGAGATATGGTTGAATCAGAATTTCTTCAACAAAAAAATAAAAATAAAAAAATCATTCACTTTCTTTTTGATATCTCATTTAATGTAAACAATTATGTAACTCTATTATGTACAAGTAGTTTTATTCGTCTTCTATTGTGATTTTAAGGTTGTTAACAAATAAGTTACACTATATTTCTTTTTAATAGATCAAATTAGTTTTTCTATAAAAGAGGAAATTGATCTAGACCGAAGTAGCTCGACCTGATTTGATTTTTGTGAAGAATAAAAGCCAAAAAATACAAGGGGTTGAAAATTTGGCTCTCAGCGTCGAAATTGATCTGATACATCCAATTAGAGAGATTAACCTTAAGAAATATAAAGAGAAACAACCAAAATATAACTGAAGAATGAAAATTATTTTAACCAAAAATTTCTCACTGAGTCAATTTCTTTAAATTTTGAAGAAATTAAAATTTCCTATTATAGCATGATATGTTCTAAAAGAAAATATATCTAAAGACATCTGACTTATAGGTTTGGTTCATATTAGTCACCCAATTTCAATTCTATTCGCTCATCCAACTTATATTTTTCTTTCAAATTTATCATTTTGTCTATAACTATTATCGAAAGTGATGGCATATTTGTCCCATGGATGACATAATCGATGACTTGACTGACGGAAATAGTGTCCAATACATTTATTTGCCACTATTGAATGACTTGTGGACTAATTTAAATGTTTCTCAACTTAGAACTCTTACTCTTAAATGTGGGCTCATTTAAATGCAAGCCAACACCGTTCAAGAATCAAGCTTTCACTCATCAATTTATATTGTCACACCTAGTAAAAGTATAAAATAAAAGAAATGCACGTTCACTTTTAAAGAGGTGTAAGATACTGTTTTCACTTTTTAACCTACCAATTCTTTTCTCCGATTTCATGCCCAAATTTTTGGAGTTCCCACACACACTATTCACCTTACATTGTCCCTGTTTGAGCCCATTATTTTAAAACATATTTTTAACCACACATTAATTTAAAATTTATTTTCAACCATACATTATTTTAATAAAATAATTTTTTCTTAAACTCAATTTTTTTTTTAACTTTTTAACTACACATTTTCAAAAAAATTACAATTACGAAATTTATTTTTTCAACAAATGGGATTCAAACAAAGGTTGTTTGGACTTTGTTTGAGTACTATTTTTAATCACGTATTCTAAGAGAAAGAGTGAGAAAAAGTAAAAATAAAATAAAATTTTATTTTATTTGTAAAATTATTTTATTAAAAGAACACACACATATATTAATTTGTCCTTATTTCTGGTCTGCATCCTAATCCCACCTGTCACATCTCGTCCACATGCCCCTTTAGCAGCTATTTCTTGTCCTAATTCTTACCCAATATTTTAGGATTTCTTTTATTGTAATGATGAAATTTGGGTGAAAAATAAATAAATTATAGAGAATTAAATTGTCTAAAATTTATTTTAGAAGGAAATATAATTAATGATATTTGATTGGTATAATTTTTCACCTAATCTATTTGACTTTATTTTTCATTCAAATTATCATTTTTTGGGATAAATTTTTTTACAATCTATATTAAAAAAAATTTGGATTGTCAAAAAGTAAAAAAAAATAAAAAAAATATTTTCATAAATTTTTGATGTTCGTTTAACTTTGTTTTTCATGCAAATTCTCAATTAAATGGATAAATTTTTTTACTATTGAATTTAAAATTTGTTCCAATTGTCAAAAAAAAAAAGAAGAAGCTATTTTTAGGGAATTGAGGCGTGTGACCTCAGGGGAATTCCATCCCATTTTGTCAATCAAACAATCATAATCGCCTGAAGTTGGAATTTCATTTCCTTTTCCATGAAATTTTAACACAATCAAACAGGCCTTAGTCTAATTTCTCAATACTATACTCCAGTAATCCAATCCCATAAGCAAATACTTTGATGATGTTTAGCGTATTTTTTTTTTGAATATAAAGTGATATTTTTCAAAATATACCATTAAAAAAATTATAAATTTCTATATAAAATTATTTTATCATAAAAATGTATTCCCTCCGTCTCATTTATACATGCTTACTTTTCTTATTTTTTTGTCCCAAGTATATTGTCTTGTTTCTTTATTAAAAATATTTTATTTTGTTCATTTACTAATATACTCTTATTTAATTTATTTAATTATAATTAATTTTTTCATTTAATCTAAAATTGTACAAATATAAATAAGGACAAACCAAGAATATTTTTGATAAAATTTGCTTTTTCAATAATATTAAATAATATTTTTTAATTCGTGGGAACAAAAATCAGCAAATATACAAATGAAAGTATAAATGAAAAATAATTTTTTTTAAAAATCATACAAATTACGTTTCCAACAATGTCCTTCCTTTTTCCTTTATAATCCCCACTCTTTGTCTTTCCTTTCTTACAGAAAAACCAGTGCCAACAAAACATGACGACCCCTTCATTGTATTTGACGATGTTCTCCGTTTTCTTCTTCCTCTTCATCTCATTTTTCGGGAAAACATATGCTTCCGACTTGTCGATTATAACCTACGACGAAACAAATGGCCAATCGTTGCGGTCTCACGATGAAACGATGTCCATGTACGAATCATGGTTAGTGAAGCACGAAAAATCATACAACGGTTTGGGAGAAAAGGATAAGAGGTTCGAGGTCTTTAAGGATAATTTGAGGTACATAGATGAGCAGAACAACGTGGCTAATCGGACCTATAAACTGGGTCTGAGCCGGTTCGCTGATCTGACCAATGAGGAGTACCGGTCCATGTATTTGGGTACCAAAACCGACCGTAGACGGCGGTTTTCGAAGACCAGGAGTGATCGGTATACTCCGAAAGACGGAGACAGCTTGCCGGATTCCGTTGACTGGAGAGAGAAAGGCGCCGTTGCTCCGGTGAAAGATCAAGGCAGCTGTGGTAAGCCCTTTTCTTTATTTTAGAATATTATTTTTTATTATATGACGATAATGCCCTTGTTTTGTTGTTTGATTCTTTGGGAAGTTTTGCTAGTTTATAGCACGCTCCCATTCACATCACATCACATCACTGAACAGGTTATTGTGTTTTTTGTCAAATAACTTGGACGATATTTTGCAAAATTTGAACTAGGTTTGAGAAAAAAAAAACCTAAATCGATCCATTTGTCCTTGTTTGACCCCATTTTTTCAATTAAAATGACCCGGTTTGGCCCCCATTAAAATGGGATTTTGGCCAATTTCATTTTCTACACCTGTGGGCCCTTTGTCAGTCATTTTGCCAAAAAAAACAGATGTTGCAGGTCCCAAAATAAAAATTCCGAATTCACCCTTCAATCAAATGGTGAGAATTTATTTAAAATTAAGGAATAGGAGGGTTATTTCTGGAAATGGATTTTAAAAAATGAGGATGGTTTGGAGATTTTGGGTTTCAACGTTTTTGGAAGATTTTGACTGTCTGACAAATTTCTGTGCATTTCGTATTTTTTAATGTTTAATTTACTGTTGCAAAATGAGAAATCTCATTAAAATGAGATTCAAACAGCCTCAATATATTTTTCAATAGTCATTTAATTTTATTTTAACCACACATTATTCAATAAAATAATATTACACACAAATCTAAAATTTTCTCTATTTTTTAATCACAAAATTTTCATTAATACACTATGAGTGTGTTTGATGTTGATTTTAATAAGAATAGAATTTTTGGAATAGTGATTGATGGAAGAATGTGTGGTGGAAAAATGATGAAATTTTTTAGATTTATGTGTAATATTATTTTATTTGAAAAATGTGTGGTTGAAATGAAGAAATAGAAAAAAATGAGAATGAGAATGGGGGCCAAACGGGCCCATCAGTGAGGTTTGAATTTTTTTTTTTTTTTTTTTTTTTTTTTTTTTGAACCTAAACATCAAGGTATGGTCCCATTTTAAAATATATTTTTTTTTTTTCTGTTCACTCTATATCACTGGTTCAATTATTATAAAATATTTTCATTTTTTATTGGCGTCAAAAAATTATTTATCAAATTGTAAATTTAAATACGAAAAAAAAAAGTCTCAACAATGGGGTTGTAAGATTAGGATAATTAATTAATTGATATTTGGTAATTGACAACTGATCAAGTTACTCATTTTTGTATTAAAATTTTGATATTTATGTTTTATTTTGGAGGTTAAGATTGCAATTTATTGGTCTAATTCTGGCAAATTTTTTATTGTATATTTTGAATTTTTAAACTGTTTGATTTAGTTTCGGATTGGCATTAAAATTTCGAAACCTAAACCAAACTGCTCTAAAGCTAATTGTTTTGTTACTTTTTGGTTAGTTGACAAATGAATAATATTAAACTCTACAATAATTGACCATAAAATAAAATGTAGATACTTTCATTCAAGAATTGGAGAAGAATCAAATTGTTAGTATGTCTATTGCATTCCATATTCATCATGAATTTTAAAGAAAAGGGATCTCAATTCTTTTGTGTTCGATGGTGTAAACATGTAGGGCTATTATTAGAAATCGAGTCAAATTTAAATTGTAAGTAATTTTTTTTTTTTTTAAAGTATATTTAGATGGATTATATTGTAAGTAATTTACTTATTTTCAATTTTGATATAAAATTATTTATTATAGGAATTATTTATTTAAATTTAAGTAAAATTTAAAGCTTAGTCAGACATGCACTCAATGTCAATCTTCATTCGGATTGGATACCCCACCTACCCATCATACCTCGTGCATGAAGTCACTTTATTGCCGGCCTACCTGAAAATGTCAATTGGGAGGCGGCTGATTTGGCTGCACTCCATTTAATTAAAGATCTTGGCAAAGTTTCCTTTATTAAGACCATGTTTGGTTGTGATTAAAATTAAATTTTTAGTAGAATTTTATAAAGGTTGGTGAAATATGTGGTGAAAATGTATGATTGAAAATGAATTTTATAAAAATGGGGATCTAAAAGGGGTTAAATTTGTTCTTGATCAAATGGATTTATATATATTAAAAGACTTCTGCTATAGGTACAGAAATTCAAATTTCTGTACCTATAGAACACTCACATGGTTGGGCGGGAATTTTTTTTTTTTTTTTTTTTCAATATTTTATACATGGAGCCCATACCATGTGAGGGGGAATTCAAAAATCTGTAACATTTCTGGTAATTAAATTTTGTACTCAAAGCATTAATCATATTAAAAACCCCGTTAAAGGGATAGTAGACTTTTTTTTTTGACAAGTTAAGCTTTATTGACATCTAGTTCCGGTGGTTATTAGCATCAGTATACGTGACACTAGATCCCACAACTTTATTGGAGATCAAAGTGGGATGTATCATTTATTGGACAATGACGTGGTGGGATCTAGTGCCACTTAAATTGGTGCTAAGCACCACTAGTGATGGATAGTATTGTTCTTCGAAAATTACAAAGACATCTCCCTATTTTTGTTTTGGAGATGTTCTTCTCTTTAGTATAATCATAGCTTTTTGTTTGAGAAAAAGTTTAATGCTTAAAACTTTCCTTACAAAAATAAGTTAAAAACTTCATCTTCTCGTTGTCCTCAAGCTAGCGTAGCCCAACATGGAATAACAGTGTTTGTAATAGTTAGTTACCTGAGGAGTTTCTCTAATCTTTACAATTATCTCGTTTTAATTTTGTCTAGTTCAATACTCATTGTATGGTCAAGAAATATGATTTTGATGTGTATAAAATTCTTGGGAATGTAGGGAGTTGCTGGGCGTTTTCAACTATTGCTGCTGTGGAAGGAATAAACAAGATCGAGACCGGTTCTCTGATCTCACTGTCGGAGCAAGAGCTGGTGGATTGTGATACATCCGTTAATGAAGGATGTAATGGTGGTCTAATGGACTATGCATTTGACTTTATTATTAAGAATGGTGGCATTGACACTGAAGAAGATTATCCCTACACAGGCAGGGATGGGAAATGCGACACATACCGGGTTTGGTCTTATATACTTCACGAGAAGGAATAATTTGATTATTTAGAGAAAAAGTAAGTAGAATTGACCTTATATTCTTGATTTTGGATGCAGAAAAATGCCAGAGTTGTGTCCATTGACGGTTATGAAGATGTGACTCCATACAATGAGAAGGCATTGCTGAAAGCAGTTGCAAACCAGCCAGTTAGCGTTGCAGTCGAAGGTGGTGGGAGAGACTTCCAATTATATGAATCGGTAAAATCTTCTCATTGTGAAAACAGCCTATGAGCTATGAATTTTTCCCACTTTATCTTATTTTATACATGTCCGGTTGTTAATGTTATCAATCATGTCAGCATATAATACATTCTAGTTTAATACAATGTTACTTTTAGTACATTATTGAGGTCGGCAAATTAGTTTATCATAATGGTATTGCTGATAGGGCTTTTCCACCCCAGTTCTAGTTTAACTAGGATAAAATCTCTGCGATTTTTCTCCAATAACAGGTGTATTATTAATAAATCAGCATGAAATGTCTAGTTTCTAAAATTTATATCATTTCAAATCTCGACAGGGTATATTCTCGGGGAAGTGTGGTGTTCAGCTCGACCACGGTGTGGCTGTTGTAGGATATGGAAGCGAAAACGGTGTTGATTATTGGATAGTGAGGAACTCATGGGGTCCGAGTTGGGGAGAGAAGGGATACCTTAGAATGCAGCGTAATGTGAGAGCAAAATCCGGTCTCTGTGGTATTGCAGTAGAGCCATCGTACCCAACAAAGACGGGCCAAAATCCTCCCAAACCAGGTCCATCTCCTCCATCTCCGGTCACACCACCCACGTCCTGTGATGAATACTCCGAGTGTCCTGCGAGCACTACCTGCTGCTGTGTCTATGAACTCTATGGTGGCGCCTGCTATGTTTGGGGATGCTGCCCTCTCGAGGGTGCCACCTGCTGTGAAGACCAATCCAGTTGCTGCCCCCATGATTATCCGGTGTGCAACGTCAGGGCAGGCACCTGTTTATCGGTAAATTAACTATGTTTATATATTGATTAAATACTTGGTGTGCAGCAGTGTTCTAAAAAGCGGCAGCCGCCTAGGTGCGAAGCGGGCACAAAATGCCTCGCCTCACGCGTTTTCGCATTTTTTATTTTTTTATTTTTGTGCCTAGGCGTGCTATTTTTACGCTTGACGCTTTTTTTTTTAACTCTTTTTTCCTTTAATTATCAAATATTTTTTAGATTGATTTGGAATAAGAAATATTATTTTTAATTTTTTTTATTCTTAGGCCTCGCCTAGGTCGAAGCTTGGCCGCTTTGTTTTGCCACGTTTTATGCTTTTTTGAACACTTATATGCAGTATCGGATTGGACACTATAATGAATATGTACTTAAGTGTAACTTTCTAAATGTTCAGAGCAAGAACAACCCGCTTGGAGTGGAGGCAATGAAGCGTATTCTTGCCCAGCCAATTGGGACATTTGCGAGTGAAGGCAAGAGGAGCAGCTCTTGAGCGACTAGAAGAAGATTTGGCCGGCCAATGAGGAAAGCAAAACGCAAATTTGTCAATGACTGAATCGTTTTATTAGTTTGCATCGCAATCCTCATTTAGCCATTGGAGATTGCAAGGCAAAAGGATAATGAAATTTAAGTTTATGATCTGCTTTGTCCATACTAATGTTCTGTATTTGTAATATTGCATTCCACACAAAACTGATTATTGTTCTGTATTCTCTGATTATGCAAACAATTCTCCATTTTCATTAATGAACAAGAAATTACATCTGTTAAATTAGCTCATTCCTTGTTCTCCCTGCACTTCATTTAAGAGTATTTTCAACAAAACGAATGAGCCCCCGGGGTCAGCTGTCCCGGAAATTTGAGAATCAAGACGTAGGTGGCTTTTGTTGTTTTTCCTCGTATAGGGAATCAGGTTCTCTACGGAGGATGTTGGTCAAGTTTTAGTTCAGTTTCTTCAGTAGGGAGAAAATCATTTCAAAAACTGTAGAAGTAAAAAAATGGTGATTACTGTTTAATTTTCGAACTCAAGTGAAAAAATTGTCCATTTTTTTTTTTCTGTGACTCGTAATAGATTTGTGCAGCGCTTGTATTCTTCAATTATGGCTAGAGATATGAAGTGGGCTAAGACACTTTTAGAAGGGCCATACCAGTGTATAAATTACACGAGAATATTAGACCAAAACATTTTTTTAAGCTTGTATTCTCATAAAACAAATCAAGTCATACATTTAATTTCTTTCACAAATAAGGTATTTATAATAAAAAACTAATTTATGCTATGAATTAGAGAGAAAAGAGTATAGAGATAGTCAATAGATTTGTGGATTTTGTTGCTAATCTATATTTATATGTAAGTAAGTGTGTAGATGTACAACAGTCGTTTCGTATTCAATATCTAATTTACAATACTTCCCACTAATTACACATTATTTGTCTCGTTAAAAAACTAATGGAACATTAAAAAAAATATATATCAAATGGACGAAAAAGGAGTAAAGTTATTTTTGGAGTATTAAAACAAATATTATCTCATTAAAATCTTGTCTGAAAAAACTCAGTGGAATAAAACACCAACGATGTAAACGGAGTACATCAACTTCCCTTGATGTTAATCACTGTAGATCTTTGAGTCCACGTCTTCCTATCTCATACACTAATTTCTTGAATGCAGACAACGACAATTATGAAATTAGAAAATAATGTCAATCAAACAATTAGTAGAGTTACTGTTATGAAATTATGTTGCTATAAGAGCTGGGAGTGATATATTAGAGAGATTGTAGAGAGTGCTGAAACTAAAATGTGATGGAATTTGTTCACACATTATCTATTTATATACTCATAATTGGAAAAAAAAAAAAAAAATTTGAGATCAAATTTCAGATGTGATGCCGCCCTGTAGCAGCCATGCAGACTGCTAAGCTAAATGAACCTAGGCTCATGAGTTGAGCACGAGCCAACAAGCAGCTTGCACGAGAAAATGTTGCTCGGCTTGCACCCACTTGCCTCAGACACGAGCCAAGCCTCTCAACTAGTTACTGGGACGAGATGAGCCAGTGTCCCCTGAGACACTCACCATACTTAGCACTCCATATGTAATGAATGTACGGTTTCATTGGACCCTTACCGTCTTACGTAATGAGCTACATGTTCATATCAATACTACTTAGATTTAGAATTTCAATATCAAATTGAATTAAACATAATCATTCACAATGTATTGGTGTATGTTAAAGAAGAAAGAATCATTAATAGGCATTGATTGGTGTGGCGGGAGAAGATTGAAAGCACCAAGTCGAAAAGAAAGGAGCAAGTATAGCTTTCAAGCTTGTCTCCCCATTGTCCTAAGCTTGGAGACCGGAGGTCGTAGCAGCTTGCTTGCTAGACACATCTCAAAGTAGGTTAGGTTAAGATAAGCTAGACAAATTTACGAAGTAAATAACTTAGGGGCCTTAAGCAAAATTCATTGAGGGGACCTTTTAAGGAATAACCATTAAAAAATTAAATTGAAAAAAACTATCACTGACAAATAATTTATTCTACTTAACGAAATTCAGTGGTAGACAATGCTTTAGATGAAATTATCGACAACAATACCATCGATGATTATAGACGAATCTCCATTGGCGATTGATCGCACGAAACCCTTAAATGCACGATATCATAGATAAGTAATATAATAATAAATAGAATATCGTCTCACAAAGACTATGTACTTAATCTAGTATCAATTAATCTTAACTCTAATCGAGTAGCCAAGTTTTTATTATCAATTCTACATTGATTTATCTAATTAACTTAATTATTCTAATGAGCAACTTATGAAATTTTTTGTAAGATTAGGTTAAATACGTACAAAGATTTCGAATCCTCCTTATAAAGCCAATTTAATGCAATTCAACATCATAACATATTTAATAATTTCTCTCAAGTAGAATTAAATCTATCGTCTCATGTGATCTTCATTTATCTCTATGAAAGATGTGAATATAAAAGTAAGCATTAAAACTTTAGAACATCAATTGAAATCATGCAAGAATAATTGTTATAACGTGCTATCTATTTTACTCATCAATCCAATTATTGATTAGTTAATTGAAAAACATTAAATCATATAATAATCATTCAAGAATAAACACATATTGAACATCAAAATATTAAAAATTATATTAAAACTTCAAAACAAGGGTTAATATATATAGCAATTGAAAATCTAGTCTAGCATTACAAAGTCACAAGAATTCATAATTGGTTTGTACGTATAACTTGTACAAATCTTTTCATTTTCCAAGTTGATATGATCCATTCGTTCGTAGAATTATTTACTTGATTGTATACATTTTTGAAACACCTCTAACAAGAAGAACTTGCATCTGTAACTTAATTTCAGTTCAAACATGATCACCCGAATTTTTTTATGTTTGAAGAAAAGAAGAGGAATCTCAAAATCTTGAAACCCTTCAACGATTTCTTGATTGATCTAGTTGCATCTTCCTCTTCTTTTCCCGAAAATCAAAAGTTGGATCTTTAAAAAATTAATTTATTGTATCTTGCCTCTCGAATTATCCCAAAAGAATGATAAATTAGTCTCTGTTAATGATATGCGAGGTCTTCTTCGTGTTTGATGGTGTTCTGTACATATAAGGTTCAAATTTAGGTCAAAATCTGCGTTCCAATTGGTTTTCAAAAAGTGTTTAGAGTTGAAAAGGAAATTGTCGTGTTGACGTTCATTGAGCATTCAAGTTTAGACTTGAGCGCCCTCTTGATGTACATCGAGCACACCAAGTTCTAGAAAATGTGCTCGAGATCTCTAGATGTTCATTGAGCACACATTTAGGTATACTCATTTTAGTCCTTGCTTTATATTTTTTACATCTTGAGAGTCTTTTTTTCGTGCACTTTTCATCAATCCTTTTTTTTAATTTCATCCAATTGACTCCATATAATCTTCAATTATCATTTCGTGGTTTGAAGCAACTTTTGAATATTTAAATTTTAGTCCCTAAACATTGAAATTCTTCCTTTTTTGCCCTTCTGTAGCCAATTACCACTTCTTTTGATCAAAACTTATCCAAACTTGAATATATCCTACAATAATTGATATTTAACCAAATTAAGTTGTAATCCACTCAATTGGACCCCTAAATATTAACTTTTGATGGCCTCTAAACTTGAACACTTGTTTGTCCCAAACAAAACTATCTACTTAAACACAAACAAATAATAATTAACATAGTCAGATAGCTTGCCGTTTTGCCTCAAATTTTGAAATCATTTGAATAACTCATAAAGTACCTCTTAAGTTATCTCACCAAGATTTATTCATTCACTTATTCAATATTAGATCAATGTGTGTGTTTATAATCAATTCAATCACAATAAACTTCATAGATGGTTATTTTTCGATTCTCATTAGTCAAATAATTTCTTACTTCGCTCATAAGATGCACCCCAAACTTGCTCTTTATTTACTCTTGTTGAGTTCAAATTCTAAAGGTTGAATTCTCTTTACTCATTTCTTTTCCTCTTATGCACAATAGGGTTCTACCAATGATAGTCACTACCTCAATATGTGTTGATTCTCCTTAAATTTGATTGTCTCAACCTCCAAAATTCAGCTAAATAAGTACCTCCATTAGAAGTCTAAATTCGCTAGTAAATATCCAAGGTTGAACCAGGCACACGTAATGCTTATAGTAGTATTCTTCAACACACTTTGTTTTTTGTTTGTTTGTTTGTTTTTGTTTTTGTTTTTTTTCACTGTGTCCTTTTTTTCTATTTTTGGGATCTTTTCATTAGTTCTTGAGGGTAGTTACGCTCTACATTGCATAAAATCTTCTTTTTTGATAGTCCGTCTCCTAAATATTGGTTATAAATAATGTCAAATTACTCAAAATTAGCTTTACAGAACAATATAGACAACTTTTTCCTACGTGCCTTGGTTAATGCAATGCCTTTTACTCTTTTTTAGATGATTAATTGGGATCAAAACTCATAGTGTTTGAGCATTCTCTATGTTTCACCTATTATACAAAAACACTTCACACAATATATTCAAGCATGGAATCAACACATTTCTTGGTAGCTGTTAACAGTAGTTCAACCACTTCCAAAATATCATTTCAATGGTTTTGTAATTGAGTTATATGACCTTTGTTTAGAATAACCATAATTCAAGTTTTGTTTTTTTTATCACCCTATTCAATTCATGTAACTATTTCAAAAATATAAGGTGATAAAACATGACTACTGTGCTTGAAAGGTATCACATCTAACAAAAATGGGATGACTTTTTGACAGTGGTATAAACATGAAATTTCTCTTGATAATCATCTACCCTCAAGGCCAGCACGTCTGCTTCAAAGTCCATAATAGCTCTGCTAGTGGATAAGATTGATGGACCTGAGTTAAATGATACATCTTAGTATTCTTATATGTATAAGATAACAAAGTTCACTATGATCTTGTCCACTTTAATGAGCACGTTCTTATTTACTTCTTGAGGGTGTTTGATCGATCGATCTGTCAGTTAAAGGGAGATTGTAGTTTCCTTTAGCTCTTTTCAGACATTTTTTTTATTATATAAAAAAAGATATTAGATTTATACTTGCTCCAGAATCACATAAAGCATTAAAAGTAGAATTATTTCCTATTCAACAAGGTATTTTTAGACTCCATGGATTTTTTAGGTTAGGAGGTAGTTTCTTTAGTAAGATAATACTACACTCCTCAATTAGCACGATAGTTTCGAATTATTAAGCTTTCTTTTCTTTGAAAATATCTTCTTTAGGAACTTTGCATAGCTTGGTATTTGAGATATGGTTTCAAGGAACATGATTTTGATGTGAAGCTTTTTATATATGCCCAAGAACTTTGCAAATCGTTCTTTGAGCTTATTCTTTTGTAGTTGATAATAGCACATTTATTACGTTTTTCATCCATTAATATTTGCGTTCCTATGATTATTTGATACCTAAATGCACTAAGTACTTCTATATCTTGGTTTAGGGTGCAAATGGGTGAAAACGGTGGAAAGTAGAAGAAAAGAGTGAAAAGGACTAAAGTGGACGAAAGTGAAGTTCAGGGATTGAAGTGCAAATACACTTTGAGAGTGTTGGAGGTTAATTAGATGAGGAAAGGAGTCAAAGGGATGACGTATGGCCAAAATATTATCACATATCGACTTTCAAGCTGAAAAGTTTTGCACCGATTTTCAGTCTCATATTGAGAACCTTTTTTGACGTGGTATACGATCTAATTGGAAGTTGAAATCTGAATAAAGGTTGTAGGTTTTTGAGCTAGATTTCCAATGCAACTTGATTCACCTCAATCGAACATCGGAAGAGAAAAGTATAATTGAAATACTGAAAACTGTTCAACGAGAAATTTGCAAAACTATGCGACCGCAAGGTTATTACCGAGAATTCAAAAGCTAAATTACTATGTTCCATGCGGTCGCATAAGTCATTTCTGGACCAAATTTTTTTATTTCCGGTAATTTGCTAAATCACCTATGGAAATAACTCCCAACACGTCTTCTTAACCCTGAACTCGACTAGAAGACCTACCATTCATCTCCTATCATTTTTCTATCATTTTTCTCTCAAGAACTCCATGGAAGGCTAAACTAATTGGTGAAGCAAGGAAGGATCTCAGTTGGTTTTGGTGATTTTCATGCCTTTTCAAGCATGTAATTTGGTATTTCATCGTTAAACAATTCTAAAATTTGGATTTCTCATTTTGATAAAATTGTCTTGAGAGTGATTTAACTTTTATTGGATTTGTTATGGATTCAATCATGTTTTGTCTATCAATTAGTCTAAATAATTGTTGATTCTCAATTTCAAGCATTATAGTGTGATTGGTTTAACGTTTACTAGGTTTCTCATAGATTCAATCATGTTTTGTCTATTGTGAAATTAAACTATTTGTTGAATTTCAATTATCTATTGATGTGATTCTCTACTATTTTATGCTTGATGTATATGATTGATTTTGAATCTAATTTCAATAGATTAAAGTGAGAATATATCGTAGGAAATCCATATCTTAGAATTACTATAGAATTGCATTGGACCTTAATGTTATATTTTTCAATTAAAGTTGGATGACAAAAATCTTTAATTGAGTATATGAGTGCGTAATTGATGTTGATTGATCCGAACCAATTGGGAGAATTCCAGCGCTTCACTATTTCACACATTGGTTCAAATTTCACCAATTTTATACATTGATATCAAAATCTTTTTGAACTAAAGACTTTTTTCACAAATCACGAAAATCCCAGGCTTTGATCCTTTGAGTTAAATTCTCCATCTCCCTGTGGATACGACACCCCAAAAACTACACTACAACATCGCGCAAATCTTTGGGCGTAATTAGTAGTCTTTGAGGAAAGGGTACATGAGTCACATATGTTTTGATAGGAATGGTTGCACTAATCGAGGCACGTAGAAAAAAGTTGTCAATATTATTCTATAAAAAGGGATTTCAGTAATACGAGATTATTCATGACCAATATTTAAGAGATGATTATTAAAAAAAGAAGGTAATGTGCAATGTAGAGCATAACAACCCTCGAGAACTAATGAAAAAAAATCCAAAAATCAGAAGAAGGTACACAATGAAAATAAAAAAACTCCAAAGTTTGTTGAAGAAATGGCAAAACTACTATAAGTATTGCTGTCGCCTAGTTTAGCCTTGGATATTTACTTGTGGACTCAGACTTCTAATGGAGATACTTATTTAGCAGAAGCTTGGAGGTTGAGACAATCAAATCTAAGGAGAATCAACACATATTGAGGTACTGACTAGCATTGGTAAAACCCTACCAAACATAAGTGGGAAATGAATGAGTAAAGAGAATTCAACCTTTATAATTTAAACTCAAGGAGAGTAAATAAAGAACAAGTTTGAGGTTCATCTTACGAGTAAAGTAAGAAAATATTTGACCATTCATGATAGGGATGTCAATTCGGCTCGTCAGCTCATTTACATCCAAATTGAGGATCGAGAAATAACCATCTATGAAGTTTATTGTGATTGACTTGACTATGTACACACACATTGATTTAATATTGAATAAGTGGATGAATTAATCTTGGTGACATAATGTAGAGGCATTTTATGAGTTATTGAAGTGATTTCAAAATTTGAGGCAAAACGACAAGCTACGTAACTATGTTAATTATTATTTGTTTATATGTGTTAAGTAGATAGTTTTGTTTGGGATGAAGAGATGTTCAAGTCTAGGAGTGTTTGATAGGTGTAATTTATTCTCTAGGTTTCACCTATTAGCGAAAAACACTTCACGCTATATATTCAAGCACGAGATCAACACATTTCTTTGTAGCTCCTAAACTATCATTTCAATTAGGACTGTAAGTAAAAATCGTTATACCGAAAAATCAAACCGAAACTACATTTTAGAAACAGTTGGTTTGGTGCCACATGGACCCGTCAATGAAATGATTTTGAACCAAACCATACCAGTAAAAAACGGTTTGATTTATGTTTGAGAATTTTAATTGCGGTTTAAAACCAAACCAGACTGATGAAAAATATATAAAAATAAAAAAAATGAAAAAAAGAATTTTTTTTTTTTTTTTTTTTTTTTTGAAAATTCATCCAAATATGCAAAACTAAGAAGAAACCTATAGTGCTCCTCCAATATTTAGATGAAGTGGAGGCATTGGATGATTCAATAAAACTTGTGGAAAGTTATTTATATTTTCTATTATCATCTATAATATCTAAATATCACATGAAGGATGAATCATTTTTTGGACCTTTCTATCCCTACATGGAATCATTTTTTGAATATTTCTAGCCCTACATACTAAACCAACTACAACATTTACGTAAATGCATGCATTAGCTTTATTCAATGGATGGAAGAATCTAGCAAAATATGATTCATGTACCATTAGTTTTTGTTCTTGGTTTACACTAAAAGAATCTCATTCATCATTCAATTGATCAATTCTGAAATTAAACCTACCTGGACGTTTTTCACTATTTCATTAACTTCTCGAAATCTCCCCCTGCCTTGCCCTTCTCTCTTGGTTTTATCTTTTTTAGTTGCTTAGCTTTATTCAATGGATGGAAGAATCTAGCATTATATGATTCAAAAATATACGGTGAAACCGACACTTTAAAATTGGACAAAACCGTTAGGTTTAGGTTTGAATTTTTTTTTTTTTTTTTCAAATCGTTCAAAATCGTTTAGTTTAGGTTTGAGTTTTTCTCAAATCAGTTTAAACGGTTTGGTTTGAAAATCTGTCAAAAATTGTTAAAATAGAACTGCTTACACCCCTAGTTTCAATGGTTTTGTAATTGATTTATATGATTTTTGTTTAGAATAATCTAAATTCAAGTTTTTTCCAACCTATTCTATTCGTGTAACTACAAAAATATAAGATGATTAAACATGACTATTGTGCTCAAAAGGTATCAAAACTAACAAATATTAGCTTTATAACCATCCTAGTTTTGTAACCTATTAGTAATTCATAAATCATACGTAATTTCAATAATGTCAACAATAGCTGAAAAGACTACCCAACTCACACAAGAAAATAATAAAGCATCGAAATATTTTTGAAATTTTTAAAATTGCTCAATTTTTTTATTTTTATTTTTTTAATCTTTTGTATTCTTCATCTATATAAAGCGGTAAACATTCAAAACAACACACACAATATCGATTTTCATCAACAATAAGCATCACCCTAAACTTAAACTATATATTGCGCTTAGCGTATTCAATCGTAAAGCACAAGTCAAATTTACATATATAGAGAGACTAGCAAGGAGGTGTGTTGGACGGTAGAGCCAAATTTGAGTCACTCCATTCTATTTAGTACTTTCTATTTGAATGTCGTTGTATCTTCAATTAAAGGTGAAAATCATGAGTTACTGAGTACACAAAAGATATCATTCCAATGTATACTGTAAATGACAACAGACACCAAAACGGATTAAGACGTGCATGAATGGAGGAAAATGTATATAGGAGTCAAAACATATTATGGAAGCTACAATGTGGCGTATATGCAAAGATAACAAGTTTTTTTTATGCCCCTAGCACTTCAAAAAACATGCCACTTGTTTCTAATACTATTTTTACTCAAATAAGTTTCTTTTCTTTTCTTGGCCTTATGTTGACACAATAACCCTTTTATTGCCAACTTTGAATAAAATGTACCTATCACTATAAAATAAAAGAGGCTAAACTCCTTGCGCCATGTGTCTCCATTTCCCTTCGTCATAATTCCATTTTTTTTATGCAATTCAAAAAACGGAGGAGTGAGCCATACCCATACAGTGATGTCCCGAACTTAAGCTTCAAGGGTCACTTACTAATCATAATAGCTTCTGCCTTTGGTACATGTAAATACTCTTAAACAGAAGTATTACATATTAGAAACTTATTTTCAATTTGGTAAAATATTTCTCATAAAATATAATGGTCAGCAGAAGCGCATACCGACGTGAAATTTTTATTTTACAAAAAGGGGACTCGGTGCAACCACGTTTAGTTGGGGCAGTAGGTTCAACTATTTTTATAAAATTCATCACAACTCAGTTTTCTATGAAATTTTCGGCATTAGAAAGATAATTTCAAGTAGTTTTCTAGGTTAAAATATGAGAATTTTCTGAGATCATATAGTATGGACGTTTTACTGAAAACAGTGTAGTGTTGCACAGAAAATCCAGATTGACCCTTCAATGTTTAAAAATTCATATCTTAGGCCACGGACATCCAAATTGAGTGATTCTTGCGCCCATATTTAGACAACTCGAAGAGGAACGCAACAGTATTTTTAGAGTCTCAAATGGATGTATATAGAGTTGTAAATAATATTTTGAAGTTGACCTAGAAACTGCCCAGACTCTGCCTCTTTTGGTCATTCGGGAAAAAGGGTCTATAAATATGTCTCTTAACGTAACATGGAAGACATAACTACATAATTTACTTTTGGTACCATATTATATAACGTCTTATACAAGTTTTTATACAATACTATAGGAAAAAACATATATGAAGCAGTCAAACAAGACACGCAAAAACTTCGATGCGAAGTAACCTTATCCTTAACTCATCATCGTTTATGCCGACTGACTTCCACCAACTTCACATCTATGGATCTGAAAATTTAGTATAGAATATTATGAGTATAAAGAATACTCAGTAAGATACCATGCTTGGATTTAACATGTTAATACTACGCAAAAGAAAGCATTTAAACGCATACTTGCACATTCCGGCTTGCCGGTGCCCTTCGGACTTGTCCTAAGGCATAGATATCTAACTTTGTGGACTTGTCCACATCTTTCATATTATGGTTTTCATGCATAGCTTAAGCATAAATATTACCATGAAATCCTACCACTTAAGCAAAGAAAGTATCTTACAATAATACTTGAAGAAACTTCGGTTGAAAAACAAGAACTTGAGAGTGTAGGCTTTGTTTTCCTTTTTCTTCCTTTCCTTTTCTTCCTGCCGATTTTCTCTCTATCTCTCCATAAAAATTCTGATTTTGCAAAGATATATAGGCTGCTCATCTTGTGATTATATATATATATATATATATGCAAAGTAAAGTGAAAGATGACTAATCAAGAATGTGTCTCTACGTGGGCTGAAATTGATCCTAATTCCATGCATGTATTCATGCATTCAACACCTTAAGCTTTTATATCATCCACCTCCTACTTGCTCAACCTCATGCATGCATAATATTAAAACACCTCATGCTTGTCCATGCATTAATTAAATCTTACTTGAATTCTTCTCTAATCTGTCGACCAGCCCTAAAAAATGAGAGAAATGGTTTAATTTGTATCCCCACTTGTCCATGCTTTAGCTAATTACATTAATCCTTTACAAGGTGGCGGAAAAGTGATAGAAACAAAGGGAAAATATATTAATGAAAAAGATATAGAATTTGACAATTATTCTAAACCCCTAATTAACTAGTCTTGGTAAACTTTTAGTAAATCGACCAATGCAAACTTGGCAACCATTAATAAACTTGGCCATACTAAATTTTTGAAAGGTTAAATTGCCATCCTAAAAAAATTTAAATGAGTAAAGTAAACGAGCATAAAATTTCGGAGTATTACACATACCCATGCCATCCCCATTTTCTCCTTTCTCCATTTTTCTATGCAACCGCAGCCGGCCACTCCTTCCATCACTTCCAAGACTTTTCTTCTTCTTTCTTTTCTATTTCTCCCGGGACTTTTGATGCTTTTCCACTGGAATTCGGAGCTCCGACTTCGATGATATTGCCGATCGGGACCCGGTCCTTTTTGTATCAGGTATTGCTGGAACGATTCTCAACTTCAAGAGTCAAAAATTCCGGTATGCTAACCTCATCCCTTCCCTTTCCCTCAATTTAAGGTAACTGAGCCCATCCTCTATACTCATTTATTCTCTTTCCTCATTCTCTCACGCAACCACCCACTATTCCTCCATTTTTCCATGTCACCACCTATTTGATCCCACAGGCGCTGGCGATAGTTTTCTTGGAGGGCTTGTTGTAGAGCTTGTGCAGGGGTTGGGGGTGCCTGAGGCTGCATTATTGGGAAACTTTTTTGGGTCGCTTATAGTTGGGGAAATCGGGCTCCCCAAGTTTGATTTGAAGTTATTGCAGGTTAGTTGAGAAACCTGTGGTACTTTCTTTCTATTACATGGAAAAAAATCGTTAATTGTGTTGGATTTGGAGTCTCTTTACACTTGCATTGTGATCGGATTTCGTTGCTATCATTGGATTTTATGCTTCTTAGTATCATTAGATGTTTGTCGAAGCATTTGTTGGGCGTTAAGAGGGCTTTTCAGCGCTGGATGCTATGATTGAGTGTAAATGACAAAGGCTAAGCTGGAAATGGTTATACCAAATCAAATGAATAGGAGTCAATAGTTGCATATTAGCAACTAAAATGTTGTTCCATAGCAATTCGTTTTATATTTTATTGGAATGATAATGAAATTCTTTTCAGTTTTTATTTATCTTCATCAATGCGATCTCATCATTTTCTGAAGGCTTTTCACTTTAGCATTTAACTGTTGTTTATTGAGTACTTCGTTTTAAGTTTTTTCAGAAGTTTTGTTACCTTGCCAAGCACAAATATGGGAAGTTACACTGTATGTTTAACATTTTGTCGCCATTTTAACATTAGGAGCTTGTGAAATTTTATAATTTGATGATGAGTGATAACACCTTGCCTTTCTTTAGTAGAGAATATTTTACACAAAAGTGGACAAGCACTATAATGTTAGCCGGACACCCCCATAGAGTGTCTTTTGAATGGACAAGAAAGATTTGGTTCATTTGTAATTCAATATCGAGATTTTTAATAAGACTGTATTTAAACTTAGGTTTTTATGTGATCGTTGTCATGGCCTAGAAGTCACATTAACAATGAAGTACCATTTTTCTGATTTTGTTGTCTTTGTTTGGGTGTTTATTCTTTCTGCTGATTTTTTTATGAAAACTTTCGTATGGAGATTGTGTGAGGTACCCTGGGCACCATGTGGGGATCGAAGAAATCCATGAGGTGGAAAGAGTTTACCATAGCTACAAGTGTGGCAATCCCACTGGTCATCTTGGGAAAAAAAATTGATTATTGAGATGGAGGTTTTTGTTGTCGTCTTGCATGGTTTAAAAAAACAAAAACGGGTACCGAGGCATTTTTTCTTCGCGAGGCGAGGCGTAAGCTGACCGTGAACCATTTTTTTAAAATAAAAATATAAAAAAAAACATGAAATAACATAAATAAAATATAAGTCTAAAAACCATAAATTAACTTGAAGTACAAATGCAAACAAGCATAAAATAAAGTCAATTAGCCACTCAAATCTATTAGAAAACAAGCATAAAATATATAACCATTGGTCAGGGATCAATTGCTTCAATTCGTCAACCAATTGGGGTTTTAAATGGCCTGTTCAAAAAAAAAAGAGGCGCTCGCCTCACATTTGATGAGGCATGCGCGCTGGCTTGTACGCCTCATGCACTAGAGGTGGGCGCCTCACGTAGAAACCAAAAAAAATGCGCCTCAGTACCTTATTTGAGCGCCTCAGGATGAGGCACGCCTTTGGTGCGTTTTTTAAAATCATGTCGTCTTGTTATTGTAGTTATAAATTTTTGATTGGAGTACGAGTTGCAAAGAAATTCAAGAAGCCTTATTTTACTAGAAATCAACTTTAAGTTGTAGCTTTATGACAAAATTTGCGTACTATGATGACAAGAGGATAGTAATATCCCCTATTTATTTCCAAGATCTGCAACTCATTATTTGAGTGAACTTCAATTGTAAGAACTTAAACCAATATCAAAACTAATTTAATGTTTGAACAATCACATAGAAAAAGGTGCTGTATACGCACTGTTCCATTGTACATAGTAGAATAACATTTTTGTGAAGTGCCTATATTGGGATTGTTTTGACTTCCATTTTGGTTGTTGGGGGCATAAATTGTCAAACAGTGGGTTTTTTGTGCTCTGTCATGAATTCCTTAATTCATGATGGCTTATTATTCTTAACTAGCATATTCTATTTCTCAAATAGCTTTCTATTTGTATGTCGAGTTTGTAAATATAATTTGCATGTCGACTTTTATAGGCTTATTCTTTATGCGATATTCTTTATTTTTTTTAAAGATATTTATATATATTTAGTCAAGTTTAGCATTTGTAAGATTGGTGCAAAGTTTGTCACACGGTAGTTTACACTTGACAATACTCCCATTCATCAATAGATAACCCTAGTATATTATTAAGAGTACTTACCATACTGAGGCAGTTCCTTTCCTTATTACTGATATTGTAATTCTTTAATTATTTTCCTTCCTATTTTAGTTTACACAATGTATACATAACGTAGATACACATTCATTACGAATTAATGAGATTTATTGTTGCGGATAACACGAGGCTTTTACACAAGGTATTGTTTTCTTCCATGTCTTCCTTTTTCCATTTTTTTTTTTTTTTTTTTTACAATTTTTCGTTGTTGTGTTTAATTTGGATTATCAATGTTGTAAAATGTTATATTCTGATCAATTATATCTTTGGTTTTTCTCAAAAGATGGCTAACTTGCAGTTTGTTTAATTTGATTATTTTTGTTCTATAGCAGTTTCGAAAAAAGTTTAACCTTGTATTTGTATTTCCTTGAGTGTTTTTGAGTTGGGATATTTGAAATTCTGAAAATATTAGATTCGAGACATCATATTCACAAAGGTTTTTTTTGATGCAATTAATCAGGTTTATGTTAGACCTCCTACTTAGTAATGATAGTCTACTTCTACACCAGAGAGCAATTAATGATCAAAAATAGCAAGTCCAGTTTCATATAGAAACCTCAATGTTAGCTTGTACAATTCACTATTCTCGCAAACCTGTACTATATGTGATTTTCACATTTTTTCTTTTTGCACAGAAAATGGATACTTCTCAATCGCCATCCAGTTGGAACTATGGTGTATGTATAAGAACAGAGCCCTCAGGACTTCATTTGGAAGAATTCTTTTTGGCAGTTCTGTATGGTACGCACTCTCTTTTTATATGATTTTTTTTCTCTATCTGGCTCAAATGTATCCTTGATAATAGAGATTGATGATCCTACAGTAGAAGCTATAGAGTTTCTTATTTTGGAAGAAGCCAAGAGTAAATGGTAAGGATTTGAAAACTTTCTGGTATTGTAGTTAAATATATTAACCACCTAACCCCCCAAAAAAATTTCATGTTACCAGGTTTAAGAATAACGGGGGAGATTTTCATGTCAAAATGGCTGTGAGAGAGCCAAGCATCCAAAATGTTTCAGTCCCCGACGATCTTGTACAAATTCAAGCATATATGAGGTGGGAGAGGAATGGAAAACAGATTTATACCCCGAGAGAAGACAAGTAACCATTGCTATATCATTTCAATTTAACAATAAGCACATTTCCCTGAATAACTGATGACCTTATAGAGTTTGGATTTTGTTGAGCTGAGTCCAGCTACATATTATAGTTGCTAAGAGTTTTAGTTTTACGTTTCTAACAATATATTTGTAACACATAAGTTTGGATGTTAGTAACTGTACCTTTTTTTTAAAAATCAAATTTCCATCTAGACATCATGAAGAAGAATGGATGCCGTGTTTAAATTTATTTGGACTAGAATGAGTATATTGTGTAACATTAGTTTTCTAATCTATTAGGAAGTATACTGGTAACAACTTTGTTGAAACTGTAAATGATTACTGATGATTTTCTTAACATTGAAGGCAATAAAAACAACTCAAAATTTGTTCACTGTGGTGCTATGGTGATTTCTATATGAATTTATAAGATACTGTCATACATATTCATTGAAACAACCACTGTACACTTATTGTTAACAATAACAAACTAACGTGCAACGCACGTTTCCACGCTTGAGATCTTTTCCTCATTTCTTCAACTTACCGGTTTCGCCATTTTTCAGCCTTTATAGCACTTAAGAAACAGCATCAACTGCATTTCTTCTTCCATTTTTTGGCGCCTTTCAAAGATCATTTTCCACTGTCTACTTTAGCCTCTCAAAGATTCATACTTTTTCCATATGAAGTAGACTTTATCCTAGGGTTCTCAATTGTGATGCAAATGTTGTTGATCCATGTAGTAATTGGGCAATGGTTAGACACGGTGCGTACAACAAGATTATAGTTTTTTTTTAAAATTTTATTTAGTATTGTCCAATTCATTTTATCAAACATGTCAATCGAGTCTTGAATATTCAATTCCAAGTGATTTTACTTGATTGAGAAATGATATATTGTAATATTTTGCATTAAGGGCCAGTTTGATAGGGGGGAAATTCCCTAGAAATGGAATTTGGTTTCCATTTTCCCACTTTGTCATGTTTGATTGGGTATTTTTTTTCTAGGAAAATGCTTTTCCCTCAGAGCTCGTGCCAGTTTTTCTGCGAAAATTGAGGCAATTCCAGGTTTGCCCATGTTTTTATTTATTTATTATTTTTTGGCAATTGGAATACATTCTAAACTCAATGGTAAAAAAATTATCCGACACGGTGTCTCCGTGTCTCACAAAAACACGAGCCATGTCTCACAGAGACGCGTCATTTTTTCCCTGACAGTATACATCATGTCTTATATAGAGTTCTTAATCAATTGAGAAGTAAAGCTACGATGCATGTTGTGTTTTGGATTTAATATCTACATGATTTCTTATTTCTACTGTCTTTCACTGACCTTAAGATATGTATTCTATTATTGCACTGACTAAACCCAACTTTAGCAAGAAAGCTTGGTCAAGAAATTGCTTCCATTGTCGCCTAATCTTTGATTTGAGGACCATTTTTTCATTTTGTTAGGGATACTTATTTTTAAGTGTTTGGTAGTCATGTGAAAATAAATTGACTCCACAAAGTTCTTCTTCTTCACCAAGCACAGCATAAGACCATCTTAAGGGGTTGAGATTTTGACAAAAAAATCCCAGCACAAGTATCTCTATAGAATAGTAATGCCACCAACAAGTTGCATCAACTATTAATGTGACTTCCCACCAAAATTTGTTGAAAAATATAAAGAACTATTTCATAAATTATGCTAGAAATTGAAGGAAATCATTTAGTAACATGAAAAGTGAGACTGTATGCCTTGTCCATGTACATGAACTTCTATAGTAGACACAGATTCTATAGCTAGGTTTCATATAAAGTTAAAACATTATAGTTTATGGCAGCTATAAGGAATGCCTTATGAGATGATCTGAGTGGGCAAGTGGGAGAGCCATCTAGCCAGGTTAAAATTTCCAGAGACATCCAATGCCTAAGGTAGAAGTATCTTAAGCACCCAGGTTCTGCTCCTGTAAGCTAGGTTCCTTGTCATTTTTTGGAAGAATGGGGCAGGGAAGAGAGAGATATCTTTAAGGATAAATAGATCATCACAAAAACAACCAAGTGTTGTCACTATTGTCAGTTGTCATTAACATGTGCCTGTAAATCTTGAGTAGAGTTGTAAGTATTAGCCAAGTTGAAAAAATTATTTAATGAGCACTAGAGATAGCAGAAAGCAAGCTCCAGAAATGGTATATAGTCTATGTATTTAAAAGGGATAACTACTAAATCTTGAAACTTTTTGAGCTGCTGCTGCATTTTTGGATCATACCAGATTTGATCAGTTTTATGCAACATATCGGATTTCTAAAAAATTGTTGTGATTTATTTTGGAGCTTAGTTTAGATGGTTAATTAGTAAACATGGACATTTATTCCTAACATTAACAAAATAACTAATTAATGTGCAACGCACGTTGTCCCCACTAGTATCTAAATAAAAACCTAACGAACTATATGTAATGCAAATACTCGATGTATAATAAATAAATTGAATTGCTTTTCAATAAGCGCTTAATTTAAAGTCTTTAACTAGACTTTGTGGTAAAGTTAATCATGGTGGTTCAAAGTGAGTTTCATTGACAAAGCATTGAACACAATGATCAATATTGCCAACCTCCTTCTTTATTCTTCAAACTTGAAGAGCTTCTATTTCATCCTTGAGATTTTCAATAATTCTGCCTATTCCATTCCTATATAGATACTTTTCACGATCTTTTAATTTTTCCTCAACTTTTTGAATTTTCTAATCATGGGATGGTTTTTTGATGTTTGCATAAATATGGAATTTCTCTTGTTCATTATCCACCCTCATGGTCAGTTAGCCTACTTCAAAGTCCATAACATCTCAGCTAGTGGATAAGATTGATCAACCTAAGATAAGTGATACATAGGTATTCTTCTATGTCTAAGATACCTAAGTTTACTAGAAATATGAACTTGTCTACTTTAATGAGCACGTTCTCAACCACTCCTCGAGGGTGTTTGATTAATCGATATGCTAGTTGAATGGAGGTTGTAGTTTTATTTATCTCTTTCAGACCTAATTTCATGTTGATATACTTGCTCCAAATCCACATAAAGCATTAAAAGTAGAACTATTTCCTAATGAACAAGGTATTTTGAGACTCCTTAAATTTTTTAGGTTAGGATATAGTTTGTTTTAGCAAGATAACGGTGTACTCCTCAATTAGCGCACTAGTTTCGAATTATTGAGCTTTCTTTTCTTCGAAAATATCTGTTAGCTCAAATCAAAGATGATAATGGGTTTTAAACAAACACTTGCAAGATCCTTTGCAAGAATAACAACAATGAATCAAGGAAAAAATCAATTTCTGATTTTTAAGAAGAAGCTTGAATATTGAAACTGGAAGAAGAGAATAGAGGAGAGAAGAACTTGATTGCTGATACGAAATCTGTGGTTGATACAACTAACCTTGCACTCCATTATATTAAGGTGCAAGTATAAGCTTACAAGTTAACTTAAAGTACACAATTTGTCAGCAAAATAGTAAACTAAACACAGCAACCATAACACAACTTGCAATAACAATAATTATGATAAAAACGTGACTAAGGAGGTTGAATGAAGTCTTTACATTAACCTTCAATCTCCTCCTTGAAGCTTCCATTTAACACTCCAATCTGAGTCTTCAATTCTTCAAAATGAGCCTTTGCAAGAGGCTTAGTGAACAAATCTCCAACTGGATTTGAGATGGACAATATTGCAAATGAACCTCACCTTCCTTTTCAGCTTCCCTGATTAATTGAAATCTGACTTTGATGTGCTTTGTTCTTCCATGATTGACTGAATTTTTGGCCAAAGCAATAGCTGACTGATTATTAACTAAAATTGATGTAGGATTAGCTTGATTTTGATGCAAGTCACTTAGGGCTTGTTCGGTACAAATTCTCAAAATCAATTCTCATTTTCAACCACACATTCTTCAATAAAATAATATTTTTCATCATATCAATAACTTATCCTTCTTTTTCAACCACACATTTCCCATCATTTCACTATTCAAAAATCAATTATTTTCCCAAAAATTACTCCCAAACACCCTCTTAGTATTTTTCATAGCCAAACCGCCTGATTTACAGCTGATGATGTAGCCATATACTCTGCCTCAGCTGTTGATTGAGCTACTATATCCCGCTTCTTTGAATTCCAACAGAATGCACCATATCCCAGAGAGAATAAGTACCCAGAAGTGCTCTTCAAATCATCCACTGAACCAACCCAATCACTATCTGAGTAACCAAATAAATTTGATCCAACTCCTCCTTCATAGTAAATACCATGCTTAAGAGTGCCTCTGATGTATCTCAGTACTCTTTTGGCAGTAGTAAAGTGAGTTTGCGAAGGGTTGGACATAAATCTGGATAGTAAACTTCCAGCACACATTAAATCAGGTCTTGTTGAAGTTAAATACAACAACCTCCCAACAAGACTTCTAAAATTTCTTTCATTGGCTGGTTGATCTCCATCATTTTTTGTTAACTTTGTATTTAATGCTATAGGCGTGTCCTCTGGGTTGCAATCCATCATTTTGAACCTCTTCAACATATTAGTAGCATATTTATGTTGTGACATAAAAATCCCATTAGACCTCTGTTCAATTTTAATCCTAAGAAAATACTTCATTTCTCCTAGGTTTGTCATCTCAAACTCCTCATTAAGATCAACTGTGAATGATTGAATCAATTCAACATCATTTCCAGTGATCAACAGGTCATCCACATACAATGAGATGATCAAAATATTTTCATGATAGTCTGATTTCACAAAAAGAGTGTGTTCACTTTCACTCTTTTGAAATCCATTGCCACACAGATAGCCATCAATTTTGCTATTCCAAGCTCTTGGAGCTTGTTTCAAGCCATACAAAGCCTTTCTTAACGTGCACACATGATCAGGTATAGACTTTGAAATAAAACCATCAGGTTGTTCCACGAACAAATCCTCTTCAAGTTCTCCATTGAGAAAAGCTGACTTGATGTCAAGCTGATGAATTTTCCATCTCTTTTGAGTAGCCAATGTAACCAACAATCTGATTGTATCATGTCTGGCAACTGGAGCAAAAGTTTCAAAATAATCTACATCACATTCTTGTACAAAACCTTTGGCAACCAGTCTGGCTTTATACTTGTGATTGAACCATCAGGATTCATCTTAGCTTTGTAAATCCACTTTACTCATATCACTTTCTTATCTGATGGCCTTGGCACCAACAACTATGTTTCATTCTTTTGAATCATTTTTATCTCCTCCTCCATTGCTTCAACCCATTCATGATGTTTTGCAGCTTCATCATATCCATTTGGCTCGACAATAGCCATATAACACCTTTCATAAACTTCATTCAATGGTCTAGTGCCTCTAGAAGGTGGACTAGAGCTTGATGTGGACTCAGATGGTCCATCATTTGATGCACTGGACTCCAATACAGGTTGCTGATCTTCTAGTTCAGTTACTGGAAAATTCACTATTAGCACTGATATTTGAGGTTGCTGTGATTCATCTTCTTCCCACTTCCACTTAGCATTTTCATCAACTTTTATATCTCTTGAAACTGAAATGCTTTCAGTTTCCAGATTATACACTCTATAGCCTTTTGATTGTAAGCTATAGCCAAGAAAAATTCCTTTCACAACTTTGTTATCCAATTTACATCTCTTGTGATTTGGAACATGAATGTAGCATAGAGATCCAAACACTTTAAGGTGTTTTGTAGTAGGTTTTAAACCACTCCAAGCTTCAATAGGAGTCTTACCTTTCACAGCTTTAGTTCTAAGTCTATCTTGCAAATGACTGATGTATAGACTGCCTCTGCCTAGAATTTCTTTGGTAATTCCTTCCTCGCCATCATGCTTCTAGCCATTCCATCACAGATCTATTCTTCCTTTCAGCTACTCCATTTTGATGTAGAGTATAAAGTACTGAAAGCTGGCGATAAACACCATTTTCTTCACAAAATGATCAAACATCTTAGAAGTGTATTCTTTGCCATTATCAAACCTTAACATCTGAATTTTACATCCTGACCGACCTTCAACCAATGCTTTGAACTTATTAAAAATGTGAAACACATCTGATTTATGTTTCATAAAATACGCCCAACACATCCTTGTGCAATCATCAATAAAAAGTACAAAATACAAATTTTAACTTAATGAGGGTGTTTTCATAGGTCCACAGATATCAGTGTGTATTAGTTGTAATTTCTAAGTTGTTCTCCATGCTCGACCAGTTGGAAATGCTTCTCTATGGATCTTTTCATAGTTACAACCCTCACAAACTCCTCCTGGCTCATTAATTTCTGGAAAATCCCTTACAAGACCTTGAGAATGAAGGTATGCTAAGGATTTAAAGTTATAATGACCATATCTCTTATGCTACAAATTCAATTCATCAAATTTAATTCAGCAGCATTTGCAATCTTATTTTGCCAATAGATACTAAAACTCTTATTACTCATAGGCACACAAGCAATTTCAACACCATGTGAATTAAGTATTTGACACAAGTTATCTTTGAAAAATAGTGAGTATCCATTTTGAACCATCTGTCCAACACTTAAAAGATTTGAACTCAAACCAGGTACAAGCAAAACATTGTCAATATACTTCATACCTTTCTTGGTTAGAACAGTAATGGTTCCAACTCCCTTTGCAGGTACCACCTCACCATTTCCCATTTTAATTGTTGCCTTGCAATCTGGATTCAAGTTGCAAAAAATCTCCTCTTTGCTTGTCATGTGATTTGTACATGTACTATCAATAAACCATGAATCAGCTGTGCTTTTCAGAATGTCCCACTTTATTGCATACTCTGCATTTGTGTGCTTTCCAACAAAATTTATCTCCATGTCCTGATTTACCACAAACACCACATGGAGGATAAGACACTGCTAGTTTGCTGCTACTTCATTCTTTCCTTTTTCTTGCATTAAACTGCTTCTTTCAAAAATTACTTCTGGAATGTCGAGGTTTATGCTTGGCTGCAAATGCACTTTCATTCGATTTCTCATTCCTTGATGCAACTATTTGTTCATAAGCCAATAAGACACTTGTTAGCTCAGTTAAAGTGAGACTAGACAGGTCCTTAGTATGTTCAATGGCTGTTGTAACAACATCATATTTCTCAGTCAAGGTGATCAGCACCTTTTGAACCACTCTTTTATCTGTCATCTTCTCATCATTCAATTTGATCTGATTTACAACATCAACTACCCTTGAAGTATAGTCTTTAACCTTCTCAAATTTCTCCATTCTGAGGTTTTCAAACTCTCTTGTCAAAGCTTGTAATCTCACAGCCCTGACCTTCTTAGATCCCTTGAACTCTTCTTCAAGTTTATCCCAGGCTTCCTTGGCCGTAGTTGTAGCCACTATTCTGGGAAAAATTTCCTCTAAAACGGCTGTTAACAGGAAAGATAAGGCTTTCATGTTCTTCATAGATTGATCTTTTTGCAGTTTCCCTCGAGCAGCAGTGCAGTTTCTCTCAGCTTCAGGTTTATCATAACCTTGCTCAATCACATCATATAGATCGTGTGCCATAAAAAATGCTTTCATTTCAATTGACTAAAAGTCATAGCTTTCACCATTTAAAAACAGCAGGTAAAGGTAATGAGGATGAGCTTGAACCAGACATGTTTACTTCTCAAATATCGTATTTGATAAGATTCAGGGAAAATACCAGTTTTTTACAGAACTTACTGGATTTGGTGATATAAAAAATACCGAATTTTGAAGGTTAATACCAGATTTAGAAATACGGTATGTGATTACCGGATTTGAAGATAGTGGATTTGAGATATCGTATTTGGAAATACCGGATTTTGAAGACAAATACCGGATTTAGAGATACGATATGGGGTTACCGGATTTTGGGAATATTGGATTTGAGATTGCTGGATTTGGAAATACCGGATTTTAGGAACTTACCGTTTTTGGCAAAGAAAATACTGGATTTTGGCTTAGTGTATATTGAAAATACCGGTATATGAAAGGATCTTTTAACTTACTGGTATTTGGCTTAATAGATTCCCTTGCTCATCGTATATCAGCCTACTCCTGAAACTTACTGGTTTTGATTTCTTCTTCTTCCTCAAGCTTCCTGGTCCTTTTTCCAACGATCTAAAAGCTCTGATACCACTTGTTAGCTCAAATCAAAGATGATAATGAGATTCAAACAAACACTTGCAATATCCTTTGCAAGAATAACAACAATGAATCAAGGAAAAAATCAATTTCTGATTTTTAAGAAGAAGCTTGAATATTGAAATTGGAAGAAGAGAATAGAGGAGAGAAGAACTTGATTGCTAATACGAAAATTTGTGGTTGATACAACTTATCATGCAACTGACCTTGCACTCCATTATATTAAGGTGCAAGTATAAGCTTACAAGTTAACTTAAAGTACACAATTTGTCAGCAAAACAGTAAACTAAACACATCAACCATAACACAACTTGCAACAACAATAATTATGATAAAAGCATGACTAAGGAGGTTGAATGAAGTCTTCACTAATACCTTCAATATCTTCGTTAGGAACTTTGCATAGCTTAATGTTTGAGATATGGCCTCAAGGAATGGGATGTTAACACGAAACTTTTTGAACATGTCCAAAAATATTGTAAACTGTTCGTTGAGTTTCTTCCTTTGAAGTCTTTAAGGAAATGAGACATGAGTTAAATATATTTAGATAGGAACGGTTACCTTAACCAGTGAACTATTTGAACTTTGATTCGGAATTATTTTGCTGACATATTCCTCATTGTAATTTATGGAAGTTAAACTACACTCTACGTAATAATTGCCTCAATTGTTTTCCTTTTCGGCCTTTTTTGAACCCTTCGAGGAAAAGGAATATGAGGTATGTATACCCAAATTGGAGTTTGTGCTTTCACAGGAAGATCCTCAATTATTCCATTCTCCAAAACACTTATGGCTATTACCTAACATTTGGGATTTATCTCAATTGGTAGGGTCTCTTGCAATCTTTCTAAAAGTGTCATTTCTATTTGTCCCATCTAATTTTTCAAATTATTTATTGTAGCCCCTCAAATCTGAAAGTTTTTTCCCATCTGATCCCTCAGGTTTTGAATGCTTGTGTTATTCTTATGCATGAATTGAGCTGAAACTTCTATCATGTTGGAAAATGCTTCTTCTCGTGAAGATTTACTTTCTAGCTAATGAAAACCTAGTGGTGGATTCTGATATGTTGTATGTTGAGAAGACTGTGCACTACTCTAGGAGAAGCATGGATGATTTCTCCAAACTGGATTGTATATGTTGAAATGGGGATTATTCTATTATCTCTGGTAGTTTTGTATATAATTTATCTCCTCATTTTATTTGACAAATGGACTTTCCACATTATGGTCCATACTTTCATGATCACCTCTTCAGCCGCTTGACTGCATTTATTGTTTGATTATTTTCCATATCATCAACCTTTTAGGTTGTTAGTTGTGCTGAAATTGTTGTTAGCAAGTCAACCTCGTGCATCCTCACAACTCTCTTTCTACCTAATCTTTTAGTCGGCCATAATATATTAAATCCTCTATTATTTTATATACATGATCCCCTGTCCTTTTGGTTATTAACCCATCATAGGTATAGTCAACGTTAGCCATGCTATTTGAATCCATCCCAATTTAGAAATAATGAAATTGTAGTAATTTTTGTAAACCATATTGTGGATACTGTCAGAACAGCCATTTGTATCTTTCACACGCCTTAAATAGCATTTTCTATCAAGTTGAGAGAATATAGTGATTTCGTCCTTGAACTTGACAATCTTCTTTCGTAGGAAAAAAAATATTTAAGAATTTTTCACTCAAATCGTTACAAATGGCAACGCTGTGAGGTGGGAATGTGTTATACAATTCCCTAGCTAAATCTCTCAAGAAAAGAACCTTAGCCGTATTGTTTCACTGGAAATCTCCGAATATTCAATTGTTACACACATATCCAAAAACCTCGAGATATGAGTATTTTGTTTATTAGTGGGTCTCCTAAAGAACTATAAGGCATTTTGAATGTGATATGTTTCAAAATACCTTATAGTTCAAAATATATTTCAAAATTATCAAATTATCGGATACTACATCTTAGTTCATTTAAAGTAAAACCAGTTTATGTAACAACTAGAAACGAACTTCCAGAGTCAAGTTGATGCTATGAAGAACTTAGAAAATCATATAGGACAATTGGCCAAGATTATCTCAAAAAGGAAACCATGGGACATGCCAAGCAGCGCAAAAGGCAATTGTAAAGAACATGTGTTGGAGTTGAGAATCGAACTAGTGACCTCATTACTTACAAAGGTGTGCTTCCAAAACAAATCTAAAGAAAACGTGTTTATAATTTTTCACCTTTGATAGTGGAAGCTTTCAACTGGATTGAGACACGTGGCAACTTGATGGCCTTTGGATGGTATAAACTCCTCCTACACTTAAGTACACAAAACGTGACTTTTGGCAACAACTTTTGAGATATTTTTTGGGTCGCCTCTTCAACTTTCTCGTTTTCTCTCTCTGTGAGAAAAAACAAATACTTGGTGTTTAGGGTTAGTGTTCTTGAGGGTTTTCCAGTGTTATAAACTTGTGAGAGAACTTGTAATAGTTAGATCTATGAACGGCTATGTTGAATGGTCCTGTTGAGTGGATGAATCTGTGTAA
Source organism: Osmanthus fragrans (assembly GCA_019395295.1). Taxonomy (NCBI): domain Eukaryota; kingdom Viridiplantae; phylum Streptophyta; class Magnoliopsida; order Lamiales; family Oleaceae; genus Osmanthus; species Osmanthus fragrans. The sequence continues at coordinate 15,009,447 of CM033352.1, forward strand.
TTCATTGTGAGCAGCAAGGTTTGGGCAGATCCGAGTGATCTCCCATGCGTTCTTGGTGAAATGTGATATAGTTCATAGTACTCTCTGAAACATAAGTCTTAGTGGTTTGATCTTTGTACTTTCTGGAACTTATTGTATATTCTTGCTGCCGATTTTTGGCTTATAGTGCAACCGAGCTTTATCCATTTACAATGGATGCTCAATAGGGGATTACGCGTTAGAAGTGGTCGCCGAATCTCTGAGGCTTCGGCCAAAAGAAATCCTTTGTGTTGATTTGTTATTTTCGCAATTATTTTACTGCTATTGTTTGTGTGTTTTGAATCGTGATTAATCTTGTATGTATTATGCATTTCAATGGTATTAGAGCAACCTAGACTACTGTATTTTCGTGATTTCTTGATTAAACTGGATTGTTGAAACCTGCTCCAAACGGCAGTTAACTCGAACCGGTGGAATTTTTTGGAGTTTTAACGAATTCCTTTGGTGAGATCTTTCCTGCATACCATTACTAATAATTTCATATTAGTGTTTCCTAATTTTTCCCTTGATTTGCCTTGTACAAAAATAACCTAACGTGCTTGGTCTTTGTCCAAAGACTCTTGAAGTCTTGGGAATCTGAGATAACAACACATTGAGGAGTACAATTGGAAGGTCTTGCTGGAGAAATTAGTTGGGGCTTAGGTTGTGATATCTCTTCTTCTTGAATCTTCGAGCATTACATACTTAGTATTGTGTGTTAGTGTCTGAAGAATACTGAATAAGTGCATTGGTGATTAATATTGATCATTGTGTACCTGCAGTCATCTTACTACCTGTATTGTATGCCCCTGTGTGTTCCTGAAATTAAAATTGTGTTGTGTATGAACTTGGTGTGTTCTTGTAATGGCTACTACAAAGTTTGAAGTGCATATGTATGATGGGAGGGAGGACTTTAATATGTGGAGCCAGAAAATGAAGGCTATTTCAATGCAATTAAAATGTGCTAAAGCACTTGACAATTCTTGGCCTGATGAACTCACTGAGACAAAAAGAACTGAATTAGAAGAGATGGCTTGGAGTACCATTTTCTTGTACCTTTCTAACAATGTGATCAGGTCTATAGGTGAAACTAAAACTGCTGAAGAACTGTGGACAAAACTAAAGGCTAAATATGAGCCTAAGAATGTTCCAAATAAATGTTTTCTACTTAAACAATTTTTCTCCTATAAGATGAACCCCGCTATGGATTTGGATGAAAATCTTGATAGATTTACTAAGTTGACGCAGGACCTAACCAACTGTGATGAAAAATTATCAGAAGATCAGTTGGCTGTGGTGTTGTTAAACTCCATTAGTGATAGACATAGAGACCTCAAAAATGCCCTAGAATACAGTAGGGATAAGCTTACCACTGATGTTATAGTACACTCTTTGAGAAATATGGTTCTTGAACTTAAATCTGATTCTATCAATAACCAACATGGAGAAAACTTTTTACTGAAAAGCAAAGGTGTTGGAAAATCTAACTTTCATTCAAAAATTTCTAATGAGCCTATGAGAAAGAACTTTGATAAGTTTAAATCTGAAAACAAGGCTAAAGGAAAGAAATGTTATTATTGTGGGAGACTAGGTCATTTTGCAAAAGATTGTTTTAAGAAACAAAATGATTTAAAAGAAAAAAATACAAGTGAAGGTAATGCTGTAATTTTCTATGATAAACAACAAAGTGACAATGGCCTAGTTCTTGTTAATGTTGAAAGAAACCTGAATCAAGAATGGATTCTTGACTCAGGTCGTTCTTTCCACATGTACCCAAATAAAAACTATTTTTTGAATTTGGAAAAGACAAAAGGGGGGCCAAGTTATCATGGGAAACAACATGACCTGCAAAGGTAAAGGTGTTGGGACTATAAAACTTCTTTTAGAAAATGGTAGAATTTTACTTTTGAAAAATACCAGATTTGTCCATGAATTAGAAAGAAACTTGGTCTCCTTAGGGATGTTAGATGATATGGAGTTTGACATAAAGTGGGTCAAGGACAAATAAAAATCTTTAGGGGAAGTGATATAATCACTTCTATCCCAAAGAGATATGGTCTATATTTTTTAAATGCAAAACCTTTAATGGGTCTATCTGCAGCAGTTTTAGATGATAAATTCAACCTTGCAAAGTTGTGGCATAATAGACTTGATCCCATTGGGCTAAAAGGATTAAAGGCTCTAAAAAGGTGTATTTGGAAAATCAAACATTGCGGAATTCTCTGATTGTGAACAATGCTTGATTGGTAAACAGTCAAAACTACCCTTTCCTACTAGTACTCATAAATCAAAGCAAATTCTAGAATATTTACACTCTGATTTATGGGGTCCAGCATCCACCCCTACCTTGTCTGGTTACAAGTATTATTTGCTGATTATTGATGATTTTTCAAGAAAAGTTTTGGTATTTTTTTTAAAAACTAAAGACGAAACATTTACTACATTTAAAGAGTGGAAGACCTAAGTTGAAAATCAAACTGATTTGAAAATTAAAACATTGAGAACAGACAATGGACTAGAATTTTGCAATTATGAATTTAATGATTTTTGCAAGATTCATGGCATCTTAAGACATAGAACTGTAACTTACACACCCCAGCAAAATGGCACTGCAGAAAGAATTAATAGGACTTTGTTAAATAAAGTAAGGTGTATGCTTTTGAGTTCTGGCTTACCAAAATTATTTTGGGGTGAAGCTGTTAAAACTACTGCATATTTGATTAATAGAAGTCCTACAAGTGCTTTAAATTTTAATGTGACTGAATATGTGTGGACACAAAAGCCTGTGATTTATTCTTACTTGAAAACATTTGGTTGTGCTGCATATGCTCATCAAAACATAGGAAAACTTGAACCTCGATCTCTTAAATCTGTGTTTTTGGGCTATGCTAAAAATGTAAAAGGTTACAAGCTGTGGGTAAATGGGGAAAAGGGTTACAAGGTTATAATAAGGAGGGATGTGGTCTTTAAAGAGTCATGTATGCCATGTCTAGAAGGGATAAAAGGGAAATTGACTGAGAATGATGTCCAAATTGAGGTGGAGCCTATTAAAATCGATAATTCCAGTTCTGCCCCCTTAGAAATAGAAATTGATGAGGCTGACCAGAATGTGAATGAACCTGAAGTGGCTAAACCTGAGCAGTATGATAACATTAATACACCTCTAGCTGAATACCAGCTCACTAGAGATAGAGATAGAGATAGAGATAGAAGGCAAATTAGACCTCCTGCTAGGTTCAATAATGATGACTTTGTGTCTTTGTTCACTTACCAAGAAGAAATTGAATATGAACCTAGTTCCTATCATGAAGTCTTAAAATCTAAGGAGCCTGAGTTGTGGTTAAAAGCTATGGAAGAAGAAATGTCTTCTTTATATAAAAATAAGACTTGAGAATTAGTTGATAAGCCTAAGAATAAGAAACTAGTTGATTGCAAGTGGATCTATAAGATAAAGGAAGGGGAATGTGGCACTAATAATATTAGATACAAAGTCAGGATTGTTGCTAAGGGTTTCACACAAAAGGAGGGTAGGGACTATGCTGAGATTTTTCCCCCCATAGTAAAATATACTACTATAAGATGCGTACTTGCGTTAGTTGGGAAATTTAAATGGAAACATGATCAACTAGATGTAAAAACTGCTTTCCTTTATGGTAAACTGGATGAAATGATATACATGAGACATCCTTTAGGTTTTATTAAAGGAAATCCTGAAAAAACTGTGTTTACTGAAAAAATCATTGTATGGCCTAAAATAAGCTCCAAGACAATGGTATAAAATATTCGACTTATTTGTCTTGAAACTTGGTTTTAGTAGAAACAATTATGATACAAGTCTTTATTGTAAAGGTAGTGGAGGTAAAGATTCCTTGTGTCTTGTGCTTTATGTTGATGACATGCTTCTTGCTAGTGCAAATGAATCTGAAATTGATGATATTAAACACAAATTAAAATCAGAATTTGAAATGAACGATCTTGGTCCTGCTAAGAAATTACTTGGCATGCAAATCATAAGAGATGAGAAATTTGACTATTTGTTCTTAAGTCAACAAGAGTATGTGAATAAGATGCTTAAAATGTTTAATATGTTTGACTGTACACCTGTATTTTACCCCTTGCAAATCACTTTATATTAACATCTGATTTATGTCTTAAAACTGAAGATGAATTTGAAAGAATGTCAAATATTCCCTTTGCTAATGCTATTGGTTCTGCCATGTACTTAATGATTTGCACCAGACCTGAGTTGGCATTTAGTGTTAGTGTTTTTAGTAGATTCATGGAAAATCCTGGTAAAACTCATTGGGAAGCATTGAAATGGTTATTGAGATACTTAAATGGTTCATCTAATTTAGGATTATTGTTTAAAATGGACAAAGAGGGGGTAATTTTAAAAGGATATACAGATTCTGATTTTGCTGGAAATAGAGACAATAGAAAATCAACTTCATCTTATTTTTACACTTTGTGTGGTACTGTGATAAGTTGGAAATCTCAATTACAAAAAATTGTTGCTCTATCTTCCACTGAGGCTGAGTATATTGCAGTCACTGATGCCATTAAAGAAGGCATCTGGCTGCATGGTTTATTAAATGAACTTGGTTTTGTAGACACCAATCCAATTCTATATTCTGACAATCAAAGTGCAATCCATTTGAGTAAGAATCCCATGTTCCATGATAGAATAAAACATGTTGATGTAAAATACCATTTTATAAGGGATATTATCTCAAAAAGGTTGCTGAAAATTAATAAGATTCTTACATTGTATAATCCATCAGATATGGGAACCAAGGTGATACCTTTAAACAAGTATCAAAACTGTTTAAAGATGTTATCTATTGATTCTTTAAACTAACTTTGTAGGTACTTGGAGCAAATGAAATTTGTAAACTGCTAGTGAAGCTCCTGGTTGCATTATTGCTAAGAATTTTGGAAGCAAGGTGGAGATTGTTGAAAATCGAACTAGTGACCTCATTACTTACAAAGGTGTGCTTCCAAGACAAATCTAAAGAAAGCGTGTTTCTGATTTTGCACCTTTGATAGTGGAAGCTTTCAACTGGATTGAGATACGTGGCAACGTGATGGCCTTTGGATGGTATAAACTCCTCTTGCACTTAAGTACACAAAACGTGACTTTTGGCAACAACTTTTGAGATATTTTTTGGGTCGCCTCTTCAACTTTCTCGTTTTCTCTCTTTGTGAGAAAAACAAATACTTGATGTTTAGGGTTAGTGTTCTTGGGGCTTTTCCAGTGTTATAAACTTGTGAGAGAACTTGTAATAGTTAGATCTATGAACGGCTATGTTGAATGGTCCTGTTGAGTGGACGATTTTGTGTGATTCATTGTGAGTAGCAAGGTTTGGGCAGATCTAAGTGATTTACCATGCGTTCTTGGTGAAACGTGATATAGTTCATAGCCCTCTCTGAAAGATAAGTCTTAGTGGCTTGATCTTTGTACTTTCTAGAACTTATTGTATATTCTTCCTGTCGATTTTTGGCTTATAGTGCAACCGAGCTTTATCCATTTACAATGGATGCTCAATAGGGGATTAGGCGTTAAAAGTGGTCGCCGAACCTCTGGGGCTTCGACCGAAAGAAATCCTTTATGTTGATTTGTTATTTTCGCACTTATTTTACTGCTTTTGTCTGTGTGTTTTGAATCGTGGTTAATCTTGTATGTGTTATGCATTTTAGTTGGCTATAAATGTTATTAAGAATGATACCATAGAAGATCCACCATCTAACGCAACCATTCTAGTTAGAGTATACGTACATTATGCTCCATTACCTCAAAGGATATGAAAATATACAGAAGAGGAAAGGATTCTAGCAATCACTACAAGAATTGGGGTACCACTTTTAGAGATAAATGTTAAGAAGCCTGTGAAAAGGATGAACAATTATTAATGGAAAAATATACAGTTGGAGAAGGACCCAAAGTTTCAAGGGATAATACAAGGAAAGCACATAGTTGTCTAAGGCAATGATAGAAAAATCATTTGAAGCTTATGTGCTTTCTATACCTTTTCCTCAAAGGTTGTAGAAGCACAAGCCAGAAGAATAGTTTGCATAGTTTTTGGATGTGTTTAAAAAAGATTTACATCAACAACCCTTTACTTGAGGCCACATTGCAAGTTTCAAGTTATGAAAAGTTTTTGAAGGAGATGTGGTAAAAAAAGAAAGTTAAAATAATTCAAAGCTATATCGTTAAATAAGAAGTGAATTGCTATCTTACACAACAAATTTTCCTACTAAGTTAAATGATCCAATGAGTTTCAAATCACCTTATCCAATTAGAATTGGTATACTTTCGTAATTTTTGTGATTCTCACAAAAATGCATTTAATGTCTTTTTTTCTATCTACTGGATGCTTGGTTTGGAACGTGTAGAGTCAAGAACAATTTTTCTTCAATTGGCTAATAGATTCATCAAGTATACACTGGACATGATTGAAAATATGCTTTTCAAAGTGGAAAAGATTCATATTCCTGACAGATTTCATTGTTCTTGATGTAGAAGAAGATCAAAATATGACACTAATATTGGATCAATAGTTCTTAGCAACTAGTCGAGTCATGATGGACGTTGAAGTTGGTGAGTTATTTTAAAGGTGGAGGATGATCAAGGAAAATTCAATGTGTAAACTACAATCGAGAAACCATCTCACTTGGAAGAAAGTCACAAGGTTGTCGATGAAGATGTGATTGACCATGATGTTGTCCTCAAATGACAAAAATTGGCGCAGCTTATTTGGAGCACTTAAGAATGAAAATGAAATCCTAAAATTTGGAAAGTAAAGAAAGGAGTTTGTGAAGTCGATACAACGATCAACGTAATGCCAGTAAAGCCGAAATCAAGCCACCATGAATAATAACTTTGCATAGTTGTACAAGACTATAAATTAAGCGCTTGATGGGAGAAAATCATTTTTATATATCACTTACTCTTTTACTCTGTTATTATGTTGCACGTAGTTTGATAGTTAGGCACATTTGCATTGATTTTAGCATAAGTGGACTTAGTGTCTAGATCAAGCCAAAAAAAGAAAAGAAAATCAAATTAAGTAAAAAAAATATCATAGGAAGCATGTAGCACACTTTATGAGGCACCATGAGTCGATTGGAGGTTTGGGATGGATTTTTATCACATTTGGACTAAAATTATACGTAATTGTTAGTCTATGCAATTGGACAAGCTAATAGCTCTACGATCGCAAGACTACATTTTCCCTAGTAGATTTGTGAGGGGGACTACATTAGGATCGTAAATATTTATGCCTTGCAATCGCATGGGCCCTGTGGGTCCGAGTTTTCAAGCCTGAAAAAATATTGAAACAACCATTGGACCTCCTTAGTGGAGCACGCTTCTGTTGTTCCAATGAACTATTGAACACCTGCAAAAAGAGGTCGAGGCTTTCACCCCGTTGTACCTCCAGCATGAGAATTAGTAATGGGGTTTTGAATAAAATGACTTATGAAAAAAAATATGTTGCAAAAAAAAAAAAAAAACTAGAACCCCATACGTGGCACACCTTTGGAGTATTTATAAGTGTTTGATGTCGTGTGATTGTCAGACGGTTAATATTCACGTGTCTAGTGTAGCATGTCCATTCATCAGATAATTTTTTCCCGCAACCTGAGTAGATAGTTTAAGCTCACTAAACAGTTAGTAGGATCAATGATAGCCGTTAAACAATTACCAATCAACTAAAAAAGATGTTAAGATAGTTGAGAGACGTGATAATCGATCTATCATAGCGAGAGTTATCTAGCATAGTGGTAGTCGGTCTACTATAGTGGTTGTTGAGTGGTAGTCAGACTAGTATAGCGATAGTCAATCTACCATAGTGATATCGAGGTAGCATAGCGGTAGTCGCTCTACCATAGTGGCAGTTAGAATAGAATAGTGATAGTTGCTCTACCATAGCAGCATTCAGGGTAGCTTAGCGGTAGGGCTCAACCATAGCGACAGTCAGGATAGCATAGCAATAGTCATTCTACCATGGCAGTAGTCAGACTAACATAGCAATAGTCGCTTTAGCATAGTGGCCATCAGACTAGCATAGTGACAATTAGACTAGTACAACACCAGTCAGACTGGCATAGCGGTAATCAATTTACAATAATAGCAGTCAGACTAGCATAATGGTAGTCACTCTATCATAGAAACAGTTGGACCAGCTTAACATTAGTCGATCTACCATAGCGACAGTGGGACTAGCATAGTAGTAGTCGCTCTACTATAGCGACAGTCAAACTAGCATAGGGCAGTCGGTCTACCATAGTGGCAGTTAGACTAGCATAGCGGTAGTCACTCTACCATAGCAGTGTGGGAATAGCATAGCGTTAGTTGATCTACCATAGTGGCAATCAGACTAGCATAACGGTAGTTAGTCTAACATAGCGGTAGTCAGATTAGCGTAGCTGTAGTCACTCTATCATAGCACCAATCAGACTAGCATAACGATAATCGATCTACAATAGTAGCAGTCGGACTAGCAGAGCGGTAGTCGGTCTACCATAGTGACAATCAAACTAGCATAGCGATAGTTGCTCTATCATAGAACCAGTAGTGGGACTAGCATAACGTTATTCAATCTACTATAGCGATCGTGGGACTAACATAGTGATAGTCATTTTACCATAGTGGCAGTAGGACTAGCATAGCGGTAGTCGAACTAGCTTAACGATAGTCGGTATACCATTGTGGTAGTAGACTAACATAACAATAGTTGCTCTACCATAGCTATAGTAGGACTAGCATAGCGTTAGTCGATCTACCATAGAGGTAGTGGGACTAGCATAATATTAGTCACTATGCTATAGTGACATCTAGGTAGCATAGTGGTAGTTGCTCTACCATAGTAGCAATCAGGGTAGTATAGCGGTAGTTGATCTACTATAGCAGCAGTTAGTTTACCATAGCAGTAGTTGGACTAGCATAATGTTAGTCGGTTTACCATAACGACGGTGGGACTAGCATAGCGGTAGTCATTCTACCATAGTGGTAGTGGGACTAGCATAGTGGTAGTCGTTCTACCATAGCGGCAGTCGGACTAGCATAGAAGTAGTCAATCTACCATATTGGCAGTCAGACTAGTAAGCGGTAGTTGTTCCACCATAGTAACAGTCGAACTAGCACATCGATAGTCGAACTATCATAGCAACATTCCGACTAGCATAGCGGTAGTCGCTCTCCCATAGTGGCAGTCAGACTAGCATAGTGACAATCATATTAGCATAGCACCAATTAGACTAGCATAGTGGTAGTCGATCTACAATAGTAGCAGTCAAACTAGCATAGTGATAATCGCTCTATCATAGCAATAGTCGGATTAGCATAACGTTAATCGGTCTACCATAGCGATAGTCGTTCTACAATAGTGCCAGTGAGACTAGTTTAGCGGTAATCGCTCTACTATAGCGACAGTTGAACTAGCATAGCGGTAGTCAGTCTATCATAGTGATAGTCAGACTAGTATATTGGTAATTGCTCTACCATAGTAGTAGTGAGACTAGCATAGCATTAGTCGATCTACCATAGAGGCAGTAGGACTAGCATAGCGATAGTCCTCTACCATAGCGGAAGTCGAACTAGCATAGCAGTAGTTGGTTTACCATAGCATCAGTCGGACTTGCATAACGTTAGTCGATCTACCATGGCGACAATGGGACTAGCATAGCGGTAGTTGGTTTACCATAGCAGTAGTCAGACTAGCATAACATTATTCAGCCTACTATAGCAACTGGGGGACTAACATAGTGATAGTCGTTCTACCATAGCGACAATGGGACTAGCATAGCAGTAGTCGCTCTACTATTGCAACAGTTAAACTAGCATAGGGCAGTCGGTCTACCATAGTGGCAGTTAGACTAGTATAGCGGTAGTCACTCTACCATAGCAGTGTGGGAATAGCATAGCGTTAGTTGATCTACCATAGCGGCAATCGGACTAGCATAACAGTAGTTAGTCTAACATAGCGGTAGTCGGATTAGCGTAGCTGTAGTCACTCTATCATAGCACCAATTAGACTAGCATAACGATAGTCGATCTACAATAGTAGCAGTCGGACTAGCAGAGTGGAAGTCGGTCTACCATAGTAACAGTCAAACTAGCATAGCGATAGTTGCTCTATCATAGAACCAGTAGTGGGACTAGCATAACGTTATTCAGTCTACTATAGCGATCGTGGGACTAACATAGTGATAGTCGTTTTACCATAGTGCCAGTAGGACTAGCCTAGCGGTAGTCGAACTAGCATAGCGATAGTCGGTATACCATTGTGGTAGTAGACTAAGATAGTGGTAGTTACTCTACCATAGCTATAGTAGGACTAGCATAGCGTTAGTCGATCTACCATAGAGGCAGTGGGACTAGCATAACATTAGTCGCTATACTATGTGACATCTAGGTAGCATAGTGGTAGTTGCTCTACCATAGTAGCAATCAGGGTAGTATAGCGGTAGTCGATCTACTATAGCAGCAGTCAGTTTACCATAGCAGTAGTTGGACTAGCATAATGTTAGTCGGTTTACCATAACGACGGTGGGACTAGCATAGTTGTAGTCATTCTACCATAGTGGTAGTGGGACTAGCATAGTGGTAGTCGTTCTACCATAGCGGTAGTCGGACTAGCATAGAAGTAGTCAATCTACCATATTGGCAGTCGGACTAGTAAGCGGTAGTCGTTCCACCATTGTAACAATCGAACTAGCACATCAGTAGTCGCACTATCATAGCAACATTCAGACTAGCATAGCGGTAATTGCTCTACCATAGTAGTAGTCAGACTAGCATAGTGACAATCATATTAGCATAGCACCAATTGGACTAGCATAGTAGTAGTCGGTCTACAATAGTAGCGGTCAAACTAGCATAGTGATAATCACTCTATCATAGCAATAGTCGGATTAGCATAACGTTAATCGGTCTTCCATTGCGGTGGTCTACCATAGCGATAGTCGTTCTACAATAGTGGCAGTGAGACTAGTATAGCGGTAATCGCTCTACTATAGCGACAGTTGATCTTACATAGCGGTAGTCGGTCTATCATAGTAATAGTCAGACTAGTATATTGGTAATATCTCTACCATAGGAGTAGTGAGACTAGCATAGCATTAGTCGATCTACCATAGAGGCAATAGGACTAGCATAGCGATAGTCCTCTACCATAGCGGAAGTCGGACTAGCATATCAGTAGTTAGTTTACCATAGCATCAGTCGGACTAGCATAACGTTAGTCGATCTACCATGGCGACAATGGGACTAGCATAGCGGTAGTCACTCTACCATAGCAGTGTGGGACTAGCATAGCGTTAGTTGATCTACCATAGCAGCAATCGGACTAGCATAACGGTAGTTAGTCTAACATAGCGGTAGTCGGATTAGCGTAGCTATAGTCACTCTATCATAGCACCAATCAGACTAGCATAACGATAGTCGATCTACAATAGTAGCAGTTGAACTAGCAGAGCGGTAGTCGGTCTACCATAGTAACAGCCAAACTAGCATAGCAATAGTTGCTCTATCATAGAACCAGTGGGACTAGCATAGCAGTAGTCGATCTACAATAGTAGTAGTGGGACTTGAGTAGCGGTAGTCACTCTACCATAGAAGCAGTCGAACTAGCATAGCATTAGTTGGTCTACCAAAGCAACAACAGGATTACCATAGAGGTAGTCGCTCTACGATAGTAATAGTCAAGCTAGCATAGCTGTATTCGGTCTACCATAACAAAATTCGGACTAACATAGTGGTAGTCAGACTAGCATAGCGGTAGCTATCTTCCATAGCGATAGTTGCTCTACCACGGTGGCACTCAGACTAGTTAGTGGTACACGAACTAGCATAGTAGTAGACGGGCTAGCATAGCAGAAGTCGCCTAGCATAGCAGAAGATGCCTTCAATTTGTTAGCCATTGTATTCCACTATTTATGTTACATAACATCAAATCTCGTGATCTCCCCTTCATTCCCCACTTCCCCTTCCTCGAAAATGAAAATTCTCTAATTTCCTTGAACTCCCACCTCAATTTTCGCCCCATTTCACAGAATCTCATTCAAAAATCTTAAAAAGACTTACTTGAATCTTAATCAAGAGAAAAATTCATCACCTTACATCAAATTCAAGTCTAAACATCATAAGGTAACAATTCTTATGGAAATTTGATGTTTTCCTACTTTTGAGCATTCCTCTTCGAAATTCTGGTTATGACTTTAATCAAGGAGTTGAGACTAGGTAGATAATGGGTTTGTTGGTAGAATTAGCACACATTTTTTTGGGGTTATATAAAGTTCCCCAATGCATTCGATTTCCATGCCCACATGGTGTCCGATGAAATGCTACAACTAGGTTTATGGTCAGTTTTGTGCACCATTTTATCATTAACCACATGGCGTCCTCTACATTTCATCCCCTTGTAAAGAATTTTATAGTTACAATTTTCTAATCACGATAGTGTGTTGACATGATGTATATTGTTATGGAGGGTGGGTTTTATCCCTTTCTATCCATGCACTTTATGGTTTTGTTGTTGAGGTTATTGTGCCTCATGACATGCATACTTCTCATGACATGCATACTTCTCCATATTGTGGTGCAAGTCTATTTTCACATTTTCTTTCTCATTTACAGGTAAGATAACGTCCAAACGAAAAACACTATCTAATCATGATGATGTGTTGACATGACGTATAGTGCCACGAAGGGTGGCTTCTATCCCTTTTTGTCCATGCACTTAATGGTTTTTTTTAGGTTATTGTGCTTCATGATATGCATACTTCTCCATATTATGGTGTAAGTCTATTTTCACATTTTCTTTCTCATTTGTAGGTAAGATAGCATCCAAATGAAAAATACTATCTAATCACGACGATGTATTTACTTAACTTATAGTGCTACGAATGGAGGGTTCTGTCCCATATTGGCTATGCACTTAATGGTTTTCTTGAGGTTATTATGCTTCATGACATGTATATTTCTTCATATTTTGGTGAAAGTCTATTTTCACAGTTTTTTTTTCTCATTTGCAGGTAAGATAAACGAAAAACACTATCTAATCATGATGATGTGTTCACATTTATTTTTTCTCATTTGTAGGAAAGATAGCATCCAAACGAAAAACACTATCTAATCACGATAACGTGTTGACAAGATGTATACTACCACAAAGGATGATTTCCGTCCCCTTCTGTCCACGCACTTTATGATTTTCTTGAGATTATTATGCTTCATGATGTGCATACTTCTCCATATTCTGGAGCAAGTCTAATTTCACATTTTCTATCTCATTTGTAGGTAAGATAGCATCCAAGTGAAAAACACAATCTAATTTAGTCGATTGATGATAGAGGGATATGTCGATTCTTGAGGACGGAGTACCACACCCAATTTAGTGATGTCATTATTCATTTAAAGTTATGACCAGAACAACACGTCAATCTTATCGATTTCTTAGAGTTTGAGATGACATATTTGATAATTGCATTAGGTTGGAAGTATTGGCAGATCCAAAATCTCAAGTGAGTTAGGATGGTCATTGACGGTCAATGGTTGCAGTGGAGAGATCATTTAAATAATATTAAAATATTCTTCAATCAATATATAAATTCATTAAAACATAAAAATCATATACATATGAAAATATGATCCAATACAACCCAAAATAATTTTAAAAAATACAATGACAAAAGAAGTAAATTTAAATGATTATTTATTATCATTTTTTATTTTTTAAAAAGAAGTGTACATATATGTATAAAGAAGTAACTTTACATTGCTTGTGGGAGAAATCTTTTTCAAAGTAAAATGAGAGATTTTAGGATTTAAATACATAAAAAGGAAATTCAATATAAATTGCCATAAAATAAAAAACCTCATTGGAAGTTGGAGTCCACTTACAACAAATCATAATTATATTGTATAATGCTCATTGAACATGGGCCTTTGACAGGGTTGGGTTACAGGTCCTGTGTGGTAGCACATGTTTGGATATTTTTTTTTCAAATTATTCAATCATGTGTCGACACGTGTCTTTCCTATTTTTTAATTGAGACTGTCACTGTAACAAGATTGAATTATTTTATCACCCATGACACATCATGTTACTCCTTGAACCTAAACTTCGAGTGTCACGTACTAAACATAATAGCTTCTGCCTTTGCTACATGTTAAAAAAAAAAAAAACTCTTAAATAAAAGTATTACATGTAGAAACTTATTTTCAATTTAGTAAAATATCTCTGATAAAACTTAATGGCCAGCAGAAAATGCATGTCGATATGAAATTATACTTTACATATAAGGACTCGGCGCTGCCCCGGCTAATTGGGGCAGCCAGTTCAACTATTTTTATAAAATTCATCCCAACTCCTTTTTTAAGAAATTTGTGGCATTAGAAAGATATTTTCAATTAGTTTTCTAGGTTAAAATATGGAAAATTTCCAAGATCATATGATATGGGTGTTTTACTGAAAACAGTGAGGTATTGCACAAAAAATTCAGATTGCCCTTTGACGCTTAAAAAATTATATCTCAAGCCACGAATATCCAAATTGAGTGATTCTTGCGCTCATATTAAGGTAACTTAAGAAGGAACGCATAAATAGTTTTAGAGTATCAAATTGATGTTTATAGAGTTAGAAATAGCATTTTGAAGTTGACCCAAACTGTCCCGTTTCTGCATCTTTTAATCATTGCAAGAAAAAATCTATAAAAATGTCTCTTAACATAACATGAAAGATATGATTACATAATTTACTTCTGGTACCATATTACATCATGTCTTATACATATTTTTATATAATACCATAAGAAAAATATATGGAAAGCAGTCGTCGAACAAAAACATGTGAAAATGAAACTTCTATGCAAAATAACTTTGTCCTTAACCCATCATCGATTATGCCAACTAATTTCCACCAACTCCACAATTATGGATCTGAAAAAATTTAGTATAGAATACTATGAGTATAAAGAATACTCAGTAAGATATCATGATTGAATTTAACATGTTAACACTACACAAAAGAAAGCAATCAAACACATACTTGCACATTCCGACTTGCCGGTGCCTTTCGGACTTGTCCTATGGCATAAATAGATATCTAATTTTGTGGATTTGTCCACCTTGTTCACATTATGGTTTTTTTTTTATTCATAGTTTAAGCATAAATATTATCATGAAATCCTACCACTTGAGCATAGAAAATATCTTACCTTAAAACTTGAAATATTTTCGGTTGAAATGCGCTAGGCTTTTGTTTCCTTTTTCTTTACGTATTCTTCCAACTCTTATAAGAGACTTTCTGGTTTTGGAAGGAATAAAATCCAGGGAAACATCTCATATTTATATAAGGCAAGGAAGACTTATGGATAAAACAAGGGATCAATATCTAGGATTTGTGCCAACATGTGGACTTGCATTAACCTCACCCCATGCATGTATTCAACACTTTAAATCCAGCTTGTGCCACAATTGAACACCTCTTACTTGCTTAGATAATCACCACCTCTTGCATGTCTAACAATTAACACCTCTAGCTTTGGTTAACTATCAAACACCTCATGCATTTAATCACTACAAAGATGGCGCCACCCCCCCCCCCTCCATTTCTCTCGGCCAAGGATGAAACAAAGGATAACGTTTATCTATAATACTAATGAAATAGATGTAGAATTTAACAATTATCCCAAATCCCTAATTAACTAATCTTGGTAAACTTTTAATCAATCGACCAATGCAAACTTGGCAACCATTACTAATTTTGGCCATACAAAATTTTGAAAAGTTAAATTGCTATCCTAAAAAATTAAATGAGCACAAAATTTCGGAGTATTACATATCACATCGACTCTTTCTCTAACTTATTCTCCTTACTTCTCTCTCTGTATTTCTCTTTCTCTCATACCTACAAAATGCTACTAAGCTTCTGTAGCCGTTATTTCATGAATGTTGGTGGAATTGTCGATTTCAATGCCGTGATTTCATGACTTCTCTCTGTTTTTTTTTTTTTTAAAAGGCAATTTTTTTTTTTAATAATGGCGGTCGTAGGTGCTCGTACGGTGCTGGCTCCGCCAGTGGTTAAGGGTTTATATCTTGTCTATATCTATAGTTGGTGAGGGAGTTCTTTATGAATTTCAACATCAAACTTGACACACTTGGTTCTAATCACTAGCACCAGACTTGGGTACATGACACATGGATTATGTTTGGACCCAAGATTATTGATCACTACAACGGGCTAAGTCCAGAGCATATTGTGCCCCTTTGGGTGATAATGACATGGTATAGGTTGCAGCTTATTTATATGATCAAAATAGAGTTGTCCACTTGCTAGAAAGGGTTCAAGCATAATCAGCTGATAGAGTCGCTAATGATTCTCCATATACTCATCTGTTATAATCTCGAACCCACATCTTATTGGACGAACATTAATGTGTCACCACTATTTAGGCTGCGCAACAGTCTAAGGATCGAACCATTAGCCCAATCAATCTAGATTAGGTACACATTAGCAGGTCACACGACATTTGGATAGTACATCAGGCAGTTAGATGACATGCATGTGCACATCTCCCGACCAGGTTCTTGACTAGAGCCATCTATAGCCTATATACTAGTTCCATTTCAGCATCCTTCATTCGATGCACAACCGACAAGTCCTTAGATCCTTCTTTGTTATTTTGTTTTTTCTATTTTTGACATGCATATGGGATTCATTGAGGATAATGTATGAATTAAGTTTGGTGTAGATGCATAGAATTTTATTCAGCCTGCTATGATATTCAATATTTGATATAGTTGTGTAAACTACAATTTACTATTTTCTTATGTATTTAAAAAATAGAAAAAATTCAAAAGTATTTTTGTTTGTTATTTTTGTGCTTATATGAGTTTAATAGCCTTGTTGGCTAATGACGATGCTATTGGAATTACTTGTAATTTACAAATTGCTACAAGGTTATACTATTTAGATTGTTCTGATAGTTGTACTACTTAGATTGTTTTGAAACTTATTAAATTTTTTATACACGTATAGTAGAATAATCATTTTAGTCATAATATATCTTTGAAGTGATTATATGAAAATAACAGGTTTAACGAGCTTTAGGTTGTTGAAACCAAAGCCCTTCTATATAACATAATTCCTTGGTCGTTTGAAAGGATAGTTTGGGATGGTTAAGCTGGTGTTAGAAGCTATTTAGATTAGTGTTGATTCCATGCATGTAAACACTGATATGATGGAATATTTTTGGCTAACAAGTGAAGTAGGAATCATACATTAATAGTCTAATTCCAACTATCCGACCCAATAAAAGGCATTGTACTAATCATGGCAAAAGGGGGAAAAACTACCACAATTTCATTATTGAAATTTATTGTTGGGTTTTGATACCCCAATAAATCCAGGCAATGATGTTAAAATGATATTGGATAAGTTATATCGACACTTTAGTGATGACTCGACCTGAAAAAGAACTTGAGCCACTAGAAGAAACTTAATTAAGTAAGTATTGCTTGTGGTCTAATACTTTTGGATGACCCATGTAAGTTAGATTATTGAGTTGAATGGCTTTGGTTAGTTGGCCCATTTATTTGTAAGTTAGGACTTGGATATTAGCCCATTTATTCTTGGTTAAGCGGCAGCCCGTTTACGTGAGTCTTGGCCAAATTGAGCTACCTAATTTGATTAACCATATATACCAATTCCTTGCTTCTTCCCAACCGTATGTATGTGTAAAGCAATAGAGAGAATGAATAGAGGTAATCGAGTGGGGAGAGGAATCGAGAGCTTTGCATGAGCTATTGGTGTCTTCTTTATTCTCTTCGATTGTGATATTATAAATCAACACCATAGTGTCTCCTTAGTGGGATGAAATCTTGTGGTGACCAAGTGTAGAAAGTTATTGGTCAAACCTCTTCGTTTGGTTGAATAACTGAGTCCGAATTCAAGATTTCTTGATAATTCCATCAAAAAATGGTATCAGAGGTTGTGTGGTTGAGAAATTTGTAAAAATTTAAGGTAAAAGCTGAGCACAAATAGGCTGAAATCTATCTAGTTTCAATTCAAAGCTGTTGGACCTGTTTGCTTGACTTTTAGACAAACCATAGACCTGGTGGACGAATGGAGAACACATGCATGCTTAGTAGACCAATGAGATGCTGGGTGGTAGGCGCATGATAGGTAGTGACGACGTGACACATGCAGTTATCCAGTGAGGCGTGTGAAGCCCATGTGCAGAGCTTGGGATGGCACGTGGAGAGTTTTCTGGTGATGACATCTTCTGACAGTTTGTTTCTAGATGCATGGTGGACCCTGCAGTGGTGTACATTTTCTATTTTAAGCGATACGATAAAATTTGGTTGATTGTGCATTTGGACGTTTGGGTACTGAGTGTCAATTCTTGGTTGCCACGACTGCTAGAAGTTTTAGAACGAATAGTGATGGCCTTAAAGCAATGAATTTGCATCTCTTCTTATTTACAAACCCTCAGATTTGGTCCACCCAATATCGTGTTCTTTCCTTTTTGTTATTTCAGTTACGATATCATGTGGGATAGTCATTTACTTTTCACATTAGAAGTCATCATGTGAGATGACATTAAGTTTGTGGTTGTCGTGAGAATTAATCATTACCTGTTGCTAGATTTAAATTTTATGTGAATTTGTTGCCAATTTGTTTCTTTACTATTTGAATTGCGTGCGACCTTAGGAAAGTTTGTTTCACTATTCGATGTGAATTTTCTCCATGCTTTCCTTGTGGTCATTGTTTTGTTCATTTTGAGTTTTGTGCATTCTTTGGTAAAATGACAACACCTTTTGAGTTTGGTTTTTCTAATGGTAAAATGGTGATTTCTCAATTTGACAAAACAAAAAGTTTTTTATAAAATTGTTGATGGAAAATGTAGGTCTAAGGCAAGAGTGGCAGATAATATGAGTTTTAACTGCGGTAAATTTGGACATGTTGAAAAAAATTGTCCTAGGAAGAATAATAAGAGGAAAAAAAGAGGAGAGAGATAAGGTAAATGTTGCTACTGGGTCTAGTTATGATCTGAGTAAGATTTACTGAGAGTAAACTTGTTTACTACTTCTACACTTGTGTGAAATCTATGGCATATTCCTTTTACTTTGTGAGTGGTGTGAGAAAGTGTGGCAGTGAGAAGAAAGAGGGGTAGCCCTTTTCTCCTTCATCTTTGTGAGCCATGTAGTTTATAAGATTATGTGAGGCAATCATGTATAGGTTATCTTCTTCCTTTTTGTGAGCTTCATTTGTGAGTGTAGTGAAGTAGTCAACTCTTCCCTCTATTCTCTTTGTGAGTCTTCACCTTTTCCTTTGTGCGGGTAAATCCTTTGTGAACTTCTTGAGCTTTGATGTAAGAGTAACCCTGTGGTGCATGTGTTGATTTAAATTGAGCCCTAACCATTGTGGTCGCCAAAAGTGTTGGTTTTGCATGGTGAGCCCTAATCCTTTGTTTGTTTACATGTTGATTAGGTATCAAGGTGGAGATTTGTTGATTTTTTATACCAAAAATTTTTGGACAATAATGTTAGAACGATGTTAGATAAGTTATAATGATACCTTAGAGATGGCTTGACCCGAAACAATTTGGACCATTAGAAATAACTTAATTAAGTTAATGTTGTCTGTGACTCAACACTTTTGGATGTCCCATGTGAGTTGGATTATTGAGTTGAATGGCTTTGGTTAATTGGCCCATTTATTGGTAAGTTGGGACTATAATATTAGCCTATTTATTCTTGGTTAAGTGGCAGCCCATTTTCATGAGTGTCGGCCCAATTGAGTGACCTAATTTGATTAACCATATATACCCATTCCCTGCCTCTTCCCAACCGTGTGTCTGTATAAAGTAATAGAGAGAAAGAACAAAGGCAGCCGAATGTTAAGAGGAATTGGGAGTTTTGCTTGAGCTTTGGTGTCTTCCTTCTTCTCTTCCTTTGTGATAGTGCAAGCCATTACCATAGTGTCTCCTTAGTGGGATGAAAGCTTGTGGCAACCAAGGGTAGAATGTTGTGGGTCAAGCCTTCTCGATTGGTATTCATTTGATTGAATAATTGAGCTCGAATTCAAGATTTTTCTGGAGATTTCACCAACAACTACCATATAAAATATCCTATTGAGGACATTGAATAATTATTCCTAAAATGAAAAAAAATCAGAAGAGATAAAAGCCAGTGCATAAAACAGAATACGCACAATTATGAAAAAGCAAGTTCATGAAATAGAAGATGCAACGTAAGCCTGATTAACCCTTGGACACTTAACTTAGCGCTTAGAAATCTATTAAGGATTATTAGCCCAAGTGTACCTAGGAGGTTGAGATACTCAAATCTAGGAGACTTACATTGAGGTAGTGACTTTCATTGGTTAAATTCAATCCAACTTGAGAGGGAAATGGAGGGTTAGAATTCAACCGTTAGAATAATTATACTGTGTGTGAAAACAAAGAACAAGTTTGGAGGTATGAATTTTTCGAGAGAGAAATGAAATATTTGACCATTTGGGGTCTAGAAATAACAAAACTTTGGAATTTATGATGATCGAATTTATTATATAAATCGTTCTAACATTGGATAAGTAGAAGAATTAATTTGGTAGCATGTCTTGGAAGCCTTCTATAAATTATTGAAGTGATTTCCAAATATGAGGCAAACGACAAGCTATCTAACAAAGTGATTTGTATTTGTTAAGTAGCTAGTTATATTTGAAATGAAAAAAACATATAAGTTTGGAGGTATTAGATATAGGTGAATTTTTACACTTATTCGGGCCTTCAAAAGTAAATATTTGGATAAGTGATTGGAATTACTAGTTAATTAGATTAAATATAGATTAATTTAGGATAAATTCGATGTTGGATGACTATTAATTTAGAGAATTGAAAATCGGCCAAAAAGGGCTAAAGAACAATAATTGTAAAATTCAGTGACTTAAGAAGAAGAATGCGCGAATTGAAGTTTATTTCTTATAACTTGGGTGAAGAAGATGCATGGTGATTGTTCAAGAAGGATTGAAAATTTTAAAAATTCAAGATTTTTCTTTGTACAATTTAAATACAAGGCAATTATAGGACATATCACATCTTGTAATGGAAGGGGCCACATAACTTTCCGTAACGCTTATTATTGCAACTCATTTTCTTAGAACAATGTATCACTGCTCAAGAAAATATCAAAAAATTAAGGTTAGGGACCATTGGACCATTTTGAATCCATGACATAATGTCCTATTCTCTAACGATACTTTCAACTCTATTTTCTTTGTCGGTTCTTCTTTCAAGATTAGTATGCATTATTTACTAATGCTATGAATCTTGATGAGTACAATTCAAGTAGAACACGTAACTTAAGTATTGACGATAAAAATAAGATCAACAATTTTTTCTCACCTAACTAGGAATTTCAAATCCTAAACTCACTAATTTTGGTGCTTAAACTTGAGTAAAATGAGAAATGACTATTTGGAAGGGAGATATTTGAATTTGTATGCATTTCATTTATGATAGTCGGAGTATTTATAGATTTTTCTCAAAAGTCTCTAGGCAATTCGGTCATTTCAGAAGAATGACAGGTGGCAGCCTTGCGTTGGCTAACTCGTAAATGTTTCTATTATAGTATTATGTTTTACTCTCGTTCGCCTACTTTGTGCGAGTCATTTACACTTGATTTCCTCTTTGCACCATTTATGACTTGCAAATAGAGAGCAAGGTTCCCTGAGTGTATTTTTTTGTTTAACAAATTTTCCTTGAAATTCGATTTATTATTCATATTAAATCTAGGACTTAATTATATCAATCCTGCTATTCGTATAGAAGAGGTTGATAAAAGAGGTTGATAGAATACTCACAATGGGAGATCCTATTTCTTTTTTTGAATTTTTTTATTCACACGGGACCCACTCGCATGTGAGTGGATGTCAAACTCTTCTGTCAACCTCTTCTGTACAAGAAATTTTATTCTTTTGATTTCTCTCATCCCGCGTATGCATTACGCATGCTTGCACTGTCCCGTCCCTTCTAATTTACAGATTGCAGCGTCAGGGATTGTTGATATCAATATATTTAAATACGCATGAAGTTCCTCCAATAATTACAGCAATCTGCCACACACGACTCACGAGTCCCTATTAATTTTGCCTCGTGTGGCTAGAGAGAGAGGAGAGAAGAGATAAAATATAGAGGATCAAAATGATTAGGATTTTGGTGTGGATAGTTAGGCGAGTTAGTTGGGATGAATATGTATAATTAATTTTGTAATATAATTATTAATATTTAAAATTTATTTATCAACTGATTTTCGAAAAAAAAAAAAAAAAAAAAAAACTTATAACTCTTAATTTTGAAATGAAAAGTGTAATATACTGGTAGGCTATAATTTCCACACAAAACAATTCAAAATATGAGTCCAAACTACCCAGGCTCAATTAGCTCTCAGAAGACAAATAGTCAATTTTAGTTAGATATAAAGCCCAACATGTATAGATATTGGAAACAATGTGGTCCATTTTTGCCGCAAGTAGATGGATCATTAACAAATAATAAAAGTGGAAATTACACCATACCAAACCTTTCAAGATCACTTTTCAAAAATCAGGGTTAAAGTTTTATCATTCATAAATCAGGTGTCAATAAATATATCCATCATTTTCAAACCCTAATGTTAAACCCATTTCCATTTTCCCGTAACTCCTCTCTCTCTCTCTCTCTCTCTCTTTCTCTCTAAACACACACGGCGCCTCTTCTCTTCTCCTTAATCTATCCTCTCTCAACAGTAACGACGCCGACGAAGAGAATCTTCGGCCCCGTCTCTCTATACAAGTGACGTCCCAGGTCTGCCTCTCCATTCTTCTCAATCTCTCTTCTCATCTAGCCGCGGCTGTAGGGGTTGGCTTGAGCGCGAAGACGATAGTTGTAGTAGGAGGCGCCGCTGCGAGAGCAGGGTACTCTGTTCCTCTGGAACGCTTCGTAGCTGATGTAGCGATGACAAGTGGTAGGACACGCCGGTTAGCCTTGGAATCCAAATCGATTTCTTCATCGGTGTAGAATAGACACTCGGCAATCGTTCCTTTGCAGATTCAGGCGTTGAAGGAGATGAGGATAAATTTGTTGTTGGCGGCGGGTGGTGGATCTGGTGGTGGCGGCCATCAGGTGGTGGTGATTTTATAGTTGAAAATCGTGATTTGTTGGTGGTTGTAGCAGTGAGGTGGTCGTGAAATAGCTGGGGGTTGTGGTGGTGAGGTGGTCGTGGAATGGCTAATGGTGGTGAAATTGAGTGAAATGGTTGGTGGTTGTGGTGGTGAGGTGGTTGTGAAATGGCTACTGGTGGTGAAATTGAGTGAAATGAGTGGTGGCGGTGGGTTGCTTAGGCTGTGTCTGTTGCTGGCAGTGTGTGTGTCACTTGATTGGATCTGGTGGTGGCGATTTTGTTAGTAGTGTTGTGGTGGCAGCGGCAATGACGAGGTGATGGTGGTTGCAAGTGGCGATGGTTGCGACGGTGGCGGCATGTGACCCACTATTTGGTTACCAGTGACCAATTATTTAATTGTGACATCAAAATTCGATAATCTGTAACTAAAAAAATAATCGGTGACCAACAAATTTGAAAATTTGTGATCAATAGACAAATTGGGACCTATAATTTTTTTAATTTGTGACAAATGAAATAAATCGTGACCTATAATTTTTTTGATCTGTGACATCGACATAATTTGTGGCCTCTAATTTGATTTGTGACTTCAAAATAATTCGTGACTTATAAATTTTCGACTTCGAAATAATTCGTGACTTATAAATAAATAATCTGACCTATAAAATTTTCGATTTGTGACTTCGAAATAATTCGTGACTTATAATTTTTTCGATTTGTGACTTTGAAATAATCTGTGACCAATTAATTTGATAATATGTGACCAGTAAATGAGTTGTGACATTTAATTATGTAACTGTGACCATGAATCGTATAATTGTGACCTTAAAATAATTAATTAATAAAATATTTTTAATTAATCAATGAAAACCTGATTTTTGCATTTTGAAACTTAAAACATGAAAATTGAATTGTCCATACTTAATGCCTTATTTATGAATTCTTCCCATAATAAAATAATGAGAAGAGTGTTATCCCAGAAGGATTGATTATTGACTATACTTTAATAAAATTAACTTAAATAAAACACTCACAATAAGATTAGGATTTTAAATTTGAGTTCCTAATTAACAACTAAACTTGCAAATTAATAACAATGGAGACAACAAGCATTTAGGTAGAAATCAAATAGGAAATAGTTAAGAGTCCGAATTTCAATAAATAACCCTACTCATGTTCGATTAGCATTTTAGTTCAATAAGTATATTGCCAGTCATTAAATTCAAGACAAAATATTAAGATCGTCTCATGAGTATTTATTAACATATCCCTATTTATCAAATTTCTCGCTCTCGATAATTAGTTTGATAAAACTTAAAAGAGATGCACAAGAATATACAACAACTACATGAATAAGTAGAAATTTCTCAAATTAAGAACAAATTCATGAAAAGCAAGATTAGGTGTTCTATCATGTAACAAATATCATGTAATTCAATATTGGTCATTAAAAATTTTGAAAATAAACCATTGATGCCAATTCAACATAATTTGTATAATTGTACAATGTAAAATTAAAAATATTGAATTAAGATAATAGTATAACTTAATTAGCTATAATTTTCATCTTAACAAATAATCTAGCCAAAAAACATGATGAAAGAAATCAATATAAGAATAATTTGATAGACATTACTCGATAAATTTAAGAAGGTAAACATAGGATGAATTAGGCCTGGGCACAAAACCTGCAACTTGGTAGACCCGACCCGTCTACCCGACCCGAATCGTACCGATGTTGAACACACAAGAACTCTCGTACTAAAATCCACCTAATAACATCCAATGTTGAGTTGTTACTCTTTAAAATTAATAAAATATTTGGAGAAATAATATTATATTGTGGGTAAATAATAGGAGGTTGGTATTAACTTTGAAGGGTTAATTATTATCTGAATGTCATTGAACTTTGTGTAACATTTTGGTTGGGTGACTGAACTTTAAAAATTATTCCATTAACCATTGAACTTTATAAATGTAATCTCATTCATCGCTCGCTCATCGAACTTTTAACGGAATCGTCTATGTGACAAGCTATTCCAATTGGTGGACGCTAAATTTTAAAATTGCAACTGATCTGAATGCCAAATGTTAAATTGCAACTGATCTGAACCCCTTGATTACATAATGAAGAACTCTCGTACCGATGTTGAACACACAAGAATTGATTTTGAAAATTCGATTTGTTGTTTAATGAAGAACAGAGGAAAAAACAAAGCTTTCAATTTAATTTAATATGTCAAAAGTTGTAAAATAATAAAGTGTTTAAGTATTTATACTAGAGCCCTAAATCTAGTAAAAACGTGCATAAGGCAACAATTAATGTAAAAAAAGTGGAAAGAAATAGAATTCTAAGGAAACTAGATCTTTTGCCAAAAATAGGAAACTCGACCGATTTTTATAACCAAGCGGTCGCTTGGTTAAATTCCAAGCGGTCGCTTAGAATAGATGTTTTACCCCCTTTGAGTTTCGGTATCGGCTGAGCGATCGCTTGCTATTTTACTCTAAGCGGTCGCTTAGATGTTCCGGCTGACCTCTTTCTTCGGTTGCTTGTATCGTGTTGATCCAATTGGTTCCCGACTCGACTCCAACATGAAACTTGCTCCATTTTGCGTCCCGAATATAGTTTCATCAATAGTGGCTTTGACGAGCATTCTCAACGCCTCTTTGACTTGTTTTGCTCTCGATCGCATCATTGCACCTTCTTCGATAATCAACGGGTCTCAATTTGAGCTTGCATTGGGCACTCCCACATCCTGGATCATATCATCCTCTCACTCTTCAAAAAGATTCGTCCTCGAATCTGTATCTGCATCAAACAAAGAGAGATCATCAACATTAAAGGTAGCTGAAATATTATACTCACCTGAGAGATCCACTTTGTATGCATTGTCATTGACCCTCTTGAGGACTTGGTACGGTCCATCTCCATGCTGCTGTAACTTAGACTTCCTCTGCTCTGGAAAACGCTCATTTTTTAGATGCACTCAGACCCAATCTCCTGGTTCAAATATCACGCGCCTCCTTCCTTTGTTCGCTTTCTGTGCTACAAGCTTCCATTTCTTTTCAATTTGCTCATTGACTTTCTCATGCAGTGACTTGACCAATTCAGCTTTCCTTGTACCATCCAAGCTACCCTATTCATTTACAGGCAACGATAACAAATCCAATGGTGTTAGTGGATTAAACCCATAAACAATTTCAAACAGTGAAAATGTAGTAGTAGAGTGTACAACTCTATTATAAGCAAATTCAATAAAGGGTAAACACTCATCCCAACTCTTTAAGTTTTTATTTATCACCATACGAAGTAATTGAGTCATGGTCCTATTGACCACTTCAGTTTGCCCATCAGTTTGTAGGTGACAAGTCGTAGAATACAACAGTTTAGTGCCTAACTTATTCCAAAGAACATGTCAAAAATGACTCAAAAACTTAACATCTCGATCTAACACTATACTCTTAGGGACCCCATGCAAACAGACTATTTTCCTAAAGAATAAATCTGCAATATTGGTAGCATCATCGGTTTTGTGACATGGTATAAAGTGTGTCATTTTACTAAACATATCTACCACAACAAATATAGAATCCCGACCCCTTTTAGTCCTAGGTAAACCCAACACGAAATCCATAGAAATATCCACCCAAGGTTCACTAGGTACAGATAAAGGGGTATACAAACCATGAGGTAGAACCTTAGACTTAGCCTTTTTACAAGTGATACACTTCCCACAAATTTGTTTTTACATCACTTCTTATTTAGGCCAGTAAAAATGTTCCCCTAACATGTCTAAAGTTTTTTGTACCCCAAAATGACCCATTAGGCCCCCACTGTGTGCTTTCCTTACCAACAATTCACATATAGAGTAATTAGGAACACACAACTTATTTTCCCTAAACAAATATCATCATGCTTATAAAATTTATCAATAGCTCCTTTATTGCATGACTCGTAAATGTCAGAAAAAACAGGATCACTCACATACACGCTCTTAATGTGTTCAAAGTCAAGTAACTGTGCATGTAAGGAATTTAGCAATACGTACCTTCGTGACAACGCATCTGCAACTACATTTTTCGTACCTTGTTTATACTTGATGACGTAGGGAAATGACTCTATGAATTCCACCCACCTTGCGTGTCTTTTGTTCAACTTACCTTGACCCCGTAAGTATTTCAACGACTCGTGATTGGTGTGTATCACGAACTCCTTAGGCCACAAGTAGTGTTGCCAAGTCTCCAATTCCCGAACAAACGCTTACAACTCCTTGTGATATGTAGGATAGTTTAAGGCAACTCCACTCAACTTCTCACTGAAATAAGCTATGGGCCTGCGTTCCTATATTAACACCGCTCCAATACCTATTCTTGATGCATCACACTCAATCTCGAAGGTTTTGTCAAAGTTAGGTAATGCAAAAACAGATGCTTTACACAATCTATCCTTAATAGTATTAAATGCATGTTCTTGTGCATCACCCCATTGAAAGCCTAAGCTCTTCTTAACAATTTCAGTGGGTGGTGTAGTGATTGTGCTAAAATTCTTCACAAAACGCCTATAAAAACTAGCCAATCCATGGAAACTCCTAACTTCAGTTATGCTTTTAGGTGCTGGCTAGTTCTTAATAGCCTTAATCTTCTCTTCATCTACTTCTACCCCATTAACACCCACCACAAATCCTAGAAAGACAAGTTTTTTCATGCAAAATGTACACTTTTTAAAATTAGCATACAACTGTTCCTTTCTAAATACCACAAGCACACAATTCAAGTGTTCCAGATATTCATCTAGGTTTGTGCTATAGATTAAGATATCATGAAAATAAACAACAACAAACTTCCCTATAAAAGTACGCAAAACATGATTCATCAAACGTATAAAAGTGCTTGGTATTTAGTGAGACCAAATGGCATAACCAAACCACTCATACAACCCATATTTAGTTTTAAACGCAATTTGCCATTCATCACCCTCCCGCATACGAATTTGATGGTACCCACTTTTAAGATCAATCTTACTAAAGATACAAGCACCATGTAACTCATCAATCATATCATCTAACATAGGTCTAGGGTGACGATACTTTACCATTATGTTGTTGATAGTCTTGCAGTCCACACACATCCTCCAAGTCCCATCATTCTTCGGTACTAATAGGACAGGTAAGGCACATGGGCTCATGCTCTCCCTCACATATCCTTTGCTCATCAACTCTTCCACTTGCTTTTGAAGTTCCTTTGTCTCCTCGGGATTGCTTCGGTAAGCTGGTCGATTTGGAAGGGCACCTCCTGTTATGAAGTCAATTTGGTGTTCGATGCCTCGAATTGGTAGAAATTCACTTGGCATGTCCTCGGGAAACACATCTTCGAATTCCCGTAACAAAGACTCAACCAAATTAGGGAGGGGTGTGTTAGATTCCTCTAAGTTGAGGAGTGATTCCTTATATACGAACAACAACACTGTTCTTTTATCAATTATAACCTTTTGCAATTCACTCTCACTAGCAAAGAAGTTCGATTTCGGCTTTTCTCTCCTCTCAACTGGATCTTTTTCTTTCCTCTCATGTGGCCTCTCTCTCTCTTCTCCCCACTCTCAGCCACCTCTCAATTTTCTCTTTTACTCACTAACTCACTGTTTTCTCTACTTTTTTCGACTCTCTTACTCTTTTCTTTTCAACTTCTCTCAATTGAATTTAGTCTTCATAAACTTGAGCCGATATTAATGGCGCAAGAGTAATAGGCATTCCCTCCTTGACAAAGCTATACTTATTTCTATACTCATCATGGTTAACCTTTCTATCATACTGCCATGGTCTTCCCAACAAAGTATGAACCCCCTGCATAGGTACCACATCGCATACAACCTTGTCACTATAACCCCTAATCGAGAAAGAAATCATCACTTGTCTATTCACCGTAACTTCTCCACTATCATTTAACCATTGAATTTGTAAGGACTATGATGTTTAATTGGTACCAACCCCAATTTCTCAACTAAAGTTGTGCTAGCTACATTTGTACAACTACCTCCATCAATGATCATACTACATACCTTATCATGGATGTGGTATCGTGTATGAAATATGTTTTCCCTCTACTACTCTGTATCATCTGTCTTGATTTGAGTGTTAAGAGCTCTCATTGTGACCATTAACTTCGCAACAGGAGCAAATTCCACTGTGTCCCCATGCTCACTAACATCCTCCATTAGCGGCATGTCTTCAAATTCATCATCACCATCAGTCTCTACTTCTCCATCGCGTAGAATCATTGTCTTTTTGTTTGGGCATTGAGACGAAATGTGTCCTTTCTCCAAACACCTAAAACACTGGATATCCCGATTTCTGGTTGGCTGTGAGTCTGCCTTTGATGTTGTTTTCCTAGTACTTTTAGTTCTCCCTTTCGACTCAACTCCTTCCCCTTTGTTATCCCACATTGGTTTCCAGTTTGAGTTAGAACCCGAATTATCGAATGATTGTTTAGTTGTTCACTTCCTTTTCAGCTGTTTCTCAATTTTCATGGCCACATGCAACATATCATCCAACTCTACATAATGTTGCAATTCCACCACATTAGCGATCTCTCTATGCAACTCATTCAAGAACCTAGCCATAGTAGCTTCTCAATCTTCCTCTACATTTGCTCAAATCATCAAAATCTCCATCTCCTTATGGTAGTCTTCCACACTCTTCGTCCCTTGATATAGACTTTGTAGTTTCTGGTGGACTTCCCGGTAATAATGACTAGACACAAACCATTTTCTCATTACTGCCTTTAGTTCGTCCCAAGTATTAATAAGACTCTCTCGATTCCAACGTCGTGAAGTAACCGTTTGATCCTACCAAGTGATGGCGTAATCAGTGAATTCAAACACCGCAACCTTCAACTTCTTATCCTCAGAATAGTTATGACATTAAAAGATCAACTCTATCTTCTTCTCCCAATCTAAATATGCCTCACCGCAACCTTTACCTTCTTATCCTCAGAATAGTTATGACATTCAAAAATCAACTCTATCTTCTTCTCCCAATCTAAATATGCCTCGGGATCACTTTTACCCTTAAATTGTGGGATAACCTTTTTTACATTTCCCAAACCTCCATCAACGTCTCCTCCATAATCATTCCTACCCCGTCGTTCAAACACATCTCATCTATGTCTTATCCGTCCCATCTCAACTCCTTCGCCCTCATCTTCTCCTCATACGCTACCTATTTCATGTTCATCCATCCTAGGAACCCGCCTACCTGTTCCCCTAGCAGGAGGTACTCCCATAGGTTGTTCCTATTAAAATTCATCATCGAAGTACTCAATTTCTCCATCTTTTCCTCCATATCCATCAATAATTGCTCAAACCGATCCATCCTATCATTCTATTTATTGGTTTGATTACCATACCTTTTGAAATTTGAACCTTCCATGTCAGACATTCTCTCAATTTCTTCCTTACCAATTTTCGCTCAAAATCGCTCAATTGACTTTTACCCTCTAATAAGCTCACTCTCTGCCTTTTACCATTCAATTGCTTTTCCCAAGTGCTTCCAAAGTCAATAAAGAACTTACCGGACCAAACTTGTGAATTCACATCGAATACGAGAAAGTGATAATTGTCTAAAAGTGCTTCAAAGATTATCATTTACAAGGCATTTCACATTTATTTTGTACAAATTCACTATGGTTAGTCTCTAATTTCAATTCTCTTGCCAAAAATTCAATTTGCGTAAATACATGGTTAAAAGTGCAATTAATTGAAATACGTATTTTCATACACGTTGGCATGAGTATTATACTTTTAAAAGAGTATTGATTTGGTGTATTTCCAATGTATTTCCAAAATAGAGCAAGTGGTGCAAGTGGAGAAAGAAAATGTTGAAAAGTCAAAAATCTACAGCTGCCTCGGAAAAAGGATCATAACTTGAGTTGTAGTTATCGAAACAAGGTGATTCAAGTTGGGCTGGAAAGATAAGATATGTATCTACAACCTTTACGTTTTACAAGAAGTCAAATTCGCATAATAGGGCAGCCAAAATCACCATTGAAAGACCTGGCTGTTATTAGCTGTATACAGCTTTTCAACCTGTGAGCAGCACTCATTGTTTTGGACATATCTTGAGTTATAGAGATCCAATGAACCTGATATTTGAACCAATGGAAAGATAACTCAAGTGGAAACAACCTTTCTCTTGATCATAAGTCCAAATTCGCTGCACAACATATCTGAAAAGTGGCGTCAAGTTGCATGAGTCTGCTGTCTCCAAGCTGGCAGAGCACAAGTTGTTAATGTCCACTTGCATTTTGGATGCTTCTTTGCCTATAAAAGGGGACCTTGGCCACGATTTTGGGGAGATCAATTCCTCTACAATATATTCTAGTTTCCTTCTTTTTCTCTTTGTTACATTTCATTATGTATTTCTAAACTTTTAGCTAGAGCTAGGGGTGAAACTTTGATGAATTTGTAGTTTTATCTTTGATCTTTCACTTTGTTCTTCAATGTTAATCATTTTACTTGGTTGAAGTATATGTTCTCCAAATGGTTTTGGTTTGTCAAAGACTTTGATTTATTGTTGACAACTTTGGCACAATGAATGCTTAGTTAATCTTTACCTACCAATAACTTATTTTGACATATTCTCTCAAACAATTAACGAGAACTATCCTTTAGTCTATTTTGCAATCAACGTTTTATCTTCCGTATGAGATCACTTCATAGTTGATTTTCATATGAGTTAAATAAAAGATCAAGATTAATTTCTACTCATTTATCCAAAGTGAATCCCCAACGCTCTAGTATTCTTCTCATCGTACTTTAACCAACCATTTACTACTCATAGACTAGTTTATTTCCTTCCAATTCCCTGTGGTTCGACCTCGGACTTCCGAGTTTACTACTTGAGACAACCTGCACTTGGGTTTGCAACCTTAAAGTTGTAGCAGAAAGGAATGTGAATCAAGAGTAATATGGACACTGAACTTTAGAATGAAGAATTTAAGAATCTAGATGAAAGTTTAACTTTGATTTTGGACACCACTTATATGACAAGATTTAGATAGTGAATCAAAACTTGTAACAAAAAGGTGTTGGTAGCAATTCAAATAAACAACTCAACTTTTTTTAACAGGTACGGATTAATAGTACCGTACAGATGAACAGTATTTTTTTAACACAAGATTAGGCTACCAACAAAGCAAAAGTGGATCTAAGAACCCAAAAACGAAAAACGACTCAAGAACAAGAAGAATTGGATATAATTATTTTTTTACTCAACAATGAAAATAAAAAGATAAAACCTGATTAGATTGGAACCAAAGCTCTTTACCAACTGATGCGACCCTTGTAGTAACGGTGACTACGAAACCCAAAACTAGATTGATGCGGAACCCAAGAACGTCAATAAATCCGATTTTGGACTTAAACCCAACGAAGTGAACCAAAAAACTCAACGATAGCAAGATGCGCTAAACCCCTTGATTACACAATGAAAAACTCTCGTACCGATGTTGAACACATAAGAATTGATCTTAGAAGTTCGATTTGTTGTTCAATGAAGAACAGAGGAAAAAGCAAAGCTTTCAGTTTAATTGAATATGTCAAAAGTTGTAAAATAAGAAAGTGTTTAAGTATTTATACTAGAGCCCTAAATCTAGTAAAAACGTGCATAAGGCAACAATTAATGTCAAAAAACTGGAAAGAAATAGAATTCTAAGGAAACTAGGTCTTTTGCCAAAAATAGGAAACTCAGCCGATTTTTATAACCAAGCGGTCGCTTAGAAGAGATGTTTGACCCCCTTTGAGTTTCGGTATCGGCTGAGCGACCGCTTGCCATTTTACTCTAAGCGGTCTCTTAGATGTTCCGGCTGATTTCTTTCTTCGGTTGCTGTATCGTATGGATCCAATTGGTTCCCGACTTCGACCCTAACATGAAACTTGCTCCATTTTGCGTCCCGAACATAGTTTCATCAATAGTGGCTTTGACGAGTATTCCTAATGCCTCTTTGACTCGTTTTGCTCTCGATCGCGTCATTGCCCCTTCTTCTATAATCAACGGGTCTCGATTTGAGCTTGCATTGGGCACTCCATCATCCTAGATCATATCAGTTCCTTAAATGCTTTTATGAAGTAACTTTGAAGTTCAATACTTCTATGCAAGTTAGCTTTAATGTTTATCTTCATGAAGTATGTTCACTTGTAACCGAATTGGAACAATTGAGTTCAAGTAGTGATTTTCTTTTGGGTGAAATGATTATTAACATGAAGAAAAAGTTTGACAAGTACTGGGGAAAAATGGAAAATGTTAATCAGTTGTTGTTGATTGTTACTGTGCTTGATCCACTATACAAATTAGCGTATGCTGATTTTTGTTTTGGTGATATTTATGGTGATAAGGAAGTTGCTTGTAATATGATAAAAAAATTGAAAGATAATTTGATGTCTATTTATGATTGGTATGTAAGATGTGAAACAAGATCTGAAATCAATCAAGTATTTGGTGACATGAATTCTTTAAGTGAGGTTTCTTCCGCAAAAGAAAGTCCAACTTCAAGTGTCTCTTTCTCGTGTTTCTAGATTTAAGAGAACACAAGCAACAAAAGATATAGATGAGTTGAAAAATGATGTGGATAGATACTTGTTAGATGCTTGTGAAGATATCAATGACGATACTTTTGATGTTCTTAATTGGTGGAAAGTTAATGGAAACAAATATGGTACATTGTCAAAACTTGCAAGAGATGTAATGGCTATTCAAGTGTCTATAGTGGCTTCAGAAAGTGATTTCAGTACTGGAGGAAGAATTCTAGATCTATTTCGTAGTTCTTTAACTCCTAGGATGGTGGAAGTTTTGGTGTTTACAAACTTAGATTAAAGTATGGAAGATGTGGAGGAATATAATAAATTGGATGAAGGTAATGTAGTTATTTCATGGATTATATTAAAAATGTCTATTATCAAATTTATTTATGATTTAATCATTATTGTTTGTAGAGCTTTTGGAATAAGAGAAATCAAATGAAGGCTAAATCAAAGTGATTAGTTCATTTCTAAAATTTTGAGGTAGATATGTATTCTAATGTGCATAACTCTTTATTAATGTAATATTTATCTTTTTCTCTAAGTATTTCTATTATTTGTATTGTAGGAATGATGCTTAAAGTTTATGCGACAACTTGGAAGTCGTAACATTTTTCCTTAATATTTGTTTTATGAAGGAGTTGATTTTTTATTATTGTAGCCTTTTTATTTTCTTATTTATTGAGTTTGGATTACTGTAATATTTTTAATTGTTGGATAACTGTAATATTTAAATTTTCTTTTCATGCTTGATGCTATTTTTATTTTATTTAGTTTCATTAGTATGTTTTTAATTTAATTAAATCACCTTGTTTTGGTTAATTTTTTTATGATATCATGGTTTAAGAAAATGACAAACTATTATCAAGTAGAAGAAAAAAATATTACGCTTTTTCTGATTTTATTTTAGGCAAATAAGGATTTATTTAGTAGTTTAAAATAAAAAAAAAAAAAAAAAAAGGTCTACCGGCTCGAATCAACAGCACTGTTTCGGGACGGGTCGGGTCGGGCCGGGTCGGGTTACACAATCGGATCGGTTCGGTTTAGAAAAGGGCTCAAAACCGGTAAAGTTGGGTTGGGTTAGGTTTCAGTAAAACCCGGATCGGCCCGACCCGTTGCCCACTTCTAGGATGACTATCTTTAATCTTCAATCTCAATTCCAAGAGTCCGGACATCTTCATGTTGAATTCTTATTAATTTCTTGACTTATTTTCTATGATATCTTCCAAAAGATGAATTTTAATGCATTTTATTTGATCGGTAAGATATTTTCATTTTCTTAACCTAGGTTTGGTCTTTATATATCTCCCAAGATGCCTAGAAAGTCGTGTAATTTAATGTAATCAGGTAATGCAATCTTGCGCCTTCAGCGGAGTAAGCGATGTCCTAGATGGGTTTGATTGTGGTTTACCTACTGAAACACGATACAAATTATATAGGAATGATTAGATATCTTTGGTAGCTCTAGAAAAAGTCAAAATAGATTCTGCTTAAAAGAAACAGACAGAAAATTCTTAGTTCTATATAAGACCTTGAGGGCAATCAACAAGTCCATGCCCTAGACGGTATACCTATGGTACACAGAGTTTTCCTGTTCCTCTTGTGTGATTCTAGTTTTGGCTCCTTGGTATGCTCCTATACATCACATTTAGGGTCTGTTTGATTGTAAAAGTGAAATTTGGATGGAAAAAAAATAAATTACAGGGAATTAAATTGCCTAGAATTTGTTTTATCGAAAATTGTCGATTAATTGAGTTTAATTGGTATAATTTTTCACCCGAAAAATTTTGAATTTTTTGGTATTCGTTTGACTTTGTTTTTCATGAAAATTGTCCATTAAAGTGATAATTTTTTTACCATTGAGTCTAGAATCTATTCCAATTGCCATAATAATAATAATAATAATAATTACCAAACCGAAGACTATTCGTTTGACTTTATTTTCTATCAAAATTATCAATTAAAGTGATAATTTATTTTTTAAAATAAATAAAAAATTAACTAGAAAGGCTTTTCCCGCCAAAAGTAGTGGGGAAAGCTTTTCCTTCAAATCATGGAAAACAGTCGCATGGGAGGAGGGATATCAAACAATACAAATTGATGGAAGATTCAATAAGAAAATTAAAATAATGATTAATCACACACACAGAATAATTTCGTTAATTTCTAATGTTATTGATTAGAAATATTATAAACGGTAATATTACTATCGAGTCATATCCTAATCTTGTAATTTATTTTAAATCGATTTCTACAAACTATTTTTCCAACAATTCTCCAGCAAAAATAAAAAATAAAACTATGCAGTAACTCTTGAATCTACACGTTAAACATGAAATTATGGGGATTTTATTCTGTTTAAATTCGGCGTCATATATTACGGATTAACTGGTAATTTCAAGGAACATTGTTCTACTCTAATAAATCGTGAGAACTTGCAATGAGTTTAAGTTTCCAAGACATGTATAAATCAATAATAGATTTCGTCATCAATCTTAAAATATCTATCTAAATAAATCTTATAATTCATTATTAGGAGACGAACTAATTCCTTAGGACCATTTTACGCAGAAATAGACATAGAAAAAAGGGAAGTACGAGACATATCACATCTTGTAATGAAAGGGTCCACTTCCACTATTTATAACCTTATTAGTTATTACAACTCATTTTTTGTGGAATAGTGTAGCACTGTCGAGTAAAAACAAGTTAAGATTAGGGACCATCCATTTTGTCCCAAAGAATAGATGACCCCAATGTCGTGTTCTTCAACTTAATCCCAACTCTTTGTCGCACAGTCTTTTTCACTTGCTTTCCAAGATTAGCACGTAATCATTTTCTCGACTATAATCATGAATTCTTAACGAGTACAATTCAAGCACAAATAACATTTCACGACTTTTATTTTCAATAAAGACTAAAGTTAAAAATATAAGCTTTAAAAGAAATATATCAACATGTTATAAGAACATATATATAAGGCCGAATTAAGTTTAAGTCTCATCATCATCTTAATAAAAATGGTACACGTGTGAATTTTGATGAGATCGAATTGGATCGAAGACTAAATTAGTAAATAAACTTTATCTAATTGCTTAAGAAACCCATTCAAAAGAACAAATGTTTCCTCCTCCTATACTTCAAGAAATAGTTGAAGATTTGTACCCTTCATGGGGTGGTCAAGTTGGTGGAGTAGATGATCGCGGAGGTCTTTGGTCACGAGTTCGATTCCTCATACCAATATTTTCTCGGTCGAGCATGTCTCACTGGGCTTCCCTAGTGTGGTTAATCTGATTGTCGTGGTTTGTAAGCTATTGTGCCAGCCCGATGATTTACCCACTCGCATCCGAAAGATAGCGGCTGAGGATTCCCCAGAAAAAATAAATAAATAAATAAAATAGTTGAAGATCTGTATGCAAAAAGGATTTGTGAAAGACATTTCGTCACATTTACTAGTGCATATTAAACATAAACATAAACATAAACTTAAAGAAG
This sequence comes from Osmanthus fragrans, assembly GCA_019395295.1. Classification (NCBI taxonomy): domain Eukaryota; kingdom Viridiplantae; phylum Streptophyta; class Magnoliopsida; order Lamiales; family Oleaceae; genus Osmanthus; species Osmanthus fragrans. The sequence goes on from CM033352.1 coordinate 15,046,697, forward strand.
TTTAGTAGAGTGTACACAAAACAATGAATGAAAATTTAACATTTATTTTAATTATATGTTCAATGTCCTTTAGACGAACACATCAAACATATTGTAATTAAATTGGAATTCCATTTATACATGATTTCCTGCCTTTTTTGTCCACAAAATGTGTCAAAACCACTGTTTTTCTATTATTTTAGTGAGATTTAAGGGTACCAAAACCTTGTAAGATGTTCTATTAATAGTTATTAGACGTGTGGCGTGATAGAATACTAGTTGAACTAGTTAGATAGGTCATGTTTGAATTGGATTTGCTTCTCTAAAGAATGACACTAGAGTTTATCCTTCTTCCGATAGAGTTATCAGAGATGACCCTATTCTGTGAAAATTGAAAATCAAATTTTAATTTAAATCAAAGTGGACAACTAATTTTAATCACACATTTAACGAGGCCCACAACTTTTCAAACACACATTTTATTATTTTTTATCAAAATCTACTAAAAATCTAATTTTATTTCCCACCTAACAAGGGCGATATATAACATAGAAACTTGAATAGGTAAAGATTTATGGGTGGAAATTGATGTGTGTGATTTGTATAGACGAAGTGAAGGAATTATTAAAACAATACATACTTAACAGTTACTTTACATGGTGAAGCTACCAACCAACAAAAGCTTACATACTCTAAATCACATAGCTATCAACCTTGATAGCAACAAATTATCTCCAATTAATTGAGATTTGGTACACTCTCTGCTTCTCTAGAATGTCCAAATCCTAATGATCTTCAAATTGTAGTCTATAGTCTAAGGTATTTTGATTCTCTTCTTGAGATGGCTCTACCTTGATCATTTGAACGGCAGTAAATCCTGCACATTCATCCTTCTTGATGTTGTGGCATGTATTGAATTGCTGCTGCCATGGCATTGAAGGCAAAAGAGTAGGAATATTGGACAGAAAGGATTGGGCTGAAGCAATGCCATTGTCTGGGCTATTGTACCCTATGTTGATGGACTTGATAGGGGAGCGATAATTTGTCAGTTCTTCACAAGTCTGTCTTTTTGATCCAATCATCTGATGTTTTTTCTCGTTTCCATATTCCGTTTCATTCATTTCGACAAGATTGTTGGTCAGCTTATAGTTGTACGGGTGTTGTACCGGTGTACACGGTCTCTGTATCGCATATATGCTAGGTATGCTCTGGAGGTAGTTGAATTTCCTCTGTATGCTTATTACTAAGTTAAGATCTTCAGCAACCTGAAAAAACCCAACGAAGTATCAGAACTAGTGTCAATTTTGCGTAAACACGAATAACAAGTTCGGAATACGGGATAATCAACATGGAAGATAGCGAAGTACCTTGTCGAATGAGCCCAGCTGAATTATCCCTTCTCTGACAGATATAATTGCAATAGTCTGCAAAAAGATGGAAACTTCATTCTTAATTTGATGTAACAGAACAAAAAAGTACATTTTACACTGAAAATTTTCTGACCTGAATGCCTGAATTGAATTGAATCTCCCATGCTCTTGGTTGCTGCAAAGAAAGTACAAAAGACTCAAGAAAACTATTCCAAGAGATTTTGGGCTGTAAGAAATTTCTTTTTAACTTTTTGCTTACTGGATCAATGGTTACATTCCAAGAGGAAATGAAAGTAGGATCATTTTCATTGAGACTATCTCCAAAAACCCATTTATGACAATTATCTGCTGCAACTTTACCCAACAATCTGCAAATAAATGTAAAAACATGTAACAACCTAGATTTGTTGTAGTATCAGAATAGACAACGATTCTAAGTTCGACTCTTGCTGCCACCCATTCATGAAAATCGTGCAAATGTTGGACCTTTGATAAAATGTGAACTGTGTTGAAGATAAAAGATTGAATACACTTCATGACTATAATGGATTAATTAACAAGAATTTTTAGCACGGTTGAGCTATTTCTTTTTCATCAATTTACAGAAGGAAAGAAGAAAAAACTTGCCCTTCTCCATAATTGTAGACCTCATGTGACATCTTGAAAAAGATATCAGCTCCAAAACTTCCCTTTATGTATCCACTTCCAGCTGTTTCGCATTCTTGAAAATCACAAAATCCATCTTCCCAAACTAGAATCCTGAACCAAATAACCAACCAACATTTGAGTACAACTTCTCAATTCATAATAAAATGGTCGAATAGAATTAGACATTATAATAAACAAGATTTTAACTTATTTTTCTTGCTTAGTACTTTCAAGTACTATGTAATCGTCTCAAACATACCAAAAATTTCTCACAAATATTATTCCAAGTTAATTTATTACCAGTTCCTTTTGTTTCCTTTAGCTCGATCAAGTGTACCTCCAACATGATCCCACCTGCGACAGAGCAAAGCTAAACGTTACTTATTTTAACAGTAACGTTAGAATTTAGTAATTTGCTTATTTTCAACTTCAGACGTTCCATTTTACAACTCGCTTATTCACTTTTATAAGTGAGTTTTTAAGCTTGGCCAAAAATGCAGTTCTGTATGGATTAGTTTTGCTTACTTGGGTGGGGGATAATTTCTGGGCAGAATCCTCCAAAAGACTGCATATACCCATTTAGAAGAATTAGTAGAAGAATCTGAAAAAGAACATAGGCTTCTGAGTGTTTGCTGCAAAAGACAGTTGAGCATTGGAAGTCCACTTTCCATTGTTTAGAAAGATAAAAATAAAGGAGTGAACAAGTTGAGAGAATATAAAGCTACTTTTGTGGTTTCTATTCTATCGCAATTAAAAGAAAAAGAGACAGAGAAAGATATATGCAATTGTCACACGCTCACTCACAAGAAGAGTCGATTTATTTAGGGGTATTTTCAAAAATATCTAATTTTATGGATGTCAATTGAAAAATGTTCACACTTTTGAATTTAGTAACGAATTGTTTATTATGCCCGTAATAACTTTCATGATAAACTACATTAAATTAATATTATCGACATTTTATATGTCGTTCTTGACACTTCCTTTGTTTAGAATGATATTTCATTTCGAACATGACAATTCTCTACATTTGAAATGTCGTTCTCGACATTCCCGTGTCCATTTTATTCATCAATAACATTTTGCAAAAATGTCTATTTTTGGGAATAGTGTGGAATTATAAATTGTTAACAAGGGTATTTTGGTCTAAATTATTTCAAAATTAACATTTTTGCAATGGTGAACATTTTTGCAAATGAACATATGAAAATGAACATTTCTTGCAATTTCCTCATTTATTTATTCTAGTTGTAAATTAGTCTCAATCTTCAATTTTTAATTATAATTGCAAAAAATAATTCTTAAAGAGCTCTAAGTCGTCATGTGACCCTCTTGGAAACATGCCTCCATTTAATTTTTAGACATCAACTAAATTGAGAAACAAAAAATTAAATGTGGGAGAGTTGAGCACTTTTAATCAATTAGATAGATTGATTATTTCTTCATTTTGTTGAATAGTTTTGAAATAATTTCACACATCTAAAATTAGAATTCTCCATAATTTATTATAAATAACTTTTGTGTTTCCTATTGTGGAAAAAATAATTTCGTGCTTTTCACATGCTAGTATTACCCTTTATTTTTCGGTTTTTAATCAGTCAACTTGATTATTCTAATTCAATATTTACCAAAAAAAAAAAAAAAAAACACACACACACACACACACAGACACACTTTAAGTCATTGCTTGGTTATGAAAGGTATTCGATAATCATTTTAATGACTTAATGAGTTATAAATTTAAAACGCCCCCATAAAGTCTATAATTGAGTAGTTGTATCATGGTCTCTTAGAATTAAAATAGTGTGCCTTGTGGAGCAAAGAAGGAAGATTTATTTTATTTTTCTTTGAGCTCTGAAAATTTGTTTCATTCATAAAACACATTCTTATTTTGGAATTTCCTTAATACAGTGCTAAACTTCTCACACTAGTATGGAAAATAAAATAAGAACAAATTTCCTATTAATTATTATCTATTTTTCTACCCCAATTTGATTTTTATTCGATCCTTTATTTTTTATTTTAATCTGTAACTTTTCCAGGGAAATGCTAGGATCACATGACTCACATTGAAACGTTGTCCCATATGGATTCACAATGCACATCATAATGGGGACACATCATAATGGGGAAACTACAATCTATAGTCATAAGCTAGAGGCAGGCACCGTAATAAACAGGTAATCACGTATTGAATGATAACCAAAAAGATAAAGGATTAATCTCTTTGTATAAGAAGCTTTAGAAGGAAATATATAGTCAAAGTGTATTGGCTAGGACAAAAAACAAGCCCCAAAGATTTAATGACGCCCGTCTCTCTGTCTGTTTAATCTCTATGTACATGTAGTATCTTTCAAAGATAAAATTTATAAGTCTCAGGAAAAAAAAAAAAAAAAAAAGTACAAATCCAAAATTTGCACTCACAATATTCATTAATTTGGTCCTCAATTAGTCAAATCCATCAGTGAGTGAAATCATTCAACAAGGAGTTGCTCAAGATATAATCATGCATTATCTCATTCGACTGAGGGTGTCAAAATGTGTCGATCCAACGAGATGTCACTCATCAAGGAATTGCTCAAAAGACCCATTCACCTTTCAAATATAATTATGCGTTATATTTTTCAAAATTTGTTGGTTAGTCCAATCTATCATTGAGTGACAAAGCATTCACCACAAACTTGCAAAAGAGAATAGCGTTCGACTAGAAGGTCAAAATGTGCCACTCGGCTAAGGCTGAAAATGGTTTAGTTCGGTTCGAAAAAAAAGCGAACCAGACCCAAAATTTTCGAATATTTAGTATGTGGAACCGTCAGGTCCAAATTTAATTATGGAATCGTTTATATTCTGTACTATAATTAATTTTTTAATATTTACAATACTACATTAATTCTACTAATGACATGTTCAATCTTAGCTCTTACAAAATAAAGTAGTACAATCTTACGTGTCTTTTGCGTTTCTATTTGCTGAGTTCTTCATCGTTTTGATTGTTAAAATCATAGGAAATGAAAGATAGCGAGCTCACAATAATAAAGAGAGATGATGTCGAGCTTCAATTCGATTTCTTCAGAATGGTAGAAACGACACAACGGTAGAATAACATATTTGGGTAAACTTAGATCAATTTGATTAAATTGGGTTTAGACTGAAAATTAGAAATAGAAAATTCATATTTTTGAGTTTGAGCTAAATTAACTAGCAAGCAAATTTATTTTAAAAAAAATAAAATAATTTGGCTTATTTAAAATAAATAAATAAATAAAAATCGGAAGATCCATTTTTATTTAGTTATGTGGTTCTGATCGAGAATCGAGTCAAACCGAACCGAACTTGTCGGTTCTCGATTCAGATATTTGTTCGAGTATTTAATTTAAGAAGAATCGCTTGTTTCGATTCAGTTCAATTCGAGTCCGGTTCAATTCAATTCGATTTAAGAATTTTGTCTAACCCTACACTCGACCAGCTCCCTAGCAGCTCAGTATGCAAAAGACTCGCCCCAACCCATAACTCATTTTCATTTACCCTCAATTTACTTATAAATGAATAGTTCAAGCATAACAAACACGCTCTCTAGAGTACTGCTGTTGAAAACAGAAGCTGACAATAATGCACCCCACACTGGAGGCTAGTACAGAGACTCGACAGCTACAAATTGTAAGGCAGAAGGGCATGCCACCTTTCTCTACAGGGACATCAAATCCAGTCCCTCCAATAATAACTTGCCCTACATTCCCTTATCTTTTAGGATAGATAGCATTTCAATGACAAATTCATGTAGGTGATGCCACACTGCCTAATCCTCAGATGACACCATTCGAGAACCACAAGCGAGATTTTCATATCATACGACTACTCAGATGACACCATTCGAGAACCACGTTGAAGTTATTCCATTGGTGTCTACTCTCATCTTCTGAAAATCTAACACTGAAGTCATCAATAGGTTCTCCTCGAGAACTTGGAACTTCTCAGACCTTCATTGTACTTTCCATTGATAGATCTTGCATAATCAGTCCTCCTTAAACCAAAAATACGCAACAAAACCACATACTATTAGTGACAGCATTCGACTCATCATACTACAGTGAAATACTATTTAATCGTGGAAATACCTTATTACGTGCACCTATCAGAATCGGAACATAATATCTACGAGATCCACCTTTCATTGGTGGCATTAATCATAAAAACGATCATTAAAAAAGCATTGCATGATATTAAAACAAAATATCGTCAATTATTTCCACAGAAAATTTGATGCCAGGAGATACAAAATGAAGAGCCAACCCTATAATGCCTTTTCCAACTATGAAGTATACCAAAGCTGGACAGGCTGTGAAATAAGATTTCTAGCAACGGAATGAATTCACCAGGAGTAATATTTTATCATAAAAATTTCAAATATACAAGAATTTCCAATAGTGCTGAGAAATGTTAATTGTCAGTATTTACAAGGAGACAGAATTGAGCAGGATTTATCCATCGCAATCCTCTGATTTAGAGACACTACTGAACTATATTATAAGTATTGCTCAGTGAAAGAAATTAGGATATTGGCTAGCTTTTCCAAAGGAAAGAAAATATTAAAAAAATCACCGTTGAACTGTACAATAAACTACTTGTGACGGAGCAATGGAACGTTAGGAGCATCCAACTTTTCTAAAATTAGTTTTTGGCCCTAAACATAAGCACGTCTTCAGGATAAAATTCTAAGATCTAACTGAAATTAAGGTCTGGTAGCGTTTGTGTCGTCAATGGGAGTCGCTTTCTTCCCAGAGTAACGCTGAACAGAGAGGGAAATGCGTTTATCATTAATAGTGGTAATACGAGGAAATGGTGATGGCCTGTGAAGCCAAGCCCCCTCAAGATAGGTAGGAATGTGGAGAAGAATTTCTCGTTTTTTCAAATGAATGGAAAATTAAAGCGCTCTAGATCTAAGAAAAACCGTAATTCTCAAGATTGCACTTTCAAGATGACAGTGAAGAATCGAATAAGCTCTGTAATACCAGACTCGACAAACCCAAACCATCATGTTATATATGAAAAATGATCTAATCTCGTCAACTTGCACCATTTTTTGATCTTCAGTAAACACAATCTAATCACTTGTCAACAGACCAGGTCTACAATCATAAATCGGGCAGTTGTCAATGGATGCAAAATGCAGCAAAAGAGCCTCACAGTACAATGACTTTCGGATCTTAAAGAAATTATTTTTCATTTTCTTTCTCGAACTTTTATACTTTGTTTCCCCAATTACCTCAAAGTAAGTATAACTAACCAGAACTTATTGTAGAGTTTTCACCTAGCTTTGTATAATGTATTAGGCCTGCCTTGAGACATCTGATACCACATATGATGAGTGGTCGGCATTCTTTCCATTGTATGATTCATTAAAATCCATTATTTGTTTCGGAACTTAATAAAATCCATTATTTGTTTTGTCTTTCTTTTACCTCATACTATTGTAGTCCATTCAATCACCTTGACATAAGAATGATCTTGTAAATCATTTTAATCTTAAGAACTTATGAATTCCACACACCCCAAACACAAGCAAATAACAGTTAGATGTTTAAATCTTATCCCATGTAGAGGAATTTTTCCATTTGTACCTATCTTTATGATTAGGCTATGCTTTGAGACACATGGTCGGTCTGAATTCCACTTTTTGCATGGTCGACTAGGCTCATCCGGACTAGGGCCAGGGTATAAATTTAAAAATATGGAGTTGAGCATAAAGCAGTGCACTCAAAGTTTAAATGGTTAGTCATACACTCTCTGTTAGAATGATTTATCTTGAGGCGCATGAATTATTGACTTGCTTTTGTGATTTGTGGGAAGCATGTTTGGCTAAGCTTAAGAAATTCTTATAAGCACCTATTTTGAGAAGTGATGCTTCTCAGAAAAGGTTTTGAACTTAGTCAAATATGCTATAAACTTTCAATGTCATATATGGATCAAGAAATCTTAAAATAGCTCATTCTAATCCTTTTTAAGCACCACTCCCTAGGCATCATCTATAATTTATATGACTGAAGGTAAATTTCAAATCCTGCAGTTTTGACTAACTCTATCAAGTGAGTGTAAGGCTATATAGCAGCAAAAGATCCTCATAGTAGCTCCGGAACTTAATGAAATCCTTATTCATTTGTCCTTCTCCTCATACCTTCAATTTTGTTCCCTCAATCATCTTAGAATAAGTATTTATCTGGTCCATTGTTTTGATCCTGAGAGTATAGCTCATAACCAGAACTTTTGAATTGCACCCCCACCCCACCACATACGAAATTGTTAGACAAAAGATCCCTTTAGAAGGAAATTTATGAACTTCACTATCAATTTCCTACTCTAAATTCAGCTGTCAAGATTTAAAGTTAGTACTCAACTCTGCATAAATTTTAAAGGAAGGTTTGACACTGGATAAGAAAATTATTCCATCTCCTTATTCACTGTTTGATGCAATTAGTACCCGGATTAAATTAATCCAGGGTGCTTATCTGTAACAATCAAAAATAAAATTTCGTTTATTTCATTTTAACACATTTTGATAACTTTCAGATGTTTAGCGACTAATTGGAAATAGGTTTTGACGTCAATATTTTATTTATTTGGTCAAATAATCAAAGTATTAGATGAGCGAGAGTTACCCTATTAGTATTAGGCTCGTTTTGCCGCTAGTATTAAATAACGAATTTTGGACTCAAGAAAGAGTTATTTCGAAAATATTGTCCCTATATATTAAAAGAGGGAGTTTGTAATGACACTGTTTCTATGGAAGTGTGCCCATCATTTTTTTTTTGCTTCTCTTTTAGGCTTCGTCAATACCTCTCTCTCTCTCTCTCTCTCTCTCTCTCTGTGTACATTAGCCAAAATCTATCTCACAAACCTCTATTCCATTCCTTTCTCTTTTCCTTCCACTTTCACTTTCCCATTCGCTGTTGAAACAATCGCAAACCCACAACCCTAATGCGAACCCAATCGAAAATCCAAACCCCAATTGACGATTTAACTTGCTACCCACCTTCACGTTCACCGTCGCCGCCACCGTCATTGCCACCATCACCGTCTTATGCTTCCGCACCCCCGTTGGCCCCAAAAATTAACCCCTCCTCATTCATCCACTGATTACTCCACCATTTCTTACTAGCATAACTCTTCATCCTATACTAGGAATGGCAATTTGGCCCCTCGGCTCGGATCGTCCGTGGCCGAGCCCCATTTTGGGGTGACGAGCAGGCTCGAGCCCTAGTCGGCCCATGAGCTTGAAGGAAAAAAAGGGCAGCAACTAAAGTAGCACTTTGCCACTGCCTAAATATTTGTTGTTGCCTTAACTTAAGGCAGGGGAAAAAAATCGAGAATGCCCTATTCGACAAGTCCTGTGCTTGAATCTTTTCGACGAGCTTTTGTTTGGCTCGGTTTAGGCCCCAAAAAAGTTCGATTCATTTTACTCGAGTCGAGTTCGAACGTTGAGTTTCGACTGGCGAACTGACTCGACTCGACTCAACTCGTTGACATCTATATCGTATACTCATTTTTCCCAAAATCCTGATCATCTCCCCCACATCGCCATCTTTTCAACAACCTCAACTCTTTTATTCTTTTTTCCAGTTAGGAGTCCATGGACAATACCAAAACCCGCCACCACAGCAATCGCCATAGCAGATGTATTACTCATCTTATGATTAGCCTACGATCAATTATTCCCCAAGCCCTAAACCTTTTGGACCCAATACACAATACACTTCACTGTATACCTCTCAATTTAATCAATCTAATCCACCTATTTATGAAAGTCATTATGACCATTCTGTGAAATACGATCACCCGGGTGGTTATTTTGATGGGAATTATGGTCCGGGCGGTCTGAATTTGGTTCTGATTTGTATGAGAAATGACCCGAGAGTGGCTATGGTGTGTATGGGAAGAATGATGTGGGTTTTGGGAGTAATGAAGGGGTTTATGCTTACAAAGAAAGCTCATAGCCATACGGGGCTCGGGCAACAGCTCCCAAGTCGTCGACTTGGTCAGGTTTGGATGATTTCGGCAAACGGATTGGGCATTCTTCTCCTTCAGGGAATGAGCTGTCAACAAATATAAGGTTGAAGGTTGTACAGAGTTCAGTTATTAGCAGAAGGTACTGGCCAAACAACCATGGACGTTCTTAATTAGGTCTATTATGTAGAAATTTTCATTAATGTTTTGTTGCAATTGCATTTTTACCTTAGTTATTTATTGTCAACGAATATCTGTCGTATTGTGTTCATAAATTGGTATGGCTTTTTGAACGGCTTTGAAATTTCTGAACTAGATGAGGAATGCATACTTAAGTTATTTCAAATGTGCAAATCATTATGAATGTGGTAACACCTTCACTTCTAATATGTTATGTAGCATAGCCGTATTTTGCCTCCAGATAGTTCATTGGCTACTGTTTTGCCCATGTTTTGTCTTTTTTCCCCTCAATTATACATCTTATACTTCATTTAGGTTTAACTCTTGACTTTACAATGTTTTTCCATGTCTTTATTAATGTTGTTATGATGATATTATCAATTTGCATCGATTGATATTCTCAAGTAATTCTTTTTCATGTGCTTGTTAACTTCTTTGTAGAGCCAAAAGGTTTCAGTAAAATTATATGCATTTAAAACTACTTGAATACCTGATGTTTTCTTTTGTTGGTAGGTTTTGGCGTCTTAAAATTATTATTATTATTATTTGCTTTTTCATGGTACTATGTGATATCATATATTAAAAATTGAAAAGATATCATATTTTTGGGTTTGGGCTTATAATGATGCAGGGTTTATGTAACTGCGTAAATTTACAATTCGATGCAAATGAATAGAAACCGTTCCATGCGTATTGTGTAGAAATATAGTTTTTGATCATGATTTGGAAATGCTTTTCGTTGGTTGTTCTATGTTGGCCTTTTTGCCATTGCATGCATTAACTTTTTGTCCATTTCCATTTCTTGGGAAGAATAACTAAAAGATACACTACAGTCACATGTTGGCTTAAAATTGTTGATCCAGATATGTTAGTTTCCGATTTAAGCTGATAAGAGCATCTATTTATAAAAAATCATCTTATGTATAGTAAGGAATATGTTTAAATTTAGAGAGTAATTTTTTTTTATACACACTAACAATGCTCTTTATTTTGAATGATTTGGTGAGGAGTTTTGTGATTAAGGTATTATGCATTTATTTTTAAAGATGCAAAAATCTGGTGTGAGAAGTGACCAAGATTGCCAGTTTCTTCTTATATTTTGCTGCTGTATTGTTGATGGATAATAAGTAACGAGACATGTTTCTTGTCAAATGTTTGAATATGGTTCACTGGAGGGCTTTTTGATCCTTATTCATTTAGTAGGTTATTATTCAGTGTCACCAATAGAGTGCGTCTTATTTACCGGTGTAAATTTTGTTGATGCACACTTTGATATAACTTTTTCCCTTTTACATTATTTTGTTTTACTGAGGTTTGTACCATTTCATTAAGTGGAAGATTGTATACATCTAGGTTACTAGTGCAACTGTTCTTACCATTTTTGGTATGTAAATATCAAATTTTGAGCTTTTTCAGTGAAGAAGAAGCATGAATGATAATCCATTTAGTATCTACACGGTGTTACTTCGCATTTGGAGCACTTGTGGGAGAGGAATTATCTTACACTGCATGTTCGTTAGGAGTTCCTGAGATTTAATTTGATTATTTACAACTTATGGTGTTGAATTGCCTGGAGTTAGATGGGTACTTCCTGGTTCCTACTTGGATATCAAGAAGAAGGATTATGGAGGTATGAACCTCCATGTTGTGTTCGCTTGTATTTGATCCTTAGTTTTTCTTCTTTATAGTACTTGTGAAAAAAATTGTTGCTTTCTTAATCACAATACGTGTAGGATGCTTATTATTACTTCTACTTTGTATTGAAAATTTCCTTATATATATCTAACATATCTTAAAACCATCCAATTTTTCCAAGAATTCAATCCCGTTGATTGCTTCTTCTTTTTTCCGAAGGGAAATAAGGATTTAGGTGTAAGCCTTTTCATTTAGTCTGCACAAACTGTTTAATCTATTAATTTTCATTTAGGTATTTGATGCGGGCATCCCTTTTATTTAATTTTCTTGTTGGACTTTATTGATGTTTTGGACTATTATCTATGTAATTGGGCTTTTATAAGGGGTTTGGCCCAAGCCCGTTCTCATTAGGGTTTTTGTTTTACTATTTAAACCTATTTTGTTGTGAAATTAAACAGTTGATGATTGAATAAATTATTGGTGGCTTATTACGAGCTTTCTCCCCTTCCCCATCTCTCTTCTACTTCTTCTATTCTATCGTTCTTTCTTTAATCTTTTGTTTTCTAGATCTGCTTCGTTATTTACTAGTTGCTCCAGTTCATCCTGCATCAAATTTGGTAGCAGAGCCGAAATTTGGGTGATTTCTACCCTACAATCCAAAAATTCTTCTTGCCCTCTTTCCACAATTTTGTAAGACAGCACAATCGAAGAATTTATTGTGAGGCCACGATTTTCTTTCTTAGTTTGAAAAAAAAAAAAAAATGTGTTCCCGGGTACTGTTCACCCGGGGGGAAAAAAAGCAAAAAGAAAAGGTCAATTTTAGTGTTTTCCTCCAGTTTCTGAAAAAAAAAAAAAAATTCTGTTTATTTTCGGCTACCAAAAGTGTCTTGTGCTGTTATTCCAAACCCTAAATTACCAAAACCCAATACATTTCCAGCCCATTAGTCACGTTCAGCCCATGTACTATATTCAGCCCATGTCTCTCAACCCATTACACATATAACAGAATCCAAACAGCCTAGCCCTCTCATAACTCAAGGCCCAATCCACTACAACTCAACCAACGCGTCTTCTCCCTCTTGATCCTTCCACAGCCGGCCGTTCCCACCGCTTGTCGCATCCGACCACCGCCCGCACTTTCAAGGCCAACACACCGGCGACCCATCAATCCCACGGCCAATACCGGTAAGCCCCTAATCCGGTCTACTCTACCTCAGCTTCCTCCCGTTGATTGCATCTCCACCGCCACACTCGCCATTCCGTCAACCATAACCAGTCCACCGCAAGCCATCTTCAACTGACATCAACAACGCTGCAACCTACCAACAAATTGCCTTCAGGTTGGCCAATTCTTTCTTCTTCTCGTGGAGATTCGAAGGGGAGTTCTTATCACCCACCACACCGTAATCACCAAAAATATTCGACCCCAAATAATCCACTACCCATATCTCGCCAAACCGTATATACCTCTGCCAACAGTAATCGACCAAAGCTATCGCGACCTGCCTCTGCTTTCGAATCCACTAGTCCTCTACAAATCATCACCCACGCAGCAAGTCGCCTCCGCTGTCATCCTCTCCACAACAACATCGACAACCCAGTCACCAAAGCTTCATATCACAGCCTACAAAACCATCTACTGCCACCTACTAGTAACCAAAACCACAACTTCAAGAAGCAATTGGAATGCGTTCTAAAGCGGAAGACATCTGCAACGAAGGATAGAGCACAGGTCAGGCCAACTGGACTACAGGAACAACAACCACACAACATGGAGTTCTTGACCTCTATTTATCAGTAGTTTACACTTCTGTTTTATTTAAATTGCATCGTTTATAATCTTTGTGTTGCTGACAACTTGTTAATTTTAACCTTACCCTACTTGATCGGAATTATTAAACAAATTGTCTTCCTTTGCTCCCTACTTCCCACCGCAATTAGAGATCTTTGATTAGTCATTTGTATCGTCGCTTTTATTTTATTTGCATCAGCACTACTAGCTTGTCACAATCGACTTTACGTAACCCCAGATTTCCTTTAAACAAAAAAACCAAAAATAAAAATAAATAATTCAATCGCTAATTTCGGTGACTCGTTGATTGATCTCTCTATTGCACTTCATCTAGCTAGTGTTGTGTATGCATTTGCGCAGTGGTCGCATTACTACCCCTAGTTCCAGTACCTTTGCCATGGACCCTTCCCAAATTGAGGCGCTCACCCGACAATTAGCCCAACTTGCCACTGGGCAACAACAGCTACATGCTCAGCTCGCGACTGTCCAAACTGAGTTGGCTACTACTCGTGAAGAGAATAGAACCCTCGCTGCTAGGTTGAACACATTTGAGCACAACCCATACTCGACCGAAGCTGACAACTCCGAAGCGCCCAATAATAGACCACGTCGTCGTCCACAAGGTGGTCGGCACCATGTTCGACATGATCGTGGGAATGGAAATCCGGTTCGTGAACGAGAGTGGGAACGTCACCGTCATGATACTCAGCCTCCCCCTCGCCATGAGGAGCGTTTCTTTCGAAATATCAAGTTGGATGGCCCTACATTTGATGGTTTCCTGGACCCTAGCATATTTACTCAATGGACTCAGGACATGGATCGCTTTTTCGCCTGGTATGGGGTTCCGGAAGATCGGAGAGTTCAATTTGCCAGTCTGAAATTAACTGGGACTGCTCAGTTATTTTAGGAAAGTGTTGAGGATCTCCTTGAGCGACGTCGTGCTCCTACTATTGGAAGTTGGGAGGAAATGAAGCGTCGTCTTCAAGATAAGTACTTGCCCCAATCTTACAGGGGGAACTTGTTGGATCAATGGAATACACTTACGCAAGGCAGTCGACCTGTGATCGAGTACGTCGCTCAGTTTGACGAGTTTCGAATGAGATGTCAGGTCGTTGAGGATGAGGTCATGAACTTGAGTAGATTTAGGCAAGGCCTACGAGATGATCTTAGGCGCGAGCTTGTCTTTCAGGGCGTCACCACCCTTGACCACGCCTACTCCTTCGTTCGAGATTACGAGTTAGTAACTAGGATGCCGTATAGGACTCGTAGTGACACCCGCACCGCAGTCTCTTCTGCGTCCACTCCGTCCCCTAAGTCTATTCTAGGGCCTCCCCCTTCTATTGCTACCCCTGTACCGGATAGTAAAGGTAAAGGTCCCGAAGTTTCACGGGCGTCCTCCCGTTTGCAATGCTTTAACTGTAAAGGTTTTGGTCACATTTCTTCTAGGTGTCCTAGTCGAGCCCTAGTTATCGAAGAACGTGAAGATATGGTAGACGAGCCATTAGAGGACAAAGTTTATGAACCTAAAATGGAAGAATTTGATGACTTAGTTGACGGTGAAGATACCTTCTTAGGTTGTATTCAGACTAGTTCCCTTCCCTCACACATGCCTAGGGTCGATGTCGTGCGTTGTACTCTTACCCAACCTAAGGATGTCGATGATTGGCGTCGTCATGCCATCTTCCATACTTTCATCAAGATCAATAATAAGGGCTGTAAGGTTATTGTGGATAGTGGTAGCTGCATTAACGCGGTCTCAATGGCTACTGTATCCCGTCTTGGATTGAAGTCAATTCCTCACCCTCAGCCTTATAGTGTCTCTTGGGTTGATACGTCCTCTATAGCTGTCAAAGAGCGTTGTCTAGTCCTTATTCAGTTCCTCGAGTATAAAGATCATATATGGTGTGACATTATTTCTATGGATGTCGGACACATCATCCTGGGACGTCCGTGGTTGTTCGACCTGGACGTAACCATCTATGGTCGATCTAATTCTTGCTCCTTCGTGTTTAATGGGAAGAAGATTCATCTTAACCCGCTACCCCCGAAACCCGTTAGCCCACTGGACACGAAAAAAAGTGTAGAGCGAAAGGGATTGCATATCATTAGCCCCACAGAGTTCGAGCACGCGCTTGCAGGCGACTCTATTGTATTTGCCGTGGTTGTCATGGAGGTTCCAATGATCTTCCCAGCAACAGCTCCCGTTGAAGTCCAGTCGTTGCTTCAAGAGTTTCAGGATGTCTTCCCTGAGGACTTGCCTGATCAATTACCTCCGCTACGGGATATTCAACATGCCATCAATTTGGTCCCGGGAGCGGTTCTCCCAAACTTACCTCATTATAGAATGAATCCTACGGAGCATGCTGAACTTCAGAGGCAGGTCGGTGAGCTCCTCCACAAGGGTTTCATCCGTGAGAGTTTAAGTCCTTGTGCAGTTCCCGCCCTATTGAAGCCTAAGAAAGACGGCTCGTGGAGGATGTGTGTAGATAGTCGTGCCATCAATAGGATCACGGTGAAGTATCGCTTTCCCATTCCCAGGCTTGATGACTTGTTAGATATGATGGTTGGTGCTACGATATTTTCTAAGATTGATTTGAAGAGTGGATATCACCAGATTCGGATCCGCCAGGGTGATGAGTGGAAGACTGCGTTCAAGACGAAAGATGGTCTTTATGAATGGCTGGTCATGCCTTTTAGGCTAACTAACGCCCCGAGTACTTTTATGTGGGCAATGACACAAACTCTTCGACCTTTCATGGGCAAGTTTCTCGTTGTCTACTTTGATGACATTCTCATCTATAGTAAGACTAAGGAACAACATCGAGACCATCTCACGCAAGTTTGTTCTACCCTTCATGCAACAAAATTGTTTGCTAATGTCAAGAAATGCTCTTTCTTCACCGATAGAGTCATTTTCCTAGGATTCATTGTATCCTCGACTGGGGTATCTGCTGATCCTGATAAGATTCAGGCGATTGTTGATTGGCCTGAACCTAAGACTATACACGACATCAGGAGCTTTCGCGGCCTCGCTACATTTTACCGTCGCTTTATCAAAGGGTTTAGCACTATCATGGCTCCTATCACGGAATGTATGAAGCGAGGAGAGTTTCATTGGACACAAGAGGCGTCTAAAGCTTTTAAATTAGTCAAGAAACGAATGACAGATGCTCATGTCATGCGTCTTCCCAATTTTTCCAAGGTCTTTGAGGTAGAGTGTGATGCCTCAGGAGTAGGAATAGGAGGAGTGTTGACTCAAGATCGTCACCCTGTTGCCTATTTCAGCGAGAAGTTAAATGATGCGAAACAACGCTACTCAACTTACGATAAGGAACTGTATGCGGTTGTCCAGGCATTGCGCTATTGGCACCATTATTTGCTGCCCCACGAGTTTGTTCTTTATTCGGACCACGAGGCTCTTCGTTACCTCAATTCCCAAAAAAGGTTGAGCTCTAGGCATGGTCGCTGGGTTGAGTTTTTGCAGGCCTATTCTTTTGTTTTGAAACACAAGAAGGGCACGGAGAACAAAGCAGCTGATGCTTTAAGTCGTCGTGTCTCCCTTTTGTCGATCATGAGCGTCAAGGTTATAGGTTTTGAACGGTTTAAGGAGGACTACAAAGCTTGTCCTGATTTTAAGAATATCTTCCTTGATTTGCAAGGGGGACGATTAGACATAGCGGATGGCTTCCGACTTGAAGACGGTTACCTTTTTTCGGGTCAATAGGTTGTGCATTCCTCGATCTTCGGTTCGGGACTTCATAGTGTGAGAAATTCACGCGGGAGGCCTAGCCGGTCACTTTGGGAGTGATAAGACCATTGAAGAGGTTGAACGCCAATTCTATTGGCCTAGCTTGAAGAAAGATGCGACTAAGATTGTTAGTACATGTAACACTTGTCAGTTGGCCAAGCAGAAGAGGCAAAACACGGGCATTTACACACCTCTTCCCGTCCCTCATTGTCCTTGGGAAGATGTTAGTATGGATTTTGTGTTAGGACTTCCACGTACCCCCCAAAGAAACATGATTCTATTTTCGTGGTAGTTGATTGTTTCTCAAAAATGGCGCATTTTATCCCTTGTAGCAAGACCTCAGATGCGTCCAAGGTTGTCACGTTGTACTTTAATGAAATTGTCAAATTGTATGGGCTTCCTAAAACTATTGTATCAGATAGGGATGTTCGTTTCACTAGCCATTTTTGGAGAACCTTGTGGCATAAGGTTGGTACTAAACTGAAATTTTCTACGGCTTACCACCCTCAGATGGATGGTCAAACAGAAGTAGTTAACCGAAGTCTTGGAAATTTGCTACGATGTCTGGTCAAGGAAAATCTTAAAAATTGGGATTTGATTCTTCCTACAGCTCAGATTGCATATAACAGTTCCGTGAATCGATCATTAGGTATGAGTCCATTTGAAGCTGTCTATGGGTATAAGCCTAGGAAGCCTTTAGATCTCATTCCAATGTCCCCACACGCCAGAGTGTCTGTGTCAGCCGAGGCCTTTGCACAACATCTTCATGATTTACATATTGAGATCAATAAACAACTTGAAGCCAGTAATGCATCATATAAACTCTGAGCTGATCTGCATAAAAGACATATTGAGTTTAAAATTGGGGATTACGTTATGGTCCGAATTAGGCTAGAGCGGCGTCTATCTGGACCCGCCTCCAAATTGCAAGTCCGTAGTGCTGGTCCTTTTAAAATTTTAAAGCAAATTGGTCCAAATGCATATGTTGTTGACCTTCCACCACACTTTGGATACCACTCTACTTTCAATGTTGAGGATTTAGTTCCTTATAAAGGCCATTTTACTCCCTCCGATGATCCTCTTTTACCTCCATCTGTGGACTTTGACCCTGCTTCTTTTGCCCCCCTTAACCCATTACCTTCCCTTACAGCACACAAAGATAAAATTGATGTCATTTTGGATGAACAGACTGTGTTGACTAATGATGGAGATGTTCAGCGCTTCCTTGTACGTTGGGTTGATCGACCTGATTCTGACTGTACATGGATCTCCAAAGAGACACTACAGCAACTTGACCCAGATTTGTTGGAGCTTTATCGGAGTCAGCAGGATCTCTCTTGGCCCAGATCACCTCCCATCCACTCAGGGGGAGTTGGTGAGGACACTAGGTTCAGGCCTCCATTGACACATTTCTACAGACGCCGACAGAAACTTGCCCAACCACTCAGCTTATGGTTGGGAGAATGACTACAACCTCTCATGTTCTATCCCACCCCGAGAGAGTTGATGCGGACATCCCTTTTATTTAATTTTCTTGTTGGACTTTATTGATGTTTTGGACTATTATCTATGTAATTGGGCTTTTATAAGGGGTTTGGCCCAAGCCCGTTCTCATTAGGGTTTTTGTTTTACTATTTAAACCTATTTTGTTGTGAAATTAAACAGTTGATGATTGAATAAATTATTGGTGGCTTATTACGAGCTTTCTCCCCTTCCCCATCTCTCTTCTACTTCTTCTATTCTATCGTTCTTTTTTTAATCTTTTGTTTTCTAGATCTGCTTCGTTATTTACTAGTTGCTCCAGTTCATCCTGCATCAGTATTGCTCTAAGTTCAACAACACATATCTTACAGACTTTTATCGCAATTCTTTTCTGGTTCAACTTTATGGATTTTCCTATAATTAAGTTTTCTCAAAAGCGGTTTGTCATTTCTGTAAGACCGTTGATTTCTAAAATAATAGAGGAATGGATGATAGAGGAGGAAGAGGTGGTGGATGTTTGTGGTGATGAGTTGAATTTTGCAAGGTCTTGATCGAGGGAACACTTGCCATTCTATCTTTGGTATATTCCACTTTCTTGAATTTTCCATCTTTCTATATATATATACATGTATTTTATTTTTCCTCTCTCTATCACTTTTCATCAAACTTCATATCCACGTCTTTGTCTATTATGCGTGTTGGAGTGTCTCTATATATGTATGTATAACTGCATGTGTGTATACTGAAGATTCTGGATTTCTGGAATTGTGGATTTGAAATTAAGCTACTTCATAATTACTCGCGTCGACTTTTTTTGTAAGTTTCTATATATTAATTGTGAATGTGTTTTCAATCTATATGTAAGTTACTGGCACTTGTTGAATTATTGGAATTTTTTTGTCCCGTTCCGTTTGTATTTTTATCACTTTTTCTGGATATTTAGTGAATATATTTTTTGTTACTCGAGGTCTTTTCTGTCATGGGATAATTGTGCATCGAGTCATAAACAGAAAGTAAATGAGTTGAAGACACAAAGTTTGTTTTTTATTATTATTATTTTTTTAATTCTCTAGCCATAATATTCTTTAAAAAGACATGCATAAAGTTAAGATTATCCAGTAATCAACTTTGGATGGTGACCTCCAATAGAGCTCAATGATAACAAACTAAGTCTTGTTTGTTCCCAAAAAATTTGGTGTTTGCTACATAAACTTTGTTTTGCTGTTCTATTCGGTTATAGCTGGTTCTAGGGTTGGGTACAACTTTGTCAAATGATGAAAATTGTAGTGTCTTATGTTGTCAGTTCTATGTTTTAGTCATAAAAATTAAGGTAATGGTTTTTATAGGCTTTACAGCAATTGGGAATTATTCAGCATAGTACTTCGAAACCCAGAGAGGATTGCTTGAGTGTTCTGTTTGAGTTCTTTGACTTAGGTATGTAAAAAGATATTGAAACGTTGCTTACTAGCAGCACGTGTATGTTTCTGTTTTTCTCTATGTTTGAGGTTAGAATCTTGATCCTTTTGGATTTTTTTTTAATGGTAGAATGCAATGGTTGAGCCGAGAGGTAGGAGACAATACACCCCCCCCCCCCCCACCAAAACCCAAATCAGATTTTGGAATTGCAAGTCTAGAATCCAATGTTCTTTACCTAAAAAAATATTAATTTTTTCATTCATGTTCAAAATACATACATTTTGTTATAATTGAGTAATAATGATTTTTTACCCCGTTTGTTACGGATGACATTTGCTTGAAGTTTTAAATTTGGCTCGAGGTAGAAATGTCTACTGATCCCAAAGTCATTTTAATGGGTGAAGAGGTAATCTGGAAGTTGTAATTCAGTTTGTGAGAATCAAATATTTTGACTTCATTGATTTACTCTTTTGAGTTAAATCAAATTGTTTATTTCTCAACATTATGTAGGTTGGTGAGCATCAGAGTACATATAAGGTGTTTTATCTGATCCAATGATGCCCGAATTTAATGTCAAAGATTGACATAATTTTGTCCTTTTAAAATAATAAGTTTTTGGTTGACTTTCTTTTGTTTTAGATTTTCATAGGACTTTTGGAGAAGTATTAAGCTACATAAGCTTAAGTTTGATGTAACTAGTGCTTAACACAAATAATTTTTATATATACATATGTTGTTACGTAACCAAGTACATTATAGCACGTGCGTCAATCTCACTGGTACTTCAAAGAAGCCATATTTAATTTAAGTTAATTAAGCATTTAACAAATTTTGGTAGCCACGAGAGTCAGATAATTTGAATTTGATCTTTGGATGTGAAGGAAATCTAATTGGGATTAGTTTTATTAGTTTTCCATTTGAATTCATTGTAATTCAATTAACCAATTTAATCAATTTGCAGCTAAGATAGCTTGTCTTGGAAAAAAAACATTTATTTAGACCCATTTTGATTCTCATTATTTGTAGAATGAGAATGAAAAATATAACCGTTAAATGTCCCACAAAGATATGAAAAGTTAAAAATAGTGATTGGACGTGGATTGTTAACGATCATATTTTTCATTTTCATGGATAATCTTAATGGAAAACAAATGGGGCCTTAATATAAATTCCAAAGTGCTGTTATTTGAAATCAATCCTTATCTAATCTTTCTATGATACACGGTTTTAGACTCCTAATTACATATTAACTCAAATAGATACTATATATATAGCAATTTAACGTCTGACATTAGAAAGGAAATCGGTTCAACATAGCCACTACCTCATGGCTCATTGCCCCGAGTCAAGGTAGGATCCCTACACTAAGTTAATTGATTTATGGATTTAATTTTTATCCATAATGCATGCTTCATTATGTTGCTTATGAAGTATGTGAAGTGCCTTTAATATGGTTCTTCTTAAATGTTAATATCATGAAGATTATATGTTTAACCAATAGTCGTAGATGCTCATCAGAAATTTAAGTAAATCGTTTGATCATCAATTTACTTATTTTTTAAGGCAATATGTAAGAATACATGATTAGATGCATGATTATTAAGTTCGAATAGCATGTATAGCATATTGTGTCTTTCTTTCAGATGTTCATTCATATCTAACATTTTTCAAAATAATTGAAGATTGTTCAATGGCTCGACATGAACGGCATGTTTTTAGAGAAACTGATTTTGTTATGTCCTGATTCAATTTGTCACTTTTTTTATATGTTTAACAATTGGTAGTGTCAAAATATTTGTACCTTTCAAGTTTATATTTTGAGACAGTTAATTTTAATGTTTAGACATATAGTTAATGAATTTTAGAATTCTACCCTTACTTTAAAAATTCATTGTGATCTGTATATTTAGAATTTTAGCACGATTTTAATTGGAAAACGAATATCTATGAGTTATCTATCATATGGAATCGAAAACATGTTGATTGGAGTCTCGTGGAATTTATTATAGCAATTTTAGTAAACTGCAACGGGTCAAATTTGGGAATACAATCCAACCTGTTTGAAAAATATTTTCTTGCCACAAAATTTTTACAATTCCGCTGCACGTACAGCACTGTACATAGCATAAGTTACAGTGCTGACGTGGAAATTAAAAAAAAAAAAAAAAATTTCATTTGTTAAAAGAATCAAAACGGGTCATTACCCTTTCATTCAATGACCCGTATGAACCCCTAACCTCCCCAAAACTCTACACTATCGTTGTCTCCCACAACTCTCAGACTTTTGCAGGCACCGTCGACCCAACCTCCGGCCGGAAAACGTCTGCACTATTCCCTCAATCCTCTGCCTCGGTTCCCGTTAAGAAGAAAACCCACGATTTTGAGGAGACCACTGAAGTGGGTACGTGAAAAGAAAACTCGCTAACTTACAAGAATACAGTCAAATTAGTCGATCTCGGCAGACACAATCCAGCTATTGTCTTCATCCGGCTGCCAAAGTAACTCCTTGACCTCTTTTCTTTGTATTTCAGTTTGATTTATGAATTGGGATTTCACGCTCTGTTGAAATTTGATGTTTAGGAAGAAATATGAGTTCAAATAGGTTAATTGAAATTTGAGTTCAAATAGGTTAATTGGGCATAATGTATAACTTTTTGATTTACTGGGTTTTTTTCATACTTGCGTGTGTAATGTAATTTCTAATTATTTGAATTTTAAAGAATTTTATGTATGCATACATATAGTAGGGATTTGAATGGATTGTGTTCGGAGGAAATCTATTGTTCTGGAACTGGCTTGGTAGGACATAAACTTGACTGAATCAGTAAATCAGAAGTAGTAGGAACCAAACAACCTGCCTAGGCAATCTTTACGAATGCACTAAGCAAGTTCTTTAGCAGAAGTATTGTGCTTATTCTAGTGAGCTGCATATAGGCTGTTCGTGGCATTTTGTTTGAGATGGTTTTCGAGAAAGTTGTGATTTCGAAGAAAGCACATGATTATACATAGAATATTGGTAATTTGATCGATCAAATGCTATAAGATCTTGGAATGTATAATGTTTATGCCATAGTTTGACATGCATTCCAAGTCGAAATAGAGGAATCCCTAGATAGCTTGGTTGTTGTATTACGAATTGATGTAACCCAGGAGCATTTGCCTGTAGGTTGCTCAAAGGGAGAAAAATGCTTGAGGAGTTTCAAGTGCTTATTTTATAGTGCGTAGGAAATATTTCAAACTGTAATAGTTATTGTATGTTGTATCGATCGAGAATTTTAAATTATTTTTTTGAAAAACGTGTCGCTAAATCCTAACTCCGAGTTTTAAAAAATAAAACCGTGTTCGTCTAGCCGTTGTTAAACAAATTTAAATTTATTATAATCGAGTCCAATTTCGAATATTTTAACGTATCAAATTCCTTATGGTTTTAAATCCGAAATTTAATACGATATATTATTATTTCGAGTCCAAAATTTTATTAGTCCAAATATGTTTATTTTAGCCCAATTCACTTTAAGTCCATGTAGGGAAATTTTTTTAGGTCCAATTAGAAAAATTCTCCAACCCAAGATTTTGGCCCACTTATCACCTAGATTTCTGTGCCGTAAAATTCTCACTGTTCATATAACACCCATTTCCTCTTCCTGCTCTCCTCACGCAGCCAACTGTATTAGCCTGGGTAAGAAAATGTTTCCCATTTTCTCTCATCAACACAGTGAACTCCCAGTTCATCTTCCTAATTGGGAAATTCACCATTGATGCTAAAAAATCAATTTCTAGCATCAACAGATTCATGTGTGATGCTAGAAAAATCAATTTCTAGCATCAACACCACCACCTCCAACCCACAGGCTCCACCACTGCAGCCATCACTGCAAAAACGAGCCATCCACACGAGCCACCACCACACCAACACCCAAGCTGCAGCCATCCATCCCACAACCCAGCCCAATCGAATCACTACCACGGCCACCTCCTGCAACGCACCACAGTCAAAACCATCAAACTACAAGACTACAACCAGTCACCAAACTACTGCCCGACACCACAGATTCCACCACACCAACTCCACCACTTTAGCCCCAAAACCTCGCCACCATAACACCCAAATCCACTTGCCAGTCACCCGTTTTCGAGCAGCCACACACCACCAATCGACAGCCCCTTCAACCCAAAATCGAACCCCAAATCAAAACTAAAACCAAGAAATAAGAAGACCTACAACTTACCTCATTCCCGACCCACTTTCTGGCCGGTTTGCCTTCAGAAAATCCAAGAAAATCAAGCTCTATTAGCCTCCACCCGAACGCCAAAATCACCCCATCTCCACCTTCCCAATGCTGGCGCCACCTCGCGACGGCGGCACCATCATAGTCGGCCGGAAGCGACGGAAGGGGCTTCCCTTCCCAGTCGCTGCTCCATCTCTCTCTCTTTCTCGCGCCTACGTGACTGTGAAGAGAGAGAGGGTGAGAGATATATATATATAATTTGTATATATTTTGAAAATTTTGATTTTAGCCCCAAGTTTAGAAATTAGTTTATTTTAGTCCCCCAAGTTTTAAAATTATTTATTTCAGTCTCAAAATTTTAGTTTTAAAGAAAACAGTCACAAAGTTTATGTTTTAAAATAAATCAGCTCACAGATTCTGAAAAAGTCCATTTCAGTCTTTAAATTCTTATTTTCAGTTTTAATAAATTTTCAATTAAGTCCCTATTTTAGAAAAGTTTAATTTCATCCCTTAAACTTTTATTTTCAGTTTTAATAAATTTTCAATAAGTCCTTATTTTAGAAAAGTTCAATTTCAGCCCTTAAACTTTTATTTTTAGTTTTAATAAAATCCAATTAAGTCCCTAAACTTTATTTTTATTGTTTTTAATCTTTAAAAATTTCGAAACACTAATTCAAAGTTTATTTCCTATTTTTGGCTAGACGAAACGTAAGGACGATAGTGCTTGAGATTACTTCCCGCTCCACGTTTTACAACTCAAGATAAATTGATGTAGACTCGCCCCCATTAATTAGTTTAAATTGTAATTGCATGTATTATGTGATTTTATGTGATTTATATGCTTTAATGCATAACACGAGAATCTCTTATGAGATAGATTATGTTGTTATGCTTGTCATAACTTATATGCTTAATTGCATGAGAAGAAAGAGAATCTCTTATGAGATAAGATGATGTTATGCATAACTTACTTGCTTAAATGCATGAGACAAACAACCCACACCCTATGATTTTAAAGAGCCTATGATTTTTCAAAGAAAATAAGCCTATGATGATGTCACTGCATAAATTGCATAGTTATGTGTTCAATTATTCTGTAAATTAATTACTGGCGATGAGTCTACTGAGTATTTCTTCGAAATGCTCATTCCATTATTTTAACAATATTGCAGATTTTGGAGACGGCCAAATCTGATGGGCAGTGGTGATATGAACGAATAAATGTAGTTAATTATTTTTAATTTACTTCTAGATTTTACTTATTTGAACATTATGAACTTACTTGTCTTTTCAGTTATTCCGGAAACTTGAGTTTTAAAGTTTAATCAGTTTTCTTAAGTTAATTCAAATGAGATTTATTGCCGTTAAAGTTCACAATTTTAAATGTGATGTTTTTTAAAAGTTAGTTATTCCGCCAAACTTTTCAATTAAATTAGGGCAAAAAGATGATGATGTGGCACTCTGGGTTCGCGGAACTCGAGGTGTTACATATGTGGTTTCAATTTTGATAGTGAGCATCAATGCATCATTTATATGGCTTGATTGTGAGTTAAACTTGTACTAATCTCTACTATGATTCACTATGTATTAATCTCATAACCTTGACTTAATCAGTATTAACGTGGTTGTTTTATGTGGTTGAACTAGACTACTTCGATGGCAGGCAAAAATTGGGGAAATTTCTTGCTATGCCGACGGAGGAAAAAAACTTGGATATTTCCCTGAACATAAACATGCGCAAGGGAAAACGAGTGCCGGAAGACTTTATATGAAATTTGATGTTTTAGGAGGCTGCGTGAAACAGTTCTGTGTGGTGGTTGGATGAACATGTACATTTTAATAATAGGTCATCTAAAAATTATTCATAAACACACTACATCACTTAGCATTACAGAATAAATGATAGACATTGAGCACAATTATAATGATTAGAAATTACATTACACACACAAGTATGAAGAAACCCAGTGTATCAATATTTGTAGATTATTCCCAAACTATGGAATTTCAAATCAACGACTTCACTACCAATTAACCTATTTGAATTCAAATTTCTTCCTAGACATACAACACTTAGCATTAAAAATTAAATGATAGACATTGAGCATTCCCCACCACCAAGAATGGCTTCACCTTCAAGCTGGGTGGATGACGGGTTGCACTCCCTTATTCACACTCATCCCGTAGATTAAAGGTTGTTCTAATAAAAGGAATATAGTACATTTTCAAAGTAAATGTTCAAGTCAGTTTCGAATCTACATTTCTCAATCATTTGTTCGTCGTCGCCATTAGGAAAGAACCTAACCTGAAATGGAAATGCGCGAGAGCTGGATGTTGGTCGGGTCCCAAGTTTGCGTTCACACCGTAAATGAAAACGTGGGTCTTGCAGGGCAATTATTCGCGAAATGGGATCTGCCGGACGAGGAAAATGTAGAAAGTGTCTGCCGGGAATTTTTGTGAAATGAGGGGAAGGTTGTAGGGATTGATTTGGCTTTCAGTGAGTTAATGGCCGGGTTAGGTTTATCATCAACATCTCGCCTGCTTTTTTTTTTTTTTTTTTTTTTTTTTTGACTTTTTTCACGTCACCTCACTTATTTTGAAACGCTGTGAATTAAGCATTATTTACATTTAAAATAAATTTTAGATATAAAAAATAATAATTAATGAATTAATTAATATAAGAATACAAAAAAATTTAAAATATAACGAACACGATTATTTAAAATTAACACGAAATATATTACAACAACTACATACTTACATTAATCTAGTTTTATTTAAAGAAAATGAAACATAAAAACAAGTGCATTTGTTTAGTAATATGAAAGACCGCTTCCAGATCCTCCAATATCGTCAAAATAATTTTCAAACAAATCGGATGAGCTTTCAGATTCTTTATATTGTTGTTGAGCTCTCTTTTGTAAAATTCTTTCTTGTTCATTTTGAAAAAACAAACGTAGGTTTGGATTTAATGATACGAATTTCGAGAATAAAATTGCAATGATATTTGGACTTTGTAATATAATAATATCGAAATTCGATGCATTGCACTAATATTTAATGACATGATTTCATATTTTCATTTTTGTAGTATTTCTACTAATTGTACTATATTTTTTAATATTTATTAATGAATTTAATATTTTTATTAATTTAACGTAATTATTTATTTAGCAATTTCTGTATTTTTAAAATAAAAAAAAATAATATTTCAAATAAAAAAATCATTAAGAATAAAAAAAAGAGAGAAGAAAATGATTAAACACTGTTCATTTGGTGTAAGTTTTGGTGTAATGATTGGAGATTAATTTTAGTTTGATGCAAAATGATGCAAAAATTGGTGCAGCGCTGGAAATTGTCTAACCTCCCAAACAATCGAAATAGCTACTTGGTTTTCACTCCCATATTTAGGCCATACCTCGTTTAGCTGATCAACATTTCACTTTCTTGATTCCTTGGATCTCCAAATAATATTTTAAAAATATGCGTGAATACAAGCAAATTAGTGCAACTAGGTTTTCCTTCAATTCCCTAGTTAACACCTTATCCTTCAACGTTGATTCGTCTAGACTTTGTATATAGTAAAACCATATTTGTGGCCGAAACTCATCGAAGTCTCGAGTCAGAAGGTTAGGTCCATCGATCACCTCTTGGATCTCGAGGCCTATCTGAACGCAATTAGTGACTGCAGGATGTAGATTCCTAGTCGATGTAGTACCCTTGAACGATGTACATGTGAACGACATAGATGAACGCAATCACCAACAGAAAGATCCAATGGTACATCAGCAGCGACGTTGATTTGTCCAAGAAATGTTGGTAGCTGCGACATGGCGGTGGGATCACAGGCTGCTCCGCCACCAATGTTCATGTTTTCAGAATTTCCTTTTTCTGGGGGCCTTTTTTTTATTTTTCTAATTTTCGAGGAAAGAACTATTATTATAAACGGCAAATAATGATTTGCATTTTGTTTGGTTTTAAAATACACTGAGATGCATGGTAAATTTACACAAATAGGGAGTGAAATCTTTGTGCTAGTTTGGTTTTATTTAGTCTTATTTGATTTGGATTAAAATTCAATTAAAATTTTAAGTCAAAGTCAATAATTAATTTTAACTACATATTTTATGGGATTCACAGTTTTTCCATCGCACATTTTATCAATTTTTATTAAAACTTACTAAAAAATTGATCTTAATCTACACCAAACAAAGGCTTAAATTAGTCATAATTTAAAGTTCGAACATTATTATTAACTATATATTTATAATAATTTCTCACTTATTATTCACACATTTTGTGAAATCAATTACTCGTCTTTGTTATACTCTGTCATCATAATGAAACTCAAACAAATAATAGTGTACAGAGTTAATTGTTTCAAGAGTCACTGAACTTTGCAATGTGTCACGTTTTACTAACCGAATTTTGAGTTGCACACAAATACTCACTGAACTTTGAACAATTGCACTCCGTCACTCACCGTCATAATTCATTTCACACGGTTTGCCTACATGGAGGACGTCTTCGACATTTGGCAGTTAAATGACACTAATTCAACATTAAATCAGCCATGTCATTAATCCTCAAACTCCTAAATACGCCTCACCCATTTTTAACACAGTTTAATATTCACGGCGTGTACTGAAATCGACCTTCCAACCTTTCAAATTTCGACCGTCGTAGAGAAACTAGGGTTCCATCTCACGTTTTCAGTCTTAAAAATTGTCATTTAACTATCAAATGTCGAAGACGTCCATCACGTAGGCAAATCATGTGGAATGAATTAAAACGGTGAGTAACGGAGTGCAATTGTTCAAAGTTCAATGAGTGTTTGTGTGCAACTCAAAGTTTGGTTAGTGGAACGTGACACATTGCAAAGTTCAGTGACCATTGAAACAATTAACTCTAGTGTACATGATTCCGAACCGAGATCCAAAACCCATTCTTATATGTCACAAGCATATTTACGAGTACAATGAGTCACTTTATAGATTCGAACATAAACAATAAAAGGTGAAAAAACTACGTCAAAAACATAAAATCAATTTTAGTATAGATGAATATGATTAAAAGAAGGGTGGATGAAAGGAAGGAGATGATTTATATATTTTGTTTTGTATTTAAGAGGTTAATGGTGATTTTTATTGACGCTTCAAATCCACAGACATATTTTACGAAACCGTCCATAGAGATAATATTTCGTCAAAAATGAAATGTTGAGGACTTCAATACTAAAGAAATAAGGTTGTGGATAAAAGTGTAAGAGGTACAAGTTAGGGTAACGACGACTTAATTACAAAGAGAGGTGGTATTAACCATATTAATGAAACCTCAGGGACTTAACAGTGCAATTTTCTCGTATATTCTTGTGGAAATTGGGTGAAATAGCCTCTTTCATAATACACTTTGGAATTTTAGGCTTTGACCATAATAATATTTTTAAAATAAATATTTTAAATCATTATTTATAAACTACCTAACATACCCTTATTCAATCACAATTTCCACCAACGGGAATTCCACTTTGCTCAAATTGATTAAATCCCAAAACCCTAAATCAAATCTCTTTCTTCTCTCTTCGCGTCTGCTTCATCTTCTTTCCCAAATCCTTATGCAATTGAAAATCGGTTGGCTTCATCTTCTTGAGCAAAAGGAAGAATTAGGTACCAACATTTCATCCATTTCCTAAGATTGATCGATCAAACTGAAACTTGCGAAAACCCACCACTGTGAATAGCTACTTCTAGTGGGTTATCCTCAGGTATGATGTTTTTATCCATTTCCACTTTCACTATGATTTTTTACAATTTTTGCGATTTTAATTTACTTTTTGCGAAACCTGCGTGTATATACTTGCGAAACCTGCGTGTATATACTTGGTAGGTCGGCCACCGAATCCTAAATTTGTAAAAACCAATGCTGAACTTCCCATAAACCGTTTCATGGCTGATGATGCTCTGGCAGTATTATTGGGTCTTATCAGGTGTAATGTGGATGAAAAGTTCTGGTTGAACATCTAGTTTGCTCTTGTCAGTCAGACTTTCAAAACGGATCTTGTCTAGAGCCTGAATGTATCATTCCACATTAAACAATATAATTAGCACCTTCCAACACAATAAAACAAAATTTCAAGTAATAGAGCACTTTAGATTATAGCAGATTTCAAGCAACTCATCAATCAAAATTTGAAAGGTTATATAAAAAGTGGACGTAACAAGTAATTCTTTAAGTGATAGTTAATAGTAATTCCTCAATTGGCATACAGTAGATCAGCTTTAATGATTAATCTTGTTTGACCAAGGGAACAAGTTCATAAAAATTGCAGTTTTAAACTGTCAATTAGTGAGAAGACACAATTAACGACTAATTGAGAATTTATACTATAATTGCATATGTACCCATCAGAATACGGAATAAGTTTATTCACCCATAGGCACAACATTTAGCAATTAGTTCCCAACCAATATCTTTTGAATTACTAGTCTCTATAAAGTATACTTTTTAGTAGTAAAGGAGACAATTTCGTACATTCATTTGAGTAATTAATTAGGTAGAATCACTAAATTTTGATAGCCATATATATTGAAGATTCATTTATTTCTATCAGGACAAAAATTTCCAAAAGAAGAAAAAAAAAACATTTAAATGAGCGCCAACTACTTGAAAATCATCTGATGTTAAGTTCAGGTTAATTAGATGCATGAACATCAAACAAATTCTTCTTTTTTCTTTTTTATTTGTAAAATATAAGGAAAATCAACCTGAGAACTATACATATTTGAAAATTATGACCAAATCAGATTCTAGCAAACCAAGATTTTACATCTATATCTTTAATTATGAAGAAGGGAAGGTAAGATTATATATATATATATATATAATTATTTTTTTCAATCTCTGAAAGTAAATCTTGAATCACCCCAAATTTTCTCTATCTATGATGAATTTTTTAAATATCTAACAAATATTATGATACTATATCCAATAATTAGGGAGTGTTTGATGGCTAACATGAAATTAATATATCATTTCGATGCTAATACAGTTAGAAACTAAGATGAATTATAAGCTAATTTCTTTTATGTACGGATGGTACAGAAGTTATCTACTAGGGTGCCAAGCTTGGAGGAAAAAATGAAGAAATTAGTATATAATTCATCTTAGTTTTTAACTCTTGCTTAAGCAGATTGGTTCAAAGTACAACATTAATATGTTAATTAGAATAATATTGTGATTGAACTTCTTGCCTCTCGTTGTGATAGTCTCTTCATTTAAATAGATGATATCCGACCAATTACAAGGCTGAAAATCAGCCATTATTTGTAGTATCTATGTATGTATGGAAGCAATTAAAACCCACCAAAACTACAACTAATATACAATATTTCTCCTAAATAATACTGCAAGAGTGTAGAATATGATTAGGTGCCACAAAATCAGCCATTATGCTTCTTGATGTTATTTGGGCGTTTTGCTTTTTTGTTTATTTATTTTAAGAAAATTTTCTAACTATGCACAAGTTTGGAAATGACCTCCTTCACAGTCTCAGCAAGCTCAAGCATTGTAAATTCACCTATTAGTGGCACCCTAAAGTTTATCTAGTTCTGAAAATGGTACCCTGTCATTTTTGTGATTATGAAAATGTCACATTGTCGTTTCTATATTTTTGAAAATCAATTGTACAAGTATCACTTAACATTATCGTAAATATTTCATATTTGTGCATTGATTAATTAACATGATCATTTTATGATTTTTTTATTGTAGAAATGGAACACTCATTTGAGTATGTGATTCTGGTTGAAAATAGAATTAAAGGTAGACCTTCACAAAAGTGTTCCCTTCAAAAACTTGACTATGTTTGGGAGACGTTAGATGACGTTCATCGAGATATGCTGAAGGAATCTTGTTTCGGACAACTTTATCGAATGAAGCGTATACATTTTTCAGCCCAGCTAGTTCACCAACTTGCAATGAGAATGATTGCAAACAAAAAACAAAGAGAATTCTGGTTTTCAATTGGTGGTAAGCCAACACGATTTTCATTATACGAGTTCTCATTGATAACGGGGTTGAGAGCTAGCGAAGAGCCTTCGTTAGAGCCCCATATTTTGACTAATGAAAGATTAGTGAAAAACCACTTTAAAAAGTGTAAGAAAGGCATAACGGTGTATAATTTGAAGGACGCTATTAAAAGTGCCAGAGTGTATATGGAAGACAAGTACAAGATTGGGCTTGTATATAT
Organism: Osmanthus fragrans; assembly: GCA_019395295.1. Lineage (NCBI taxonomy): Eukaryota > Viridiplantae > Streptophyta > Magnoliopsida > Lamiales > Oleaceae > Osmanthus > Osmanthus fragrans. The sequence continues at coordinate 15,079,422 of CM033352.1, forward strand.
TTTGGAAACGATACTACTGCCCAAAGAAAACTACACATATATAAATTTAGAATACTTGTCAATGGTTGATGACTTAGAGGCTTTTAATAGTTATCCTTGGGGGAAAAAGGCTTTTGGCCGCACAGTTGATGTATTCATGAGAGACTGGAGGGCCTTGGTGAAGTCATACTTGGTAAATGATGACAAATATCCATATTCAGTTTATGGATTTCCATTGGCCATACAGGTAATGCTTTTAAAATTACAAATTATTGGTCATTCTATTTGGATTGTAATACTTTGAATCTTATGCAGATTTGGGCCTATGAAGTCATACCATCTATCGGACGGAGATATGCTGAAAAATTAGAGAAAGCTGACCTCCCCAGAATATATCGATGGAATTCTTTTGAAATGCCCAACTCCAAGGATATTTGTGCAAGTCTGGACGAACCAAATGTAAGTATATTTTGAATGTATATTAAAATATAGTGTACTTTATGAAAACTAAGTGTGCATCTCATTTTCGATATAGATTGTTGTTCATTGCACACTGAAGCCTATGCATGAAGAGGCTTCTAAAGCATATTGGATGGAGATTCATCAATTCAGTGATGAAGAAGATGATCCAACAGTTGATATTTTTGTGGATAATGTAAATGGAGCAGATTCGTCCATTCGTGATGATTTTCCTCAACAAACTTGTCAGTCTCCTGATGCCTATACATCTCCTCGGGATCCATCTTCATTTCATATGCCATCTACCTCTACAGATGCTCATCCTAATCCTAGACCGTCTACATCATATCCATCTAGAGATGACTTCACTCAAGAATTGAGGATGCAATTCGTACATATGGTAGAGACTTTAGAGCGAAAAAATGAAATGCGAATAAATCAGATGCGTTCTTACATAGATCAAAGGTTTGATTGTGTTACATCTTTGTGTAGACAAATTGATGAGAAAGTATCATCTGTCGTGCAGTGGATTAAGAATTCTAACCTTTCAACACCTTACATATATCACACTCGTAGTGGATTTACGAATACTGGAGGTGCACATGATGTGGAAAATGATGAGAATGAAGATGGCAATGAGCAAAGACAAGCAACAGACAATTTGTTTGTAAATGAATCAATTTCTGTCAAAGAAAATTTGTTGGTGGATGACAATGAACCAAAACAAACAGCTGATGTGAATGAGTATCAAATTCCTGCAGAAGTGGAAAATGAAGAAAGACGAGCAACAAATATGTTGAATGATGATCAAGTTCATGTGGAAGAGATAGATGCATGTATACCGATGGATTCTCAATCACATGGTGATGTAGTGGAGTCCGTCCCTACAGTTGTAGAAGATGAGTCTGATGGCTCAAGTCAAAATGGTCGTGGGAAGAGAATTAAGAAAAGGTCATTTATTCTTCGATCTCCATTTACAAATCCGGAGAAGAGGAGGAAGCTTGACAATATCACCGCATTTGACCCATTTCGGGAGCTAGATCTGGTTAAGGCAGATGACTTAAGCAATTGGTTGGTTAATGCACCTGCCAGGTAACTATTCGTAGTGTAATTACTTTTGTGAAATTGCAATATATGTTCTTATGTTATTTGTTTTACGCAGTGACCATGTGGAAATGATATTGTTCACGAAGCCAAAAAGCTTTTTTGTAGAGATTCAGAAGCAATTTGGATGGCTCAGTAGTGATGTAAGTTTTTTTAGCATTCTATATTCTGCTCCTACTTCATTTCATTCTTAAATGGTTTTTGTACAATTGCAGCACATTGACATAGTATTGTACTTGATGAGAGCACGAATAGAGACACATCCTACTGTGTTCGCACAAGATTGTGCAATTTTAGATTGTGCTTTTACTAACATGTGCAATAAGAGGTTTGAAGATTTTGAGTTGCTTAAGAAAGAAAGAAAGCCAATACATGACTTTAAATGGTTGAAAAATATGTCAAGATACATATATGGTAAAAGTCCGGAGAGGAGCAAACGATGAGATTCTTGCACGTCGTTGTATATTCCCTGCAATGTGGAAATGAAGCACTGGATTGCACTTAAAGTGGACATTGTCGAGCGAACTATATACGTATATGACAGCATGAAGAGTTGCACACGTTTTGGAAAATTGCAAAAAGTCATGCGTCCAATTGTGATGGTGATTCCTAGAATGATGAGGGAAAGTTTGTTATTTGGGGAAGACTATCCACAGAAGCAGTTTGCTTGGCGTTGACATACAGAAGTTCCACAACAAAACAATGCGTAAATAATCTATATTGAATCTTTTTTATATTTTCATTTCTTTCATAGTACATATATTTATTATTGCAAATATCTTTGCAGGGGAGATTGCAGAATATATGCTATCAAGTTTATAGAACTTTTGTCGGCCGGATTAGATGTGAAACTTATATCTGATGATATGATTGAATGTTGGAGGAAGAAACTAGCTGCTGAAGTTTTTACGATGCATTTAGATCCATAATTGCTTTCTTTGTATATTTTTCACATCTATGCAGTAGGAGGATATAGGACTTAGATGCTAATTTTGTCTAGATGACATTGTTTTTTATGTTTTAGATGGAAAACATGTGCATGGATGCTAATTTTGTGTAGTTAGTATTTGTTTTTGTATGGATGCTGATCAGTTTTTGTATGAAAAATTTGGATGTTTTGTCGTTTAACTAAGCAACTTCACCCAGGTTGGAAAATGGTAGTTATACGTGTAAAACGATAACATGCCGTTTTTGGAAAAAAAAAAACGGCAGTTATATGTGTAAAACGACAACATGCCGTTTTAGGTAACAGGTTTATATTTCACTACGAAACAAGCTATGTTTTGTCTAGTTAGTATTGATTTTGTCTAAATGGCAGTAATTTCTGATTAGTCTTGCTATGTGAATTTGCTATATTTTTCATTGTATGGATGTTTTATTCAAACATTGAAGCAGATAGGGTTGAAATGGAGTTGCAATTTTTATGACAGCTCATATATTTTTGCGTTACAAAGCAGGTTATGTTATGAACTACACAAATTCACCCAGTTTGGAAAACGACAGTCATACATTTAAAATGAAACCATGCCGTTTTGGGTAACCTGTTGTGTTATTAACTACGCAAATTCACCCTGTTTGGAAAACGATAGTCATACATTTAAAATGACACCATGCCATTTTGGGTACCCTGTTGTGTTATTAACTACGCAAATACACCCTGTTTGGAAAACGACAATCATACATTTAAAATGACACCATGTCGTTTTGGGTAACCGGTTGTGTTATGAACTACGTAAATTCACCTTGTTTGGAAAACGGCAGTCATACATTTAAAATGACACTATGCCGTTTTGAATAACATTTAAAACGACAACATGCCGTGTTATTAACTACCCTCTAAATGGCACCCCTATGTGTAAAATGACAACATGTCGTTTTTATTTTCTATACCCTAAAACATAAACCCTATACCCTAACCCTAATCGGCAAACATCCGTTTAAAACGCCGAGATGCCGTTTTGGGTCACGACGACCAATTTCACTTCGACACTAGTACAACATGCTTTGAAACATCATAAATGACTCGTACACATTGAACGACTACACGGGCTATGTTTTGGATACCATGCTTACTACTTACATTTTTCTTTGTTGTCAAATATAATGTAGTTTCCATTCGAACTATAGAGGGACTCGCTATAGTTTGGACAAATGTGTCGACTGTAACGTTGAAATGTAGTTAAAACTTTAAATCCTTCAACTTTCAAGCAATTACGGGCTAGAATGCACCGAAACGAACACGAAATGAGTAGAAACGTCACACATACGTTTAAAATGACCATATGCCGTTTTGAGTCACAATGTATCGATTTCACTCCAAAACTAGTACAACGGTGTTTGAAAGATCATACATGTCTTGTACACATTGAACGACTACAAAAGCTATATTATGTATACCACACTTGCCAGTTACGTTCTTCATTGTCAATGGAAGTGTGAGTAGTTTCCAAACGAACTATAGAGGGACTCGCTATAGTTTGGATAAATATAATGACAATAACGTCAAAATGTAGTTAAAACTTCCATTCTTCAAATTTCAAGTGGTTAGGGGCTTTAATGCACCGAAACGAACACGAATTCAGTAAAAACGTCACCTATACATTTAAAATGATCAGATGCCGTTTTGGTCCAAACAAACAATGCAGCGGACAATTAACATACATCCATTCTAAACAAAGGTGAATGAACAGAAATGAACAAGAAATTAGTACATTTAAATTGACCTGATGCCGTTTTGTTATGAACAAAGAGTTATGCTGTCATTATATCCAAAAATTTGACTGAAGTAGTTATCAGAATTTATAAAAAATAATAATAATCACAATTAAACATTAAATTGTACCATTAACATACATCCATTCTAAACAAAGGTAAATGAACAAAAATGAGTAGAAACGACACCCATACATTTAAATTGACATGATGCCGTTTTGGTATGAACAAAGAGTTATACTGTCATTATATCTAAAAATTTGACTGGAGTAGTTATCAGAATTTATAAAAAAAATAATAATAATCACAATATAAACATTAAATTGAACTATTAACATACATCCATTCTAAACAAAGGTGAATGAACAGAAATGAGTAGAAATGACACCCATACATTTAAATTGACTTGATGCCGTTTTGGTATGAACAAAGAGTTATGCTGTCATTATATCCAAAAATTTGACTGAAATAGTTATCAGAATTTATAAAAAATAATAATAATCACAATATAAATATAAATATTAAATTGAACCATTAACATACATCCATTCTAACACAAAGGTGAATGAACAGAAATGAGTAGAAACGACACCCATACATTTAAATTGACCTGATGCCGTTTTGGTATGAACAAAGAGTTATGCTGTCATTATATCAGAAAATTTGACTGAAGTAATTATCAGAATTTATCAACAAAATCATCACTGTGTAAACATTAAATTGAACAAGTAATATACATCCATTCTAAACAAACGGGAATGAACAAAATGGGAACCAATTGAATAGAAATGGAACCCATACATTTAAATAGACCTGATGTCGTTTTGGTATGAACAGATGCATCTATCATTTTAATAAAAAAACTGACTTAAGTAGCTATCAGAATTTATCAACAAAATCATCAGAGTGTAAACATTAAATTGAACAATTAGTATACATCCATTCTAAACAAACGGGAATGAACAAAATGGGAACCAATTGAGTAGAAACGGCACCCATACATTTAAAATGACCTGATGCCGTTTCGGTATAAAGAAAGAGTGATACTGTCATATTTATCAAAAAACTGACTTAAGTAGCTATCAGAATTTATCAAAAAACTATAACACTGTAAAGATTATACTGAACAATTAAAATCCAATCATTCTTTCTGATTTAAACTATCATAATATATCAAAAATCATCATAATTTATCACAATTTCAAGATCTTAACAAAAACAATGTTCCATTGATCTGTCAACTAGTGTAGACCATTTTTGCAAGTCAAGCGATTATGCCCCCTCTAACCACACCTACTACATTTATGAGTCTTTTTTCCCTCCCCTGTTGATGGAATTCGATGATTTTTTGGACGCCCACTTTGTCGTCGATTCGAAAGGGGTGGCAACACCTTCGTTTGGTTGGAGATTTCCCAATCAGCCTCATTTGCCACTGGATATATACATTCGGCATATGCTTGTTTCCAACTAGTACTAGTATAATAAGGTGAGCACAAACTGTAACATGATATTCCCTTAAACTTCGCTGCTGCAATTGCATGTTTGCAAGGAAGCTTTTCCAAATCAAATTCTTTACAACTACAGGTTTTTGCCTCCAAGTTAACCATATGCATTTCATTTTCAACACCGACGTGTAATTCGTACTCATTTACTGGTACCACTATCAGTCCCTTTGCATCGTCATACTTTTTACGCATTTTATCCTCAATAGGTGGGGTTAGAGTAGTTGCACAATTTTCAGCCTCAATGTGTCTCTCATAAAACCATTTGTGTAAAGTCTTCCTGATGTGCTCAACCATAGCAAGTACTGGAAACTCGCGAGCATTCTTGAATAATGAGTTCAAAGATTCTGCAGTGTTAGTCGTCATAATATTGTAACGGATTCGTTTGAAATGTGCTCGAGACCAAAATTCATACCCAACTTTCTTTTCTAGGTATTCTCCAACTACAGGACTTTTACGTATATATTTGCCATTGATTTTTCAAAATTAATCAAACTATACTCCTTTGCAGTTGCCATAAACAATGGCAAAATATCAATCCTATGATAATTGGACTTTATGTTTAGTTGTAGATGCCACATGCAACATCCATAATGTGCATAAGGGTAAACAATATCTATAGCTTTACCAATACTATCCTTACGATCAGAAACAAAAACAAGCCCTTCGAACATACCCGTTACCTGAAACAACTTACTGAAGAACCAAGTCCATGATGCATCATTTTCAGAATCAACAATGCCAAATGCAAGAGGATACATCTAAAGATTTGCATCTTGACATGTGGCAACAAGTAACGTGCCTCGAAATTTGGATTTGAGAAATGTTCCATCCACAGAAATGACCCTTCTCATTGATGAGTGAAAACCATGTATGCTTGGTCCTAAAGCCATGAAAAAGTATTTGAAACGGTTCTCATTATCAACCTCAATGAATGTCACTGTACCAGGATTATTCTTCTTCAGAATATTGCAATACTTGGCCAATCTGTCATAACTAAGTTCAGGTGAACCTCTCAATAGCTCTAAAGCACATTCTCTAGCCATCCAAGCCTTATAATAATTTATATCTATGCCAAACTCCCTAAAATTTCATTTTGAATGTTTGAAGGTCTGTATATAATGTTGGGATCCTCAAACTTTGACATGATGTGTTTTCCAATCATCCAACAACTAGCTTGTCTATGATCTTTGTGGCGAACATCCAATGAACAATTATGATAACGTGAATACTTTCGAATTTCAAATTCGTCACTTTCCTTCAACCGTACTGCCCGCAAATGCCATTTGCAAATTTCCTCAACACAAACTACTACATATTTACTCTTATTTGACTTAGTGACCTTAAATTCAAAAGAGTTTCTTACAGCAAACATTTGTAGTTTTGCCTGGAGATCCTTCTTGTTGTGAAAAATTTGGCTAACGTGCACATCCTCGGCATCAGGAATCTTAACTGATGTTCTACAAGGATTTGGACAAGCAGCAACTTGTGAAATGCCAATAATCTCATTTACCAGTGTAAAAGGTGTATTGTGAGTAACATTGTCTTCATTTATCACATGAGAATCATCTATGTAGTTGCCGTGCACTACATCCACCCCATCCCAATAATCATCACTTGTAAAGTTCACACAATTGTTTTCACAAATTTGATTAAATGGAGACAACGGTTGCATATAATTGTCATCGGACTTCTCTTTTTGCATATTCAATTCATCCATGTCTCCCACATTATCCCCAACAGATTTTGAATTATATTCATGATTCTCTTGAACATTTACTGTATCAAGCTTCATGTCTTGTTGATCACCATAACCCTTTTCCACAAGGGTTACACAAATTGGAACTTGGTCATGCAAAGAGAGAAACCAACTAACATCCATATCACAAGTAATCTTCATTGGCGGAACTAATAATTTTGCCATGCCAGGAACAAGAAATTTCATCTCGATGTCATACATAATGGGATCAACCTTAACTGCTTTTCGGACTTCGTCATACAACTCCGTATAGGAAATAGTTTTTGATACAAAAATATTTGTTGCAGTGTCTTCATCATTCCCTATCCATTTCCAAATCCATCCACCTTGATCACTCTTTTCAAATTCAACAAAATAACAAATGACAATCATTGCACCAGAATCCATATCTGCAATTCAACAAAATATATATAATATATTACTCCATTAGTTGTCAAAACTGAATACTGTAAAATACAACTTGAATAACAAACAAAAGACAACCCACATTATTACATAACAGATTTTAAACAGAAAAAGATGGCATTCTGTACATTAAATGTGTATATGCCGTTTAAATTTGTTTAAAAATAACAAAATGCTATAAAAGAAAGTAGAAATGACTACTTTGCAAATAACTATATCAATACCACCACTGTCAAATTACAACGGCACCTAGCTACAAAAAAAGACACCCAACTACTGAAAACGGCACCATTCCGTTTTCATATTTCACAGCAAATTTTGCTTACCCAATTTTTTTTTCATAGTATACAACTAGAAAACAACAAGAAATCGTTAATTTTCAATTTATAAAGCATACCTTCAACTGTTTGAAATCGATTCTTGCTAATCCATTTCCAAAATTTGCACTATTTGGGTAGCCTTTGGTTCAAATAAAAAAAACTTCAAAATGTACTTAGTAAGTAAGAATAATGCATATGAAGAAGAAGAAGAAAGTTGGATTTCAAGGTGGGTTTCATGTGATGAAAATGGGGTCGGTTGGAGACGTTAGAATGGAGGGGATTTAGGAATTCTTATTTGGGAATTTGGTAAATATTGTCTCTAAATTAGACATGTTAATCATTTCAATTTAAGGGTATTTATGACTTTTAATACAAGACCACTTCAACAGAAAGTATTCGGGCTATTTTACCAAAGATTATGGTTAACCAGGCTTTTTAACCAAATCCCCCTATATTCTTTGCTTCTGCTTTCTGGTGGTCAAATCAAATCCGACACATCTTGGTTGCTGCATAGAATGGTTGAGATGAAATTTCTTGGAATGGATTTTAGCTGTGTGTTGGGATCACTGAGCAGAGGTGATTTTCCAGAAAAGGATTGTTTGCTTCCGTTGATATCAAAGCTTCTTGGTTACTGCATCGTCGCCGCCTCTACCACTGTCAAACTCCCTCAGGTAAATATATTCCTTTTTCACAAAAATCAATCCTATAATTTTTTTTTGAATGTGTTATGGCTTTCTTGTGCAATTTTCTTGTCGAAAATTTAGAAGGTTTGGATCTTTGACGTGGGTTTTATTGTCGGCGGTATACTTTCAGTGATTTACCTGTGTTGTGTGCGATTGAAGTGTAAATCTTGGAGTAATTGAAGATAACTATTCAAATAATTATTAGCATTTTCAAAATGCCCTCTTTCATAGATGAAGATTTAGCTTTTAAATTATTGATTTTATTTTCATATTCAGTAGGGTGAACTATAACTCAACAATTGAAAATTAATTTTAAGTTGGAGAAACCAAAATCTGGTAATAATTATTGGGACTTCAGGAGCTTCTCGGAATATTTTTCTTTTGGGTAATTATATTACCACTACAAAATTTAATTACTACACCACAATTTTTAATATTTTTCTTATTTACTTAAATAACTTTAAGTAAAATTACATAATTAGGGTTTTAAAATAGAATTACCCTAAACTAAATTATTGTTCCACCACAAACAAAAATCAAGGAATTACGTGATGCTATCTAATGCTTCAAGATGATCAGAAACTAGAAAAATATTTACCTATCATAATCTTGGGCGACCGAGTAGAGAAATTGAGCATGATTTGCTAGCAGAAGGGGATTATTGGGCTCTTGAGCCAATTCCGTTTGATAGCAACTCAGTTCTAAAAGACTCCGCAGAGTCATCGGCTTCAATTTATGTGTTCACTAAGACACAAGTCTTTGCCTCATCTCATGATCCAATGCTTTACCAGTAGTTGCAGCCTGCACTGCCGATGCTTCTTCCACCATTGAATTCCATAAACTAACCTCTTCTTCTCTGGCCACTTGCCAAAAATTGACTTTTCTTCACCTGTTCGTAAGGGATTCCCAACTGAGGACACCTCATCAGGAACAATAGTCCGGTGATATCCCGACTCATCAATTCTCCCAACTCCATCTGTACCACTGGAAAACCGGCCTGTATTTTCCACCACCACTGGAAAATTATCACCAGTGACCCGTAAGTCACTGTTTCAGTGCCACAGGCTACACTCATCCGCACACGCTTGTTGCCTAATTCTCAGAATCATAGGTGGAATGAGAAGTTCTATATCCCCTTAGCCCATCCCATAGCGTTTTTAGTGTTCTGAGTTAAGGATAATGATATGCTTGAAGCCGATTGAACAAGAAATGTCAAAATTCCGACGGAGAGGATTGCCTCAGGTGAGAGCATTTCTGGGCTGATATTGAATCGGACGATCTAATTAAATAGGAATGATGAGTAATAATGGGAGGATGAGTATACCACAATATTGTATTTTGTTTTATATTTTTAGTTTTTATTGTAGGAAGAGTATAATTGTAAATTCGTTGTGTATTTAATGAAAATATATTTTAATGGTGGTGTGATTATAATGTGGTGTAGTAATTAAATTTTGTGGTGGTAAAATAATTACCCTTTTCTTTTTCACCAGTGATGATGTTTGGCTTTTTTGATACGACCAGTTCTTTGTCCAATTGATTATGTTTGAGACCAGATATTGTGGGATTTTATCACAATTAATGAATAAGAAAGTGATAACACGATAATAAAATAAAGATTGAAATCTTATGGCTGCCAAAAACGGTAGAAATTACTTGGATGGTAAATAAATAACCATCGTATGACAACTGATTTTGTTTAAGGGTCTGTTTGATTGCAAGGGTGGAAAACGGGTGGAAAGAAAATGAATGGCAGGGAATTGAATTGTCTAGAAAACGTTTTACAGGGAATTGTAATTAATGGTGTTTGATTGGTATAATTTTTCACTTGACAAATTTTTTGTTTGGCTTTGTTTTGTACTCAAATTGTCAATTAAATGGATAAAATTTTTTTACCATTGACTTTGTAATGTGTTCCAATTGCTTTAAAAAAAAAAAGAAAAAAAAATTTGTCAAAAAGCTGGAAAACGTTTTCCCACCACTATGGTGAAAAAACGTTTTCTAGCTTTTGTGCATCAACCGTTTGTACCTTGGAAAACGTTTTCCCTGGAAAATTAGTGCAATCAAACAGGTGAATAGTAAAAAGTAGGAAAACGTTTTTCACCTTCCACGGAAAACTTAGGCCTATCAAACAGGCCCTAAATGTGTCATTTGGCTAGCAACTGCCATTTAATTCATTTATTTTTCTTCTTCAGATACTAAAAATTTTGAAACACAAAAGCATCAGGGGACTAAGTGTTGTGGCCTTTGAACTTGAGGTGGTTGGTTATACCATTGCTTTGGCATACTGTCTACACAAAGGGCTTCCATTTTCAGCATATGGGGAGTTGGCATTCCTTCTGATCCAAGGTATGTTCAATGGATCTGGATTTTTTATTTCATTTTTCTTAGCAAGCATATAGCAAAACAGGATAGAGAGAAACAAGATTTAAAAAGAAGCTGTTCTCGATGATTTCAATCCGGTTTTCTCCAACTTCAGTTAGCAGAATTAAAGGAATTTTACAAATCATTTTTCTTTCATTTATGAGTGATTACTACCATTGCTTCAAGCAGTTTGATGTTATCACTAGTACCTATGATGTACATACACTTCTACTAAGATAGTGTGTATGTGTCCGACTTCGACACTCCACAAACACTCGAAGACATGTATCCAACAAGCCATGGTATCTTGTCCTATTTTTATATATTTTTAAAATTACAGGCTTATAAGGGATGCTTTAGTGACACCTCACAGGAAATTGTCCAACATGTTATGTATCTTATCTTGTATAAAATAAATAAAGCTATAATATATGAATTTAAAATTTTAAAGAATTTAAATCAACATGTCCTGAACGTGGCAATGCCCTACTTTTTGAACAATCATGTGTTGGTGTGTCAGTGTTGTATTCTATCCGACGTAACTTTCACCTATAAACAAAAGCTACATATTTTGAAATAAAATTGTCTACTTTTCGGTAAATTTACTTATCACCTGTTTGACTACCATTATTTCAAAACTCATTTTTCTACGTACTCATTTTCAACCATACATTCACACCATAAAATATTCTGCACGTAAAACTAAAATTTTTCACTCTTTTTTAACCACACATTCTTAAAAATGTCAATATTCAAAACTCAATTTTACCCAAATAATGGTTGTCAAACAGGGGCTTAAGTAAACCTTTTAAGCTTGGCCCGAACATGCTCTTAGTGTTTGCTTCGACAAATTCATCTGAAAAATTTAACTGTACTAATACTTTTGTGGATTTCGTGCTTTGCAGCCATTATTCTAGTTGCAATCATCTACTATTTTTCTCAACCTATGGGAACCAAGACATGGATGAGGGCATTAATGTATCCGTTGTTCCATTCTATAGATTAGTGGATAATAATGAATTTTTTGTGTGTATTTATCAGTATACTAGTAATGTGCCCTCGTGGCATTATAACTGAATTCTACATTTCCTCACTAATTTAACAACAGATACTGTGGTGTAGCACCTACTATCTTAGCCGGTCAAATCGATCCCCTTCTTTTTGAAGCTCTATATGTAAGTCGATACTGTTTATTGTGTTATCACTTTTTAGAGCATATTTGGCTAAGCTTAAAAGAAAGTAAAAGTTTCATTTAAGCAAGTTTTTGTTTCTAAACATTTTTGGATATGTTTTTTTTTCTTACTTTTAAGTAAGGGTTGTTATTTATTTTGAAATTAACTCTTACCTGACTATCAAAATAAGTAACTTATTTCCAATTGTATCAATAAAGAAATTCTTTATTTCAAAATTTACTTATTTACTTATTTGTAAACTTTTTAACCCTAGCCAAACATGCTCTAAATTATGCCTATTGTTCTTCACTTTTCATGAATATGTGAGGCTTGACTATGGAACAAATTTTAACAGGCTTCGCAACATGCAATTTTTTTCTTTGCAAGGGTTCCACAGATTTGGGAAAACTTTAAGGTTAGTCTCCGTCTTTTCCTTTCTTTATTCCAATTGAAGGCATTGGAAATTTACCACATTCTCTTTGGAGCATCGTAAGTTTTCCATTATAATTTCAGGGGAATGAAAAATAGGAATTTTTTTTTTTTTTTTTATTAATGTTTAAAAATGCAAGAAAAGTCTTGTAAAATGTAGATTTCAAGTGAATTCTTTGCCTTTAAATGGATTATGTCGCTTCGACTCATAGAAAAGACTCAAAGAAATACTGATTGGTAGGGAAATTTAGAATAGAATTGCCTACGGCGAAAAATCTTGTAATTTTGAATTTGTGTTTGAATGTAATGATAAGTTTTTTAAACTCTGAATTACAAGGCCTGTGCTCATTTACAAACAAAATTCAGATATCTTAGATGCTCTGTATCGTGGGTCTAATGATAATCGCTTGATGGTCCACCATCTGAGGAAACCAAATTTGTCTCACATTCTCTTTATTTTTAGATGTCAAACTTCTGGAATACTGAAATTGGTTTAGCGTGACGAGACTCAAACTGACACTCAATTCTCTAAAATGTCTTCTATGAATTCACAACTCCTATCTTTCTAATCTCTTCCCCATTGGTGAATGGTGCCCATGTCCCTGAAGGTTTGAGTGCCGCAACTAAATAGACTCATTGCATGTTTTGACCGTGCTTGAAAATTTTACTTATATAAGTTCACTTGTGAGTGATTAGAAATTCATAGAATAAATAATTTTTTTGGGTCAAAGTTGGAAATCAGTAAGTTCTTTTGTCCTTATTTCATTTTTTACTTATAAGAAAAACGCAATATATCCAGATCTGTTTGGAAATAAAAATTTACTTACAAGTAAGGTTAAGTATTTTAAAGCTTACCGAACACACAGATGGTTAATAGAACAACTTGTGCTCACTATCTACCTGCCAAATAATCCGCAGAGGTTAGTAGTTTTTCCAATATGTGCTATGAATTTTATAAAACTGATGAAACCAGTTTCTAACTTAGTATGCACATCTATATCTATAGGGTTACATATACAGTACTGTAAGCAAGCATAAGCACAATTGCTGGAAAATATCATGGCAGGCATCTATCTTGTAATTAATGAACTTCTGCTTTCAAATTTCAACTGGTGCTCATAGCCAGCCAGAATACTAATATATTTTGTTTTTAAGGATGCATAGTCTATCAATTTTGTAATCCTCGATTAGAAGCTGCAAGTGAACTACTCTTCCATGTTAAGATGTTTATTCGTGTGAAATGCTTATGTTTTTAGGTTAACAATGCTAATTATTGTTTGAGCAGAATAAAAGTACCGGGGAACTCAGCTTTTTGACATCGTTAATGAATTTTGCAGGTTCCATGGGTAAGTTTGTATTGATTATCGCATCAGTATGGACAGACTCTATAGATTCAATATATGTCTTGGTTCTAACTTTTTGTTTCTTGGCAGTGAGAGTTTTCACCAGCATGCAGGAAAAGGCACCAAT